>CM055066.1:41839651-42055495 GCA_029204045.2 Tillandsia leiboldiana
AACCAGGGCGTCCAATCCGACTATCTCGATCTCACACAAAGTGACCCCATGGTAGCTCGGCAAGGGGTATCAAGTGACCTCTAGTATATGAACTAGGCGCATCATCGCAGCCTCGTCAGGCTCGGTATCATCATCGCACCCGGGGCGTAGCTCGAGGGGAGAGACCCCACCGAACTCAAGTATCACATCTGTATCACTGTCTCACCAGTGGCTCCTGCAGGCTATAGTCCACGATCAAACAGATCGGTATCACGATGCTCAAGCACAACTCAGTCGGAGAACCCTCCACGACTCAATCTCACACACTGACCCACTCCAAGAAAGTACTACAGAGCTGGGACCACCGTCTCTCCCAACGGCTCCCACAACAACACCCCACTCATAGGCGAGAAGACCCGACTGACGCGGCAAAGATCCGAAACATCCCGATAGACCCGTGCCTAGAATCCCCAATCAAACAAGAACAGTCTCTAGGCTCGGCCTATCAAAGCTCTCGATCCTTTACCGTTCAGGGATTCGGCCCCTCTCGGTTAAAGTGGGAAACTGTCTCAACACACAAACTCACGGCTGGAGATGCTCCACAGCCAGATCCGCGAAGGGTCCGAAACCCCGGGAGACTAACACCTACGTCCCCAAGAAAGAAAACAACCCTTAGAACCCAGATCACCCGAATCATCTCGGGTGAATAAGTTTATAAGAAACAGTGACGTTATTTCAGAAAACCCTTTGATCTGAGAGAAATCCATCTTTTAATGATTTTTAGTCTTTTCAGGAAAACCCTTTGAAAACAAGTTTTATGTCCAAACCTCGAAGAGCCACTGCCCTCGTCCTATCAAACAAGAATAGACTCAGGCATCCCTGCGAGGCTTGGAAGAAAACATTGGCTGACTAAAATCATGTGTTCGTCGAAAAAAGGTTCTGGGTTCAAGGTCCTGCTAACACACGTGCACCACGATCACAACGTGGCGGGGACGAGAAGAACAGCGAAAACTAAAAACCCGGGACCACCGTTTATCTGAAACGGTTCCCAAAACACCAACACTGGCCTAACCCAGCCACCAGACCCCACTCGGCCCCCAGGCCCGAGTGCAACACCCGTCCCACAACACTCTGACCACTCGGCCCACTACCCGGGCGAAGAACTCTATGTCCAGAAGGATATGCAATGTGTGGGATGTCTAAAGCATAAAAGAACCTAGCCCAGATTAAGGTTCTCAATTGGTCTGGTCAAACACATGCACATATGACGGGGGTGCTAGTTAAGTTCCAAGAAAACACTTAAACTAGCATGCAATCCTATCACAATAGAATTAGAAGGAAGTCCGTAGACTTGGAGAGAAAAACCAACCCACCTCAGCTTGCCACCAATTGCTTGTCGACACTTGCAATTGGGCTCAGCGGGATTACCTTGCCTCCACGAGGTCCGCACGCAAAAACGGGGCACGCAGCGTCCTACCACACGATCGCGCGCTCAGCGGATGCCCCGAAACAAGCCCGCGGGTCCACGCGACGGAAAAACTCACAATCGGTCCCGACGGAAGCTAAAAACCGCACTGCAAGCTGCCAGAAGCGAAGAAATCACAAAATCAATCAAAACGGTCGAAAACCGAGCATCCGGCGGTGAAAAAGGCCTCCGTCGGCGAAAAACTGCTCAAAAACAGCTTGCGAAAAACTCCACAAAAATCTGCTCGCGAAGCTACTTGCGAAAAGCTGCTCGCGAAAAAACTGCTCGAAAACCGCTCGCAAAACTGCTCGCAAAATGCCTAAAACTGCTCGCCAAAAACTGGGCGAAAACCGCGCGAAAACTGCGAAAACCGCTCGCGAAAACTGCTCAAAAACTGCAAGCGAAAAACAGCGAAAAACGGCTTGCGAAACCGCTCGCGAAAAAATCCTGCGAAAACTGCTAGCGAAACCGCTCGCGAAAAATCCTGCGAAAACTGCTAGCGAAACCGCTCGCGAAAAATCCTGCGAAAACTGCTAGCGAAACCGCTCGCGAAAATCCTGCGAAAACAGCGCCGACGGCGAAGACGACGCCCGACGGCGGAAAAAAACAGCACCGGCGCGCAAATCGAGGTGCAGCCCGCTGTCCGGGTGCACGCCGAGCGGCGATATCCCAGCCGCGCGATGAGGGAGGCCCGCCGCGCGGCGCCGAACCGAGCCGCGCCGCGCAGCGACCTGCTGCGCGGTGCCGGAGCGCGCCGCGCAGTGCCCTGCGGCGCTGCGCGCGCGGCCCGCGGGGCCCTGCCGCGTGCGCCCGCGCAGGCCCGCGCGCGGCCCGCCCAGCCCTGCCGCGCGGGCGCCTGCGCGCGGCCAGGCAGCGCTGCGCGCGCGCCTGCGCGCGGCCATGCCGCGCGCACCCGCGCGCGGCCTGGCAGCGCAACGCCCTGGTGCTGCCAAGCGCACTCGGCAGTTCCGCTGGGTGCTGCCAGAGTTGGAACTAATGCCCAACCTAGCCTTCTTTAAAAAAAAAATTCCAATCTAGCCTTCTTTTTAAAAAAATTCTCAATCTAGCCTTATTTGAATAAATTAGAAAAGATAAGATAATTTAATGTTATTAATATGAATTTATATATTAATTATGAGAGAATTTTTTTTTTCTTCCAACTCACTTTCTAAATAATTTAAATTTTATTAATTTAAATTATTATTTAATAATAATAATAATAATATTATTATTATTATTATTATTATTATTATTATTATTATATTTTATTTAAATTTAAATTATTTAGAAAGTGGGTTGGAAGAAAAAAAAAAATTCTCTCCTAATTAACCTATAAACTCATATTAATAACATTAAATTATCTTATCTTTTCTAATTTATTCAAATGAGGCTAGATTGAGAATTTTTTTAAAAAGAAGGCTAGATTGGAAAAAAAAAATTTAAAGAAGGTTAAGTTGAGCATTAGTTCCCAGAGTTGCAGCACCCCAGCGGCTACTGCGCGCGGCGCCTTTGTGCGCCCGCGCCGGCCGCGCGTGCGCCATTGCGCGCGCGCGCGGCTCCCACGACCGCAACCCCCCCCCCCCCCCCCCCCCCGCGCACGAAAACTAAAATAAAAACCATAAATAAATCCCTTAAAGCTCCAAAACACCAAAAACTGTACAAAACAGAAAATGCTTACCTCACCGTCGCACGCCGCACGCCCACAAGCTCCAAACGGCGTCAACGGGGAGTCCTCAACCAAAAATCACCTCAAAACCCTTGCTTTCCCTCTTCATTTCCTTCTTCTTCTTCCATTTCCTCTCTTTTCTTCTTCTTTCTTTCTTTCTTTCTCTTTTCCTTTCTTTCCTGCTTTTTCTCCCAAGCAACAGAGAAGGCCCCTTTTTATAAAGCAAAACTAAATTAATTAAATAATTAATCCAAAAAGTCCACCCCAACTCACTTTTTGCCTTCGGGCTCTCCGCCGCTGCCCGGAACCTCCCGAACTCCGCTATAAATCGAAAATACACGCGCTCACAGCTTTTTCTCTTCAAAAAGCTCATCCGTTGAGTCGGGGTGCTCAAATCAAAAACCGACTCCGAAACTGTCAGTTCCGACTCACTTTTTGCCTCCGGATCCTCCGCGTCAGTCCGGAACCTCCCGAACCTCGCTGTAAATCGATAGTACACGTGTCCGCAGCTTTTTCTCTTCAAAAAGCTCATCCGTTGAGTCGGGGTGCTCAAATCAAATACCGGCTCCAAAATTGCCGGTTCCGACTCACTTTTTGCCTCCGGATCCTTCGCGTCAGTCCGGAACCTCCCGAACCTCGCTGTAATCTGAAAGTACACCTGTTCCAAGTGTTCCTGAATTTTCGGCACTCCACGGTGAAGTCGGTAATTTCCAAATCTCATCCTCAATCGGCATACAAAGCCCGAAAAACCCCGAATCGAGCTGGAGCTTCTGCGTTGATCCGAATCAACCCGGCATCAACTGTAAACTCAAAAGCAACATGCCCGAGGCAAACGCTCTGCTCCAATCCATCGGCGTGGTCGGCGCGCTATCCGAAGACCCGGTACTCTACACTCTCCCCTCCTTCAAAAGGTTTCGTCCTCGAAACCAAAACACACCCCCTACCACATGCAACCTATATCAGGAACATCATCAACTCCAACTCTCTCTCAATTTGGAAAGCAGCCGAGAATAGCGAAAGGTCCGAAATTTCCAAAGGACCGATGCCTTCACCCTGATCAAACAAGAACAGGTTCCAGCATCGCCTCCATTTCTGGAGTAGTCCTTCAAAAATTTTCGCCCCGTTCGCCAGTTTCGGTGTTAAAATGGGATAACAAGGAGAGAGGTGTTGACGCTGTCCCTGCTGTGGTCGCAACCCTAAACCACAATCCAACAACTCAACCAAGTAGGGGTGCAAAACTCCGATCTCAACAACAAGGAAAGGAAAACAAACCAGGTACCATGCGGTCCACTATCCTAGCGCCCTCCAATCGGGCAATCCAAACTCATCCTCTCGATGTGGGTGGTCGTCGCCCTGGCTGCCTCGACGTCGTGGCCTCGTCTGGCTGGCGGTAAGTCGGGGGAGCTCCTTCTTCCGGGATAGGTAGCGGGGGTGCTGTCGCAAGCGGCATTACCGAAAGTACTGCTCGAGGTCATGCTGCCAGAAAGTGTCTCGACTGTCCACACAAAAAGCATCGCCACTGTCTATGATCACACAGCTGCACTGCATGCGGTCCTCCGCAAATGACACACACATCCTGATACTGCTGCTGGTGCCTCGGCTGTGGGGGACCTCCTGATCTCCGTCTCCTCTGAAATCCACGACCCTCAGACTGGGATGGTGGCGGCCTCGGGGGTCCCGATCCACTAGACTGTCCGAAATCAGGCGATACCGGATGCCTCACCCCGGAGCTGGATCCTGGCACTCTGTCCCTCTCTGACATAACCACTGTGCCTCGGGAAACCCACTGAGCATGCTCAATGGCGGCATCCAAAGTCGGTGATCGGTGCGAGTGAACAAGATAATAAATATCCTGATGCAGTCCTCTCTCAAACAAATCTACCTTCTGAGCCTCATCTGGGGCGACATGTGGCACACTGCTCAACAATTTCTGGAACTCCCGAATGTACTCATGAAGTGGTCGATCACCCTGCTGCAATCGTCGAAGATCCCCTTCTAGCTTCTGCTTTGCACTATCAGGAAAATAGGACCCGCGTAGCAAAGCTCGAAATTCTGGCCACGTCATCAACTGAACTCCTGGCGGTCCAACTGGGCGGACTCGACGCCACCAAGTCTCGGCGTCCCCCTCCAAAAAGTGCGCCCCCAAATGTACTTGATGTTCTTCCTTGATGAAGAGGTTCTCAAACAATTTTTCCATGGCCGCGATCCAGTTCTCAACCTCCCACGGTTCCGAACTCTGACCTGAGAACCGCGGGGGATGAAACTTGCTGACAAAGGATAGTCGATCCATGAGCTCCCTCTGCTCTGTCTCTGTCAACGGAGGAATCTGTGACGAGGTCGAGGATGTCGTAACCGGAAGTACTGATGGTGGTGCCACAGGAGGTGCCCTCTGCTCCAGCATGCGCATCATGCGCTCCATATTTTCCTCCTGGCGCCTGGCCGCCACCTCCTGGCGCCGCAACGCCTCTGCCATCTGGGCCACCTGAGCCCGCAGCTCCTGTACCTCACTCTGCCTGGCCTGCTCGGCCTCTCGCCGCCCGGGCTCCTCACCCAAGGTCGAACGCCCTCTCGTCGCTACACGACGTCTCGGCGGCATCGCAGGTAACTGAAACAAAAACGAATGTCAGGACATAACAACCATACGACCCAATCCAGCGAGAGCCTAAAACTTGTTATCCTCCCTAAAGTATTATGTTGTCTGCAGCCAACATAATCCCTTGAGAGAATAACATGTCAAATCACTCATCCCAACCCTAAGGAGAGGTAAAAGCTCAATCTGGACTCTCGCTAAAAGTCACGACTCTCACGTAGTCATCCTAATGTCCAACCACAAGCCTAGGGTCTCTAAGTCCTCAATGACCTATATCCTAGGCTCTGATACCACTCTAATCTGTCACGCCCCGGGGTCGAAACTGCGACCCGGGCGCGCTAACAGATCCACCATCTGTACGGAAACTGTCGTACAGACGAAGCGTCTAACCTGCAAAGACAGAACTACAGCTACCCAGATATCAGAGCGGATAAGAAAGCTGTAACAAAACATAGCCTATCTCCCAAAACAAGATGATACAAATAGAAGTCCACCTATACAACATCTACAAATCCAAATGGGAGATAGCTAAACAGGAAATATAACCATACATAATCAAGCTCCCACAGTCTGGGATGGTACATCTACCTCACTCTAAAATAACAATGCTGGTAGGGAACTATCACGCGACACCCTGTCCTCGGTCCGTCCAGTCAAGCTCGGCAGGAACGGAAGAAAGCCTCAGCAACCTGTCACCGACAGAGGGTGTGAGAACTACATCCTATAGTAGTTCTCAGTGGGTACCGTCTCCAAGAACCACGGTCTGCCCACTAAGTCTACTAGAGGCATAAGATAACAGAAAAGACTGTGATAATGTAAATAAGATAACCAACTAGTCGTCAATCCACGACCCGAACTCTTTATCAACTCTAGCCACACTGGGCAAAGGCTAATACGCCACCTAATCAGCCCTCTCTGGCTAAACGGTACCTGTGCTCCATGAGCACCCGAACAGTTGGGCATCCAGCGCCCCCATGTTAACTCGCAAATATCTAGTGTTAAGCAACTTGCTTAAACACGCGTATGACTCCTGTACACCTCTCCCAACTAGGTTGAGGCATCACAACGACTATTCCCCAACTCTGGTGATTAACTCGCAAATCCTGCGGTGGCAATCCTCGCCATTACACCGATCCATCAGAACAGCGCCACAAAACTCTCGCTCTTTCGAGAGGTTCTCGCATCCTGAAGCCTACTCTAGGCCTCACCAACACTACTACGTGGCAACCTAGCCACAAGCAACACGCCACACAGTCACTCCGTCATCAGGGGCGAACTCACGCCGCCTGGCCCGTAAATCTTTCTTGCCCTATCCCTTAGGGCACAGCAACTTGGCTCTCGCGACATAGCGATCACCATTTACCTCGCGAGTCAGTCTCTCACTGGACCTTACTAACCATACTTTGCCAGCAACCTAGCTGACATAAGCGTAAAACACCCTATGCTGAAGGTGTTGGCTGCGCCGACAAAAGTTCGGCGGCCACTGCCACTCGCTCTACTATTGCCCCTACATGCGGCAACGCCGTATGCTCATGCGTCATTTATGCAGCCCCAGCTTGCTGTGCTATCAGCCACTGGAGCCTATCGATCTGCTTCGACTATCGCCTTGACGCCACCCCTAGGCGTCGGAATCCGCCCCCCTACCGGCAGAAAATTTTCGCCTATCGGCGAGAAGGTTCATCCGCTGCTGGACCACACTAATAAGTGCGGCCACCCTCTATCACAGCTCGTGTACCTTGTTCGACCCCGAGCCCTCTCGTGACTCGAGTCAATACAGATACGTCTCTCTATGTGGTGTCATCGCTAATATGCACACCACAACGAAACAACCAGCCCAAACTTAGCCGTTTGAGCAACGCGCAGTCTATATACCGACAAAAAGGCTCGTCGACCCAATCATGCGAAAGTATAAGAGGGTACTCCTTTTCATCTCCAACATTACGTTGTCGGCCGCCAACGTAATATCCGAAGAATGAAAGCTCGTCACCCTCGATCAGTCCCAACATCCTTTTTGGGAATTACAATACCCAATCAAATACTTTTGCCCAATAATCAACACACTCTCTCGTGCTAATCCCTAGGGTCTCCCTAAGGTTGCAACGACCTAGGACTATTCCTAGTCTCTGATACCACACTAATCTGTCACGCCCCGAGTCCGCCAATTTGTACGGTTCGGGCACGCCAACAGACCCGCCAATCGGGTATGACCTTTCACTACCCGAAAGGAACGGTAACATCCATAATCATACAACAAGTATATGCGGAAGCTCGATATTAGAGTACTGAAAATCACTATAAATTTGAACTTTCATTTTATAAACAAACAGTTTAAGCGATAATGAAAGCATACAAGAGTGAACCATAACTTAAATTTATTACACTTTACATTTCTGAACTTGCAAATAAAATTATTACAATTCCTTTACATAAATTCCTCACCAGACAAGGTTCACTCAAGAAATATATAAAAGGGATACCTCTGCTAGACCCTCTAGGTCTCTATGCTGCTGGGCCCTTGCCCCTGACGTATGCCTCGCCGTCTGCATCTGAACCGTCTCGTCCGCTGTATCCCGACCCGAACCTGTGGGGGGGGGGGGGGGGGTCACCCAAGGGGTGTGAGAACTCCGACAGAGTTCCCAGTGGGTTCAACCACCGAGAAAAAGTGTCCTACACCACTTGGTCCAATGGAAGCAATAATAATAGTGCTAGGAAACTAAAATCCTCAATATCAAAATGCGGCTATGCTATATAATATATCACTACACTATCTGTGTATACTCATCGACCCAGCACTACACTGTCTAGCCACACTAGGCTGCTAAGCACCAACTCGGCCACTATGCCGCTATATACAGGGTTCAACTAACCCGGCCACCTTGGCCACTCTATCTTTCTCTTTTTTTCTTTACATTCTGGTGCTTTAGTTCAAGTTAACCCTCGGAAATTCTTATCCAACGGGCCCCAGCCCGGTAGTCCTGCTACCATAAGATAAGATTTCTAAGGTTGCCGATAACACCCGCAAGTGTTACCCCGTCCTACGGAAGAAACGTCCCGAACGGGTCTCTACCCGGGAGAGGGATACTGCCCGTACCTCCAACATGGGCTGGTTTCACCGTAGGTCCGCCCGTTTTATCTTTATCTTTACTTTTGCCTTTAGCTCTTTGTTTTGCCTTTACTTGGGAAGCTGAGTCTTGCTCACACACTTCCCCCGGGAGTGACATATGCTCAACCCTCCCGTTGGCAACTTAGCTTTAATTCTTTAATTAACTTGGGAGTGACCTATGCTCAACCCTCCCAATAGCCATTTAGGCTTTTCTTTTGCAGTTTACATTTGCCGGGTCCGAGGGTTCCAAAAGACGCATGCCTACAACCCCAATCAAACAAGAACAGGTTGTGGCGTCGCCTCCCGTAGTGCTCGGCCCAATGTATTTTATCTTATCCTTTTTACCTTTCATTAATCATTCTCTTTCTTTAACCACTCTCTTTACACTTTAGGCTCAGATGAGTTTAAGGCACCTTGGCACTCATCTACCCGGGAGTGACATATGCTCAACCCTCCCGTTAGCATTCATGCCTCAATGCTATTCTTTTACTTTTTCTCTTTTATTTCAAGCAATTTGCTTGTCTTGCTTATTAATCACTTTTAGCTCTATCTTGAGCAATTTGCTTGTCTTGCTTATTAATCACTTTTAGCTCTATCTTGAGCAATTTGCTTGTCTTGCTTATTAATTACTTTTAGCTCTCTCTCGAGCTATTATCTCTTTTATCCTAAGTTCTTTACTCTAGGATAATTTGGGTGTCTCCAACACCAATATAGGTTTGAACATCCTGTTCATTTACATTTACACTTATTTTGCCACTTGGCAATATCTTTGGTATCCTAGCCCCTTTTAAACTTTTCCTTGCTTGTTCTCAAATACCCTTAAGATTACACTACGTCACAAGGACACTAGTTACTATCAATTTTATCTAACTTAGAGTTTGTTAACTCTATTTCCCTATTTTTCCTTTCCTTTATTTAACTCAGATTGGAGTTAAATTATTTGTCAATTTACCCAGACGGCCTATGACTTTCTAGGATTATATTTGTTTAATTCTATGACTTGGAGATCTAATCCCCCTTTTCCTGATTTCTCACTGAATCCTAGAGTTATACTAACTCTATTTTCCTGTTCCATGTTTAACTTAGGGTTTCACTAGCTCTATTTCATCACTAGAGTTTAATTCCACTAGTTCGCCTTAGGTTCCTTTACATAAGTTCCATAACCTGTTTAACCTAGAGTTCTCTGACTCTATGTTGAACACTCTATTCTCAACCTTAGGTTATTTTCCTAAGGTAATGCCACACGTCCATCTAGGTGTATTCTCCTAGTTCATCATGCCACTCGTTAGACCTAAATCTAGGTTTTCTCCTAAGTCTCACTACCATCATGCATCTCTTTTCCCTTGTACTTTCACATGGTTCCTAGGGTTACACCCTAGCATGATCACAATAATAATTAATTGTTTACTTCTACGCATGTAATTATTTTCATATCCATCATAGAATAGCATTTATTCACTACGCATGCAATTACTATCATAATTCCCTAACGCCTCTAACAGGCTACTATCATGCTTCTGGATCGAAAAGCAAAGGAGCAAGGGGAGAGGTCACCCAATTTCGGCAGAATCCCCCACCTCGATAATTCTCTTTGTTCTCGAAAGAGAACAAAAGTCGATCTCTTAGTCTCCAAGATTTTTCTAAAATGAAAGAAAAATTATGAAGGAATTATTTTTAGAATCCACTAATCCCATAAAAATTATAAAACTAAGAACCCTAGAATTTTCGTTACCTCTTTTAATATTCTCTTGATCAAAAGACAAGCAGTAAATGGTGTTCCCCTTTGGAATGCTCCAAAACACCCTCTACTTGGTTCATAAGAAACCTATAAGTAGAGATCATTCACTTAGCATGATTTTTCATTCTCTTTAAATCCAAAAAAAACTCCTAAATCCAATAATGAAACCATTAAGGAATAATTCTATGCTCCTTTAACCTCATAAAAACCATAAAAGAGAAACCCTAGGTTTACTCTTTACTCTCTTGATGGCCTTTTTGAACCAAACGAAAGAAAAGGGGATGAAAATTTCATTCTTGACATGTTCTTATAAAGAGAAATTTTGATCTCTTTAACTTAGAGAAAATACCCTAAAAATTGGAGAAAAACCTATTTGGGATATTTTCCCAAGCTCTTGAACCCAAGAAAAGATTAAAAATTCAACCCTAGCTTTTAAATATTACCTCTTTTGATGTCTTTGATCAAGAGGGAAGGATGAAGAGGAGTGGGAGCACACTTTGGAGGGCTTCTAAATGCTCTCTTCAAGCTTCCCCCAAGTCTCGAGATGCATCCAGAAGCAGCAGCCAAGAGAAGGCTTGCTGCTGCACCTTCTTCTTCTCCTTTGCTTTCCTTTTCTTTCTTTCTCTTTCTTCTTCTCTATCTCTTCTTCTTCTCCTTCTTTTTCTTTCGTTTCTTGCTCCAGCAGGAAAGAGAGAGAAAGGGAGAGAGAGAGAGAGAGAGAGAGAGAGAGAGAATTAATTCCTGCAGGTGGGTGGTTGGGGGGAAATGGTGAATTTACTAAAATGCCCCAACTAACAATTAAATTCCCAAAATTGCCCCTGTTTCCTGCAGTTTTTCCCCTGCAGTGAGCAATTTCGGATACCCCACTTTCTCCGCGTTTTTCCGTCAACTGGGAAATCAAAATTGTAATTTTTCTTCTCCCCTTTAATCTACAAATTTTTCTTAAACTTCCCACGATTTTGTTTAAATTTTTGGACTACTCTAAGCCCTCGAAAGAGAGCCCCGAAAAAGCTTTGCGATAAACTGCACTGTCAAAAACTGCAGTTTCAGAATTTACGAAGCATTTTTCTTCGCTTCGTTCTCCAATTTTTCCTTAATCGCTCACCTAGGTTTTTCACCTCTTTTGCTCAGAAAACTTTTGTGAGACACCTCACGATTTCTTTTAAATTTTTGGGCCACTCTAAGCCTTCGAAAGAGAGCCCCGAAAAAGCTTCGCGATAAACTGCACTGTCAAAAACTGCAGTTTCAGAATTTACGAAGCATTTTTCTTCGCTTCGTTCTCCAATTTTTCCTTAATTGCTCACCTAGGTTTTTCACCCCTTTTGCTCAGAAAACTTTTGTTAGACACCCCACGATTTCTTTTAAATTTTTGGCCCACTCTAAGCCTTCGAAAGAGAGCCCCGAAAAAGCTTCGCGATAAACTGCACTGTCAAAAACTGCAGTTTCAGAATTTACGAATTTCAGAAATTCCAGAATTTGCTAAGTCCTTGGGGTTCAAGTCACTTTTCGACCCGATGCCCTTCGCGTCAGCCCGAAACGCACCGAACTCGACTGTAATCATATTTAAAACATGTTACAAGTCTTCTCGCCGCATTTCGCCATTTTGCGAATTCGGCGAACGTGGGTCTACCGTTTACAAGCTTGAAGCTTCGATTTCCAACTACAACTCACTTTTCGACTCGATGACTTTTGTATCGATTCGAAATGCTTTCAACTCACTTGTAATTACATTTGAAATGTGTTACAAGTATTCTTGCTGAATTTCGCACTTTTTGCGGAAATCGCCAAACAAGGACCTATGCTTCACAATTGAAGCTTCAATTTCTCAACTCCAACTCACTTTTCGACTCAATGACTTGTGTATCGATTCGAAATGCTTCCAACTCACTTGTAATCACATTTGAAATGTGTTACAAGTATTTTTGCTGAATTTCGTTCTTTTTGCGGAAATCGCCGCACAATGACCTAAGCTTCAAATTCTCAACTCCAACTCACTTTTCGACTCGATGACTTTTGCATCGATTCGCAATGCTTCCAACTCACTTGTAATTACATTTGAAATGCGTTACAAGTATTTTTGCTGAACTTCGCCTTTTCGCGGAAATCGATGTACTACACTCTCCCCTATTTTGAATAAATCATAATTTAGCACTTTTCTCCGAATCCAATAAAAATAGTATTTCATACCATTTTTATTTATATTATTTATATACCATAAATCTGGTACATTACAGACTGGTCCGGAATGGTGGTTATGCTCCGAGCTTGTGGCCTATGTTGGTGACGGAGGGGAGCGGTCCGTGTTGGTGACGGAGTGAGTTCGTTGTTTTCAGGGGAAAATTTCGGGTATTTAGTAACCCAGCCTGTTTTGTTGGCACCTCTTGGAGCCTTGTGAGGGCGTTAGTGCGGTTTGTTTTCCTTGTCGTCGGGTTAGTTGTTTTGGACTTTTAAGGGTTCATCAGACCGGGTGTGTCGCCTTGGGGCGCACCCGTGCTCTTCGTGCGAAGGAAGAACGGAAGCCTAGGTCTACGCATCGACTACAGGGAGATAAACAAGGTTACAGTGAAGAACAAGTCTGGGACTGATGACCACTTCGATCAACTATGAGGGGCACTTGCAGATTATTCTCCGGACTCTCAGGGACCAGAGGCTGTTTGCTAAGTTTAAGAAATGTGAGTTCTGACTTCGCGAAGTGGGCTTTTTGGGGCACACAGTTTCAGCAATGGGAATCGCAGAGAATATGAGCGGAACTACCCGACACACGATCAGGAACGGGCAGCAGTCGCCTTCGTCTTAAAGCTTTGGGAGACATCACCTTTTCTTGGAGTTCATCGTAATGTGTTTTCGGATCGCCAGAGTCTTAAGTTTTGTTCACATAGAAGGATTTGATTTTGCGGCAGAGGCATTGGTTGGAGTTGCTGAAGGACTCGGCTTGTCCATTCAGTATCACCCCGGGGAAAAGCAAGTGTAGTAGCGGATGTTTTGAGCAGGAAGGGTCAAATCGAGGGGGAAACCGATAAGCGCGAGTACTCAGCAGGACCGGTAGTGTCGCGTGACTTTTGTCCTTGATGGTCAAGCCAACCCTTTTAGAGAAACCCTAGAAGGTTAGAAAACAGGCGCACAGATACAGCTTATTCGAGACAAGACCCCCCGGACCACGCGAGCGACTTTTCGGCGAGTGCGAACGACGCAATACGTTTCGAGGGCAGAATTGCGTGCCCGAGCTGCCAGAGTTGAAGAAAGAGATACCGTCAGAGGCGCACTGCACTCCCTATGCGGCGCATCCAGGTGACACGAAGATGTACAAGGACCTCAAGCAAAATTTTTGGTGGACTAAACCAAAGGGGGATGTAACACAGTTCACTGCTCGCTGTTTAGATGGTTAACAAGTAAAGTTCGAACATCAGCACCCAGCGGGGAAAACTACAATCTCTACCTGTACCAGAGTGGAAATGGGAGCAAACCAGCATGGAATTCGTCACGGGTTTTCTGCATCGCATCAAGGGCACGATGCAGTTTGAGTCACAGTGGATCGACTGACGAAGTCGACTCTTTTTCCACCCATCTGTACGACGTGGACTAGAGACACTCGGCTGGTGTCGAACCTTTGGCAAAGTCTACAACGAGCTCTAGAGACTAAACCACACTTCAGCACGGCGTTTCAACCCCAGACCGACGGACAGTCCGAGCAAGTGAACCGGATTCTCGAAGATGTGCTCCGAGCCTGCGTACTTGATTTGGGTGATGGATGGTCACTACTTTTGAGCTTAGAGAGGACCTGAGCTTCGACGGAACACCGGTGCGGATCTTTGCACGAGAGGACAAAAAGGATTGCGCAACCGAACGATCCCCTATGTGAAGGTGCTGTGGAGCAACCAGGAAGAATGTGAAGCGACTTGGGAACTGGAGTCAAAGATGAGCGAGTGCTACCCAGATTTATTCGTTGCGGACCAGGATTAAGTTTCGAGGATGAAACTTCTTTTAAGTGGTGAGTGATGTAGAGTCCTGGCGTTCCAATGCCTTTGTATACCTTCTTTTTATGACGGGATTGTTAGGAAAACTTTTCACTGTGTTTTCTGCAATGGACTGGCCTGGACCGCGAGTATTTTTCTGCGATTGAGCTCGGAACACGGAGGACGGCAAAGCGAACGAATTCGGATTCTAATTTACGGATCTCCCGGAATGGGGGTCAAAGCGTTTGCCTTTGAGTGGTGCATCAAAATCCATGATAAGTGGCCAGCACGCTTTTCGAGGCGATCGGACGGGATCTTTCTGTGATCAGTTTCTTTTATCTTATTTATGTTATTTGTTTATTTTAGTTATATCATAACACCTCGACCTCCCCGTTTTCCGTTTGGTTCTAATTGAATCCTTTCAGTTGTTAAGGGGGGGTCGAGAGTTCGAGAATTTCTGGGCTGAGCGTCGGGGTTTGCGGGCATTTTTGGGGGGGTAGAGCTCGCAAAATGAGGAACGGCGGTGCGACCGGATCTGGAATCAGACTTACGGATCTCCCGAATTTGGGGTTTGAAGCTCCCGGTGATTGTAAAGTGCACCGAGATTCGTGCGTGGTAATTTGCACGATTTTTGAGGAAGTCTGAGTCAGATCTTGACCTAGGGTTGATTGGAGGTATTCATAAATAGCGCCCTTTTAGTTGTAACCCTTTCTTTTCCCTTTCGAGAAATTGAACGGAGGGGGGATTTTCAAATTTCGAAAAAAATCCGAATCATGGGAGCGAGAGAAAAAAAGGAGAAGAAAGAAGGGAGGGCGAATCCATCTCTCGTGGAGCATCACTTTGGTGACGAGAGGGACGATCCACCTTCTCCTTCCTCGCGGGATCACGGTAAGCGATCGGGGCAAACCCTCTTGTTGTTTTCCTTCTTTTGCAATTTCTGTGGGGTCGAGGGTTTGGGTGGTGGTTGTTCGGTTGTCGCGCGATGTGGGTTTTGTGGTAACGGGAAGCCACCGCCGCCGTTGTTAAACGGGAGGCAGCCGCCGCCGTTATCGTAATCACGGGGTCGACGCCGCAGCCGCCGTGTTCGCGGGGTCATCACCCGAGCCGCGGGGGACGAAAAAGGGGATTACTGTTCATCCCGTACGGCCACACCACCGCGCGGTCCACCCGGCCAGCGTGCGCCCGGTGCACGTTTCCGCGGCCCAAAGGCGCGGACCCGGCGCACGGGCGCATGCGCCAGCCCGGCCCGCAGGCGCGGTCCATGCCCGGGCGTGCACCCGGCGCTGCCTCCGCGACCGAGGAAGCGTGAGCCCGGTTCGCGCGCCGCGCGTGCGCCAGCCCGGCCCGCAGGCCGGTCCACGCTGGGCGTGCACCCGGCGCTGCCTCCGCAACTGGGGATACGTGAGCCCGGCTCGCGCTCTGGCCATGCACCAGCCCAGCCCAAAGTGCCTGGTGCACGCGCCCGGGGTGAGCCGGGTCTGCGCCACTGCCGCCTTGTGTCGTGGACCCGGTCCACGCCTGGACCCGTGCTCCAGCCTTCAGCTTAGCAGTCCAGAAGCTTCATTTTTCGCCCGTTTCGCTTCCAAATGGGAGATAGCTAAACAGGAAATATAACCATACATAATCAAGCTCCCACAGTCTAGGATGGTACATCTACCTCACTCTAAAATAACAATGCTGGTAGGGAACTATCACGCGACACCATGTCCTCGGTCCGTCCAGTCAAGCTCGGCAGGAACGGAAGAAAGCCTCAGCAACCTGTCACCGACAGAGGGTGTGAGAACTACATCCTACAGTAGTTCTCAGTGGGTACCATCTCCAAGAACCACGGTCTGCCCACTAAGTCTACTAGAGGCATAAGATGACAGAAAAGACTATGATAATGTAAATAAGCTGGAAAAGAATCTACAGCTATCATGCCTCTATCTACTATGCTCAATAGGAAGAGAATATGGATGATGGTATGCAGCCACTCACTGCTGACAATATGTCACAAGTACTATGCTCAAGAAACTCTACTATGACACATGCTATGCCATCACTCTCTCAGTGTAACCCAAATCTCAGCGACTGCTACATAGGGTCCAGTCGAGTCAAGCCTGCGCCCCCCAGTGTATCAACCAGGGCGTCCAATCGGACTATCTCGATCTCACACAAAGTGACCCCATGGTAGCCCGGCAAGGGGTATCAAGTGACCTCTAGTATATGAACTAGGCGCATCATCGCAGCCTCGTCAGGCTCGGTATCATCATCGCACCCGGGGCGTAGCTCGAGGGGAGAGACCCCACCGAACTCAAGTATCACATCTGTATCACTGTCTCACCAGTGGCTCCTGCAGGCTATAGTCCACGATCAAACAGATCGGTATCACGATGCTCAAGCACAACTCAGTCGGAGAACCCTCCACAACTCAATCTCACACACTGACCCACTCCAAGAAAGTACTACAGAGCTGGGACCACCGTCTCTCCCAACGGCTCCCACAACAACACCCCACTCATAGGCGAGAAGAACCGACTGACGCGGCAAAGATCCGAAACATCCCGATAGACCCGTGCCTAGAATCCCCAATCAAACAAGAACAGTCTCTAGGCTCGGCCTATCAAAGCTCTCGATCCTTTACCGTTCAGGGATTCGGCCCCTCTCGGTTAAAGTGGGAAACTGTCTCAACACACAAACTCACGGCTGGAGATGCTCCACAGCCAGATCCGCGAAGGGTCCGAAACCCCGGGAGACTAACACCTACGTCCCCAAGAAAGAAAACAGCCCTTAGAACCCAGATCACCCGAATCATCTCGGGTGAATAAGTTTATAAGAAACAGTGACGTTATTTCAGAAAACCCTTTGATCTGAGAGAAATCCATCTTTTAATGATTTTTAGTCTTTTCAGGAAAACCCTTTGAAAACAAGTTTTATGTCCAAACCTCGAAGAGCCACTGCCCTCGTCCTATCAAACAAGAATAGACTCAGGCATCCCTGCGAGGCTTGGAAGAAAACATTGGCTGACTAAAATCATGTGTTCGTCGAAAAAAGGTTCTGGGTTCAAGGTCCTGCTAACACACGTGCACCACGATCACAACGTGGCGGGGACGAGAAGAACAGCGAAAACTAAAAACCCGGGACCACCGTTTATCTGAAACGGTTCCCAAAACACCAACACTGGCCTAACCCAGCCACCAGACCCCACTCGGCCCCCAGGCCCGAGTGCAACACCCGTCCCACAACACTCTGACCACTCGGCCCACTACCCGGGCGAAGAACTCTATGTCCAGAAGGATATGCAATGTGTGGGATGTCTAAAGCATAAAAGAACCTAGCCCAGATTAAGGTTCTCAATTGGTCTGGTCAAACACATGCACATATGACGGGGGTGCTAGTTAAGTTCCAAGAAAACACTTAAACTAGCATGCAATCCTATCACAATAGAATTAGAAGGAAGTCCGTAGACTTGGAGAGAAAAACCAACCCACCTCAGCTTGCCACCAATTGCTTGTCGACACTTGCAATTGGGCTCAGCGGGATTACCTTGCCTCCACGAGGTCCGCACGCAAAAACGGGGCACGCAGCGTCCTACCACACGATCGCGCGCTCAGCGGATGCCCCGAAACAAGCCCGCGGGTCCACGCGACGGAAAAACTCACAACCGGTCCCGACGGAAGCTAAAAACCGCACTGCAAGCTGCCAGAAGCGAAGAAATCGCAAAATCAATCAAAACGGTCGAAAACCGAGCATCCGGCGGTGAAAAAGGCCTCCGTCGGCGAAAAACTGCTCAAAAACAGCTTGCGAAAAACTCCACAAAAATCTGCTCGCGAAGCTACTTGCAAAAAGCTGCTCGCGAAAAAACTGCTCGAAAACCGCTCGCAAAACTGCTCGCAAAATGCCTAAAACTGCTCGCCAAAAACTGGGCGAAAACCGCGCGAAAACTGCGAAAACCGCTCGCGAAAACTGCTCAAAAACTGCAAGCGAAAAACAGCGAAAAACGGCTTGCGAAATCGCTCGCGAAAAAATCCTGCGAAAACTGCTAGCGAAACCGCTCGCGAAAAATCCTGCGAAAACTGCTAGCGAAACCGCTCGCGAAAAATCCTGCGAAAATTGCTAGTTGAGGGAGGCCCGCCGCGCGATGAGGGAGGCCCGCCGCGCGGCGCCGAACCAAGCCGCGCCGCGCAGCGACCTGCTGCGCGGTGCCGGAGCGCGCCACGCAGCGCCCTGCGGCGCTGCGCGTGCACCCGCGCAGGCCCGCGCGCGCCTGCGCGCGGCCATGCCGCGCGCGCCCGCGCGCGGCCATTGCGCGCGCGGCCTGGCTGCGCCCGCGCGGCGCTGCACAAGGGCGCAACGCCCTGGTGCTGCCAGCGCACTCGGCAGTTCCGCTGGGTGCTACCAGAGTTGCAGAACCCCGGCGGCTGCTGCGCGCGGCGCCTTTGTGCGCCCGCGCAGCAGCCGCGCCGGCCGCGCGTGCGCCATTGCGCGCGCTGCGCGCGGCTCCCACGGCGGCAACCCCCCCCCCCCCCCTCCCCCCCGCGCACGAAAACTAAAATAAAAACAATAAATAAATCCCTTAAAGCTCCAAAACACCAAAAACTGTACAAAACAGAAAATGCTTACCTCGCCGTCGCACGCCGCACGCCCACAAGCTCCAAACGGTGTCAACGGGGAGTCCTCAACCAAAAATCACCTCAAAACCCTTGCTTTCCCTCTTCATTTCCTTCTTCTTCTTCAATTTCCTCTCTTTTCTTCTTCTTTCTTTCTTTCTTTCTCTTTTCCTTTCTTTCCTGCTTTTTCTCCAAGCAACAAAGAAGGCCCCTTTTTATAAAGCAAAACTAAATTAATTAAATAATTAATCCAAAAAGTCCACCCCAACTCACTTTTTGCCTTCGGGCTCTCCGCCGCTGCCCGGAACCTCCCGAACTCCGTTGTAAATCGAAAATACACGCGCTCACAGCTTTTTCTCTTCAAAAAGCTCATCCGTTGAGTCGGGGTGCTCAAATCAAAAACCGACTCCGAAACTGTCAGTTCCGACTCACTTTTTGCCTCCGGATCCTCCGCGTCAGTCCGGAACCTCCCGAACCTCGCTGTAAATCGATAGTACACGTGTTCGCAGCTTTTTCTCTTCAAAAAGCTCATCCGTTGAGTCGGCGTGCTCAAATCAAATACCGGCTCCAAAATTGCCGGTTCCGACTCACGTTTTGCCTCCGGATCCTCCGCGTCAGTCCGGAACCTCCCGAACCTCGCTGTAATCTGAAAGTACACCTGTTCCAAGTGTTCCTAAATTTCCGGCACTCCACGGTGAAGTCGGTAATTTCCAAATCTCATCCTCAATCGGCATACAAAGCCCGGAAAACCCCGAATCGAGCTGGAGCTTTTGCGTTGATCCGAATCAACCTGGCATCAACTGTAAACTCAAAAGCAACATGCCCGAGGCAAATGCTCTGCTCCAAGCCATCGGCGTGGTCGGCGCGCTATCCGAAGACCCGGTACTCTACACCCCCACCCCGGCAGCTTCGGGGCCCGTACCGGGAGCGACAGCGGGAGACTCGGCAAGAGAAGCGGCGACGACCCCCACTCCCGGGAGTACCACAGCTGCAGGAGGGGCTACAGATCCGCGAACTGAACGTGAACGAGTTAGGACGAACCTGGCAGAGTTCAAGAAGTACGATCCGCCCACCTTTGAGGGAGAAACGACCGACCCCTGGGTCGTAGAAAAATGGGTGGATACCATGGAAAAGCTTTTTGAGGACCTTTTGATGGAGGAACATGAACGAGTCCCCTTAGCCGATCACTTTCTTGAGGGGAACACCCGCATTTGGTGGAAGACGGTACGCCCGGACCCGTCTACGAATACTCCACTACTGTCGTGGTCAACTTTCAGAGAGGAACTGTTTGGAGCGTTCTTCTCCAACAGCGTTAAGCGACAGATGGAGGCTGACCTCAAACACCTAAGCGTACTACCCTTGTCCGACTCTCTTCCCCTCCCCTATTTCTTATCTTGCCCGGCGTTGTTAGGAGGGAAATCCTTTCTTCCCACCTGCACTTGTCCCTTTCCCGAATCCCGTTTTAGGGGTAGATGTACGCTAGCGGGGAGGAGAAGCCCTCTTAGGCGTTTAGTTGAGCCCTCCCCAGCCTGCACGGGCGAGTAAGTTTCTAGTGCAATAAGGCGGGGGAGACTCAGTTGTCCTTGGTGTTGGCTATTAAATGGGTCCAACTTCCTACCTCGTGGCAATAGGCCCAGGAGACTGATAAGTTGAATGGGGCTGCGGCCCACTTTAGACCCAACGTCCAGGTGGATTGAGTTCGGTTGAGATCGTGGGCGCTGTGTCTGTACGCTTTAAGTGAGCTGGTTACGTGACCCTAGAGTCTCGAGCCAGGAAATTAATAGAGGGCGGGTGCGTGGCCTATTTGGCCTCGGTGGACTAAGCGGCTCGACCCACCCCTCGCTTTCCGACGTTTCAGTCGTAAGGGAATTTCCGGATGTATTTCCGGCAGAACTCCCTGGGATGCCACCTGAACGAGAGGTTGAATTCCCTATTGAGCTGCCCCCAGGCACTAAACCCATCACCAAAGCACCGTACATGATGGCTTTCGCCGAGTTGAAGGAACTCAAGGAACAGCTGGAAGACCTTTTGGATAAAGGCTTCATCAGACTGAGCGTGTCGCCATGGGGCGCGCCCGTGCTGTTCGTAAGAAAGAAGGACGGAAGCATTCGTTTGTGCATAGACTACCGGGAAATAAACAAGGTCACCGTTAAGAATAAATACCCCCTGCCGAGGATCGACGATCTATTCGACCAGTTACAAGGGGCAACATTGTTCTCAAAGATTGACCTGTAGTCCGGCTACCACCAGCTCAGAGTTAGGGGTGAGGACGTCCCCAAAACGGCCTTCCGGACTCGCTACGGCCACTACGAATTCACGGTAATGCCGTTCGGGCTCACCAATGCCCCAGCGGTATTTATGGACATGATGAATAGGGTGTTCAAACCCTTCTTAGATTTATTCCTAGTGGTCTTCATTGATGATATCCTCATCTACTCCCGTGCGGATGAGGAACATGAGGAGCACCTACGTATAGTCCTTCAGACCCTCCGGGATCAAAAACTCTACGCCAAACTCAAAAAGTGTGAGTTTTGGCTCCGCGAGGTGGACATTTTGGGGCATGTTGTTTCGGCGTCTGGAATTGTGGTAGACCCGTGGAAGATAGACTCGGTGACAGACTGGCCCCGACCGACAACAGTAACCGAGATTCGAAGCTTCCTGGGTCTGGCAGGGTATTACAGGCATTTTGTGGAAGGCTTCTCCAAGATAGCCACTCCCCTGACTAGCCTGACCCGGAAAGGGGAAAAGTTTATCTGGACGGACCAATGCCAGAAGAGTTTTGAAGAACTCAAGGACAGATTGACGCGGGCCCCGGTTCTCACCTTACCGGAACCTAGGGAGGACTATGAGGTTTATTGCGATGCGTCGCGAAACGGCCTCGGAGGTGTGCTTATGCAACGGGGTAAGGTCATAGCCTATGCGTCAAGACAACTAAAGGAGTACGAGAGAAATTATCCCGTGCACGACTTGGAGCTTGCAACAGTCGTGTTTGTCCTCAAACTCTGGAGACTCTATTTGTACGGGACACACTGCAATGTGTATTCCGATCATCAGAGCCTCAAGTACCTCTTCACCCAAAAGGAGCTAAACTTGCGGCAAAGGTGGTGGCTCGAGCTACTGAAAGACTATGACTTGACGATCCACTACCACCCGGGGAAGGCAAATGTGGTGGCCGACGCCTTGAGCCGCAAGGGGCAGACAGAAGGAGCAGGGGTAAGTGCTATTACCCAGCAGGACCGCCTGATTGCAGAGTTTTCACAATTGAGGCTAGAGGTGGTGCCAGCGGGTACGGTCGCACGACTCACGACCCTGGTGGTCAGACCCACCCTGCTAGACAGGATCTTGGAAGGACAATCGAAAGATACCCAATTACAACTCGTGCGAGACAGAGTACCCTCAGACCAAGGGGGCGATTTCGCAATAGGCTCTGATGGCACAATACGATTCCGAGGACGAATCTGCGTGCCGGACCTACCGGAACTCAAAGAGGAGATTCTGAGGGAAGCGAATACTGCTCCCTACGCAGTGCACCCTGGGGGAACGAAGATGTACAAAGATATAAGGCAAACCTTCTGGTGGCCTAAATTGAAGGGAGACGTGACACGATTCGTGGCACATTGCCTGGTGTGCCAACAAGTAAAGGCCGAACATCAACGCCCAGCAGGGAAGTTACAACCGTTGCCGGTGCCGGAATGGAAGTGGGAGATGATCATGATGGATTTTGTGACCGGCTTCCCGAGGTCGCCACAAGGACATGATGCGATATGGGTCATAGTGGATCGTTTGACGAAATCGGCCCACTTCCTGCCCATACATACGACGTGGACTCGGGAACGACTGGCGCAAACATACATTAATGAGATAGTGAGGTTGCATGGAATACCGGCGTCCATTACGTCGGACAGAGACACGCGATTTGTGTCAAACTTTTGGCAAAGCCTGCAACGAGCAATGGGAACCAAACTGCATTTCAGCACGGCTTTTCACCCACAAACTGACGGACAATCAGAACGGGTGATCCAAATCCTCGAAGACATGCTCCGAGCGTGTGTACTTGACTTGGGCGAAGGGTGGTCTCGGTACCTACCCCTTGTGGAATTCGCCTACAATAACAGTTATCAAGCCAACATTCAAATGGCGCCATACGAGGCTCTATATGGGCGCCGCTGTCGGTCTCCAATATGCTGGGACGACTTGGGAGAGCGCAAGTTTTTATGCCCAGATTTAGTGGAGGAGACGGAGGCAAAGGTGCGCCTGATCAAACAACGGCTGCTGACCGCCCAGAGCAGACAGAAAAGTTACGCGGACCGTAGACGACGGGATTTGGAATTCATGGTAGGCGAACACGTGTTGCTTCGAGTTTCGCCTTCAAAGGGGACCCGACGTTTCGGACTGAGGGGAAAGTTAAGTCCGAGGTACGTGGGACCGTTCGAGATCCTAGAACGCGTGGGCCCGGTGGCGTACCAGTTGGCCCTGCCGCCGAACCTCGATCGAGTCCACAACGTGTTTCACGTTTCAATGCTCCGGAAGTACCTCCCCGACCCCTCCCACGCCCTAGATGTATCCACGATCGCGTTACGAGAGGACTTAGGCATCGAGGAGACGCCGGTGCGTATCTTGGCACGAGAGGATAAGAAATTGCGCAATCGGACCATCCCCTATGTAAAGGTCCAGTGGAGAAACCACGAGGAACGCAAAGCGACGTGGGAACTGGAATCAAAAATGAAGGAATGTTTTCCCGAGTTGTTTAGCGAGAGTTGTAATTAAGTTTCGAGGACGAAACTTCTTATAAAGTGTGAGTGGTGTAATGACACGACTTTTTAGTGATATTTTACCCTCTTTCTAATAAAGTACCCCTTTTAGTGGACCGAAATTATCGAGTTTCTGTAAGTCGGTCGGTGTGTTGCATGAGTATTTTTCTGTGAAAGAGCACGAAAAACGAAGACCGACGGTGCAATCGGATCTGAAATCCGACGCAGGGATCTCCCGGAATAGGGTTTTTAGAGTTGCGGTGACTTAACATGCATCGGAATCCGTGTAAAATATCCTGCACATTTTACGAGGAAATGTGGGTTTATCCCATGGGATTAATTAATTAAAGAATTAATTAATCGGTGACAGAAATTAAAAGGGTGGGATTTAATTATACGTACCAAAAGGAAAATCCCACTTTTCGCAAAAAGAGAAACCCTAGCCGGAGAGAACGAACGCGGGGGAAAAGAAGAAAAAGGCGGAACCCTAGCCGGAGGAGGAAAAAGAAATAAAGAGGAAGAAGGAGGAGGAATCCGATCAACCCGAACAACGTACCGGAATTAGAAGAGCGATCGGTCGACTTCCCCGTCGGGATTTTCGGTAAGTAGATTTCGTTTTGTTGCGTTATTGGGGTTTTTCGTGTCTTTTTCGTTGTCTCCATCGCCGTCTCCACCCCCGTCGTCGCCACTGGCCCCGCCGCCGCCGCCGCCGCATGATCTAGGGCACGGCGCGGGCGGGCGGACGACGCGCGGTGCCGCTAGGGCACCGCGCGGGCGGGCGACGCGCGGTGCCGCTAGGGCACCGCGCGCGCGGGCGAACGACGCGCGGTGCCGCTAGGGCAACGCGCGGGCGGGCGCCGCGCGGACGCGCACCCGCGCGGCCTTGCGCCGCGCGGAGCGGCCGCAGGCGGGCAGCGCCGCGCGGACGCCGCCCCTGGGCGCGCAGCCGCGTGGCCTTGCGCCGCACGGGGCGCCCGCGGGCGGGCAGCGCCGCACGGGCGCCACCCCAGGGCACGAACCGCGCGGCCTTGCGCCGCGCGGGGTGCCCGCGGGCGGGTGTGACCCGCGCGGGCGCCGCACGGGCGCGTGCCGCACGGCGTAAACCGTCGAGTGTCGTAGGAGCGTCGCTTTTGGGTTTTTCGTCGCGGAATTGGTTTTGGAGTTTCGTTTCCGCAGTGTTAGTGCGTTTTAATTAACTATCGTTTTGGGGACTTCTTTAGGTCCAGGTGTGCAGCGGGAGTGTGTTAAAAGATCCAAGTGCTCCGATCTTCCCGCAACCAGGTGGGTACTCATGCAATAAGTGCAATATATCATCATAAAAAGTGTAATAATCTGCCTAATAAAGTAGATGTGGTGTTTTAACTTGATTTAACCTTTCGCATAAATATGTACCGGATCTTCTGTTATTAACTGTGGCGACTAAATGTCGCGGTGATCATACACGCCAGCTCGACTATCATGTTCTTTTGGATGCTGCACGTACACAGGCGGATTGGCCTCCGCATGGGTGTACTTTTCCGGAGAAGTGGTCTGAATGACCCGTGTGCCCCACGATTTGTGTAGGTGCTTGTGGGGGGTTAAAAGCATCACGTAAGTAAAGTAATTGTGCACGAGGGGAGATCGTCGACTCCCCGACAGGTACCAGTTGTAATTAAATCAAGTAAGGTGGACACATGAGGTGGAAAAGCGAAAGGTTCCGGTGTACTTGTTTTATTTTTAAAGTTATTGTAAATTGTTGAAACATCTACTTTATTTGTCACTGACTTCCCACACTGTGACAGGTCAGACTAGGTGTAATAGCTGGGACGGTGGTGAGGCTGCGTCGAGAGGACCTTAGCCGTATGAGGCTTTGTTCCGCTATTTTTCGTTTCGGTTTATCTCATTTCTCTTTTCAGTATAACTGTTAGTTTAATTTGCTTGAATGTGGATTATGTGGGATGTTGGATAGTCAATTAGTTAGCACTGTGGATTTGATATACTTTTATGGACTTTTATGCGGCATAGTTTACAATAAACAAAAATGGTTTCGAAAATGCTTTCCAAAACTAAGTACCGTGTGGGCACAATCTTGGTAAACCCCTGGATTTATCCTTTCAAGAAGATATGGCCGCTTTAGTGTGAATGTGTAAATGTTTTCAAAAATTGGGTGTCGTGTGAACACCGTTTGCAAAACCCGTAGTTTAACTCTTGATATGATTGAATGAAATTACCTTTCCTTCCTTTGTTCACTGTGACTGTGTGGTTAAAGAATGTTGTTGTGTTGTTGTTGTAAATGTGACGCCGTGCATATACAAAGGAGACTCTGTCCGTTTGAAGAGCGAATTTGTATATGTGGCGGGTTTGACACGCACCGGGGGGGAGGTCGATACTTATTTATCAAGAAAAAAATATATACGCTTTTCCGCTTATCACTAGACCTCCGGGGCGTGACAGTTCAAGGTCCTGATATCACACGTACTCCATGGCCACAAACTCGATGGCGACAACAATTCGGGGATTACCCGACGACCCGGGACCACCGTTTACCCAAACGGCTCCCAACACTGTCACCACACTATCCACAGCTACCAGACACCACTCGGCCTCCAGGCACGAGTGCGACATGCACCCCACACTATCCCGACCACTCGGCCCACTACCCGGGCGAGGAAAAGCTCTATGTCCAGAAAAAGAACCTAGCCCAAGTGAGATTTTTCTAGTAATCTGGTTAAATACATGCAATCATATGTCGGGATGCTAGTCAAAGTCCAATAATTCTATAAACATCATGATACAGTAACACTAGCACCTATTCTACCATGATGAAAGCTACAAAACTAGAATTAGTGAAAAATTCGTAGTTTTGGAGGAAATCAAACCAACCCACCTCGTTTGCCGCCAATTGCTTGTAGACACTTGCAATTGGGCTCCCGCGGCAACAGGCTCTCTTCCAAAACAGAAAGCCCAACGGCGCTCACCACGCGCGAACGGTACACTACAAAATTCAGCATGCGCATCAACGGTCTGAAGAAGCCAAACCGTACACAATCTTCACCCGGAACCAAAAAGAAAGATGCTCACCTCTATCCTAAGAAGGAGTCCCCACTTTTACTTTCTCAGCCACAGTCCAAAATCTAAGCGAAAACTATATCACAAGCCGAACGGCGCAAAAGTCACAATCACAAAAATCTGCATTTTACTGTTTTGCGCAACAGTCCCAAAGAACCGGATTGTTCACCTGTGAAGAATGTAGAGTCCTGGCGTTCCAATGCCTTTGAATACCGTTCTTTTTATGACGGAGTTGTTAGGAAAGCTTTCCACTGTGTTTTCTGTAGCAGACTGACCTAGACCGCTAGTATTTTTCTGCGTTTGAGCTCGAAAAACGGAGAACGACAAAGCGATCGGATTCGGATTCCGATTTACGGATCTCCCGAAATGGGGGTCAAAGCGTTTGCCTTTGAGTTGTGCACCAGAATCCGTGATAAGTGGCCCGCACGCTTTTCGAGGCTAATTGTCAGGGTTTGCGGGTATTTTTAGGTGGTAGAGCTCGCAAAATGATGAACGGTGGCGCGATCGGATTTGAATTCCGACCCCGAAATCTCCCAAAAATAATTTTTGAAGTTTTCTATCAACTTGGGTGCATCGGAATGCGTGCCGGCGATCGGCACGTTTTTCGAGGTGATCTAGACCCCTCGTTCAATTTCAGATGAGCTAGATTTGTTGACTAGGGTTTAATTTTAAATTCTCTTCGTATCTTTTATTTTCGATCATGGGAGCGGGGAAAAACCCTAAACCCTTTTTTTCTTCTTTTCAAGAAACGGCGTGAGGAACCGAGGCGACGAGACGGGGAAAAGGAAGGACGATCGCACGTCCTGCGGAACCCGGCGAACGAGAGCGGGACGATCCTCCTTCTTCCTCCCTTACCGGCGAAAACGAGGTGAGCGGTTCGAATCTTTACGGTTTTTCGGTATGAGGTTTTCCTTCTTATCGTGTCGCGTGCGATGCGTGTTGTTGAACGGGAGGCCGCCGTCACCGTTGTTAAATGGGAGGCCGCCGCCACCGTTACCATGTTCGCGGGGTCATCGCCGGAGTCGCACGGGAGCGAAAACGGAGATGAAATCGCAAAACGGGAGCGAAAACGGAGAAGAAAACGAAAAAGGGGGCATTACTGTTCATCGCGGTACGGATGCCTCAGCCGCGGTCCACAGACCCCGGCGTGCACCCGGTGCATGCCCCGCAGCCCCGGAGGCGCAGACCCGGCGCACGAAACCGTGGGCCGGGCTGCACACTATGCGCGGTGCACGCTCCAGGCGTGCACCCGGCGCACGCATCGGCAGCCAGAGCCGCGGACCCGGCGCACGCTTTCGTGCGCCGGCCCGGCCCGCTCTGACGCGGTGCACGCTACGGCGTGCACCCGGTGCGCGCCGCAGGCCCCTGCGGCCGTGAGCCCGGTGCACGCTCGTGTCGTGCACCGGCCCGGCCTAGGATGCACGGTGCACGCTTCCTGCGTGCACCCGGCGCATGCCGCGCAACCGCGGACGCTGTAAACCCGGTCCATGCGCTGCTCCGTGCACCATCCGTCAGCCGGAAGTTCGGTAGCTCCGTTTTGGCCCGTTCTTCCACCGTTTTGAGCGCCGTTATCGCCGTTGGGATCACCATTTCCGCGGTTTCCTTGGCATGGCCACTTGGGATCTTTTTGGTCACCGTTTCGCCATGTTGGGTGCTAGTTTCACCGACGCTCCGCGCCTCGACGAAATCGTCGGGGTCGCGCCGTCGGGTCTTTTTCTCATCATTTTCGCCGTCAGGGTCCTCTTGGTTTAACCATTGACGTCCCGAGTTGGCTACCGGTTGAGAATTGGGTTGTGTCGGTTTTCGGCTAGCGGTTTTGGGTTTCGATGGAGTTCGCGATGAAATAGTTGCGATCCGGTTGTTGTTAGCCTTTGACGTTACCGGTTTGATCTGAGTTTTCGGTTTTGTGGGTTTATTGTTACAGTGGTCGGGACCACTGATTTTACCTGATTAGGGTAAGGTGTTAATTTGTGCTCTCGAATATTTTAGTAGGCCGCGAGGAGTTCTTATCTGCTTAGGAGAGTCGCGGGCGCGGTCAGTTATCTTCATTCCAGGTGGGTACCCCTTAGAACATCGTTGGGTATGTTTCCGTTATTGCTACTTATATCTTGTAAGGGGTGACATGGACCCCCGGTTTAATGAACGTCGCGGTGGGAGACTGGATGGGCGGTTCGCCTCTCCGAACAACAGTAGGGTTGTTTGGAGCATACGGGCGGTGAGGACGGTGATCGGCGTGACCAGTCGGACATCGAAAGGTGGGTTCCTCTCCCGACGGCTCTTGAGTCGGAAATCGGGGGCAAATTGGTAAGAGCAAAGGTTTGACACGTGGAAATGCTACTAACCCCGTTTATGCTTATGTTTTTATTGTCACTACGTTTATGACGACTAAGGGTCGCTGTGCTCGACGATACGTCATGTTCTGGGAACCGGACGAGGCAGGTGCTCGGTCTGGTTTACCGTGGTTGGTGCTCGGTTTGGATGGCCGAGGTTGGTGCTCGGTCGAGGCTCGTGTTACTGCACGCACACCGGCGGCTTGGCCCCCGCAAGGGTGTGCTTTTCCGGAAAAGTGGTACGTTGACCCGTGTACCCGACGTGATGGTGACGTAATGGGGGCCCCTCGTAGGTGGGGGGGTGTGAGCGGTGATGCCGAGGCAGGTGCTCGGCGGCCGAGGCAGGTGCTCGGCGGCCGAGGCAGGTGCTCGGCGGGGGACATCGGGATAGGTGCTCGATGTGGTGGTCGGGGAAGGTGCCCGGTGTTGATTAGTACAGAGTTTAGTCATGGTTGATGGTACTCTGAGGAGGACGTTTGCTCCGGTTATTGTGGTTTGCGTACTTTTAGCCCTTTTGCATACTTTGTTGTTTCTAGTCACTGACTTCCCACTCCGTGACAGGTATGACCGGGGGCGAGTGCTGGGGCGTTGGTGAGGCCGCGTGAGCGATCTTCTGGCCCTTAGAGGCTACAGATACGGTTTACTTCACCTTCTTGTTCATTTCATTACACATTGTAGCTAGCTATGGATCGCGATACCCCCGTGGGATCGATGTGGATGTTGGGCTATTCGATAGCTCTTTTGGATGGATATTTGCTCTTATTGATTGGGAATCGGCCTAGTGTGGTTAAAGGCATGCTTATAGGAACTTTGTAATCAGGACGCCGTGCATATACAAAGGAGACTCTGCCCGTTTGCAGAGTGAATTTGTATATGCGGCGGGTCTGTACACGTGCTGGGGGAAAACTGTTTTCAAAAAAAAAATATTCTATAGTACGCTGATCTGGGAGTATCGGCGGCTCTTCTTCCGCGCGATGAAACCCCCGGGGCGTGACAGATTAAGATGGTATCAGAGAAAAACTGCTTTAACCACAGTAGACGCTGTCCAACATCCACGGGGTACATCATCACTAGTTACTAACCAATGAAATGATCAGGGTATAGATGCGTAGAGATGCGAGAGTGCGGGATTGTCAAGTTTTGTTTTCCGGTTTAACTCGGGTGTTGTGCTAGTGTAGTCGGGTTGATTTGGAGGTTGGGGTCGGGGCCGGCTGCCACCGGGGCCTTGATGGTTGCTATGAATCAGTGGATTAGGCAACCAGCACAGGACACGGTGGGTCTGCTGACGGTGTTCGTGCACTTGTTGCGGCTGTTAGTACCGCAGATCGTTGCGCCGGCTTTCATTTTCCCGAACCCCTTTCCTCCGCCGATGTTCTGGTCATCGTTAGTAACGGTGGATGGGGGTAGTGTAACCCACCGGTGTTTGTTAGTGTGTCGGCCGTTTTGTCGGTCGTGAGTAACTTGATAGCCTTTTGTCTAAACTTGTACCTTCTGAGTCTTCGGGTGTTAGGCTACAGAGGCTAGTCGACCGATTCGTTTTGCATCTTGGACAAGGTAGGGGTGGGAACGAGGACTCTTCCCCTACGGTTGTTACCCATAGTTCGGCTTTTTACTGTAGACACTGCGATGGTGGTAGAGATCGACGTGATGGGGGTCTTGGGGTTCCCCTTTGGATTGAGAAAGGAGACCCCCAGGGCTAGTAAATCTTGTTCGTTTGGGCTCGATTTTGGTTGGAGAGGCTGTGTCTCGCTTTACACAAGTGCGCGTAAGTGGCGACTTTTTATTAGGGGGTTTAGCTTTGGACGCTGGGTGATGCCCGGTAGCTCTGGGTCGAATTCCTGCGTTCTGCACAAGAGGGTCGGTTATGTTGTCCTACGGGCGGGTGAGCGCGTGTTCCCTCGAGTGCGCTTGGAAAACCTAGGCAACCTTTTTGGACAGGTCTTTCTCGCTGTTTTCGTTGCATGTTTTCTTTTCGACCCGTTAGGTCTCGGATGGGTAGTCGATTGTACCCGGAGGCCTCTGTTTTAGTTGGCTTTGAGCTTAGAAGTTCCCTGGTGGGGGTGTCGCTGTTTGGTTTGGAGTTTTACCGCTTGATTCGATGCCCGGTGCTTGGAGGGGCAACGAATTGGGACCGAGCGTTAGTGGTTTATCAGAGTGTCACACCCCGTCGGTGCCGAGACGGAGGTAGGACCTGACCTTGTGAGTTTTGTCGCCAGCTTCCCGTGACCAAGGCATAATCATGAGGCTTAGTTGTGAGCATTTTGGGTCGATGATCTTGAGAGGCAGGTGTGGGTCATGGGGATCTGTTGACTGCACTGGTCACTTCGGCTAGGATGCCTTGTACGCAGCCCTTTCTGTGGGGTAGACCTTGTGGTAGGCCTTAGAGCTGAAGCCTAAATTTAGTTTTGACCGTCGCCCCGATCGGATGGACCGTCGGAGCGGGTAATCCGAGACGGTGGATATGCTCCGAGCTTGTGACTCGTGTTGGTGATGGGTGGAGGTGGCCCGTGTTGGTGGCGGTTGGGTGCGGGTGAGTTCGTTGCTCTCAGGGGAGATATACTGGTTGTTAGTAACCCAGTCGATTTAGCTGGCACCTCTTGGAGCCTCGTGAGGGTGTTAGTGTGGTCTTTCCCTTGTTGTCGGGTTAGTTATGTTGGACTTTTAGGGGCTCTTCGGTGTGGGTTGGGAGGTATGACTGGGGTACCTCGACGCATCGCGAGACCTTTGTTGCTGATTGCTCAGCGCCGGCAGAGGTGGCCTGCGGACCGGTGGCGTCGTGACGGGGAACTCCAAGCCGGGAAACAGGAATGCGACGTGGTGCCGGGCATGGTTTGGTTTACGAGGCATCAGGCAGAGGTGTAGTTACCTAGTTTCTTTGGGCCTAGCGACTCGACCCTCTGCATCGCTCAGAGACACCCCGGTTGTAAGGATTACTTCCAACGTCTTCCCGACTGAGCTGCCGGGGATACCCCCGAGCGAGGGGTCGTCCTCCCCTTCGAGCTTCTACCAAGCATGCAACCTATCACATAGGCGCCTTACCAAATGGCTTTTGCGGAATTGAGGGACCTCAAGGCACAACTAGGAGACATTCTAGACAAAGGTTCATCAGGCCGAGGGTGTCGCCTTGGGGGCGCACCCGTTCTCTTCGTGCGAAAGGAGGACGGAAACTTACGTCTGCACATCGGCTACATGGAAATGAACAAGGTTACAGTGAAGAACAAGCCCAGGATTGATGACCTCTTCGATCAACAGGGAGGAGCACTTGCGGATTACTCTCTGGAATCTCAGGGACCAGAAGCTGTTGCTAAGTTTAAGAAATGTGAGTTCTGACTTCTCTAAGTGGGCTTTTTGGGACACATGGTGTCAGCAACGGGAATCACAGGGAATGTGAGCGGAACTACCCGACACACGATTCGGAACTGGCAGCAGTCGTCTTCGTTTTAAAGCTTTGGAGACACCACCTTTTGGAGTTCATCGTGATGTGTTTTCGGATCGCCAGAGCCTTAAGTTTGGTTCACATAGGAAGAGTTGCCTTGCGGCAGAGGCGTTGGTTGCAGTTGCCGAAGGACTCGACTCGTCCATTCAGTATCACCCCGGAAAAGCAAGTGTAGTAGCGGATGTCTTGAGCGGGAAGGGTCAAATCGAGGAGGAATCGATAAGCGCGATTACTCAGCAGGGCCGGTACGGTCGCGCGACTCTTATCCTTGATGGTCAAGACAACCCCACTAGAGAAATCCTGGAAGGTCAGAAGACATGCGCACAGATACAGGTTGTTTGACACAAGATTCCCCCGGACCACGCGAGCGGCCTTTCGGCAAGTGCGAACGGCACAATACAATTACGAGGGCGGAATCGCGTGCCCGAACTGCCAGAGTTGAAGGAAGAGATACTGTCATAGGCGCACTGCGCCCCCTATGTGGCGCATCCGGGTGACACGAAGATGTTCAAGGACACGATGCGGTTTGAGCCACAGTGGATTGACCGATGAAGTCGGCTCTTTTCCCACCCATCCATACGACGTGGACTAGAGACACTCGGCTCGTGTCGAACCTTAGGCAAAGTCTACTTTGAGCTCTAGAGACTAAACCACACTTCAGCACGGCGTTTCACCCCCAGACCGACGGACAGTCCGAGCGAGCGATCCGGATTCTCGAAGATATGCTTCGACCCTGCATACTTGATTCGAATGATGGAAGACTACTGCTGTTGAACTTAGAAAGGACCTGAGCTTCGATGAGACACCGGTGCGAATCTGAGCACGGGAGGAAAAAAAAAAAAAAAAAAAAAAAAAAAAAAAAAAAAAGGTTGCGCAGCCGGACGATCCCCTATACCAAGGTGCTGTAGAGCCACCAGGGAGAACGCGAAGCGACGTGGGAACTGGAGGCAGAGATGAAGGAGTGCTACCCAGTTTTACCCGTTGCGGACTAGGGTTAAGTTTCGAGGACGAAACTTGTTTTAAGAGGTGAGAGATGTAGAGTCCTGGCGTTCCAATGCCTTTGAATACCCTTCTTTTTATGACGGAGTTGTTAGGGAAGCTTTCCACTGTGTTTTCTGTAGCAGACTGACCTAGAATGCTAGTATTTTTTTGCGTTTGAGCTCGAAAAACGGAGAACGGCAAAGCGATAGGATTCGGATTCCGATTTACGGATCTCCCGGAATGGGGGTCAAAGCGTTTGCCTTTGAGTTGTGCACCAGAATCCGTGATAAAGTGGCCCGCATGCTTTTCGGGGCTAATCGTCGGGGTTTGCGGGTATTTTTAGGTGGTAGAGCTTGCAAAACGATGAACGGTGGCACGATCGGATTTGAATTCCGACCCCGGAATCTCTCAGAAATAATTTTTGAAGTTTTCTATCAACTTGGGTGCATCGGAATGCGTGCCGGCGATCGGCATGTTTTCCGAGGTGATCTAGACCCCTCATTCAATTTCAGATGGGCTAGATTTGTTGACTAGGGTTTAATTTTAAATTCTCTTCGTATCTTTTATTTTCGATCGTGGGTGCGGGGAAAAACCCTAAACCCTTTTTTTCCTCTTTTCAAGAAACGGCGTGAGGAACCGAGATGACGAGACGGGGAAAAGGAAGGACGATCGCACGTCCTGCGGAACCCGGCGAACGAGAGCGGGACGATCCTCCTTCTTCCTCCCTTACCGGCGAAAACGAGGTGAGCGGTTCGGGTCTTTACGGTTTTTCGGTATGAGGTTTTCCTTCTTGGCGTGTCGCGTGCGAGGCATGTTGTTGAACGGGAGGCCGCCGCCGCCGTTGTTAAACGGGAGGCCGCCGCCGCCGTTACCATGTTCGCGGGGTCGTTGCCGGAGTTGCACGGGAGCGAAAACGGAGATGAAATCGCGAAACGGGAGCGATAACGGAGAAGAAAACGAAAAAGGGGGCATTACTGTTCATCGCGGTACGGATGCCTCAGCCGCGGTCCACAGACCCCGGCGTGCACCCGGTGCACGCCCCGCAGCCCCGGAGGCGCAGACCCGGCGCACGAAACCGTGCGCCGGGCTGTTCACTATGCGCGGAGCACGCTCCAGGCGTGCACCCGGCGCACGCATCGGCAGCCAGAGCCGCGGACCCGGCGCACGCTTTCGTGCGCCGGCCCGGCCCGCTCTGGCGCGGTGCACGCTACGGCGTGCACCCGGTGCGCACCGCAGGCCCCTGCGGCCGTGAGCCCGGTGCACGCTCGTGTCGTGCACCGGCCCGGCCTAGGATGGGCGGTGCACGCTTCCTGCGTGCACCCGGCGCATGCCGCGCAACCGCCGACGCTGTAAACCCGGTCCACACGCTGCTCCGTGCACCATCCGTCAGCCGGAAGTTCGGTAGCTCCGTTTTGGCCCGTTCTTCCACCGTTTTGAGCGCCGTTATCGCCGTTGGGATCACCATTTCCGTGGTTTCCTTGGCATGGCCACTTGGGATCTTTTTGGTCACTGTTTCGCCATGTTGGGTGCTAGTTTCACCGACGCTCCGCGCCTCGACGAAATCGTCGGGGTCGCGCCGTCGGGCCATTTTCTCATCATTTTCGCCGTCAGGGTCCTCTTGGTTTAACCATTGACGTCCCGAGTTGGCTACCGGTTGAGAATTGGGTTGTGTCGGTTTTCGGCTAGCGGTTTTGGGTTCCGATGGAGTTCGCGATGAAATAGTTGCGATCCGGTTGTTGTTAGCCTTTGACGTTACCGGTTTGATCTGAGTTTTTTGTTTTGTGGGTTTATTGTTACAGTGGTCGGGACCACTGATTTTACCTGATTAGGGTAAGGTGTTAATTTGTGCTCTCGGATATTTTAGTAGGCCGCGAGGAGTTCTGATCTGCTTAGGAGAGTCGCGGGCGCGGTCAGTTATCTTCATTCCAGCTGGGTACCCCTTAGAACATCGTTGGGTATGTTTCCGTTATTGCTACTTATATCTTGTAAGGGGTGACGTGGACCCCCGGTTTAATGAACGTCGCGGTGGGAGACTGGATGGGCGGTTCGCCTCTCCGAACAACAGTAGGGTTGTTTGGAGCATACGGGCGGTGAGGACGGTGATCGGCGTGACCAGTCGGACATCGAAAGGTGGGTTCCTCTCCCGACGGCTCTTGAGTCGGAAATCGGGGGCAAATTGGTTAGAGCAAAGGTTTGACACGTGGAAATGCTACTAACCCTGTTTATGCTTATGTTTTTATTGTCACTACGTTTATGACGACTAAGGGTCGCTGTGCTCGACGATACGTCATGTTCTGGGAACCGGACGAGGCAGGTGCTCGGTCTGGTTTACCGAGGTTGGTGCTCGGTTTGGATGGCCGAGGTTGGTGCTCGGTCGAGGCTCGTGTTACTGCACGCACACCGGCGGCTTGGCCCCCGCAAGGGTGTGCTTTTCCGGAAAAGTGGTACGTTGACCCGTGTACCCGACATGATGGTGACGTAATGGGGGCCCCTCGTAGGTGGGGGGGTGTGAGCGGTGATGCCGAGGCAGGTGCTCGGCGGCCGAGGCAGGTGCTCGGCGGGGGACATCGGGATAGGTGCTCAATGTGGTGGTCGGGGAAGGTGCCCGGTGTTGATTAGTACAGAGTTTAGTCATGGTTGATGGTACTTTGAGGAGGACGGTTGCTCCAGTTATTGTGGTTTCCGTACTTTTAGCCCTTTTGCATACTTTGTTGTTTCTAGTCACTGACTTCCCACTCCGTGACAGGTATGACCGGGGGCGAGTGCTGCGGCGTTGGTGAGGCCGCGTGACCGATCTTCTGGCCCTTAGAGGCTACAAATACGGTTTACTTCACCTTCTTGTTCATTTCATTACACATTGTAGCTAGCTGTGGATCACGATACTCCCGTGGGATCGATGTGGATGTTGGGCTATTCGATAGCTCTTTTGGATGGATATTTGCTCTTATTGATTGGCAATCGGCCTAGTGTGGTTAAAGGCATGCTTATACGAACTTTGTAATCAGGACGCCGTGCATATACAAAGGAGACTCTGCCCGTTTGCAGAGTGAATTTGTATATGCGGCGGGTCTGTACACGTGCTGGGGGAAAACTATTTTCAAAAAAAAAAAAATTCTATAGTACGCTGATCTGGGAGTATCGGCGGCTCTTCTTCCGCGCGATGAAACCCCCGGGGCGTGACAAAGAATCCTCAGAAAAATCCAAGAAAAATATGGTTGCATGCATTCCTCTCGAAGTGTAGATGCGAAACGAGTCCTTAAACTCCCAATTCCGACAACCGTAGGCCGAGAAAATGCAAGATTACTCCTCTGCTATCCAGAAAATGCAACAGCAAAAATAGGGTCTAAAGATGCTACGAGAAACCCCATAAAAACTCAAAATGGAGAGGAGCGATAAATTACAAAGTCAAAGGCCTACCTCTCATGAAGATCCTCCTGAATTTTTAGCTTAAAATTTCAAAGGGTAAGCCCAGGGGAGTTCGCGGAAGAAACGTCAACGAAGAAAACCGCAATCTGAGGAACGTCGAAGCTCGCAGAGTCAAGGAGGGAGCTAATGAAACGATCTCCAAAAATCCTCCAAAACCCTAAGAAGTTAACAAGACTTGATGATCTTTCTTTCTGTGGAAGGAGGCCCCAAGAAAATTTCCCAAAAGCTCGAAATAGCTGCTTAAAGGGGGCTATTTATAGAGGAAAAACCAAAAGAAGTCCAATTCGGGCCAAAGGGGGGGGCGCCCGGATCCGAACAGTGCCGCGCACGGGACACGCGGCACTCATCCGAGTGGCTCCCGCTCAGCACCCGAAACCACTGGATGTCGTCACGTGTCCCACGCCTGCGCCCGCGCACCCCGCGCCCGCCAATCGCAGCGGGGTGCACGCCCCGCACGTTGCGCCGGGTCTTCTACGCCCGCCGCCCAGCCAATGGGGTGCTGCCACGTGGCCCGCCCGCGCTGATTACGGTGCGATGGCAGCGGCCGTACCAATGGCGCTCTGCCACGTGTCCCGCCCCACGCTCGCTGGTCCCGGCGCAACCTCATGGGCCGTGGACAAACCTGTTTCTAAAATAGGCCCAGTAGGCCCATTTAGCCCGGAAATAGCCAATTTTGACCGTTTTCGTGTGCTGTGTCCGTTTTTGGCATCCGTTTGACGCAAAACAGACTCAGTACTCCAAAAATAGGTGTTTTCTCACCACTGACCACACAGTCAGGTCGGACGGAAATTCGGGACACTACACCTATACTGGCCCAATTTGTGAGGATCCAAAATTCCCACGTATGGTTTACTGTTACATCTGCAGCTTCTGGAGGCCTTTGTGGTGCGTCGGCAGTGTTTGTGCTCAAATAGGGGACAGGTGATGGATTCAGTGTGTTAAATGGATCACGAGTGTAGTCGGATGACCCCGTCGAATGTTTAGAAGTGGTCTCGCGCGGAACAGACATCAGAATTGGACTCAGCGCGAAATTTGGGTTAGGAACACTTATCTGGATGCCTTCGGAAAATTTGAGGATTGGAATTTGGCAAAACAGATAGCGGATTTGGATTCAGCGTGCGAAAACGATGAAAATGGACTACTTATTTGTATTTTTCGGAGCCCGGATGCCCGTGCACGGATTTCGAGGCAGGGGCACTTTTTCGGCAGCTAGGGTAGCGCCGGCGACGGCGGGGCGCGGCGGCGCGGGCTCGGACAGGCGTGGGCACGGGCTCGGGCAGGCGCGGGCGCGGCGACGGGCAAGCGCGGGTGCGGCCGCGGGCGCGGGCAGTGCGCGGGCAGTGCACGGGCAGCGCGCGGTGCTTCGGGGACAGGAGTACCACGTGGCATTATTCTATTGGGCTAGGGCGGACACGTGGCAGTTGCGGAGAGGCTGGTTCAGTGGTCGCGGTACACGATGCAGTGAGGGAGTGCCTCGGGATGCGTGCGTGCAGAGGGCGTAGGCGGCGAGCGCAGGTGCGCACGTGGGCGCGTTGACGGCGTTTCCCGCGCTCGGGCGCGCCACGCATCAGCGTCCGCGGCAGGCCACGCAGCGCAGGGTGGTTGGCGGATTCGGCTGTAGCCTGTTTGGCGGGTGACGTGGCGCTTCCAGGCGGTTTCGGGCACGGTCGGGCGGGTTGCGTTCGACCCGGTTTCGGCGCCCGAAACCAGGGACACACCCAGTATTTTTGGTATTGTTTGGATGAGCCTATAAATAGCTCCCCTCCCTCTCCGTTCCTCTGTTTTATAGATTTTCAGGCCTGTTCTATGTGGGACCTCTATAGCAAAGTTCCTCCCCTCCCTCTTCCCCACACCTTGATGGATTTTCGGGATTTTTGGAGGTCGTGGCATCGGCGTTTTCTACGATGCGGCGCACATCGACGCTCCTTGGATTTTTGGTTTTTACCGTCACTTTTTAGTCCGCGAGACACCCCGGATCACCCCGAAGGAGTTTTTCAATGATTTTCACGGCAGCGTGTTCACGAGAGGTAAGGCTTCGATTTACGTGTTGATCTCTTCTCAACATTTCGAGTTTTTGGCATAGTTCTCGAGGTGTTTTTGTGACCCTGTGTACTGCTCCGAGGCCTATGACAGCGGCGGAGTAATGTTGGGTTTTCTCGGCCTACGGGCATCGGTTTGGGGCGTATGAGGACTCGATCGGCATCTACACTTTGAGAGAAACGCGCTTGTATTTTTATTGGATTTTTCTGAGAACTCTTCGAAGGTGATATTTAAGCTTCTTTGGGGTTGTATCCCGCAGTTTTTACAGTGTTGTGAGGATGCCGGCATACCACCTTGTTTGAATTGTATCTTGGCCTACAGGTGTCGGAACGAGGTATATAAATACTCATTTTGGGGCTACTCGTCGTGAGGATCGCAACCGTAATTTTTCTGGGATTTTTGGAGCACTGCACTCAAGTGAAAATCCCCTATCTCCTCTGCTGTGTTGTTTTAACAGCATGTGCTGTTTGGAGGGATGTTGTGGTGTTGGTTATTGATTGTGTTGTGTTGTTGGTGTGATGTTGTTTGGAGCTGAAGCTGGCGCGACCATGTACCAAGGATGCGGGTTCAGCGGATTTAGTTATCAAATGACGTCGCTCTTCACCGACTTCGGCTATGCCTACGGAAAGTGTTTCAGGTGGGTTGCTTTGTCCCCAGAACCCGTGTACGATTCTCTGATTCTTTATGTTAGAATGCATGCATATTTAGTGTGAGGACCCGGATCCCCACGACGAGTTTACTGGTTGTTTGGCAGCTTACGGGGGGGGCATACGTGGTGTGTCGGTGGTGTTTGTGCACAATTTGGACACAAGTGATGGACTTCGGGCTTAAAACAATAAAAATTGGACTCAGCGCGAAATTTGAGTTAAGAACACTTTACTGGATGCCTTCGGAAAAATTTGAGGATTGGAATTTGGCAAATCGGACAGCGGATTTGGATTCAGCGCGCGAAAACGATAAAAATGGACTATTTACTTGTATTTTTCGGAGCCCGGATGACGCGCACGAATTTCGAGGCAATTTGCACTGTTCCGGCGGTCGGCGGGCAGCGGCGGCGACGGTGGGCAGCTGTAAGACCCGACCTTCATTCGGGCTATCCCCTTTTTATCTCACATATGCCGGTCCGACTGAGGGTTTAATTTTTGTGTTTTTCCGGACAGTCCGTCGGGGCTCGCGAGCATTTTTAGGCGATAGAGCTCGCGAAACGGAGAACGATGATTCGATCGGTTTCGGATTCCGACTCCCGGTTCTCCCAGAATAATTTTTCAAAGTTTGGACCCCCTCTTAGGTGCTCCGGGATCCGTGCTGGCGATCTGCACGACTTTTGAGGTAACCTGATACCCTAACTTGATCGGGTGAGCTAGGGCAGGTGGGTTTTCATTTCGCTCTCTCCTCTCGCAGCGTAGGGCAAACAGGAGGCGATCAGGAGATATCCCCAACCTTGTGATTTGGACGACGAGGGAGGAGAGAAAGACGAACCCCTTTTCCCACTTCCTTTCCCGTTCCAAGGTGTCGGCGCGGCGATCCATCGGGGATACCCAAGTAAAAGGCAAAGACTCGGCCGTGGGTGGAGCGATCGGGAGTGGTGGGCGATCCCTCTTCCTTATTCTCCCCACGCAAATCAAGGTGAGTTTTTGGAGCATTCTTGATCGCGCATGTTTTCCTTTACTTTTGGGTTGGAGTCGGTCGTGTGTTCAGGGACCATCCCGGCGGGGTGGGGGCAAGCCGCCGCCGCCGCCGCTACGCGCCGCGCGGGCCGCCCGTAGGCGGGGTGCCGTGCGGCAGGCGCGCCGCGCGGGCGCCACCCGCGGGCAGGTGCCGCGCGGGCCACTTGCAGGCGGGGCACCGCGCGGCAGGCGCACGACGCGGGCACCGCGCGGCAGGCGCCGCCCGCAGGCTGGCACCGCGTGGACAGGCGCCACGCGGGCCGCCTGTAGGCGGGGCGCCGCGCGGCAGGCGCGTTGCGCGGGCACCGCCCGCAAGCGGGCGCCGCGCGGGCGGGTGCCACGCGGGCCGCCTGCAGGCGGGGCGCCGCGCGGCAGGCGCGCTGCGCGGGCACCGCCCGCAGGCGGGCGCCGCGCGGACAGGTGCCGCGCGGGCCGCCTGCAGGCGGGGCGCCGCGCGGCAGGCGCGCTCCGCAGGCGGGCACCGCGCGGACAGGTGCCGCGCGGGCCGCCTGCAGGCGGGGCGCCGCGCGGCAGGCGCGTTGCGCGGGCACCACCCGCAGGCGGGCGCTGCGCGGGCGGGTGCCGCGCGGGCCGCCTGCAGGCGGGGCGCCGCGCGGCAGGCGCGTTGCGCGGGCACCGCCCGCAGGCGGGCGCTGCGCGGGCGGGTGCCGCGCGGGCCGCCTGCAGGCGGGGCGCCGCGCGGCAGGCGCGCTGCGCGGGCACCACCCGCAGGCGGGCACCGCGCAGACAGGTGCCGCGCGGGCCGCCTGCAGGCGGGGCGCCGCGCGGCAAGCGCGCCTTGCGGGCGCTGCCTGCAGAAGGGCGCCGCGCGGGCTGGTGCCGCGCGGGCCGCCTGCAGGCCTCACGCCGCGCGGCAAGCGCGCCGTCAGGGCACCGCGACGGGTTGGGGCCGCGCGGGGAGAAGGCTGTCCGCAGGCTGAGCGCGCGCCGCACGGGTCGGGGCCGTGCGGGGAACTCCGCCGCGCGGAGTCCGGGGATCGCGGCGGTCGTCTATTTTCGGCCTAGAGTCAGTGTCGGTGTTCGGACCTCTTAGTCTTGGCATACCCTTGTTCCTTCAGGAGTGCGGGACATTGTGGGCGGCGGGCGCACAGTCACGGACGGGTCGAGCGCGGGACGACACGCACGAGGTGGGTACTCGTCCGGGGGTTTCAAGGATAGTCATATGTCGATAGAAATAACGCATACTTGGCAACGGTGAATAATCTGTGGATCATATAATTGTTTAACTAACCCTGCTTTACTATTTTACTTACTGTCGATTATGAGGCTCTTGTTTTGCTACACGCACACCGGCGGTTTGGCCACCGCAAGGGTGTGCTTTTCCGGAAAAGTGGTACGTTAACCCGTGTACCCCACGTGACGGTGACATTAGGAAGGTGGGCCCTCATAGGTGGGGGGTGTGAGCGGTGATGCCGAGGCGGGTGCTCGGCGGCCGAGGCAGGTGCTCGGCGGGGGACACCGGGGCAGGGGCTCGGTGCGGTGGTCGGGAAAGGTGCCCGGTTTTGCTTGGTGCAGGGGGTGATTGTTGTTGACGGTGTTTGAGGAGGACGGTTGCTCTGGTTATCATGGTTTGCCTTATTTTAGCCTTTTGCATATTATGTTATTTCTAGTCACTGACTTCCCACTCCGTGACAGGTTCGTCCAGGGGCGAGTGCTAGGGCACCGGTGAGGCCGCGAGGGTGATATTCTGACATTTAGCGACTTCAGACACAGTGACTCTTCTTTCCCTTTTCTTTTATTATTCATGTTAGTTAGTCGTGGATTGCGATACCCCCGTGGGATCGAAGTGGATGTTGCCTCTTCTTTCATATTTTCGAATGAATGTCGTTCCTCTCCTTACTTGGCCATTTTTAAACTACGAGAAAACAAAGAAAACCGTTTGCGAAAACCGCTTTTAAAACGTGGGTGTCGTGTGGGCACCGGTTTTTAAAATCCTGTGGAATTTATGTGATTGCGAACTGGTTTTACAAAATTCGGCATCGGGTGGGTGCCGGTTTTAAAACTGTGGATTTATGTGGCTTTGAAACGGATTTTCTAAAACAACGGCGTCGGGTGGGCGCCGCTTTCAAAACCCTGTGATTATTTATCCTTTTAAATCAGTCGGCCCTTTTCTTTGTGTAAAAGAGAATGGAACGTTTGGAATGCATGTTGTATGTATCGGTGCTTCGATTAGTGTGGTTAAAGCCTGTATGTGATGCATGTTGTAGTGAGGACGCCGTGCATATACAAAGGAGACTCTGCCCGTTTGCAGAGTAAATTTGTATATGCGGCGGGTCTGTGTGCGCACTGGGGTGGACTTCTTAAAATATATATATATATATATCACGCCGAAATGGGAGCAACGATGGCTCTCCTTCCGCGCGTTTGAACCCCCGGGGCGTGACAGCAGCGGCGGCGCGGGCTCGAGCAGGCGGCGGAGCTGGCGCGGGCAGGTGCGAGGGCGCGCGGGCAGGCGCGCGGTGCACAGGGGCGGCATGCCACGTGTCATTCTTCTATTGGATGGGTGAGGACACGTGGCGGGCTAGGATAGGCCGATGCAGTGGACCGGGTCCACGGAGCGGGTGCGGCTGCCTCGGGGCGTGTGCCTGGTAGAGGTCGCAGGCGGCGCTGGCGCGCGCACGTGGACACGGCAGGCGCGCGTTGACCGGGTGCGCGCCACGCGGCACTTCCACGGTGGGCCACGTGGCGTTCGGTGGGTGGTCACTTCCATTGTACGCTGTTTTGGCGGGTGACGTGGCGGAACCGGATTATTCCGAGCGCTCCGCGGGGCATTGTATCAGCGCACTGTTGGCGCCCGATTAAATCGGGCGCCCGGAAACTGGGACTTGGACGGTATTTCTCGAATTGTTTTCTGGCCTATAAATGGGACCCGAGTGACCTTGTGCTCGCCTCTTTCTCCTCTTCTGGCCAGAATTTCGCAGGGAGCTCTTCAGCAAGGTTCTTCCTCACCCTGAGCCGCACCTTTTGGAGGACTCCGGGGATTTTTTGGGGGCACGCACTTCGAGGTTTCCATTTTTCTGACGCGGCGCGACGTTTCTTCTTAGGTGTTCTTCTTCGTCGCGTTTCGGTGCACGAGCTCCCCCGGCTTACTCCGACCTCCGTTTCCGGCGATTCTTGCGTCGTTGGATCCGCGACAGGTTGTTTTGTGGATTCCTCCGCGCTCGAGCGTCGGATTGAGGCGTGCCTATACACTTTTTGCATCTACTCGTCGCGAGGATTATCGCCGTATTTTTCTGAGATTTTTCTGAGGCTTGCCCGAAGGTACTCGTTTCGAAGGGCTCGACGCGACGATCGCAGCAGTATTTTTGTTGGATTTTTCGGAGTCCTTTCTGCAGGGGTATTTGTGGGAGTTTTTGGAGCACTGCTTGGAGCCGAGGCTTGCGCGACATGTACCGTGGATACGGGTTCAGCAGATATTGTTAGCAAGTGGACACGCTCTTCACCGACTTCAGGTTTGCCTTGGTTTAAGCACTTCAGGTGGGTAAGCTTAATATTGGTTACTGTATAAGGGAATGATAAGGTTTTTATGGATGTTTATGTTATGGTTAATGTAAGTACACCTGTGGGAATGTCACCCCTCTATGACTGATAGCATGCATAATTAATGTACAACCGATATGAGTGAGAGTTAAGCAGGGAATGGCCTAGATCTTGTGGATTGATGCTTACCTGATAATTGTACATGTTTGGTGAATCGAAGACTTAGCATATGGTAGACGGTTATATTTATCCCACACTAGATGATATAGAGTGTTAAAGATTTTGTTTTGGCGTATTTCGTGAAAGTGGTTAAGTCTTGAAGATTGAAGATGAAGAAGTTTGGATCATATACCTCAATCTCAAGAAAGAAGAATTCAAAAGGATCAGGTACGTTTAACTAAATAAGTTTGGTGATCCGAATACTTCTTATAGTGTAGAAACACTTGGATGGATTTTTTATCGCATAAATATCAAAAACTGGACATGTTATATGTTCAGGATCCGGATCAGGGTACTACAGTCCGGACCCCGAACATAGGGTAGTTCATGCGCAAATCCAGTCCGGAACACATCTGCTTGAGTCCGGACCCCGAACGTGGATTTTGCAGAAATTGCATGAACAGTCCGGACCGTGGTTACTTCAGTCCGGACCCCGAACGTGGTTTTCTGGAAAAATTCTGTTTAATGACGACAGTCCGGATCGCATTATTTCAGTCCGGACCGTCGACCTGAAAACTTCCAGATAAGGTTAGTTTTTGATTCTTATCCTCTTCCAATGGTTTCTAACCTATAAATAAACCCTACGATTCATCTTTTAGGGTAATCCAAATAATCCAAAATACGGTCGAAAAAGAGAAAAATCCACCTATAGAGAAGAAAGGAAATAACTAGATTTAATTCTATGTTTCTTCATCTATATTAATTTGATTCTAGGTTTTCAAACTCAGATTTTGGGTAGAATCAAATTAATGAATACTTAGATGGTATTTCTGATCTATCTTTGATCTAAGTATTCGGCGGATCATCACCACCAACAAAACAACGATTTTCTCCAAAATCGGCGCGTGGATTCGCGTGGCCTTGTGGATTCAAGGTGCTACCGCTCTCGTGGATTCGGAGCGAGGTACGTTCGTGTGATCGAGATGTACTACTCGGTGGAGACCGTGGATTCGGTCAGACGTCGTGGATTCGGCGTTGGACGCAAATTGTGGATTCGAGGCGCGTTGCGGAGCGAGCGGAGAAGATCAACTCGGAGCGTATGGAAAAAGGTTGAGTCGTGTGTGAGTACGGTATATCACCTTTGTACGTGTTTAATCTTAGTTGATTTCACTGTGTTATCGGTCCCGTGGTTTTTTACTCCTGTGATGGAGTTTTCCACGTAAAATCTCTGCGTGTTATTTTTCATTTCCGGATTAGGTTTTATTACGCAAAGATTTTTGAGTGTTTATTGTTTACACCTATTCACCCCCCTCTAGGTGTTTTTTTTCCCTATTTAGATCCATATTATACATAACCCAACAAGTGGTATCGGAGCGGGAATAGGGTTGTAAACAATGGTTGAAGGTGGAAACAACAACAGACCCCCGTTCTTTGATGGAACAAACTATGCCTACTGGAAAGTACGGATGAAAGCCTTTTAAATTTTCATCGACGAACGGGTGTGGCAATCAATCGAGTTAGGATGGTCAAATCCAACTGAAATTATTGTTGATGTTCACACCATCAAACCTAGGTCGAAATGAACCAAGGAAAAGATTGACTCATCTTCTTACAATGGCAAAGGAATTAACGCCTTATTTAATGCTTTGTCGCAAACTGAATTCTCTCGCGTCTCGGCATGTGAGACTGCGAAAGAAATCTGGGATGTTCTACAAGTTACACATGAGGGAACAAACCTTGTGAAGATTCAAAAGCTACAAATGCTTATGAGCAAGTTTGACTCTATTTTCATGGCAGAAAATGAATCTTTCACAGATTACTATACGCGATTGCAAGACATCGTGAATACATGTGCTAACTTGGGAGAGAAAATTTCAGAATTTAAAGTTGTAAGAAAGATTTTAAGGACTCTTCCTGAAAGATTTCGTTCCAAGGTTACGGCCATTGAAACTATTAAACACCCGGACGAAATCCGTGTAGAAGAATTAGTTGGTGCACTTCAAACATATGAAATGACATTTCCTACTAACTATTCTTCTGGAAAGGCATCCTCTTCTAAGCCTTCAGGTTTTGCGTTGAAAACAACAAAAGAAGAAGACGCGGATTCATCCTCCTCAGACGATGACAAGAACCTATCTATGGAGAATTTCGAGAAGCGGCTTGCTCTCTTGACAAGAAAATTTCGTCAAAACTTTCGAAGGGGTAATTCAAAAAAAACTTCATCCTTCGTAAAGTCGAATAAAGGCAAAGGTTCTTCAAGCTACAAGTCAAGAAAGCAAGAGAGTTTTTCAAAGGATAAGAAAAGCTCGGAGGAACAAATCCAATGCTTCAAGTGCCGAGGATACGGCCATATCTCAACGGAGTGTCCCAATAAGAATTCGTCGAAGAAGAAAGCGATGCAAGCCGTCACTTGGGATGACACCTCAACGTCAAATGAGTCATCTTCCAGTGATGAAGAAAACAACACAACGGCGTTCCACGCGTCCACAACTTCACCTTTCGTGTGCTTTATGGCAAGTACATTCGATTCCTTGTCCAACTCCTCCCAAGTTGAAAAGAATGCAACGGACAACGAATCGAGTAATTCCGAAGGTGAAGACTTTGCTTTTGCCTACCATAAACTTTTAAAGGATTCAAAGAAACTGGCAAAGCAAAACAAGGGTTTGAGAGGGAGATTGCAGGATCTCGATGAAGAAGCAAAAATGGCAACTTCTCTCTCAAACGCTCTTGAAGTGGAAAGGGATAACTTGATCAAAGTAAATGTTTCCCTTCAAGAGAAAAATGAGCATTTCGAGAAGGAACACGTAAAACTGGTGGATAAAGCAAGTTACTTCTTGAAGCTCTACTCCGAGGCTCGACAAGAAAAAATGGAAATGACAAAGACCATTTTCCAACTCAAGGATGATTTGAAGCGATTTTCTTCGGGAAGGAGCAAGTTGGATAAGATGCTTGGTCTTGGTCAAACAAACTGTTTCGGCCTTGGATACAATCGAACTGGAGACAGTCCTAGTTCGAGTGGAACAGTTTTTGTGCCCCAGTCGGTATCTCCTCCTCCGACGACGGAATTTACTGCAATCAACGACAACAACCCTACCTCACCTACTTCGGGTTTGACAAGTTCAAAGGTATGTTTTCGTTGTGGTTTTGCAGGGCACATACGAGGAAATTGCAAGATTGGAGCGAAAAGATCACATCAAGCACCTCTTGCAACAACTATCAAAAATGTGATTCCCCGGAAATCAAAGGAGAATTTTTCAAAGGAAAAGAACCATGGTAGTTCACCCCACAAGACGACGTCATCAATAAAAAGCAATCAATCAAACAAGATGTTTTAACCAAGGAAAATAACTTCACAATCATTGCCAACGCACTCCAAAACTCAAAAGGTTTGGGTACGCAAAGGTGAATTCTTTCCTTGTCTTTGACTTTTCTGCGATTGAATGTCCTGTAACGTATGTAAACTATATTCTTTTTGAAAGGGGTTAGGTCTGAAAATAATTGCTATGTCGTTCCAAACAAAATTTCTGAACATTGTAACCTAGTTTCTTTAGATAATGAAACTCTTTGGCATGAAAGACTAGGTCACATAAATTTTAAAGAACTAGCAAGGATTTCAAATAAAGACGTGGTTAAGGGGGTTCCGAAATTATCTTTTAATCAAAACATTGTGTGTGGAGGTTGTCAAAAGGGAAAACAATCAAGGGCTGCACACAAGAACTTGAACCACGTGGGTACCAATCGGCCCTTACATTTACTGCATATGGACTTAATGGGGCCGACTCGTCAACCATCCTTGGGAGGTAAATGGTATATTTTTCTTTTGGTTGATGATTTCTCTAGATATTCATGGGTAACATTTCTAAAAGAGAAAGCGGATACTTTCAACTCTTTTCATGAGGTTTGTCATCGTATTATGATTAAAAGAAATGAAAAGATCGTTCGTGTTCAAAGTGATAGAGGTGGAGAATTCATTAATTCTAAATTCATTGATTTGTGCACTTCCAACGGCATAAAACATAAATTCTCAGCACCCTATACACCTCAGCAGAATGGTGTAGTCGAGCGCAAGAACAGGGTTGTTCAAGAGATGGCGCGTGTTATGCTTCACAGCCGGAAATTACCGTTACATTTTTGGGCTGAAGCTGTGAACACCGCCGTCTACGTAATCAATCGAGTGTATTTGCGCCCGGGAACTTTAAATACACCATATGAGCTATGGTTTTGTAGAAAACCGAATATCAAATATTTTCGTATCTTTGGGAGTCGCTGTTACATTTTACGCGATCGCAAAAATCTTGGTAAATTCGACTCTCGAAGTGACGAAGGGATTTTCATGGGTTATTCTACAAACAGTAGAGCATATCGGGTATTTAACCTGGAATCTAAGACGATGGTAGAATCTATTAATGTTAAAGTAGATGAAGCTTTTCACTTTGCATCTGATAAATCTACCCCTGATATGTCTCTAGATGATGATACTCCTGTAAATGCATCTTCTCATAATAATTCTTTCGATAAAGTTGATGCATCTAATGGTTCTTCAAGTTTATCTGATATGCAGGAATCATCATATGTACCTCCGAGTACTCCGTTACCTCAAACGCTACGTATCTCCAAGGATCATCCGGAATCAAACATTATTAGAGACCCACAAGAATGAGTCAGGACTCGGAGACAGTTGGTTTGTGGAGTCGCTTGTTACGTCTCCATGGTAGAACCAAAGAACGTCGATGAAGCTCTTCAGGATGACTACTGGATTGAAGCAATGCAGGAAGAGCTCCATCAGTTCGAAAGAAACAAAGTCTGGGAACTAACGAAGCCACCGAAGCAACACAACGTGATTGGTACTAAATGGATTTTCAAGAACAAGAAAAACGAGGATGGTACCATTATCAGGAACAAAGCACGCCTAGTTGCTCAGGGCTACTCACAAATTGAAGGTATAGACTTTGATGAGACGTTCGCCCCGGTTGCCCGACTCGAGTCGATTCGTATTTTGTTCGCAATTGCTTGTCATTTTAAAATCAAACTCTTTCAAATGGACGTTAAGAGCGCGTTTTTAAATGGGTTTTTGAACGAGGAAGTTTATATGGCTCAACCGAAAGGTTTTGTAGACCATAAGCAACCTAACCATGTTTTTCGTTTGAAAAAGACTCTTTACGGTCTAAAACAAGCACCGCGAGCGTGGTACGAAAGGTTGACAAAGCACCTTTTGGAGAAGGGCTATACCCGAGGGGGAGCAGATCGGACTCTCTTTGTGAAGCATTATCAGGATAACTTCATTGTCGCACAAATCTATGTCGACGACATTGTATTTGGTGCAACAAGAGACAATGATGCTTCTAAATTCGCTGAAACCATGGAAAGCGAATTTGAGATGTCTATGATTGGGGAACTAACATATTTTCTTGGATTGCAAGTGAAACAAAATGAAGAAGGCATCCATTTGTGCCAATCCAAGTATGCAAGGGAGTTGGTGAAGAAATTCGATTTAGAAAACTCTAAAGATTTTCCGACTCCAATGGGAACTAGCAATAAGGGATTAGGAAGTGAATCTCTTAGTGAAGGTGTAGACGAGAAGTTTTATCGCAGCATGATTGGAAGTCTACTCTACCTCACGGCTAGTCACCCGGATATATCCTTTAGTGTTGGGATCTACGCGAGATATCAATCAGCACCAAAGGAGGTTCACCTGAAAGCGGTGAAAAGGATCATCTGGTACGTCAAAGGAACACTGAATTTCGGAATTTGGTATCCTATGGGAACAACTCTTGACATAATAGGATATTCAGATGCCGATTGGGCAGGATCAGTGGATGATCGGAAGAGTACGAGTGGTGCATGTTTTTATCTTGGCCATTGTCTTGTTGCATGGCATAGTAAAAAGCAAAACTGCATTACACTCTCGACTGCCGAAGCGGAATATATTTCAGCGGGTAGTTGTTCAACTCAACTCATTTGGATGAAAAGCGTGTTGAGCGACTTCCGAATTTCAGCAACTTCGGTAACTATTCTTTGTGACAACACAAGTGCTATAAATATTTCTAAAAATCCTGTGTTGCACTCGAGAACAAAACACATTGAACTTAGATATCATTTTCTAAGAGAGCTAGTTGAATCAAATATTCTTCAAATTTCCTATATTTCTACTGAAGATCAATTAGCCGGCTTTTTAACAAAACCTTTGGATCAAAAACGGTTTATTCATTTACGTAAAGCAATTGGAATGCTTTCTTTGAAATAACACTTTTTGAAATCATTGCTTAGGTTAGGTTTTGTTTTGTGTTTTTGTTCGTTATCTATGTTTGTACATAGAACATTAATTGAGCATATGTAATTGACTTTACTTGCATCCTTTCATATATTTAGAAATCTATTATGCTCTGGATATCATAATAATTCTTTTGATGCAATGATCATTTATGTCAATTAAGTCCCCTTTAATTGATCAAAGTCAATTTCTCTCTCATGTGATCTCTTGGTATAGTTTTTATCATATTTGAAAATTGAGTTAAGTATGAAACTCGAGATCAGTTTTTGGTTGAATACCTCATATCTTAGATAATTGATAGCCAATTGAGGGGGAGTTTATCAAAATGTTTATGCTCAAAAGATGTGGAAAGAGTTACATCCCAATGAGGAGTGTGAAAACTACCACTACATGGAGGAAAGAGCTACCACCTTGGTCGTCCGAGTACTGTGTGCAGCTACCACATGTATACCAAGCATGGTTTTTCGAGTTGATTAAATAAAATGCTTCTTGGAATACTTGACTCTGTCAAATTCCAAGGTTGGTATAAGGTGGGGATTTTATTGAAAGATGCTCAAAGAGTCACTCCTTACAATAAATTGATTAGATATATTATCTAACTTATTTGGGATTTCAAACATCTATCGATCTTGGTACTTCATTTTCTTTACCATATTGATGATTTGATAAACGCATTACTCATAAGATCGTAATAGATGTCATTGAACTTGTTCAACTTTAAGGGATTTAATGTTCATAAATATTCGTTTCATTTCTTGGATATTATTGATAGATTTAGCATAATCTATTTCTTTTGATATGAAACGATGACTTTTGTTTAAAGTTGACATGCAAAAGTGCTTAAATACTTTTTCTGGATTTTCTGGAATTTTTCTAAATTTTTCTGAAGAAAAAGTTTGGAGCCGATCCGGACTGGAATTCCTGTTCCGGATCCCGAACGCAGGAATTCTCTGCGGGTAGCCGATCCGGACTGGATTTATAAGCCGTTCCGGACCGCGGCTAGGGTTTTATAAGAAACAAAAGGGTTTTGATTTCTTTTTTCAACAAACTTTTGTTTCCAAGTCTCCAGAGCTTCTCTCACTAGAAATCAACCAATTTGGAGTCCTTCTAACTCGAGTTCTTCGGATCAAAGTAAGTTTTCATGATCAAAACATAGGTTTTTCACAGTTTTTCTCAAGTTTCTCAAAACGTGCATGAAAATCTTGTACCTTTTTCATTTTTGATTGGTTTTTGGTCAAATTTCTTTTGAAATAAGAACTCTGAGCAGATTAGTTTTGATTATATGCTTGATATTCTCTTGATTAACGGATTTTTGGGCTTCGATTTCTGAAAATTCGGTTTTAGGGCATATAATGAGAATTTTTGAAAATCATGGAATTGATCTATTTTTAAAATTCTTTTTGCAAAACTAATTTGATTCCTAGTCTCTCTACACGATAATGATTGTTTGGGTACAATTTTTCAAATTTTTGAAAATAAACAATTTTTCGTGTTCTTTAGTTCTTGCTCGCAGGTTTCTCAATTTCTTAAGCACTAGCAACAACAATGGTGTTTGCATGGATAATTGTTCTATGGTCCACACAAGAGCTACGAACAAGCCTAAGAGGGCTAAGAAGACTAAGAAGAACTCGGATTCAGGATCCGAGACGGATTCCATTGACTGGGATGAGCTCTTGGAAGAGGGCGTAGCATGTGCTGCAGCTACTGCCTCAAAGGGGAAAGCCCCTGCAGCTACTTCAAAGGCAAAGACTCCGCCTACCGCTGCTGAGAAGGGGAAAGCCCCAATGGAATCAAGTCCAGCTAAGACAAAGAGAAAGAGCATTGCCCGAAAAAGAGGGAGTGCTCAAGGTATATCTATTGAAGAGCCACTCGCAAGCAAGCCTCCTCCACAAGACTTCATAAGCTCTGAGAGGATTAAGGATTTTGAGAACAGAGAATGCATTGGCGAAAGACATGTAAATGTCAAAGCTCTCAAGGAGCGCTCTGTACTATTTGGGACTCTTTTTGATCAAATGGGACTTGCACCCATTTGCAATTTCCCGGACAATCTTGGATATTGTCTTCATCTTGTCAGGATGTTTTATCAAAATTCATCAAAGTTGGTTGATCTTGAGGACGGACCACGAGAATTTCTAACAACAGTTAGAAATGTTAAGATCAAGATTACACCTCAATTAATTGGAGAGGTGTTAGGAATGAAGGCCCGGGTTGATGGAGCTCATTATCTAAAGGGTCATATTTTTAGCAATACAACCTGGAGAGTGGTTGTCAACGGGATTTGTCTTCCTGATACTCAGTCGACGGGAAATTCAATCTTTTCAAAAGAACTTCGACCGGAGTATCACTACCTGAACTTTATAGTTTGCTACAACATTTTGCCAAACATGCAAACAAAAGTTCTGAGATGGGATAGGATGCTGTTTCTTTACCTTCTTGGAAACCCCACAGCAGCCACGGGATCTAATTTCAACATTCCCTATCTCATCTGGTCGAGGATGGCGCGGTATGTGGAACATGCCCATCCTACAGAGCGACTTCCCTTCCCAATAATCATTATGCGAATTTTGAAGAAATTTAAAGTCGATATTTTATCGTCGACATACATGCATAGCTTGGGAACTATCAACGATACAACTATTGTGAAGTCCCTCTCACAAAGACAGGATGAGCCTCCAACACCTCCTCGCGGACAGAGACCCTCAACATCAACAGCAGCAGCAAAAACAGCAGCAACAGCTTCAGCACCACCTGCACCAGCTTCGACTTCAGGGGATGATGCCTCTGTTACCTCTATTTACCGGGAGCAACAACGACTTTCTTCAGAACAAGAACGAATGTCTAACGAATTCGTTGCGATGAAAGCCGACATATGAGATCTAAAGAAGGAACAGATGTCTATGAACAAGATATTGAAAAAGATATTTCAAAAACTCGGCTGTACCAGTTCTAAAGATTCAGAATGATCTTTCTTTGTTGTTCTAACATTTCTTTTGTTTTGCAGGTTTTAGTCTTAGTTCTTAGTTTCATTTTGAACTTTTTAACTCTCTTTCATTTTTGTAAATTTGGCTCAGTTTAGTGACAAAAAAGGGGAGAGAGATTTGAACTGGTTAAACACTAACACTGTGATGTGTGATGTGTGATATGAGAACTTTGAACTTTGAACTTTGGAGGTAAGTATACAACAACTTTGGTTTTGTATTGTGAATAATTGCATGTCTCGACTAACTATTTGACTAACTATTTGGGCATGTAATATTACTAACAAGTTGTTGTTGACTAACAAACTTATGACATTTGGATTTTAATGCTTAGAAGATATGTCTATTTCTGATTGGTATTTTAATACATATCTGATTTTATAAATGTCATGGTGAGTATAAACTCTATCTCTCTGTTTGGTTTTTGAATGCTAAAAATTCTTGAGGTATCTAACGATTTCTTTTGTCAAGAATTATTTCTTTTGCAGAGAGTACAGATGTCTAAGTCTAGAGTCTGTTTTAGGAGTTTATCTCGTGTATTCATTTTTTTTTGGATCTCAAATGTAAATTTTTGTTTGCCGCAACGAAAATGGCCCTGTTTGCCGCAACGGAAGCAGTGATCTTGCCTCTTAGCGCAGTCAGTAACTCGGTGGGCTCCATTGCAGATAACACAGGGTCTGTCCCCTGGCCTTTGACTGCTCGTTGGCGCGCTTTTAGTCCCATGGCGCGACTTCGGGTGTTTAGGGGGCCGGTTCTCGCTCGAAAATCCCCCTCCGGAGAAGGGCTGGGGTCGTTTCCCATCCTTGTTGTACTCAGAGCCCTCTCGTCGGGCGCGCGTCACCGCGAATCCGCGCTCCACCGTGGTGGCCCTATCCACCACTTTCTGGAAGGTGTGAAGATCCGCTGCTTGCATAACTTCAAAAATATTGCTCTGCAATCCGTCTACGAAGAGGCGGACTTTGTGAGCATCATCCCTTATGACAAAGGGTACACAATTTGCCAGCCTCACGAATTCCCGTTGATACTCCATAACGGATCGGTTCCCTTGTCTGATGTGCTTCAGGTCGTCCTCCATTTGTTGTTTAACGTTGTTGGAGAAGAACGCCCCGAACATTTCTTCTCTGAACTCGGTCCATGTCGGTAGGGCGTTACCCTTCGTGGGGTCCGGGCTCACCGTTTTCCACCACATCCGGGCGTTTCCCTCAAGATAATGAACCGCAAGTGGAACTCGTTCATGTTCCTCCATCATCAAGTCTTCAAACAGCTTTTCCATAGTATCCACCCATTTCTCCATGACCCAGGGATCGGTCGTCTCTCCCTCGAATACAGGCGGGTCGTGTTTCTTGAATTCCGCCAAATTCGCCCTCACCCTGCCCCGTTCAGTCCGTTGGGTAGAGGCTCCGCCCGTGACGGGTCCCGAAGCCGTTGGGCTTGGCGCGGCAGAAGGTGCCGTCGGTTAGTCCATTGACACACCGGTAGTCACGGTCTGGGGAGGGGCAGCCGTGGTCTCACCGTCCGTTCCCGATGGTCCCGCCATAGGTGCGGTCGGTTCGGGTGGTGGAACCCGGGCGCCCTCCACTGGCACGGCCTGCTGCTGTTGCGTCAGTTGACGCACATGTTCCGTGAGGGTCGACAACTGTCCAGCCATCTCACGTAGTTGTTGGCAGAGCAGCTCATTCTCCGCGGTTGCTGGAGTCGCGTTATCTGCTCCAGCGTTATCGGTCGACGACCTTGTACGAGCCATTCTCCACTGTAAGCAAAGAAAACAGCATTAATCCTAGTTCAATCGGTCTAACTCCTTGACCTACGAACTCCGGGACTCTATCCCTTTTTCCCCGCGCTCACGCTCGTACATTACACTCCTACACCTTGGTTATCAATTTGGTTAGTTACTTATGGTATTACACTCTGTGGATGTTGGTCATTGCCCACCGTGGTTAAAGTCGTTTTCTCTGATACCATATAATCTGTCACGCCCCGGAGGTTCTACAAGAGCGGAAAACGCATCTATATTTTTTCTTTAAAAGAATCTTGCCTCCGGTGCGCGCCAGACCCACCACATACACAAATTCATTCCCCAAACGGGCGGAGCCTCCTTTGTATATGCACGGCATCCCGAACACGACGAGTATTTTAACCAAGCAATCATTGAGCAATAATAAGGAGAGATCACACCTAATCACACAATCATGATCACCATACTTTTCTAAGGGATAAATCCATAGGTTTGAAAGACGGTGTCCACCCGACACCCAATTTTACAAAACGTTTTCGCAATCTCTTTTAAGCGGCAACATTACTTGAAAGGATAAATCCACGGGTTTAGAAATCAGTGCCCACACGACACTTGGTTTGAAAACACTTTGGAAACCAGGTTTGTATTTGAAAACGAGCCGCATTCATTCATCTTAACATTCACAGATATAAGTAGATATTCCTACACTAGGTCTCAATCCAACATCCACCTCAAACCATCCACAAGTAATAACAGATATGTTAACCAAACGTTAAAGAGATAACCATAAAACTGTAAAGTTAATTAGCCTCAAGGGCTAAGGTCCTCTAACACATGTCTCACCGTCGTCCCGGTTCCCACCCGTGCTCAGACCTGTCACAGTGTGGGTAGTCAGTGACTGATAATGTAGATGTAAATAGTAAATGCAATAAACTAGAAAGACAAACCGAATACACCAGAGCATTCACTTCCCCCTCATGTACCGCTAAATCCCTATCATAATCACGCTGGGCCCCTACCCCAGATAGAAAACGTACTGGGCCCCTACCCCAGATTTAAAACAAGTTGGGCCCCAACCCCAGATACCGTGCTCAATTCTTGGTGCCTCCAACCCCTCTACTGCCCAAGTAGCAGTCACCTCCTCTTGAGGGGTCCCCACTAACCTCTCCTTGTGGGGTACACGGGTAATCTTACCATCTTTCCGGAAACATACACCCTGTGCGGTGGCCAGACCGCCAGTGTGCGTGCAAGCAATACGAGCATAAAAACAATACTGCGACCTCAGCCGCCTCAGTTAGAATGTAAAACAGTACTGCGACCTCAGCCGCCTCAGTTAGAATGTAAAACAGTACTGCAACCTCAGCCGCCTCAGTTAGAATATAAAATAGGATTCACATGCAATGGGGTTAGACAATTTACTAAACATCGACTTTTATTTCACAAAACACGGGAACGACTATACACCGTAAATACCGAAAAGGGTACCCACCTTGAATATGCTGACCGGAACACCTGAGACCGAAGCAACGCTCACAATCGGCACTCGGACCTAAAAATAGTCCCCAAAGGAACCACGGTCAGATCGGAAACATAATCTGTAAATAAACGGACGACGCACGTCGGACGACGCGGCCACCACCCCGTCAATGCATGCCATGCGACAGCACGGGCACCGGCCCCGCCCGGCACCAGTTGCAGCTCGGCCGCGCGGGCAACCTCCCCGCGCGGCTCCACCAGCGGCGCGACCGCGCAGGCACTAGCCCCGCGTGGCACGGCCTGCAGCGCGGCGCGGCACCAGCCCGGCGTCGCGCTGCTGTCGCCCGGCTGCGCGGGCATCCTGCGCGGCACCGCCTGCAGCGCAGCATGGGCGCCAGCCCCGCGCGGCGCTGCGGCAACCCGACGGGCACCCCGCGCGTCACCGTCTACTGCGCAGCGCGGGCGCCAGCCCCGCGCGGCGCTGCGGATACCCGACCGCGCCGGCACCCCGCGCGGCACTGCTTGCAGCGCGGCGCGGGCACCAGCCCCGCGCGGCACTGCTTGCAGCGCGGCGCGGGCACCAGCCCCGCGCGGCGCTGTGGCAGCCCGACCGCGCGGGCACCCCGCGCGGCACTGCTTACAGCGCGGCACGGGCACCCCGCGCGGCGCTGTGGCAGCCCGACCGCGCGGGCCTTGTCCCGTGCGGCGCCGGCCGTGGTGCGGCGGCAGCCCCGGGACGGCGGCGGCGGCGGCAGCCCCGGGACGACGGCGGCGGCGATTATCTCAAAAGAAAACGGAATAAACCCTAATACGACGACAACAAAACCCCGAAACGAAAACCGAAAGAGCATCGCTTACCGCGATTCGTCGGAGAAGGCGATCCGTTCACGCTCCCGGCCTCGGCACGTTCGTCGGGGATGATCGGATCCTTCCGCTTTCTCTTTCTTTCCTCCTTTTCTCTTCTGGTTAGGGTTTCGCTTTTTCCCCTTTTCTTTCCTTTATCTCCGGCTAGGGTTTCTTTTTGGGAATAATGAATTCTCTTTTCTTGGTACGTAGCACAGGAATAGTGTATTTAATATTAACTCAATTATTTAATTATTACTTAGAGATAATTCTTTATCTCCTCGAAAAGCATGCATGATCTCTTGCACGGATTCCGATGCACACTACGGTTACCGTGATCCTAATAACCCCTTTCTGGGGGATCCGTAAGTCGGAATTCGGATCCGGTCGCACCGCCGTTCACCGTTTTCCGAGCTCTATCACAGAAAAATACCCGCACCTCAAGAATATCAACTTAAGAAAACCCATAACTCAGTTTCCTCTAACTTATACTTTATTAGCAGGAGGGTAAAACGTTATATGAAAAGTTGTGATGTTACACATAGTGAGGCCAAATGGAATGGTTAATGCCCTGTTGTCTTCAAGATTTGAGGAATGGTGTGTTCCAGTTGTACTTGGACGGATTGGGAGTGGTGTTCCCCAAGGATATTATGATTTACTCCCTGAGTGACTTGGAATAAGAGGAGCACTTATGGATGTGCTACAATGCTTGGGTGGAAGAAGCTATATGTCGTGTTATCGAGGTACAAGTTTTAGCTTGGAGAGCATACCTTCTTGGGTCACTTTGTTCGAGCCGTAGGGGCGGCGGTGGAAATCCGGTCAATATGGACACTATTTGGGAATTGGCCGAGATCGACAATTATTGTCGAGGTGAGGAGCTTCTTGGACTTGGCAGTGCCAGGAGAGCATGGCTAATGGATAATGAGACTGATACCAGCGCCAATTCTAGTTTTGTCAGTGTTGGGAGAGGGATCTGCGAGTTTTAGTGATGCCTCCCATTGTGACTGTGGAGTTATCGTTAGTTTATTGTTGAGCATTCTGGATTACCCCGACAGGGCCACTGTGTTGGCAGATACCTGGAGCAGGAGAGCTGTCTGGGATTGAGTTTTGATGATTCCACAGCTGGCACTGTGTGGAGCTGTTGAGGTCAGCAGGGCTTGTGGTTGTGTCTCTGAGGGTCCCTTTTGATGGTAGACCGCGGCTGAGTAGTTCACTCGAATGGTCAAGATTCGGGAGTGACCGAGTGAGGACCCCTCCTTGTTAGGGCTCTTTTCCTTATTGGATGACAGAGTGGGGTATGCTTCGGATTGCCTTGGTTGAGTTGACACAGGATGTGGTTTGGTGCGTGTTGCACTGGTGGTTATTTTGTTTCCCCCAGTTTTTTGTCGGAGCCCCTATGGTGTTTCACGTCTCAGCTCTTGCTTTTGGATCCCTCGCCCATGATTGACTCGCTCCATTTGAGATCTGTGAATGGTTGGAGTACGAGGGACGCCCGTTGCGAATTCTGGCTCGTGAGATAAAAGGTTTGCGCAACCGGGCTATGCCGTACTTGTTGTTGCTGTTGTTGTTGTTGAGGAGTAATCACGGGGAGTGAGTGGTGTCTCGGGAGCTGGAGACGTTATTGATGGATACCTACCCGTGGTATTTGTGACTCCTGGTGGATTGAGCTAGTTTCGAGGACGAAACTTTCTTTTAGTGGGGGAGGATGTGAGGACCCGGATCCCCACGATGAGTTTACTGGTTGTTTGGCAGCTTACGGGGGGGGGGGCCTACGTGGTGTGTCGGTGGTGTTTGTGCACAATTTGGACACAAGCGATGGACTTCGGGCTTAAAATGGATCACGTGAGTGATCGGAGGACCCCGTTGGATGTTTAGAAGTAGTTTCGCGCGAAACGGATATAAAAATCGGACTCAGCGAGAAATTTGGGTTAAGAACACTTTACTGGATGCCTTCGAAAAAATTTGGGGATTGGAATTTGGCAAATCGGACAGCGGATTTGGATTCAGCGCGCGAAAACGATGAAAATGGACTATTTACTTGTATTTTTCGGAGCCCGGATGACGCGCACGGATTTCGAGGCAACTTGCAATGTTCCGGCGGCCGGCGGGCAGCGGCGGCGCGGGCTCGGGCAGGCGGCGGAGCTGGCGCGGGCAAGTGCGAGGGCGCGCGGGCGCGCGGGCAGGCGCGCGGTGCACAGGGGCGGCATGCCACGTGTCATTCTTCTATTGGATGGGTGCGGACACGTGGTGGGCTAGGATAGGCCGGTGCAGTGGACCGGGTCCACGGAGCGGGTGCGGGTGCGGCTGCATCGGGCTCGTGCCTGACAGGGGTCGCAGGCGGCGCTGGCGCGCGCACGTGGGCGCGGCAGGAACGCGTTGACCGGGTGCGCGCCACGCGGCAGCTCCACGGCGGGCCACGTGGCGTTCGATGGGTGGTCACTTCCGTTGTACGCTGTTTTGGCGGGTGACGTGGCGGAACCGGATTATTCCGGGCGCTCAGCGGGGCATTGTATCAGCGCAGTGTTGGCGCCCGATTAAATCGGGCGCCCGGAAACCGGGACTTGGACGGTATTTCTCGAATTGTTTTTTGGCCTATAAATGGGACCCGAGTGACCTTGTGCTCGCCTCTTTCTCCTCTTCTGGCCAGAATTTCGCAGGGAGCTCTTCAACAAGGTTCTTCCTCACCCTGAGCCGCACCTTTTAGGGGCACGCACTTCGAGGTTTCCATTTTTTCGGCGCGGCGCGACGTTTCTTCTTAGGTGTTCTTCTTCGTCGCGTTTCGGTGCACGAGCTCCCCCGGCTTACTCCGACCTCCGTTTCCGGCGATTCTTGCGCCGTTGGATCCGCGACAGGTTGTTTTGTGGATTCATCCGCGCTCGAGCGTCGGATTGAGGCATGCCTATACACTTTTTGCATCTACTCGTCGCGAGGATTATCGCCGTATTTTTCTGGGATTTTTCTGAGGCTTGCCCGAAGGTACTCGTTTCGAAGGGCTCGACGCGACGATCGCAGCAGTATTTTTGTTGGATTTTTCGGAGTCCTTTCTGCAGTGGTATTTGTGGGAGTTTTTGGAGCACTGCTTGGAGCCGAGGCTTGCGCGACATGTACCATGGATACGGGTTCAGCAGATATTGTTAGCAAGTGGCCACGCTCTTCACCGACTTCAGGTTTGCCTTGGTTTAAGCACTTCAGATGGGTAAGCTTAATATTGGTAACTGTATAAGGGAATGATAAGGTTTTTATGGATGTTTATGTTATGGTTAATGTAAGTACACCTGTGGGAATGTCACCCCTCTATGACTGATAGCATGTATAATTAATGTACAACCGATATGAGTGAGAGGTAAGCAGGGAATGGCCTAGATCTTGTGGATTGATGCTTACCTGATAATTGTACATGTTTGGTGAATCGGAGACTTAGCATATGGTAGACGGTTATATTTATCCCACACTGGATGATATAGAGATCATACATGAGTATTCATTGGCCTATTTATGCGAGATTGGTATATCATAGTAGGAATACTTTAGCATGCCTTGTTATTATATGTTTCATTCTCTTTTATCGTTTCTGAGGACAAAAGCATGCCTGTATGGACATGTAGTTAGGCCATCTTTTACTGCTGCACTACTTTTTGGAACTTGACTTAGGAGAAACCATGTTATCCCTTTTCTCCTTCTTTGTTAGTCAGGCGGTCTGTGTTGCTCGGGTACGAGCAGGGGTCTTGGGTAGTGTAGCCGGGACATTGGTGTCAGGGACGGGTTGTGTTGGATTGCGGTTGGCAGGGTTTTTGCAGTGACCGCGAACTTTGGGCGGTTGACCGAAGGTCGGTTATAGGACTTGATTATAGACGGCAGGGGTATTGCGGCAACCGCGGATATTGGGCGGTTGACCGGATATTTATTTATGCACCAGATTGGGTATCAGATTTCCCTAGTGGGCGGAGTTTCTCACTTGTTGAGTACTTTAGCATCTGATTGAGGACCGAGGCTTTCTTTAGTGGTTGAGCTTTCCCACTTTGATCAGAGTCGTGATCCAGTCCTGCTGATTTATACTACTATTATACGTATTACTCAGGCACTTTACTCGTGTGGGTCGCTCCCCTCGAGTGCCACTCCGGAGTGTGCGATATATATACTTTGAGTCCTTGAGACTCCTATCCCCTATCGGTGTTATGCGTTGGCCAGCATACCCGATTTGGCAGGCACAGCAGGCAGTACCAGTTTTACTGGTGGCACTAGATTGGGATTATTACAGGCATTTACTTTATTGTTGCACTCGTGTTAGGGGGACTGAGTGGAGTCTAGTAGCTGTGTTAGACCAGTGCTAGTGTTGTTGGGAGCCGTTCGGTTTGACGGTGGTCCCGTGTTGTTGTGAGTACCTTGACCGTTGTGTGAGAGGTTGAGCATCTTGAGTCTATCCGTTCTGAGAGAGAGCGTGGATTTCGACTATAGCCTGCATGAGCCACTACTCGATAGCGAGTTAGTCCATTTGGACACCCTACGTAATTCCTGCCCGGCAGTGGGAGGTGGATGTAGGTGGGCGCAGGTTTGACTGGACCAGATGTGGCAGTCAGCTCGATTGGGTCGATTGTGCACTTCATGTGCTAGTGGTGGCATATCCTTCATTGGTTCTCCCCTTTTGAGCATTTAGATAGAGGCATGGTAGCTGTTGAGTGTCTCCAGCTTTCTTATTCAGTCTTTTACTGCATTGGTTATCTCATGCCTCTAGTGGACTTAGTGGGCAGATCGTCGGGCCTGGCGGTGGTACCCACTGAGAACTCCCTTTTTGGTGTAGTTCTCACACCCGTTGGGGGTTTTCCCCATTTTTTTTCCTTTCTCTCCTTTGTTTTGTAGAGTCTTAGCGGGTGTGGTTGATTCTGCGGTTGTTGATCGTGGCGAGAGAGTCGCGAGCTAGATCCCTACCCATCGTTGGAGAGTAGCGGCACCCTTCAGAGGAGATCTTCAGTAGATTAGTTATTTTATTTCCTCTTTTGAGAGACTGATGTAGTGAGGATATGATATGTATTGAGAGACTGTACACTGATGTATTTATTGGAGATACCTCCCTGTTGAGTTCCGGGTTTTGTATCTGAGGATATTGTATGATTATCATTTTTGGGAGATGGGCATTATTGTATTATTTCCAGTCGTACAGTGGTTGATTTTAGTTTTACAGCAGATTTTCAATTATAGCTCTGATATCTGTTAGCTGTAGTACCTTTTCTTGCAGGTTGGACACTTCGCCTGTGCGGGGTTTTGCATAGGCGGCGGATCTGTTGGCGAGCCCGGGTAGCAGTTTCGACCCCGGGGCGTGACATTTAGGGTACAATATTGTGATCGAGGGGTAAGCTTAATAGGGATAATTATATATGAATTGCAAGGTTTATATTCATGATATGGCTTATGACAAATGCAATAGTGGATATCCATGTTGATGGTTAAGGCAAGCTTACCCAAGGGAATGTTACCCTCTGTGGTAGATAGCATGCATGATTGTGCAGGTTTTCGGCGCTTAGTGTGTCACGCCCCGGGGTCGAAACTGCGACTCGGGCTCGCCAACAGATCCGCCGCCCATACGGGAAGCCCCGTATAGACGTAGCGACTAACCTGCAAAAGAATCATCTACACTAACCGATATCAGAGTTGAAAAAGTAAAAGCTGAAATAGAAGATAAAATAATACAACTACAGCTCTAAAATATAAAAACCAACCTCACCAAAACAAGAGTCTCTCCGAATAGCAGTAAAAGAAAGGTACAACTCGATACCTCACTACAAAAGTCACTCAACATAACACACTCAAAAGTAGTAAGGGGTACATCTACTCTCACTCTGAGGATGATAGGAAGGGATCTATCTCGTGACTCCCTTACCTCGGTCTGAAAAAGCTCGATCAGCAACTGGAGCTGCAGGAACCGGAGCAGAAGTCCCTGGGGAGAAGACACCACGACGGGTGTGAGAACTACATCCCACAGTAGTTCTCAGTGGGTGCCGCCAACAAGCCCGACGGTCTGCCCACTAAGTCTACTTAAGGCATAAAGTAACAATGCAGTGCTGTAAGGAAAAACTGGAAAAGTAAAGTTTACAGCTACTATGCCTCTATCTAAACGCTCAAGGAGTGGAACAAAAAGAACAGTATGCCACAACTAGCCCTCAACTCAGATCACCCAATCTAAACTGACTGCCACATCGGGTCCAGTCAAACCTGCACCTACCTACTACCGTTACATCTCGGAGGACCGGACTTACGTAGGGCGTCCATGACTGCCAAAACTGGCTCAGCCAGAGGGACGGTGTCCGTGACTGCCAAAACTGGCTCAGCCAGAGGGACAAATGCGTCGACAAGTCGCGATAGAAGAGCTCAATCTTACGCCGGTACAACAACCCGGTCCAAGTATCACTCTCAATGCCGGTACAACAACCCGGTATATAGCTCAATCTCAACGCCGGTACAACAACCCGGTCCAAGTATCACTCTCAATGCCGGTACAACAACCCGGTCTCGCCTACTCCGGAGTGGCACTCGAGAGGCGCGACCCCACCGAGCAAAGTATCCACGCATCTCTGTCGAGCTCAAATGTGGCTCATGCAGGCTAAGATCCAAATCCTCGATCAACAAGATCGGCTAAAACCAACAAAACACTGTCTCACTCACAGGCTGGAATCTACACAGCTGAGACTCACTGTCACTATGACAGCTCCCAAGAACCCAGATCTATAACCACTGTCACTCTCCCAAAGAAATCTGATCTACAGACTGCTATCAACTCCACTCGGTCCCCAGACACGAGTGTAAAAAGCATCCCACAACCACCCGACCTCCAGCCCACAACCCGGGCGAGAAAAGCTACGTCCAGAATGACAAGTATAACAGTGATGTGGGAAATGTCTAGAGCAATAAAAGAAACCTAGCCCAAGTTGAAGTTTTCTACAGTCTGGCTGAACATGATACATATGACAGGGGTGGTAGGTCAAGTTCGAAGATTTCAATAATTAACAAGATGTAGGAATCACAAAAAGATCACAAGATTCATCAACTGATACCAAGAGCAATAACATTCAGTTTCCACATGCTTTTTAGTCCAATTACCAACATGCATGATCCTACATACATAGAATTAGCACGCAGTCCATAGATCTTGAAAACAAAGTCACCCACCTGAACGTGCTAACTGCCCAAAATTGTACAGTTGAGAAAGCCCAGAAAATAGATATCTCAGTACATCCACCAAGCCAACAGTACAGTAGCAGTGCTCAAAACATCCTGGGTACAAAATACATCCCAAAGTTACACTTAATTCCACAAAATTCCAAGTTTTCAAATTCTGCGGTGAACAGTCCTCTTAATACGAAATTTTCACCTGCTGAAAGTGCCCATAAAATTCCAAGAAAAATATCACCGCGATCGTCTCGTCGAGACCTTCGAAACGGGTACCTGCACGTCCAATTCCGAGCCCCGTAGTCCGAGTTACAAATTCTACAGTACAGGTGCGTAAACAATCACAACCACACAACTGTAAACTCTTGCACAGATAAAAAGGGAATAGTATACCTCTGGGAAGGTCTCAAAAAAATCCAAGAAAAATACAGTGATATTTCTCGGGACAAGTAGATGAAAAATTAGTATAGGCTCGTCTCGATCCGACGCTCGAGCGCGAAGAATAAAATCCGGCAAGGTGCTGCTGTCAAGAAAGAATCCTGTAGCAATGGGGGTTAAAAAATGTACCAGGAACCCCAAGAAAAGCTCGGATCTGAAGAAAGTGGTCCACACGAAAAACATAGGCCTACCTCTCGTGAATCCAACGTCGCAAAAATCGTCCAAAAATACCGTCCGTTTAGCTCTGTAGGCCTCCCAGACTGAAGTGCGACGGAAACGGGCCTCCAACAGTAATTCGTCGCACTGCGCTACGCCGCCGAAATCGTCGATGCCGCGGCCTCCAAAAATTCTGAGCTTCCACCGAAAGATGCACAACAAGATGAGCAACAACTTTGATGAGGGGCACACAGGATAAAAAGCTCGGAAAAGGCTTCAAAAGAGTGAGCAAATGGCCTATTTATAGGCCCAACCCGAAAAGAAATCCAAAAAGCTCTCATTGGGCTTTTGGGCCCAATTTTCGGGCGCCCGAAAGTTTCGTGCTGCTACAGTGTTGGGCCCGACCCAACACTGTTCATGCCCGAAACCTCCAGGTGATGCCACGTGGCCCACCGAACAGCAAACAGCTGTCACGCCCCGAGTCCGCCAATTTGTACGGTTCGGGCACGCCAACAGACCCGCCAATCGGGTAAGACCTTTTCCTACCCGAAAGGAACGGTAACATCCATAATAACACAACAAGTGTATGCGGAAGCTCAATATCAGAGTACTAAAAATCACTACAAATTAAAACTTTCATTCAATAACAACAGTTAAAGCAGAAATGAAAGCATACTAGAGTGAACCATGCATTACTTTATTACACTTTACATCTTTGAATTTGCCAATAAAATTATTACAATTCTTTTACATCATTTCCTCACCATACAAGGTTCACTCAAGAAATATAAAAATGGGATACCTCTTCTAGACCCTCTAGGTCTCTGTGCTGCTGGGCCCTTGCCCCTGTCGTATACCTCGCCGTCTGCCTCTGAACCGTCGCGATCGCTGCATCCATACCTGAACCTGTGGGGGGGGTCACCCAAGGAGTGTGAGAACTACGACATAGTTTCCAGTGGGTTCAACCACCGAGATAAAGTGTCCTACACCACTTGGTCCAATGGAAGCAATAATAATAGTGCTAGGAAACTAAAATCCTCAATATCAAAATACGGCTATGCAATATACATGTTACTACCCTATCTGTGTATACTCATCGACCCAGCACTACTCTGTCCAGCCACACTAGGCTGGTAAGCACCAACTCGGCCACTATGTCGCTGTATACAGGGTCAAACTAACCCGGCCACCTTGGCCTCTCTAATTCCTCTTTATTTCTTTAAATTCTGGTGCTTTAGTTCAAGTTAACCCTCAGAAATTCTTATCCAACGGGCCCCAGCCCGGTAGTCCTGCTACCATAAGATAAGATTTCTAAGGTTGCCGATAACACTCGCAAGTGTTACCCCGTCCTACGGGAGAAACGTGCCAGACGGGTCACTGCCCGGGAGAGGGATCCTGCCGCTCCTCCAAGAAGGGTCACGTTTCCTCCCCGCAGGTACGCCTGTTTTATCTTTATATTTTCTTTCTTTTCTTTTTCTTTCTCTTTTACTTTAGTTCTTAGCCTCTTTGCCTTAGAACACTTGCTTTTCTTTCTTATTCGAGCTTATAGCTCCCTTTTTGCCACTGGCAAATCTCATTCTCTTTCCTTTGAGCATCTAGCTCTTTACTTTCACTTTTAGCCTTTCGAAAGTACCTCGTCCGACGGGTCACTGCCCAGGGAGTCCTGCTCCACTGACGAGTCTCAAATTCGAAGGCGCCATTATATTCTCTTTATACTTTTTAACCACTTTTAGCTTGCTTTTAACTTTAAGCCCCTTTTTATAACAATTTATCTCTTATCCTAGGTCTCGCCATAAGGATAACTAGGAGTCACTTGGACTCATACCATTTCCTTTCTGTTCTCTTTGTCTTAAGCAATTTGCTTGTCTTGCTTATTAGTCACATTTTCAGCTCTACTTTGAGCAATTTGCTTGTCTTGCTTATTTATCACATTTTCAGCTCTACCTTGAGCAATTTGCTTGTCTTGCTTATCAATCACATTTTTAGCTCTACCTTGAGCAATTTGCTTGTCTTACTTATTAATCCACTTTTGGATTTCTTTTAAGCTTCATTTCCTTTGTCCTAAGCTCTTTACTCTAGGATAATCTTGGTGTCTCTAGCACCTATTCAGGTTGGAACATCTTGTTCTCGATTCACAACCCTCTGTTTCAATTACCCTAAGGTTTGCACTATGTCACAAGGACACTAGTCGCTTTCAATTTTATCAACTTAGAGTTACATCGACTCTAATTTCCTATTTTCCCTTTCATGTCTCCACACTTGATCCATTTTTCCATTCTCTTGATTCCTTACTGAATCCTAGAGTCAACTTGACTCTATTTTTTCTGTCTGTGAGTTTAAACTCTTCTAGCTCAACTTAGGTTCCCTTTACCTAAGTTCCATGTCATACTTGTCCTAGAGTTCCTTGACTCTATGCTGATCACTAGTTCACCTTAGGTTCTCTTTACCTAAGTTCCAGGTCATATACATCCTAGAGTTCCCTGACTCTATGTTGATCACTAGTTCTCCTTAGGTTTCCTTTACCTAAGTTCCATGTCATATACATCCTAGAGTTCTCTGACTCTATGTTGATCACTCTATCCAGTGTCCTTAGGTTGTCACCTAAGACCATGCCACTCGTCCTCCCTAGGATAACTCCTAAGTTGATGTCACTCGTCAAACCCCTATACTAGGTTTTCTCCTAGTCTTACTACCAACAACTGTTGTTCCCTTATGTCACGTGATTCCTAGGGTTATACCCTAACATGCTCACAATCATGAATAGCTAATCTTTTTCATGCATGCAATTATTTTCATCTCATTCATAAAATAATAATTATCTCTACGCATGCATATTCATCATATATCTTTGGCAACCAACAGTTGCACTTTTCCTCTGTGTTCATTTACACATGCACATCTATCCCTCTAACTCTGGCAACCAACAGTTGCACTTTTCCATCTGAATTCATCTACACAGGCAATCATAATCATAATTACCTAACGCCTCTAACAGACTACTATCATGCTTCGAATCGAAAAGTAAAGGAGCAAGGGGAGAGGTCACCCAATTTTGGCAGAATTCTCCACCTTGTGATGCTCCCAATTGCTTGTAGACACTTCCAATTGGTCTTCGCGCGATTTCATTTGTTTCCTCTAGCTTGCACGCAAAACGGTGCACATCCCTCGAGCCCGCACGCAAAACGGTGCACGTCCACCATACCTGCACGCAAAACGGTGCATGTCATTAAAAACCCACACGTAAAATGGTGCACGTCACTTCAGCCGGCAAGCAAAACGATGCGCGACAACACGATCTGCACGCAAAACGGTGCACGTACCTCGAATCTACACGCAAAACAGTGCACGTCTGACTATAGGGTTGCACGCAAAACGGTGCACAACTTTTCCTAGCCCTGCACAAAATGATGCAAGAAATTAGAACCTACACGCAAAACGATGCGTATTGGTCCAACCCACACGCAAAACGGAGCACATACCCCGTATTGGCACGCAAAACAGTGAATGCTCCATTGTAGGGTTGCACGCAAAACGGTGCATATTTTTCCGGCCCTGTACGCAAAACGAGATGTATTGTTAGAGTCTGCACATAAAATAGTGCCCGTTAGTCCAACCTGCACGCAAAACGGAGCACGTACCTCGGGTCGGCACGCAAAACGGTGCATATCTCCACGAGCGGCAAGCAAAACGAGGCGCGCCCAAAGTGCCCGCGAAACTCGCGCAGTAAAACGGCACAGTACAACTTGGTCCCTAACACGCACATAGGCATGGGGGTCAAATCCAAAATCCAAAAGGAAATGTAAAAACTGCGACAAAAATACCGCAAAATGGCATACGGGACCTACCTCAACATCGTCGTGTCGTCCAACGTGTCCATTAGTCTCTTTGGAACATCTTGCGCGCTCCACGGAGTCCACGGCGCGCTCGTGCGCCCTCGAAAACCCCGGCGAAAATCGCCCACTCCCTCTCCTGGTACGCTCGGGTGAAGCCAAAAGGAAGAAAAGGAGGAAAATGGGGCCATTCGGGCCTTTATAGGCCATTACCGGACTTTCGGGCGCACCTTTTCGGGCGCCCGAAAACTTTCGGGCGGCTACAGTAACCGGCCCGCCAAGGTCCACGGGTCCACGCCATGCCAGCTAGGCGCCACGTCAGCACCGCTCGGCCAACGATGAGGCGACACGTGTCCCTGGACCCGTGCACCGCGACCAACGAACAGCGGCGACCAATCGTTGGCCGCCACGTGGACCGCACTACCTCCTGCCCTGACGCCCGCCTGCAGGGTCGCGTCGCGTCAGCGCGTCACGTCACGATGACCGACGAATGGGAGGCCAACACGTGGCCTCCCCCGCTGACACCGCGACAGGCCCGCCGCGGGTTCCCGACGCGCCCCCGCTCCCTCGGTCAGGGCGACCAATGAGGAAGTGCCACGTGGCGCTCCCCACCTACCACGCGCACCTCGGTCCGCGCGCCACAGCGCACCGCACGCGAAAACTTGCCTCAGGATTTGTGCCCGTGCCTCGGGATTCACGCCCGCTGCCTCAGGATTCGTGCCAACTGCCTCGGGATCCATGCCACTGCCTCGGGATCCGTGCCAACAGTAACTTTCGGGCGCGCTACAATAATTTTCGGGCGCATCGAAGTCCGGACCGGGCTGCTACAGTGAACCGGGTTCGCTATAGTGCCGCCCGGTTCGCCGCAGCCCCAAAAACCGGGTTTGCTACAGTACTTTCCGGGCGCCCGGTTCCCACTTTCGGGCGCCCAAAACTTGGGCCCAAGCCCAGTTTCGCCCGTTTTCGTCCGTTCTTGCCCGTTTCTCGCCCGTTTTCGCTCAAATTTGACGGGCAGCCTCAGTTTAACTTAATTTACCTCCTGGTACTTAAACTTTTCAGTTTGGACCCTCTCTGGGTTGCCAAAAGTCTCACTGTATTTAATTTCGCTGGCGGAGCCCGTTCTCACTATCTGGGTGTCCGATCAACGCGAAACTTTTACTGTGGCCTTAAAACACATTTACGGAGCTCCCGTAATTTTCTCGGAATTTTCCGAGACTGTGAATTTTCCACTTACAATCTGGGCCCACTTTCTCATGTAAGATTCTGGGCCCATTTTCTCATGTAAGATTCAAGATCTCACATTCTAATCCCGATTTGGGCCCAATTCATTTCCAGGTCATCCTTTACCTCAATAAATTCAATAAAATAGCATTTCATACCATTTTATTTACATTTATTTATATACCAAAATTCCGGTTCACTACAACAGCTGTACGGGCCACCCACAGGTTGCCACGTGGCTTCCCACCGCACAGAAAAGCGGTTGGCGCCCGCCAATGAGCGGGCGCCACGTGTCCAGCCGGTTGACCCGCCGACCGGTCGGCGCCCGCGCCGGTCGCGCAGCGTGGCTCCCACGTGCGCACGCGCCCCGAGGCGCCAGCCCAGGCCCCTGTGCACCGCGCCCGGTGCGCCCGCAAATCACAAGGCGACACGTGTCCCCTACACCCGGTCCACGCATCCAGCTTTGGAATTTCGTGGACCGCGCCGCGTGCACCGACCAACCGAAGGCTGCCACGTGTCCCCCGCCTTGGTCCATGCACCGCCGCGCTCGCCCGGTAGACCGCGCGTATAGAGCCCGCCAATCAGGCGGTGCCACGTGTCCATGCGCCGAGTCTGTGCACCCAGCCGCGCTACTCTGTGGACCGCGCGCTGCATACCAGCCAATGATAGGCCGCCACGTGGTATGCCGGCGGTCTACGGCCCCTCCCATGCACCAAAAGCTAATAAAAACTTTCGGGAGTCCGTTTTTGGGCATCCGGACTCAGAAACAAACAAGCAAATAGCCGTTTTCAAGCGTTTTTCCACGCTGAATCCGTTTCCAACCTCTGTTTGGCCTAAATCCTCTTCCAAATTTCGGCAAACCTAGACGAAGGCCAACACAGCTAATGATATCTCACATGGTCCATCTGTGGCATCCCATTGATGCACCATGGGCCAGATACACCAACATTAGGTGTTCTAACAGTAGATTCATCGGAAGAACGTTGCATGGGAACCAGGGCCACTACATCCTCCCCCACTAAAAGGAAGTTTCGTCCCCGAAACAAAGTAAAGCAAGACAGGCGTACCTCAAACGGAAGTCTCGAACAGAAAGGGGTAGGCATCTCTCATCTCTGTCTCCAGCTCCCATGTAGCCTCTGGTTTCTCGTGATTGCTCCACAAGATCTTCACATACGGAATGGCCCGGTTGTGCAATTCCCTCATCTCACGAGCAAGAATCCGCAACGGGCGCTCCTCATAAACCAGGTCCTCGCCGATCTCCAGAGAAGTGAAGTCAATCACGTGCGACGGATCAAACACATATCTCCTCAAAGCTGAGACGTGGAAAACATCGTGAACTCCGGTCAAGCGTGGAGGAAGAGCAACTCTATAAGCCACGGGGCCTACCCTCTCATGTAACTCAAAGGGTCCAACAAAGCGGGGACTGAGCTTCCCACACACTCCAAATCTCTGGACCCCTTTCGAAGGCGAGACCTTCAAGAAGACATGATCACCAATCTGAAACTCTAGGTCTCGCCGTCGAGTAACAGCGTAGCTCCTCTGACGACTCTGGGCTGTCTCAAGGTGTCGGCGAACAACTCTGACTTCCTCCTCAGCCTCCAGCAGTAAATCTGATCCCAAAGTCCTCCTCTCACCCACGTCACTCCAATACAAGGGCGACCGACACTTGCGTCCATACAACGCCTCAAACGGAGCCATCTGAATGCTCACCTGATAGCTGTTGTTGTACACAAACTCAACCAATGGTAAGTGTCGGTACCACCCTCCTCCAAAATCCATAACGCACGCTCTCAACATATCCTCGAGGGTCTGTATGGTGCGCTCGGACTGGCCATCAGTCTGTGGGTGGAAAGCAGTGCTAAATCTGAGCTGGGTCCCCAAGTCTGACTGTAAACTCCCCCAAAAGCGTGACACAAACCTCGGGTCCCGATCTGATACGATCGACGCTGGTACACCGTGTAGCCTCACTATCTCCTCCAAATACAACTGGGCCAGACGCTCCAACGACCAAGTCATCTGAACAGGCAAGAAATGTGCAGACTTGGTAAGTCTATCCACAATAACCCAAACTGCATCGGCTCCACTCTGCGCTCTCGGCAGTCCAGTAACAAAGTCCATAGTAATGTGGTCCCACTTCCACTCGGAAATTGGAAGACTCTGTAACTTGCCAACAGGAACCCGGTGCTCTGCTTTCACTTGCTGGCAAGTTAAACAATGAGCCACAAATCTTCCAATGTCCCGCTTCATTCCGGACCACCAAAAATGTGCCTTGAGGTCCTTATACATCTTAGTACCACCAGGATGAATGGTATAAGGTGTATAATGGGCCTCTCTCAAAATCTGGTCTCTGATCTCAGGATCCGAAGGCACACATACTCGGTCCCTGTACCGCAGTACTCCCGAGCTATCCACTGTAAAATCCCCTATCTGATCTGCCTGAATCTGTGATCTGATCCTCTCCAAGTGGGGGTCCTCACTCTGTGTCTCCCTGATCCTGTCCAACAGAGTGGGCTGCAAGACCATAGACATAAGTCTAGCAGAGACCCCAGGGGATACCACCTCAATCTGTAGCCGCCTCATCTGCTCAACCAGCGGTGCCTGCTGTGTGATCAACATGCTCAGACTCTGCACAGACCTCCGACTCAAAGCATCTGCTACAACATTGGCCTTGCCGGGATGATAAAGGATGCTCACATCATAGTCCTTTAGTAACTCCAACCACCGGCGTTACCTCAGGTTCAGCTCCTTAGAGTAAACAAGTACTTTAAGCTCTTATGATCCGTGTAGATCTCGCAGTGCTCACCGTAGAGGTAAGGCCAATGCGAACACCACAGCTGCAAGCTCCAAATCATGAGTAGGGTAATTCTTCTCATAATCCTTTAATTGCCGTGAAGCATAAGCAATTACCCTACCATGCTGCCTCAAAACACATCACAATCCGCTGTGAGAGGCGTCACTATAAATCACGAATCCATCTCCTATCACTGGCAGTGCAAGAACTGGTGCTGAAATCAGTCTCCTCTTCAGCTCCTCAAAATTCTGCTGACACTGCTCAGTCCAAACAAACCTCGTCCCCTTCCTAGTCAAACAGGTCAGGGGAGTAGAGAGCTTCGCAAAGCCCTCTACGAACCGACGGTAGTAGCCTGCCAAGCCCAGAAAGCTCTGAACCTCTGTAACCGTCGTCGGTCTCGGCCAATCTCAAACTGTATCAATCTTTGTCGGGTCAACTGCCACTCCTGCAGCTGATACGATGTGGCCCAAGAATGCAACCTCCCGAAGCCAGAACTCGCACTTTTTAAGCTTGGCATACAGCTTCTTCTCACGCAGAAGCTGCAGCACTATCCTCAAGTGCTCCTCATGCTCCACATCGCTCCGGGAGTAGATCAAGATGTCGTCGATGAATACAACCACAAAAAGGTCCAAGTACGGCTGGAATACCCGGTTCATCAAATCCATAAATGCAGCAGGGGCATTAGTCAAACCAAAAGGCATAACCGTGAACTCATAATGCCCATACCGGGATCTAATAGCCGTCTTGGGGATGTCCTCGGCCCTCACCCTCAACTGGTGGTAACCTGACTGAAGATCAATCTTTGAAAACACTGAAGCTCCCTGCAACTGATCGAACAAATCATCTATCCGTGGTAGGGGATACATGTTCCGGATGGTCACTTTATTCAACTCCCTCAACTCGGCAGGTGCCAGCCTATAAGGTGCCTTTGAGATTGGTGCAGTTCCTGGAACCACATCAATCACAAACTCTATCTCCCTCTCCAGCGGCAAAGTCGTCAACTCAGGGGGAAACACATCTAGGAACTCGCGGACAACAGGAATATCCTCGAGTCCTAGTGCCGCCGTAGGCACCTCCACAATCATCACCAAGAAAGCGGTGCAGCCTCTGCTCATCATCCGCCTAGCCCTCGCCGAAGAAATCGTCACCGCAAATAAGGAGCTCTGACAGCCTCTGAAACAAACTCCTCCTGTCCCGGCTCGCAGAGGGTCACCGTCCTCTCTCTACAGTCCAGGGTGGCAAAATACCACGACGACATGAACAGCTGCTGTAGCATCCTCGACCTGAGCGCAAAGACTTGCCCGCTCGGCGCTTGGGGGGGGGGGGGGGGGGGGGGGGGGGGACGTCGCTCTGGCTGTCACGAGGACGAGGAAGCAAGGTCTGGCCTACCATAGGCCGCAGAAGGTCCTGCCGACCGATGAGGAACAGAAGGTGCTGAAGCTGAGGAAGGGGCTGGATGACCGGCTCTGGGGCATGCACTCTGAAAGTGACCAGTCTTCCCGCAACGGAAACAATGGCCCTGCCTCTGAGGGCACTGGGTCGGTGGGTGCGGTCCTCCACAAATGATACAACGGTCAGGGCGCGGCAGCCGCGAGGTCTGCTGCTGCCGAGGCGGTCGACGCTGCTGCTGCTGAGACTGACGAGATGCTCCTGATCTCTGCCGCCCCTGATACCCACGACCCTGAGAGTGGAAACGTGGAGGTCTCGGGGGTCCCTGTCGACCCGACTGCCCCTCCTCCATCGGTGCTAGGCGCTTCGCCCCATGGAACCACTGCGGGGGGTGGAGCCACCTCCTCCATCACTGCCTCGCCTCGCTCTACATAGAGTGCCTGCTCCATCGAGGCCTCCAGAGTCTGCAATCGAAGTGATCGAACAACTGATAGAAGTCCCGGCGCAATCCTCGCTCAAACATATATATCCGGTGAGCCTCATCCCTGGCCACGTGTGGCACACAAGCCAATAGCTGATTAAAATCAGCTAGGTACATATGCACGGGCCTATCTCCCTGGCGGAGATTCTTCAGCTGCTCCTCCAAACTCTGACAAACACTCTCTGGAAAGAAGGCCCCTAGAAGCATACTACGGAACTCCACCCAAGAGAGAAGCTGCGACCCAGGCGGACCAGCGGGTCGCACACGCCACCACCAAGCCTCGGCGTTGCTCTCCAAGAAGTGTGTAGCCAAGAGGACTCGAAACCTCTCCTCAATGAACAACTCTCAAAGTGACTCTCCATGGCCGTGATCCAAGACTCAGCCTCCCATGGCTCTGCACTCAGTCCAGAAAAACGGGGTGGATCGAACTGGCGGAGCCTCATCAACAGATCCACCACCTCACGCTGCTTAGCTGAAGTCAAAGGTCCCGTCGACCCAGACGGTGGTCTGCTAGAAACCGGCTCAACAGGAACTGCCGGTACTGCCTGAACAATAGGGGGCGCCACAACTGGCGAAGAAGGCACAGGTGAACTCTCTGGGGGTGCTACAACCGGCTGCGCCCTCTGCAACACCACGAGCATCAACCAACCCAAAGCCTCCTCCTGGCGCTGTGATGTCTCCTCCTGACGCCGAACAGCCTCAAACAACTGTGACATCTGGGCACGAAGCTCCTGAACCTCTCTCTGCTGTCCCTGCCCCGAGTCCTCCTGCTCGGGCTCAGAGGAAGAAGGCTGCGAACGCGTCCACATCATGCGTCGCGGAGGCATCACTCACCAGAGGAACAAAACGAACAATCAGAACCCAAATCAACTCTCGACCCAATCTAGCGAAAGTCAAATGGCATGTCCCCCTTCCCATAGTACTATGTTGTCTGCAGCCAACATAGTTGCCACCGAAGGAAGACATGTCAATCATTCATCCCAATCCGCTCGGGAGAGTTGGAAACCCAGATCAGGACTCTCGCTAAAGATTACGGCTCTCACGTGAGTCATCCTAGGGTCCAACCACAAGCCTAGGGTTCCTAAGTCCTCCAAGACCTACATCCTAGGCTCTGATACCACTCTAATCTGTCACGCCTCGGGGTCGAAACTGCGACTCGGGCTCGCCAACAGATCCGCCGCCCATACGGGAAGCCCCGTATAGACGTAGCGACTAACCTGCAAAAGAATCATCTACACTAACAGATATCAGAGCTGAAAAAGTAAAAGCTGAAATAGAAGATACAATAATACAACTACATCTCTAAAATATACAAACCAACCTCACCAAAACAGAGTCTCTCTGAACAGCAGTAAAAGAAAGGTACAGCTCGATACCTCACTACAAAAGTCACTCAACATAACACACTCAAAAGTAGTAAGGGGTACATCAACTCTCACTCTGAGGATGACACGAAGGGATCTATCTCGCGACTCCCTTACCTCGGTATGAAAAAGCTGGATCAGCAACTGGAGCTGCAGGAACCGGAGCAGAAGTCCCTGGGGAGAAGACACCACGACGGGTGTGAGAACTACATCCCACAGTAGTTCTCAGTGGGTGCCGCCAACAAGCCCGACGGTCTGCCCACTAAGTCTACTAAAGGCATAAAGTAACAATGCAGTGCTGTAAGGAAAAACTGAAAAAGTAAAGTCTACAGCTACTATGCCTCTATCTAGACGTTCAAGGAGTGGAACAGAAAGAACAGTATGCCACAACTAGCCCTCAACTCAGATCACCCAATCTAAACTGACTGCCACATCGGGTCCAGTCAAACCTGCGCCTACCTACTACCGTTACATCCCGGAGGACCGGACTTACGTAGGGCGTCCATGACTGCCAAAACTGGCTCAGCCAGAGGGACGGTGTCCGTGACTGCCAAAACTGGCTCAGCCAGAGGGACAAATGCGTCGACAAGTCGCGATAGAAGAGCTCAATCTCACGCTGGTACAACAACCCGGTATATAGCTCAATCTCAACGCCGGTACAACAACCCGGTCCAAGTATCACTCTCAATGCCGGTACAACAACCCGGTATATAGCTCAATCTCAACGCCGGTACAACAACCCGGTCCAAGTATCACTCTCAATGCCAGTACAACAACCTGGTCTCGCCTAATCCGGAGTGGCACTCGAGGGGCGCGACCCCACCGAGCAAAGTATCCACGCATCTCTGTCGAGCTCAAATGTGGCTCATGCAGGCTAAGATCCAAATCCTCGATCAACAAGATCGGCTAAAACCAACAAAACACTGTCTCACTCACAGGCTGGAATCTACACAGCTGAGACTCACTGTCACTATGACAGCTCCCAAGAACCCAGATCTATAACCACTGCCACTCTTCCAAAGAAATCTGATCTACAGACTGCTATCAACTCCACTCGGTCCCCAGACACGAGTGTAAAAAGCATCCCACAACCACCCGACCTCCAGCCCACAACCCGGGTGAGAAAAACTACGTCCAGAATGACAAGTATAACAGTGATGTGGGAAATGTCTAGAGCAATAAAAGAAACCTAGCCCAAGTTGAAGTTTTCTACAGTCTGGCTGAACATGATACATATGACGGGGGTGGTAGGTCAAGTTCCAAGATTTCAATAATTAACAAGATGTAGGAATCACAAAAAGATCACAAGATTCATCAACTGATACCAAGAGCAATAACATTCAGTTTCCACATGCTTTTTAGTCCAATTACCAACATGCATGATCCTACATACATAGAATTAGCACGCAGTCCATAGATCTTGAAAACAAAGTCACCCACCTGAACGTGCTAACTGCCCGAAATCGTACAGCTGAGAAAGCCCAGAAAACAGATATCTCAGTACATCCACCAAGCCAACTGTACAGTAGCAGTGCTCAAAACATCCTGGGTACAAAATACATCCCAAAGTTACACTTAATTCCACAAAATTCCAAGTTTTCAAATTCTGCGGTGAACAGTCCTCTTAATACGAAATTTTCACCTGCTGAAAGTGCCCAGAAAATTCCAAGAAAAATATCACCGCGATCGTCTCGTCGAGACCTTCGAAACGGGTACCTGCACGTCCAATTCCGAGCCGTAGTCCGAGTTACAAATTCCACAGTACAGGTGCGTAAACAATCACAACCACACAACTGTAAACTCTTGCACAGATAAAAAGGGAATAGTATACCTCCGGGAAGGTCTCGGAAAAATCCAAGAAAAATACAGTGATACTCCTCGCGACGAGTAGATGAAAAATGAGTATAGGCTCGTCCCGATCTGACGCTCGAACGCGAAGAATAAAATCCGGCAAGGTGCTGTTGTGAAGAAGAGCTCGGATCTGAAGAAAGTGGTTCACACGAAAAACATAGGCCTACCTCTCGTGAATCCAACGCCGTAAAAATCGTCCAAAAATACCGTCGGGGTAGCTCTGTAGACCTCCCAGACTGAAGTGCGACGGAAACGGGCCTCCAACAGTAATTCGTCGCACTGCGCTACGCTGCCGAAATCGTCGATGCCGCGGCCTCCAAAAATTGTGAGCTTCCACCGAAAGATGCACAACAAGATGAGCAACAACTTTGATGAAGGGCACACAGGCTAAAAAGCTCGAAAAAGGCTTCAAAAGAGTGAGCAAATGACCTATTTATAGGCCCAACCCGAAAAGAAATCCAAAAAGCTCTCATTGGGCTTTTGGGCCCAATTTCCGGGCGCCCGAAAGTTTCGGGCTGCTACAGTGTTGGGCCCGGCCCAACACTGTTCACGCCCGAAACCTCCAGGTGATGCCACGTGGCCCGCGAACAGCAAACAGCTGTGCGGGCCACCCACAGGCTGCCACGTGGCTTCCCACCGCACAGAAAGGCGGTTGGCGCCCGCTAATGAGCGGGCGCCACGTGTCCAGCCGGTTGACCCGCCGACCGGTCGCGCGGTATGGCTCCCACGTGCGTACGGGCCCCGAGGCGCCAGCCCAAGCCCCGTGCACCGCGCCCGGTGCGCCCGCAAATCACAAGGCGACACGTGTCCCCTACACCCGGTCCACGCATCCAGCTTTGGAATTCCGTGGACCGCGCTGCGTACACCGACCAACCGGAGGCTGCCACGTGTCCCCTGCCTTGGTCCATGCACCGCCGCGCTCGCCCGGTAGACCGCGCGCCTTGAGCCCGCCAATCAGGCGGTGCCACGTGTCCATGTGCCGGGTCTGTGCACCCAGCCGCGCTACTCTGTGGACCGCGCGCTGCAAACCGGCCAATGATAGGCCGCCACGTGGCATGCCGGCGGTCTACGGCCCCTCCCATGCACCAAAAGCCAATAAAAACTTCCGGGAGTCCGTTTTTGGGCATCCGGACTCAGAAACAAACAAGCAAATAGCCGTTTTCAAGCGTTTTTCCGCGCTGAATCCGTTTCCAACCTCTGTTTGGCCTAAATCCTCTTCCAAATTTTGGCAAACCTAGCCGAAGGCCAACACAGCTAATGATATCTCACAGGGTCCATCTGTGGCATCCCATTGATGCACCATGGGCCAGATACACCAACACTAGGTGTTCTAACAGTGGATTCATCGGAAGAACGTTGCATGGGAACCAGGGCCACTACATAGTGTATGCCGAAAATTCCGTGTGCACGGCGGATTTGTTGGCGGGCCCGGGTTCTGGTTTACCCCCCGGGGCATGACAGCGCCAGCTGATAAGGGAGTCAGCCAACAAGAGAAGCGGTCAATAGGAGGATTATTGACTCATTCAAGACCGTCTCTGTAGTAACCATGATTTTTAAAACAAGATTTTAAGTTTAAATAATAACCGAAATTAATTTTAAATAATTTTCTAGATTATTTGATTAGCAAAAATGGATTATTAATAGTGTAAATGTGGCCCAAAAATATCAACTTTTGATCGGAGTCTGATCTTGAAAATCTGAGATCACCAGTGCGACCGTCTCGTCGAAACAAGAAAGATTGATCTTCACATATTTTCGATCCGACGGTCGGATCTTCTGCAAATCAGCGAAGAAAAGCGGGGCCCACAACTTAAGAAATGAATAGTAGCCCCTGATTTCGGTTCCCTCTCGATCAACCGTCAGCCGTTTCACTGTCTATAACCCAAACATAGTAGTATGAGTAGTCAATCCCACCTGATTTCGACGTTCTGAACGCAATGGCACTGACGTAATTCGTATTTGACGACTCTGGTGCCTCGAAGTGCGTGCAATACAGTAAAATACACTGTATTTTATGGGCCGAGAGTTTCTAGGAGCGCCGAATTAAGAAAGCAAATACACTACTTAAAAGGTCTCGACGAGCCGGACGTCGTGGCGAAGTCCGTTTTTCAATTTGACGAACCGTTTGTCTCGAAATGTGCAAAAAGTGTCGAAAAATCAATATTTTCTATTAAAACCTATACTTTTCTTAGACCATAGGTTTTAGGACTTTAAGGTTAGGGTCTTAGTGCTAATTTTAATCTACAGCAGGGACCTATGGGCTTGTGGTTGGCTGTGTAGGGAGTTATTTGCAAATTTTTGCAAAATTCCATGCATTAATGCATGCGGCTTTTGGTCTCCTTTGGGTGGTTACACGAGGGGCCAAACTCTGGTTGTTTCGGCTTCCTAACTCCAATGAGTTATTCCTCATAACCCCTGGGTGCGGGGATAGCTGAGGAGCCATCACCATTGAAGCCAACCCGAGAGAGAGTGAGGAAGAGGGAAGTTGGATCAAAGTTTTCCCAACTTGCTCATGGTGACTTCTGGAGTGATCTCCTGCATCCTGTGATCGAGCCAAGCTTGCTGGTGGCTGCGCGCGCAGCGCGGGGGAGGTGAACCGGCCACAACCCTTTTCTTCACCAACTCCGGCGAGGTGAGTCTCTTCTTCTCTCTGGTTCTTAGCCCTTAGGACCTTAGGAAATAGCCTTTGTAGGTTGTAAGGATGCTCCCTGTAGAGCCCTAGCCCTTGGGATGGCCCCGGTTGCCGGCGGGAGAAGCTTCTCGCTGAAAACCTAGCTTTGCTCCGCCTCGGCCTTGCGTCACAACAGCTCGTCCAAACGAAAAACTAAAATCATGGGTAAAAACTGTAGGACTAGAGGATCATCTCCATCAAATTTGGTGGAGTTTGGTTGGCCCTGTGCGTCGCAAACGCGAGCCCTAGTTTTCGGGTTTTGAAGCTTCGGCCGAGCTCTTTGCTCCGGCGCCGGCGTCGCTCCCCACCATCGGCCACTTGCCCGAGAAGCTTCCTGGGATCAAGATGAACCCATCCATGTTTTTGCATGGAGCCATGCAGCTTAGATGGAGTTTCACCATTAATGGTGGAAGCTCGGGCCGAGCTTTGCTCCACCGCCGCCGCCGCCGTGCCCTGTCGCCGGGCACGAGTTCAGGAAGCTTTGTGTGGATGAGGGGCACCTTTTGGTGCTGTTGGGAGAGGCCCAGAACCCATTGATGAAAAATCACCATTAATGGGCATCCGAGCTCATCTTCTTCCTTTTTCTCTTCTTGTTTCTCGGCAACCAGGGAAGCAAGATGGACCCAGACTTGCTGGGGATGCTCCTACAGCCTAAGAAGTTTTTCCATCCAAGTTGGAAGCTCCCAGAGTCCCTCTTTGTTGAGTTGTAGCTTGGGTTAGGTTTGGTTTCATGTTAATGGAAGATGCCCACCATATGTTTGAAGAAATGCCTAAAAGAAACTCCAGTTGGATTTGGCCATTTGTGACCATCCAGCAAGTGAGCAATAAACTCCACATGATCCCCTGAGCTTGATGCTCACTTCGGTTGCAATTTTGACTGAGCGGAATTATATGTGGAGCATTCATGGCCATTAGAGAGCAAGGGTGTGGGATCTTTTGATCCAGCAGCAATTAGGCTCCACTAAAGTGAGCCCTAGAATCCCTGTGATGTCCTGAGCATGATGCTCAACTTATTTTGTGGTTGGCACAAGCAGAAAATAAAGTTATAGTAAATGGAAGCTTATGTGGGTTTAATTGATCATAGGGTTGTTCTAGGTGTTTTGTGACTTCGCGGCAGTGAGCTTCTGGCTATTTTGGGGTCACTGAACGCGATGCTTACCTTAGAGTTCGATTTGGTTGAGCCGAAGAACTAAAAATACGATTGAGCCTATGTTAGTAAGGAATTTCATGGCTCGAAGTTTTTCTCGGGATCCGTGCTGCTGCCAAATGGTGAGCACGGTGTCCAGCAAGTCGAGGGCCACCTACTGGTGGTGACGGTTCGTTAAACTGATACACCGATAATTAATACAAGCGAAAAAGGCTCTAAAAGGCGCGTATTTTAGCAATTTTAGAAAACCCTAGGGGTCTAAATGTAATTGTAACCTCACGTGCTATTTTGGACTGTTTGTCCATGATCTCTAAGCTTTTCGTTAGGGATCCAACGGCTCTCGTTGAGCAGAAATTGATTAACTGTCCGTAAATCGGCAAAATAGTCGGTTTAACGGCACCCCGGTGGTAATCACGCAATTCGAGGAATTGTGGCGATTACGCCTTGCTGTCTGATGTGTCCCAGTAGAATCTGGTTGAGCCAGCGGCATAGGGTTGATGCCCGTATCTCCCGAAAATCTAAAATGAATTTTCGGGAGGGGTATTTTGGTAAATTTGGCGTCAATCTGGAAAAGATCCAGGTAAGAATAGTGAGTCTGTGGTTTCGGTATGTGTGAGTTATTCCCTGATCAAAACATATGATTCAGGTTGGCACAGTCTTCGAGCTTTCTGTTGGAGTCGATAGTTCGCCTGCAGACAGGTGGGTTTATCTTCGGTCCGGGTTTTATCATTTCGGCCCTCTGGGGTATCGTAATTGGTCGGACCCCTGTTCTTGTGATAGCCTAGATTTCCTTGTTGAGCCTGCTCTTTTTATTAATCAACATCACTTTTATATTGCTATATCTGCTTGATTCATTGGTCATTATCAGTTATCAGCCTATATGTTGCCATGCTCGATTGATTTTTAGCTTGCTATCAGATATTATGATCCTTATCCTGGACATTTGCCATGCCTGATTGGTCATTAGTTAGTTATCACACATTTACTCACTTATCAGTATTTCCTGATTATTCTTGCCATTTGCCATGTGTGATTGATCAGTTGTCGTTTCCTGCATTTATATTGCATGAGTTGAGATCAGTTGGCTTTATGTTATTGCATCCCTGTTGGGATTTTCCCGGCTTGTTGCCGATTACCATGAGTTGAGATTCAGTTGGCTATTCTGCATTGCATCCCTGTTGGGATTTTTCGGCTTGTTGCCGATTACCCGGTCTGTGGACCGTGAGCTTGAGCATTCGCATGATTGATCGCCCGCACTGCTGTACTTCACGAACATAAGCGGGGTCGCTCCCCGTGTGTATGTTCTTTACCAGTAAAGTGGTCTGGTGTATGACCCGTGACTCCCAGGTTAGTGCCCAAGGGTGCCGGAGTGTTGACTCCCAGGTTAGTACCCGAGGGTGCCGGAGTATGTCAGCCAGGTTGGTGCCAGGTTTGGCGAGTTTTCCCTGAGGTCTTATTGACCAATATGGTGGCTTTGATTGGGTACTTGCTTGTTCTTTCGTTGATGCATAAATTGTCTAATCTGCTTTTCATCATACACTTATGATTGCCCAGTGCTTATTCAGTTTTGTTCATAATCTATATCAGCATGTTTTCATCGTACACTTATGATTGCTTAGTGCTTGTTCTTGATTATCGTTACCATTGTATAATTGTTGAGTTTCGTTCAGTACCTTTATTTCAGAACCATGTTATATATATCTGCCTTACCTAATGACTCTTACTATCCGCTAGTTATTGTATGCCAGTAGGTACGATTTGCTATTTCTCGGCTCGTCGTGCCCACTGGGATACACTGTCGATGTATCTCACACCCCCTGGGTGACCATTTTTCAGGTCGGTCGGGTGCTGGGATGTCGGGACGTGTTGGTGAAGTTATCGAGATATCTTTGACCCTTGGCAGCCGTTGAAATTTTACCAGTTGTAAACATGTAATTGAATAAGTTGTTGTAAATGTTAAATAATAGTCTTTTGTAATCTTTTATAGTTAGTGCGTAGTTTAGACTACTCTGGTATTGGCTGTAAGTGCTTAGCCGTGCATGTATAGAAAAGGCTCAATCCAAGGGGATTGGGAATTTTCTATATATGTGGCGGTCTGTCGCGCCCTGGCTTGCTTTTAAACTCTGATTGAAAAAAAAAAAAAAAAAAAAAATTAGACTCTATTTTTGAACTCGGGGCGTGACAGTCTCTCAGCCGAAGAAAGATATCAGACCGTCTCGGTCAATCGATAGAAGAGGCGAAGTCAATGTCAATCCTCAGCTGCTCAAAACTGTAGAAGAAAAGATCATGAACGGAATAAAGGCGGAAGTCTGAGTCAACTTTCGGCCGCTTGAGCCGACAAAGGAAAGATTTCGAAAAGGAGTGCGGGCGCGAACCCTGCAATTAACCTGGAACGACAAGCGGCGACCAGCAGTGGAAAGCGTCGAGGATCACGCTCCAGCACAACGACTTGGGGAATGAACCTGGACAGAAATCGACAACTATCCTATTTGAGGGATTTTTGACTCAAAAGGAAGTAGTTGCTAAATATCTTATAACTTCCCCCGATGTATGCCGATAATTCAAATCGACACCTAATAATATGGTTCAGGATGTGTATAAATACCCGAGCCATCGAAAGAAACGAAGTCCGACAACCTCGTAAGCCCGGTACCACCCCAACTTCTTCATTTATCTTAGGAGTAGGTTAACTTAACTTTTCATACCTGCATTTACCGCTTTTCTTTACTGCTTTCCTAAGAGTAGGCTTAATTGTAATCCTTCTATCCCTACCTTCTTCCTTGTATCCCCTTTTTTTGTTTCAAAAAGTTGTAATCGGCTCATTGCCGTGCCAATATCCTTGTATCCCCTTCCCAATCAATATAAACTATAAACCGACTCATCGGTCGTATCTTTATTTGTGATTCTTTTGCTTTGAAGTGACAATCGGCTCCTTAGCCGTATTATTATCTTTTCACCCGGTTCGGCTATTCTAAGTCGAACCCAGCAATCCCTCTCTACCTCCGTAAACCCGATTCGGCTATCCACGGCTGAACGGTTGCGAGAAGTTACCAGAGGAGAACTCGGCCGAGCGGATCCCTCCTCGGCCCGATCGCTTGATTGTTGGCACGCGGCGCACTCGACATCTCTGAGGGTCACCCCAGGGGTCGATCGCGCGTAGGCCACTTTTTTGGCCCCAACACTTCCTTATATGGAACCTCTTTTGGTAGGTGTTCACTAAACACGGTTATTATGTTGCTTAGCGAACCCCTTAGGTTAGTATAAGCGGTAAAGTGAACTTTTACGGTGGTTTGGATTTACTTGATGGATTATTGTAGGATAGGGACATCTACGGACATCTAGATGATTTAGATGTTTAGTCTTTTTTTGGACATCATGTTTGACCTCCGTGTCGGTTTTACTTGCTTATCACTATACGATTAATTGTCGCGGTTTGATTGGATCTTTTATGATCGTCACGCTCTTGGCGCATTTTACGCACACTAGTGGTTTGGCTACCGCAATAATGTACCTTTTCGAAGAGGTGGTCGGATTGACCTGTGATCCTTATGCGATAGATTTTGCGTGAGGGGACTGTAACGATCTGACGTATCCGCAGCCAATCGATGATCGCCCCGAGCTGAGATTGGCACGGCGGTGAGGATGATGATCGTTACCCGGACGATCCGTCGCCGATCTATGATGATATTGCTCTGAGATCCGGTGACGGAGAGGATGATGGGTAGAACAATTTGATCAATCGATCAAATCATTCCTGGATATAGATCTGAGAATTGGGGTTGAGAGGGAATGAGATAATTGAGAAGAGCTGGAAAGTGAAGAAGAAGAAGAGAGATTGGGGAAGAAGAGAGAATTAAGTGGAATGAGGTTCTGATTCAAATTTATTACCGCGTAATTGTAATACAACTGCCTATTTATAATGTTCCTCCTCTGGACTAATTTGTAATAATCCTATACTAAAAGTATGATATAGTAAGATGGCTTATTTATAACTGGGCCGCGGTTGGGCCCAATGTAAGCTTCATCTGGATCGCCTGGGTTGGATTGTCTTATCCACAGTGCTGCTCCTCCACCGCTCCACAATCGGATTCGCAGCTCCTTCCTTCCACACCCGCTTCGCTCGGAACTCTCCAGAGACCCTGCCACCCATCGCATCTCACCAACTCCTGTACGACTCCTAACCTTACCATGGTTTCCTCTCTTCCTACTCTTGTTCATCTTCTCACCCTCAGAACAAACTCCTTCACCCAACTCTTCCTCTCTACCTTCCTTGCTACTTCTCTTCCTCTACTCCTCTAAGGTTGTCACAGGGACCCCCGCGGTTATTGCAATGCCGCGGTTAGTGCGGATGGAGTTAGCTTGTACTGGCACACTGAGCAGGTTTATGGCAGTGTTTGAGGTCTGTGGACCAATATGGCGGTTGTGATTAGGTATCAGTGGTACTTTTTTTGTTCACTGAATATTTTATAGTAGCGATTTATTATATATTTTCTGTCATAGTTCCTTATTATTATTGTCTTGCTATATATTATGTTTTCCTGCATTCATTATTTATATTTGCTTATACCGTCTTTTATCTCTTTATCAATCATGTTGCTCAGTGAGTACGACTTGTCCCCGTCGGCGCGTTGTACCCACTGAGAAACATGATTCAGTTCGTGTTTCTCACCCTACTATTTTTACAGGATCTAATAGAGGTGGGGGATGGGATACGCGTGAGGACACTGCCTAGCGAGACTTGGATTATTTTCGTTGGCTATTTCTTTTCCTTGATTTAGTTATTGTTTTCCTATTTGTCGGTCGAACTGTGTGCATGTGAACTCTGTGGTGGATATTGTGGGTGTTGGAACGATTTTTCATTTTGTTATTTAAATAGTTATTGAATTTCATAATGAATGTAAAGTGCGTCGTGTGGACACAAATTTCAAAAAAAAATGTTTTGTCAAAAATAGTTTTCAAAATAGTGTGTTAAGTGAACGCAGGTTTTTATAATATTGTAGATTTATTTTTTCAAAAATATATGCGCTGTGTGTGCGCTATTTTCAAATATTATATATATATATATATTTTAAATTCCGCACTCTATTATTTATATTCCGCAAAACTGTATTGTTATGGTTGATGGTTGATGTTGTAAAGTGTCGACGCATAATGGTTGATGTTGTAAAGTGTCAACGCTGTGCATTCAATGTCTTATAAATTTTCTACGGAAGTAGTAAATCGTTTACTGCTTTCATAAAGATGATGAACAATTTACTATTTCTAAGTATATATACATTGCTTCTAAAATTATCAAAATCATCACCTTGAGTTAAAATTTAAATTTAAAGTTTAAATTAATAATTTAAAATTAGAAATTTTAATTTTAAAATATAATTTTAAAAATAGTAAATTATTTATCATTTTTAGAAAAGCAAAGAACGATTTATTACTTTCGTATAAAATTTAAAGGGGGATAAATTATTCACGATATTTTTAAAAATAATGAAGGATTTATTATTTTTAGCATAATTTTTTATTATCGGTTAAGTTAACAAGAAAAAAAAAATTAGGCGGAATAAAATTTTTAAAAGATTATTTACCCTATTAAAAAATTTTATAGGATTATTAAAAAAAAAAAATCCCCACTTTGCCATTTGCCCTAGATTCCCAAATTACCTCGTCCGTTCTCCCTTCCCTCTCCCTTTCCTCTCCTCGTCTTCTTCTTCGCCTTCTTCAACAGCGCACGGCTTTGATCGCGCCGCTCCCGCTCTCCAAGAGGACATCCTCGCCCCCGGTTGTGCCGCTGCCGACGAGGAGCTCCCGCCGCTTCCTCCGCTGCAGCACGAGGCGCCGAGCCGCTGCCGCCGCCGCCGCGGTGGCGGTGATGGCGGTCCAGAGCTCCGCCTCTATCTCCGGCTCCTCCGACGCCTTCGTTAGCATGAGGTTCACCCCTTCCAGAAACCCTCGCTCTCCCATTTAGTTGTTCCCTCGTTCTCGATGCCTATTTATAAGTATAGCTGTGCATTTTCTTCTTGATCCTTTTCATTCAACCATTAATGCAACCGAAAATATTATTATTATCATTTTGTGTTTTGATGGTGCTGATCATGTTGTGATGCTTATGTCTCTGTGTCTTGATGGTGGTTGATTATATTTTGATGGTTCTTCTCCAATTTTGATAATGATGTTTTAGTTATATTCTTTAATTATATTTGATAGATTTAATTTTCCTGTTTAATTATATTATTTTCACTTTTGTTCAAGGCAAAATTTTCTCAATACAATATAATCCACAGATGAATTATATCTTTCTCTATGCTTTGATCCACAAATGAAGAAGTTTTGTTTTGCTTGACCTAACCTTTCTCAAATTTATTTTATATAAAAATAAAAACAGAGTAATATTTTTAGGGGATAATCCAAACGCCTAAGATAGTGTAATTTTTTTTTTTTATAGAGTATAGTTTTTCAGCATATCAAATACTGTGTAAAATAGAACTCTATTTTATTTTCCAATAATGGCCAAACAGGTCTTGAGAGGAGACGAATGGGGGGTTTTCTTGGCCGATTCTTGTTGCCTCTGCTGCTTTTAGCAGGTATTTTTTTTTTTTTTTTTAATTTTTGTCTCTCTCTCTCTTTAGTTGCTATTGACGGCCTGGATTTGCGACAATTTTCACAGAGTTGAATTCATTTCTTGCTTGAATATACTAGGACTAGTTACATACAGTTGCTGTCTGTTGAGTGTCTGGGATACATAAATATAGATGGTGCTCTCTGTGCCATAATTGGGGAGCACTAATATAACTTTACATACATACCAATCCTGCATTTGATCGATTAGATAGCTTCTCTGTGCGGTTTGGGTGGGGGTGACTTCGGAAGCTCATTAATAGGTAGGGTTGTATAACCCAAATTTATGGAGTTCTTTGCTTAGGATTTGAAAGTAGATTGCCTTTTAGAACAAAGTTTAAGTGCTTCTTAGAACAAAATTTTAAGTGCCTATCGGCATGGGCCGTGCCAACCGTGCCGATAAGATATCAGTACAATACGACCCCCGTGCCGGTGGCACGGCTCAACACCCTCTTTTATTTGCAATTAGTAAGTAGTTATCTCAATAAAATGCAAAAAAATTGATTAAGATATATAATAGGTAATTAGAATATATTGGTGCTAAAGAAAATAAATATTTCATGTCATAGTGTGTCGGACATAGGTACTTTTGTGACCCGCACAATCGGCACAGCATGCACCATGCCATTTCATCTTAGCAAGTTCTCGACATGACCCTGTTCCACGACACTTAAATCCTTGTATTAGAATAAAAAAGTTGAAGATTTTTACTGCTAGGTTTAGAAGCAAGTATGAAGGAAGAGAGTTGATTGAATGTGCTCTAAACGATAAGTTAAGGATGACTCGAGGAAAGGAAACACTTCTGCGAACTAGATGCTGCTGTGACTCTTATTGAAGGCCACAGATCAACAAAAGTCGCGTGAGACTTAGATGTATTCTCTGAATATCTTCTAAACACTTATTTTCTAGAATAGGAGGTGCTACTTGATATATTGCTGAATGTTGGAAGAGCATTTTTGAAGAAGAGCTTTACAGTTTTGTGGACTGAAATTCATGCCACATAGATACATGAAACAATGTGATCCGTATGCTTTACAAGGGAGTGTTGGAAGTGGCCTTATTTAAGATTTCAATTAAGCAAAGGCTAGAATTGTCTAGTTTAGTCGGTAGTGTTTGTGGATAATTTAATCCGCAAAAATAATAGAGAGAAAAACGGGTGGTGTTTGCGGAGGAGGATTTATCTACTTTTTTTTTAATAGACGATTGCTTTTTAGGAGGTTTTGTCACAAAATAAAGGGCAATTAAGCACATGAAGTTCTAACAGGCGTACGACTTAGAGGGCAATTAAGCACATGAATCTCTAACAAGTGTATGATTTTGAAAGGTTCGACTTTAAGCAGCCTTCCTCTTGTATGGGGGTTGTTTCTTTGGGTCGGCATGGAATCGGCCAAATCACAAAACTGAAACTGAATTGAATTGGCAATTTTGGTTTTGTATAAACTGGTTCTAGGCTGTGATTTATTTGGTTTCAGGTTAAAGAATTGAAAAACAATTAATACTGAAAAGCAAAGCTTGTGCATGTGAGTTTATGCATGTATGTATATGTTAGATGTATGCCTTAGAAGCCAACTTGGCCGACACATGTATTCTTTCTAGAATATAAAATTGTATTTGATATTTTACATTATGAATGTTATTGGGTTTTTATTTCCATTCATGCTGTGTATGTGTCCATGTATTGTCCAAAGAATTAATAAGATGATGATACGTATTCTCAAGAGTTGAGAATTTGAGACATGTATCATTAAAGATTAATTACTAAATGCTCTCGATCGATGGATCATCACGGGGACAGTGATTGATCCGGTGAGATTGGTGCACAGGTCGCTTCCCTTTTAGGGTAGACGAGTCTCGAGTCAATAGTGTGGGGACACTGGAGCGAATGTGCAGGTGGTTGTTGGAGAACAAGGGTACCGAGCGTGACCATCACAAGAAGTCACTTGAATGTCTACTCACTCGTCAGTGACTTACTCGATGTTGCAGTAGTGTGACTGGTCCTTTGACCTGCGGTGTCTCGGCTATTCACAATGGGGTTACTGTAGTTTGACTGTACATACACTTGGTCCCTAGCCATTTGGGTCCTTGCAGTGCATGTTGGCTGCAGTAGGTTTGTTGTAGGAATAAGGTGTACACCTATATCGAATCTATCGCCCTTAGTAGATAAGGGAGTTAGTCCTATGTGATTTATAAAATCGAGTTTAGAAGACCCTGGCCAAGGCGTAGTAAATAACGGAAAGGGTTTCCGATATTAGAAACTCGAGTCGAATAAATTTGACATATTACAGACGGTAAGGTTTTACGAGCAATTCCATGACCTTCGTCTAGTTGGGACTCCGGATAGAAGGATCGTATCACACGTTAACTACGCCTAGAGGTTCAGTATTCCATTATACTGGAATGCCACTACATGCTGCTAGGCGTCACTGGTGGATTGTGGGACTCACGAGAATTATCCGGATGATCGATAATTCTTATTGGGCTGAGTTTGAATTGTTCTAATCCACTGAAAAGAGTTTCAGCGATATTGTTGATGGTGATCACAATATATCTCACTACCAGATAGAATAGAACCTATGGGGTCACACACATAAGAGGTTATGACTGATCGGATAGTTGGATCGCGATTTTTGAATCGCCTGAGGACTTAATTGTCAATATGTTGATAATTGGACTAATTTGTAATTGTTACAAATTAAGGATATTAAAGTGCAAATGTTGCTAGAAAGGACTTACTAATAGTTAGTGAGTTGTGAGAGGGATTAAGTGCAAATGTTGCATTAATGATTTGATTTGATCAAATTAGGATTGAGTTCAAGTCGAATTAAATTAGGATTTAATCGATTGAACCGATTAGGGATAAGATAAACTTAAATCTAATTTTAAGTTTATCTTAATGATTATAAAAGGGATTATATCCCTCTTTATACGTATGAGTTTTCTTTAAGAGAAAGAAAAGAAAAAAAAGAGAAAACCCTAGCCGTCATCTTTTTTCTCGTCTTTCTCTTTTCTAAATATCCACATTCAAAAGAAAGACGTTCTCTGCAAGGGAGCTAGCACCCCGGTGAGAATTTCGATCAAGTCGACAACCTCGTGTGGATACCCGTAGAGGCCGGACGCCAAGGATTTAAGTGCCGTGGCACGGGGTCGTGCCGAAAACTTGCCGGCACGATACGGCACGGTGCGTACCGAGCCGTGCCGATGAGTGCCGGTCACAAAAAATACATGCGTGCCAACACATAATGACATGAAATATTTATTTTCTTTAGCAACAAAATTTTCTAATTGTTTATTATGCATCTTTATCAAATATTTTGAACTTTATTGAGAAAATTACTTAGTAATTTAAAGGAAAAAGGGTTTTGAACTGTGCCATCGGCACGGGGGCTGTATCGTGCCGATATCTTGTTGGCACGATACGGCACGGTGGATACGATCCGTGCCGATGGATACTTAAATCCTTGCCGGACGCGTGTGAGAACTTCGATCAAGTCGACAACCTCGTGTGGATACCCGTAGAGGCCGGACGTGTGTGCGGCTTCAAGAGAATCAAATTCCACGATCATCAAATTGCGGTGTAGATCTTCCTACGCAAAGGTGAAGATTAGATCTTCCTCTTTCTTTTTAATCTTAAATACATGAGGGATCCTATTTTGCGTGGTTTTTGAGATCGAATCTCAAGTTTTTCAAATATTTGTTTACTTGATTTTTTTTTCCGCTGCGTTTATTTTGCGCAAAATCCTAACAGTACATGTGTAAGCATATTTAAAATTTTAGATGTATATGTATATACATTTAACATTAAGCCATCACCCAAGTTGCCAATATACTAAACCAACATGAAACTTTCAGTCTAATAAACATTGAATCCTCTCAAACTAGTCAAATCGATAAACTGAACTGGCTCAACCAACACAACTGAATAGAAACAAAACTTGAAACTTCTGATTTGGTGTTGTTTGCTTTTTCCTTGCAATCGTTTTAATTTTGGTTTTGATTTTCTGAAACCAATTAAAAGCACCTCGATTCCAATTTATCCTGCAAACTAAAGCATAGCCACCCTAGCTTTTACTATGATTTGAATCCACAATGCCAAGGCCTATGAGCCTACCTTATCATTGTGGTTTGGCCTCTATATAGTGCTCAAAGTAGAAAAGGGAAAAACAAAGAAGCTTAGTTTTGAGATTAGGAGGTGCAAATTGAGGACACAGGATATTGATCTAAAAAGTGGAAAAGGTGCACCGATCATCTTTTTTTGACTAGTTCCCTGCAAGGCATTGCTATTTTGTAGATCATCTATTTACTGCAGAAAGTTTTTCAAGAGTTACAGAATTCCAGCAAAATAAAAATGCCATAGGGAAAGAAGTAAGTGGGAAAGTAGAGAGTTTCTGGTTGAAATCAAAAGAAGTTTGACATTGTCATGTCAAGTTTTTTTTTGATTTTTTGGACATTATTTCAGCCTATAGACTCCTATTTGGAATGGATTCCCATCAGAACTTGGTTCCTTCTAGAGGACTTATAGCTGGCAAGTAATTAACCCAAATAGTACTCTTTTAGGGAAGATTTTAGCTACAATATTTCTCACCATACTCAGTGGTTGAAATCTATTATCTATTATCTATGTATTACATCTCTTATACATTACATTAATGGAGGGTTGGGGGGACCTTAAGGCTGCGTTTGGTTCGGGTATAAGCGAAAATTGGTTATTCCCGGGATAGGTATAAGTTCAGGTATAAGCAGGAATTAAAGTAATTTTGTGTTTGGTTTAGTATAAGAGTTGTACCGGGGATAAGAAAAATTGTGTTTGGTAAGCTAAAGAGGAATAAGAAAAATAAAGGGGATTAAATTTTTAATTTAAGATAAAAATTTGACTGATATGATTTTAAATATTTAATTTAAAATATTTATTAAAAAATTTATTAAAATTTATATTTTACTTATATATATAAAAAAATTATTAAAATTTTTCTAGTTTTTAAAAATTTATAAATTTTTAAAAATTCAAAAATTTGTATATAAAAATAGGTATAAATTTAAAAATTTTAAACATTTTGTATAAATTTGTATAGATTAATAATTATAAAAAAAATAAAAAAAAATTAAAATTTTAGATTTATTAAAAAATAAAATTAAAAATTTTTAAATTTTAAAAATAAAAAAAAATTAAATTTTAAATTTTATAAATTTAAATATCTTATAATTTAAAAATTTTTAATTTAAAAAAAAAAGAAAAAAAAGAAAAAGAAAGAAAGAAAGGTGGAACAAGCTGTTCCACCTTTTGGGGGGAACAGTTGTTCCCCCCCAATACCGGTTTATCCCGAGATAACCCGGTATGGGGGGGAACAGCTAAGGAACAGCTGTTCCCCCCCTCCTATTTTCCTGTTTGGGTATAAGGGGGGGTATAACCCCCTTATCCCCCCTTATACCCGATACCAAACGCCCCCTAAGGTGACATGTGTCCCCCCAACCCTCCACCCTCCAATCTCTACCTCTCTCTCTCTCTCTCTCTCTCTCTATATATATATATATATATATATATATATATATATAATAATAATAATAATAATAATAATAATAATAATTAATTTATATATAATTAATTTATTTTATTAATAAATTACATAATAAAATTTAATTCGATAGATTCGATTTAATTAAATCACGTAAAATGTCTATGTACAAAAAAAAAAGAATTTAAATTTCTGTTATAAAATTTTAGAAATGTGGTGTATAATATTTTATACATCCGATGTATGAAAAAAATCTCTCCCACCATCCTATCTTTCTCAACTATTCAGAAATTATTGCCTGCACTTGGTAGTTTAGATTTTTATAATAAAATTTTAAAAATTTTGGGTACAATATTTATTCATACACATGGTGCATGAAACAATATCTTCCTACTATTGTAATTTTTTTTATTTATTGATTTATATAAATTATTTTAATAGATTTCTTTCAAATCTTTTTCACATAAGTCTATAAAATAATTTAATTACTAAATAATTTAATTACTAATAACCTACTATATAAATTTACTTTGCGCATATACCAATTTTAATTATTTTTATTTAAATAGATTTACTTATTAAATTATTTTTTATAACTTTATTTAATTAATAATTAGACTAATAAAATTATATAAAAAATATAAAAATATAAACTAAAATTTATTATTAAAATATTTTTATATCCGCAGCATCACGCTGGTCTTCTATTAGTATACTTAAGACTATAGCATTTGTACAATATTAAATGAATGACATTTCAATTTTAAGTCCCCTAAGTTTGAAAAATGCAACATGAACTTAATAGGGCTTAGCTTCACCTATTCTCAATCACACCCGAAATTACTTCAATCTTGGCTTATAGTACCTAATTTTAAATATGAGGCTTTTTTTTTATAAATAACTTATAAAAGATTTAGATTTGGCTCTAAATAACCTTGCTAAAAATTTATTTGGCCAAATAACCCTATTTTGTCCGACTCAGCTCCAGGGTGGAGCAATAACTAAAAGACGGTGAATTTTTTACCGTCTTCAAATAAAAGCGATGAAGGATTCATCATCAAGGCCTTGTGGATGTGAGAGTTAAATAGGCGGTGAGTCGTTTACCCTATTTTTCTTTCTCAGTTAAAAGAGGTAAGCGATTCATCGTTTTGTTATAACAGTTCCCTACATACAATCTTAGCAACCCCACAAAAATCCTAATTACCTATACAAACAGCTCACAAACAACCCTAATAATTTGAATATAGAAATGCGGTAAATGATTCACCATTTTCTAAAGATGGTAAATGATTTACCGCTTTCAATGCACACGGTAAACGATTCATCATCTTTCACTTCTCCTTCCACATGGCGGTGAGTTAGACAAAACAGGGTTGGTTTGCCAAATAAATTATTATTAGGGTTATTTGACTTAATATAATTTTTTTTAAGGTTATTTATAAAAAATCTGAAATTTGTTTTCGTAATCTTGCTTTATCAAGCAACTAGAATAAAGTATAGATGCTAAAGTTGCTGTTGCACAAATGAGCCATATGCTACGGCGAAACAGTTTTAGCTACGTTGAAATAGTTTTAGCTACAATTTAATAGAAATGTAATAATTAGTAACAATCTTAATGATCACGCTTTTTTCTTTCTAGCTTTAATTAAATTGTTTATATCAAGAAGAAACTTAGATTCTAATGGTGATGCAGAGTCGGATTCAGATAGGACTCGGTTGAGTCATTTTTTATTTATTTGAGTCAATTTTTGTATTAGGTTTGATTAAGTCGTTTAGATATTATTTTTTTCTAATTTTCGGAATTATTATTTTTGTTAATTTATTTGGGCGGTTGTTTTTAGTTTTTTAGGATTTTTTTATGTGGAATAAATCCTTAAAAATTAGGGATATAGTTTAGGTCTTTTTTAGATATGTTTGGATTAGAAAATTTTCTAAAATCGTGGAATTTGTTTTAGATTAGGATTATATTTTGATGGCTATAAATCAAGTAATTAAGTGCCGTGGCACGGGGGCGTGTCGCTCTCCGCCTGGCACGGTACGATACGGGCACGCTTAGGTGCCGACACGTGGCACGCTTGCATGCCGATGGATACACATGACCTCCCAGTGGCACGCTCTGACACGTTTTTATTTTATTTTATTTTATTTTTTTTTGTTCCCAATAAGCTCTTAGAATATTGTTTTGAAATATTTAGTCAAAAAATTATGAATATTGGCTATATATAGCTTATTATACTCACCAATTAACATATTGATAATTTTTTTTATATATAAAGTACAACTATACCTCATAGAAAATAGAAATAACAATATAATAATAAAATTCACAAGTATAATAAGTATTTAACCATGTGTTTACTGTAAAACCATGTGTTTAAAAAAAAAAAAAAAAGCTCGGCACGGCAAGGGTGATACCCATTGGGTATTTAATGGGTATCGCTCTGTCTCGAGCGATACCCAATGGGTATCGATTGGGTATCGCCGAGACGGGGGGGGGGTGTACATACCCCCCCCCCTGTACCGTGCCCCTATTGTAGAGGCACGGTACGTGCCGCCCCGTGCCGCTCGACACAGGGTGACACTTGATTCCCAGCTATAAATACAACGTATGCCCTTTAATTTTAGAGATGAGTTATGAGGAAATAAAGTTTGTGTTTTGTGTTTTGACTGCGGTCACGGTATCTTCTTCTTTCCTTTGCCGTGTGCATCGGCAAAAATCTATCTTTCTAAAGGTTCTTTCGTCTCTTTTCTTCATCTGTTTCTTCCTTTTCATTTCTCGCTTCTTCGTTTTATCCTTATCTCTAATCTTTTAAAATTATTTTAGAATCTTCTAAAAAATTCTAAAATTCAGTTTTATATAGATTTGGTCTCATCAAGCAAGATAGATTAGGGTTTTCCTAATTTGTCTTGCATTAGTTTTTGGTATCAGAGAGTCAAATCTGTCCAAAAATAATTTCAAAATCATTCATTGAATTTCTCGATTATGAAATTCTATTCCTCTTACTTTTTCTTTCCGAACTTCTATGAGATTTGATGGGGTTCATTGTCTAGTACAAATTGATCATCAATTTTCTTGTAATCTTATTTCAAAGAAATTTGTGGATTAAATTAGATCTTATTCTATACCGCTGTTTTTCTCCTTCACTTGTGTCTTATAATGACACTATTATCTAATTCAAATATATTAAATTTGGTATGCCCACAATGCAAGATGAATATAAAGAGGAAATTGTATTTGTCGTGGTTGATATAGAAAGGTGTGACATACTACTTGGGCGACCATGGTATGAGGCCAATTATGCTTTTCTAGCTGTGGAGGAAATTAAGAATATCTTTCACGATAATGGCATTCGATATACTATTTTTCCAAGGGTCAAGAAGCCAAAGTCGATGTAGCCACATTCAATCATGTCTGATTCTTTACCATCTCCGTCGACTCCGACAACTATAGAGATATCAAAACAGATTATTGAGGCGCCTGCTATTCCACTTTCATTACCATTGCCGAAGGTCCTTCTACCAAAAGTCGAGTTTCAAATAACAATCATGACTGAGATGGTGCTAATGAAGAGTATTTAATATTTAGGTGTCGACTGCATCGTCATATATGTATAATGGTTTAGTGCTACCAACTTCTTTTTCTGATCATGTTGATCTCCAGGACGAAATCCTGCCTAGCGGAAGCAAATGATGCAGAGTCGGATTTAGATAGGATTCGGTCGAGTCATCTTTTGTTTATTTTAGTCAGATTTTGTATTAGATTTGATTGAGTTGTTTAGATATTATTTTTTTCTAATTTTCGGAATTACTATTTTTGTTAATTTATTTCGGCCATTGTTTTCAGATTTTTAGGATTTTCTATATGGAATAAATTCCTAAAAATTAGGGATATAGTTTAGGGCCTTTTTTAGAAATGTTCGAATTAGAAAAATTCTTAAAATCTTGGGGTTTGTTTTAGATTAGGATTATATTTTGACGGCTATAAATATAGCCTATGCTTTGTAATTTTAGAGACGAGTCATGATGAAATAAAGTTTTGTGTTTTGTGTTTTGACTGCGGTCATGGTATCTTCTTATTCCTCTTGGTGTTTGCGTCTGCAAAAATATATCTTTCTAAAGGTTCTTTCTACTCTTTTCTTCATCTGTTTCTTCTATTTTATTTCTCGCTTCTTCTTCGTTTAATCCTTATTCTGTAATCTTTTAAAATTATTCTTGGATTTTCTAAAAAATTATAAAATTCAGTTTTATATAGATCTGGGCTCATCACAAGCAAGATAAATTAGGGTTTTTTCTAATTTGTCCCGCATCAGATGGTTTTAGTAATATGTCTGTTTATGTCAATATTGTAGTGTGAATGATGAATATTTTATAGGAGTTTAAAGGCATATGCATTAGTAACATCTTGCACGTTAACATCAATCTTATACAGATATGGTTTGGTATGGAAAATGGCTATTGTTGAGTAAAGTTAGTGTCTTTGGATTTGAGTGCTCTTATTTTATTCAGAAATTGGCTGATAAAGTTTTGCTTATTTTAATTTTCAGAATTCTGAATGCCACTATTTGGCATTGGTTTAATGTTTAAAAGGCTCAATCTTACTAGGTAATGCTTGTTATTTGTTGTTGGCTGATGGTAAGTTAATTGATCTGGGTGAATTTTGGCATCTGATTTGTATTTTGTTTGTCACACCAAGTTCTTTGATATGACCTTGGGCGATTGTAGTGGAATCCCATAGATAGAACTATAATGCAAGAATCTTGTGGGGCTGATGTAGCATGGCTGTTTTTGCCTATGGGATTTTTTTGATGCAAGAATCTTGTAGTGCTGTCACACAATGGTGCTGTAGCATGGCTGTATTGTAGTAGTTCATGGAGGAGAAGGAAAAGAAGAATGAGATAGAAGAAGAAAGGCGAAGATTGGGAACAACAAGGTGAGAGGAGGGACAGATCGGCTAACCTAGCCAAACAAAGGAAACATAATGGAAAAGCCCTCAAATGAACTCAAACACTATTCCCATTGATCATCCTCTGGTAACAAAGAGGTGCATTTTGGGTTATTTAGAGATTTCATGTGTCTAGTGGAATTTCCAATTATTGGGTTTGTGTAATCTAAATGGTAACAACTTATTTGAAATTCCTAACTAAGAGATTCATTCTAATCCTTTTGTAACAATCAACTTACTCTGAAAATAGACCACAATATTTTAAAAAGGTGATAGTACTCGATTTCACTTGTCTTGGAACCACACATCGTACTGCATCAGCACAAAAACATGATGCAGTAATGTAGGATTGAAATTATATATATATTTTTGATCTCCGAGTAAGAAGTTCAATTTATTTACATTTGTTTGCTGTTATTGAGAATGGAAAGCCCATTAAACTAGTGCTTGAGTACAAATATTTATTTATTTTGTCAGTTTTGTTGCTTTTCCTTAGCTAAGCTCTATTTGTTATTATTGTGCTGTTTTTGCAGCTTCTGTACTTGACTGGAGTTTGATATCTCTTATCAATATGTTGATGTTTATTGCCATTCAGTTTACTACTCCAAGAAGAGGTATGTATTATTGAATTACCACACGTTGTATTCTTCTTTATTGCTTGTAGGTTGAGTGTATCTTGGTTCTTGAGAAATGGTTCTCCGGAGAACTCATAGTTAATTGGTTGTTACAATGACTTTAGAATTTATATTATTTCCTTAATCTTTTTGAGATCCTAAATACTGTCATCTAAGCTATCTTCTTATATGTACGCCATGCAAGGTTTTAAGTATCCATCGGCACGGGCCGTATCTACCGTGCCGTACCGTGCCAACAAGATACCGGCACGATACAGCTTCCGTGCCGATGACACAGTTCAAAACTCTTTTTTCTTAAAATTATTAAGTAATTTTCTTAATAAAGTTCAAAATATTTGATAAAGATACATAATAATCAATTAAAAAATTTTGTTGCTAAAGAAATTAAATATTTCATGCCATTATGTGTCGGCACGCATGTATTTTTTGTGACCGGCACTCATCGGCACGGCTCGGCACGCACCGTGCCGTACCGTGCCGGCAAGTTTTCGGCACGACTCCGTGCCACGGCACTTAAATCCTTGACGCCATGCTATATGTAATTTTGTGTCTCATGGAGTAATTGTATCAAGCTGCTTGTAATTGTTTTCTTTTTTCCTTTCACTTTTTTCCCCCCATGTTTAGGAGTGAAATTATATGCAATTGCTGTGTGCCTATTTAATAAATAACCACTTGAAAAGGCAAGTCTGATTATTGGTTGTTTTATCTCACATTCCTAGCTGTAGCAGGGCCTAATATTTATATAGTACAAGTTTTATACTTGTACAATGCACAGGTTAGTATTTATCACATAAGGGTAGTGGTGATATATATATTAAAAATGAAGGTAAAACAATTCCACTATATATTTAAAACATTTTTTTTTTACTGAATGGTTGAAAACATGCTTTAAGCAAGGATTTAAATGTCGTGGCATAGGATTGTGCCGAAAACTTGCCGGCACGGTGTGCCGAGCGGTGCTGATAAGTGCCGGTCACAAAAAATACATGTGTGCCGACACATAAAGGCATGAAATATTTATTTTCTTTAGCAACAATTTTTTTTTAATTGCTTATTATGTATCTTTATCAAATCTTTCAAACTTTATTGAGAAAATTACTTAGTAATTTAAAGAAAAGAGGGTTTTTAGCCGTGCGATCGGCACAGGGGTTTTATCGTACCGGTATCTTGTTGACACGATACAACACCGTGGATACGGACCGTGCCCATGGATACTTAAATCCTTGGCTTTAAGTAAACCTAAATTATGATGGCATATATGTTTAAGATTGTAATATTTGTTATTAATTATTCAAATACGTCAATTCCTATTTACAAATAATTATAGTCTAGAAAAAGTATTTGGTTAAAATTAATCTAGTCATTTAAATTCAGTTTAGATAATTTTATATAATTTAGATTAGATAAGTTTATATCAGTTGTATTAGATAATATTCATTTAGATTTCTAGATTATAGGTTAAAATTTAAAATCAATTCAGGTATTAGAGTTCCTGTGTTATTAAGACTTGTTAGAATAAGGTATTACAATGTTAGAGATAGAGTTCTTGTGTTATTAAAATTTGTAAGTTAGATTAATCTGGAGACTAATCTTGTCATGTCTTTGTGGGTTTTAAGAGTGAGTTATCTGAATAGACATTTTGTGTTACCTAAGTGTTATTAACCATCAAATAAGAATCTAAAATGTTCTGGAGACTAATATGAGTTTTAGTTAGAATTTTCGGAAACAAATTGAATTTGTTTTTAATTTACATTGTTTTCAGAGGGGTGGACATGTCTTCTGTATAAAGAATTTTTGGAGACTAATTGGCTTGTAGCTTTTGGGAAAACTTTTACATTTTTAATTGATATTGTTTTTACGAGGGGTGACATGGTTTAATGGGAGCTTCCAAATTCCCCAAATTTAAATATATTATTTTTTTAGATTACGAAGCATTTGCCCGCCATGTAAGTTGTCCATGCATCATCCTTCAATTGTCATATCCTTGATACATTCGGTTGTTATTTCCTCTTTTTCTTTATGTACAAGTTGATCCCTTTACATACAACTCTCAGGTTCAATAAGTTAACCGCATGACCTATTTTAAGTGAAATATTGCTTGATGCAGAACCATATTCAGCTAGGGTTAGGCTGAGCCATCTTTGTTTATTTGAGTCAATTGTATTAGATTTGCTTGAATCATTTAGGTTTTTTTTATTTTTGAAATTATTATGTTTATAAATTTGTTTAGTCACCTTTTAGATTTTTAGGATTTTCCTCAGAATAAATCCCTAAAAATTAGGGATATAATTTAGGCCTTTTTAAATGCATATGTATCAGGAAAGGTCCCTAAAATCTTGGAATGTGATTTACACTAGGATTATGTTTTGAAGGCTATAAGTGTAGCTTATGGCTTGTAATTCATAGAGAGATGAGATATGATGAAATAGAATTAGGTGTTTTGTAATTTGACTGCGGTCATGGCATTATCATCTTCTTCCTCTTGTCGTGTGTGTCGGTGAAATTCTTCTTCTTAAAAGGTTCTATCTTTTTTTTTTTTCTCCTCACCTTTCCTTCTTATCTTTATGTCTTTCTTATTCTTCTAATAAATTTCCTTCTCTAATTTTCTGAAAATTTCGCAACTATTTTTGAAAATTTGCCCATTTATTGGCTATTTTCTAGTATTTCTTAATTTCTGAAAAAAATTTAAAAATAATTTTGTAAAATCTAAAAATTATTCAATTTTTTTTTTTAAAATTCTAATATTCAGTTGTCTTTAGAATTTCTGTTCATCGCTTGCAAGATAGATTAGGGTTCTCCTTATTTGTCATGCATTATTAAATTTTGGTATTAGAGCAAAAAAGTCTGTCCTAAATAATTTCAAAATCATTTCTTGAATTTTTCGATTATGTTTTCTATTCTTTTTACTTCTTTCTGAACTTCTATGAAATTTGATATGGTTCCCTGTCAAGTACAAATTAATCATCGGTTTTCTCATGATCTTATTTCGGGAAAATTTATGGAGAATTTAGGCCTTATTCCATATCACATTATTTTTCTCTTTTTTTCCTGTGTCATATGAGGACACCAACATAGAATCCAAATATATTAAATTTGGCATGCTCACACTACAAGAGGAATACAAAGACCTAATTATTTAGGACAAACTAAATAAGATATGTCTCCAAAAATGCCTTTCATGACAATGACATGGAAAAAGATGTCTTTCCAAAAATGCTTTTCTTGTCATGGAGGGAAGAAGATATATCTTTCATGACAATGGCATCCGATATGATATTTTTCCAATTGTCGGGAAGCTGAAACCAACACGAAGATATATCTTTCATGACAATGGCATTCGATATAATATTTTTCTAATTGTCGGGAAGCCGAAGTCAACACGACCAAGTCCAATCATTTTTGATCCTTCACACCAATTGTAGAGCCATCTCAATAGATTATTGGCCTACTCGTCATCTTTCCACCATCATCACTACTGATAGTCTTTTCTTTCACAAATCGAGATTCGAAGGAAAGTGGGTTATACTCTTCCACCGGTGCACGATTTTTTGATCCAACTTAACAAATTCATCGATCCCTTCATCAATGTTTCAATCAAAGAAGTTCATTTGCCGAAATTTCAAGATGCTGAACATTCTTCCTACAAGGTCGTGATTGAGATGTTGCTAATGAAAATTATTTGACATTAAGATGTCGGACTACATCATCGTATATGTATTATGGTTTGGTACTCTACTAGTTTCTTCCCCTAATTGTGTTGATCTCGAGGATGAGATCATGTGCAACGGAAGCGAGTGATGCAGAACCATATTTAGATAGGGTTAGGTTGCGTCTTCTTTTTTATATTTGATTCAATTTCTTGTATTATGTTTGATTGTGTCATTTAGGTTTTACTTTTTTGATTTTCAAAAAATATTTTGTTTATTCATTTGTTTAGTCATTTTTCAGACTTTTAGGTACCGTTTGGTTGAGGGATAAAGAGGGAATAACCCACTTTATCCCGCTATTCTTGCCAAACGACATGTTTTTTGGTCGGGATATTTTATTCCGGTCAAACCTTGCTATTCTCGGTTATCCCGGGATAGCTTGAGATAAACTATTCCACCATTTTGGTGGAATAGTGCTATTCTAAGAAGTAATTATAAATTTTATTAAGATTATAAATTGAATTAAAGCTAAATTATGCAGACATAATTTATTATATATTATAATACATTATTTTTATTATAAAATTAGTAATTATATATATAAATACATATTATTTTAATTTAAATATTATAATAAATTATACTTAAATATTATAATGAATTATTTTTATTAAATTTAAGTTTAAGTAGAAGTTGAAAAAAAATTATTTTTATAAAAATATTTTTATTAAATTATAATTTATAATAAATTATTTTTATCAGATATTATAATAAATTATTTTTATTAAATTATATTTTATGTTAAATTTAACCATCACTTTTTTTCACCATCCTCTACTATTCCATAAAATTAACTTAACACAATTTCAGTTATTCTTGAGAATAACAGCATTACAAACCAAACACAATTTTACTTTTATTCCTTACTATCTCGGAATAGTAAGTTATTTCAGGAATAAAAAAATTTATCCCAATATTCGTTATTTCAGGAATAAAAAAATTTATCCCAATATTCGTTTTCCTCGAACCAAACGGGACCTAAGGCATTGTTTGGTTAAGGATAAAAAAGGAATAATTTAATTTATTTCGCTATTCCTGACAAACGATATGATTTTTGGCTGAATATTTTATTGAATTAAAGCTAAAGTATGTAAACATGATTTATTATATATTATAATACATTATTTTTATTATAAAATTAGTAATTGCATATATTAATACATATTATTGTTTTTTAAATATTATAATAAATTATACTTAAGTATTATAATGAATTATTTTTATTAAATTTAAGTTTAAGTAGAAGTTGAAAAAATTTATTTTTATAATTTTTTTTATTAAATTATAATTTATAATAAATTATTTTGATGAAATATTATAATAAATTATTTTTACAATAAATTATTTTTATAACAAATTATTTTTATTAAATTATATTTTATATTAAATTTAACCATCATTTTTTTTTTCACTATTCTCTACTATTCTATAAAATTAACCAAACACAATTTCAGTTATTCATGAGAATAACAACATTACGAACCAAATACAATTTTATTTTTATTCATGACTATCCCGGAATAGTCAATTATCCCAGGGATAAAAAAATTTATCCGAATGTTCTTAATCCTTGAACCAAACGGTGCCTTAGAATTTTTCTATGTGGAATAAATCCCTAAAAATCGAGATATGATTTAAGGCTTTCTAGATATATTTTTATTAGGAAAGATCCCTAAAATCTTAGGATTTGATTTACACTAGGATAATTTTTTGGAGGCTCTCAATATAGCTTATGACTTGTAACTTATGGAGAGATAAGTTATGATGAAATAAAATTTGGTTTTTCGTAATTTGACTATTGTCATGTATCTTCTTTTTCTTCCTATTGTTGTGTGCGCAAATTCTTTTTCCCAAATGGTTCTATCTTCTCTTTTCTTTCTCACCTTTCCTTATCTTTTTTTCTCTCTTATTATTCTTCTAAATTTTCTTCTCTAATTTTTTAGATTTTTTTTTCAAATTTTCTGATTTTTTCCCATTTATTGGTTATTTTCTCATATTTTTTCTTAATTTCTGAAAAATAAAGATAATTTTGACAAATCTGAAAATCATTCAAAAATTTCAGAAAATTTAAAATTTAGTTTTCTGGGTTCATCGCTTGCAAGATAGATTAGGGCTTTCCTAATTTGCCCTGCATCAATGCTACTTCAGAAGTTGACATTTTGAGTGAGCAAAAGAAAACTACTGACTGATTGGATTTGATTACAGCAAATTAAAAATAATAATAACTACTATTATGCCCTGTCAGAGTTAGTAAGGGTTTAGCCATTTGGATCATCTCTTTCTTTGTACTAATTATGTTCATTTCACAATTCTTTTCACAAGTGTTATACATTTGTATGAAACCCTCCACACGAGTTTTGAACTAGCTGTTTCAAATACATTTCTTTAAACAAAGTAAGACGGATCTACGTACCAACATATATGAGAAAGCTTATTTACAATGCTTAAGGGCCTCAAATACTCTTGCTGCTTTTATTTGGGTTAGCAGGATGGAAAAAAAATCACTAGCAATATCACAAGCAAAGTTTAAGTGCAAAGCAAGGATTTAAGTGCCGTGGCACGGGATTGTGCCAAAAACTTGCCAGCACGGTGCGTGCCAAGCCGTGCCGGTCACAAAAAATACATGTGTGCCGACACATAATTGCATGAAATATTTATTTTCTTTAGCAACAAAATTTTCTAATTGCTTATTATGTATTTTTATCAAATATTCTTAACTTTATTGAAAAAATTACTTAGTAATTTAAAGAAATTTTTTTTTTGAACTGTGCCATCGGTACGGGGCTGTATCGTGCCGGTATCTTGTTGGCACGATATGGCACGGTGGATACGGCCCGTGCTGATGGATACTTAAATTCTTGGTGCAAAGGCACAGGGTTATGTTGAGTACTTGCTAGCATGGTACGTCATGGTGCTGTGCTGTGCTGGCTTCTGTTGTTGACACAAATACCTATTTGCCGACACACTTTGGCATAAAAAATTTATTTCTTCGACTCTATTATATTCCAATTGCTCTCAATATATTTTTAATCAAATGTTTTGTGCTCCATTAATGCTATTACTTGCTAGTTTCAAAAGAAAAAAAGAGAGTGGGTTTTGAGTTGTGCCATCGGCATGAAGGACATTTTCATTCCGATACCTAGTCGGCACAGTGCAGCATGGTAGCCAGGGTTTGTGCCAGTGAACACTAAAATCCTCGATCACAAAGATATTTATAAATTTCTGTATTATATTTTTGTTCCAATAGTTAATGTATTATTATGATTTTGTTGATTGACAGGATTCTATTCTTGGAGGCTATTCATAATATCATGGTGTACAATCATCTATTCTATTCTTGCCATACTAGCGCAAATCTTATTTAATATCTTTTGGTGTATTGAGGGAAAGGACTGGAGTGTGGCTCATGCCTGGTGGGCAAACCTCATTGGTTTCATCAGGTACAATAGATAATGTGATTTACTGGTTTTTCTTTTTTGGTCTCTATTTTTTTATGTTTGTATGAACTCCCAAGTTAATCAAACTTTACCCTTTCTTGGTCCTAGAATGCTATAGGTTACTTCAATATGATGCAAGAAATCATTCTATTGACTGCCTCGTCGTAGAGCTTATTCATGCGGGAGTGTATATCTGTCAAGCAAATCTACCTAGGTCAAAAGTTCGTTGGTTTTGCTTGTCTTTGTGAATTTGAGAATCTTGTGGAAGTTTTGAACTGGTGAAGGATAATTGAAGCTACTTTGAACATACTAGAAGGATTATCTCATATGAGCGTTCTAAGGGAGACTAAATGCACATTTGTATCATATGAAACAAGGCCTTTTTTCAAAAATGTTGGTCCAAGTATGAAAACTTTTCCGTCTTTGATCATCACCTTTACTGTGCTAGAATTGACAAGGTCAAACTAATTTGCTATTTTTTAATTGAAACTTCCAGGTTAAGAAGAGTATTAAGACATGTGAAAGTAGATTTAAACTCGACAATTGGTAAATCGAAGCTGCTTAAGTGCCTCCATCTGTAGAAGCTGATGCTCTTGCCTTAGGAATACACTTTAGAAATTGCCTTATTACATAAAAACAATCTCACGATAGAAGATGGAACAATGAAAGGTACTCTGCAAATGATAAATGCATGAATGAATTGGCATGCCATCCAATTAATCCTAGGAGGAAGTTGAGTGAGAGCGAGGAAGGAAGAAGGTGATTGATGACAATCTAATAGTAATGATTAATTTTGTTATATTAATATGTGATGATATTTTATGTAAACAAAATGAAGAGAGAAAATTATGCTGCCCTTCATTAATTTTCTGACCTAACTAGTTGGGATTGATAAACAATGCCACCCGTCTTGCTAATCTCGATCGATCGTTGACACAATAACTTTCTTTGAGATTTAGCTGAAGGAAAGATCTTTGACACCTGATAGCTTGCTATTTTGTTGCTTGAGATATCAGGGCTCTTGTATTGGATATCTAATGTTGTTCTTATAGGGAAGGAGACACTGAATTATTGATTGACCTATAATGTAGAAGCCTTCTTTAATCCTATTAATATCCATTATGCAAAGTGATTGCTTATTGCGCAATGCCGTTGCTAGTTGATGGTGTTGCCAAACTTCCTACATTGCTTTTGTTCTGATGTCGGTGAATATTTGTTCTTCTTAGCGAGGCACCTAAACGCAATTAATCTATTCCGTAGTTATTTAAGCTCATGTTTTCCACGTGACCATCAGAAATTTCTTAAGTGTTTAGGGACTGACATAGCTATATTCCCATTGTCGGTTTTTATTGTTCCCATTAACAATGGAGAAGCAGCCTTTTTCTTACCAACAGAGAAGTGATTAATGTGGAAATCAGAAAATATCAAGGATTTAAGTATCCATCGGCACGGGCAGTATCCACCGTGCCGTACCGTGCCAACAAGATACCGGCACGATATTGCCCCCGTGCCGATGACATAGTTCAAAACTCATTTTTCTTAAATTTACTAAGTAATTTTCTCAATAAAGTTCAAAATATTTGATAAAGATACATAATAAACAATTAAAAAATTTTGTTGCTAAAAAAAATAAATATTTCATGCTATTATGTGTCGGCACGCATGTATCTTTTGTGGCTGGCACTCATCGGCACGGCTCGGCACGCACCGTGCCGTACCGTGCCGGCAAGTTTTCGGCATGACCCCGTACCACGGCACTTAAATCCTTGGAAAATATAGATCAAATGAAATATAAAATATCACAAAGAGTGATCCTAAATGTGAGCAAAGATAGGTGCAATTCACATTGAGTAGAACTACTATTCTATGTCTATATTGGAAAGTTTGATTATTTAGTGGCGAGTCATAGGTAGGTGGTTTTGTTGTCAATACATGCCATATTTCTGGTTCAACACTTGACAAGCAAGATGAACTTCATGTTACTTTCTAAGATCCTATCTGTATCTTGCCATTGACTTACATGTTGATAACCTCGTCCTAAAAGACTACGCTACATATAGTTAACTACGATGAATGTTCACCTTATTAGAAATGCCATATCGACTCATTATTTTTAGAATTTAATAGGCAGTGTCTCTTCTAGTTTTATATTTTATAGGAAGAGAAGCATCCACTTATAGTTGTATTTAAAGTCACAAGCTCTAAGCAACCTTATTTCATTTGTACTAATATAGGAAAGGAGTTTCAAATTATTAGGCTCTTCCTATTTTACCCCTTATTCTTTTGTGTCCTATCCATCTGATTATGTTATTTTTGATCAAATCATTCTGATATACCATATTTGACACTATCTAAATTGAACAAACCAAATTTACTTATTTGTCAATATTTCTTCTGAAAGTATTCTTTGGATATAATCATTTAACTGTCCTATCTTTTTCTAAAATTAATCGATCCATCCTTCACACACAATTGCCTATGTAAACTCTCTCGCTCCCTCTTTCCCTATTTACCCCACTTTCTGTAACTGCTATCCACCCCTAAATCTCTCCCCTAAATCTCTCTCATCGTGGGAGCGTCTAGTCGACCACTCTCTCTCTCTCTCTCTCTCTCTCTCTCTCTCTCTCTCTCTCTCTCTTGCTCGCTCGCCCGCCTCGAGCTTGAGCGGAAGAACCCCTGGTAGCGTGCCCAGATCCACCGGGTCACAAGGCTCCCTCGCGCACGTGAACCAACAACTATCAGCAATCAACTCGTATCAATAAACAAGGAGTTTATACGAGTTGGAGAATCAAAGCTATAATACTCCATTAGTTTGTTTTGTTTTAATTTTTATTTTATTTTTTTGATAGAGAAGGACTATTTTGCTTAAATTTAAAAAGTTTAGGGGTTTCTGTGCAATTGTGCAACCTTAATTTATTAAAAAGCTCCCAATCTATCTTTTTCTCTCTTGTACGGTCAACTCAACCGGCTCTCTCTATCTGTAGTTCTCTCTCACGCGCCTCTCCCTCACGTGCCTCTCCCACACGCACACGATCCCTCTTTCTTTCTCGCACGATCCTTGACCCTCGTCTTTCGACGTCACTGCCTTCGCCGCACTCCTTGATCTTCATCGGCGGCGTTTCATTTGTTACCGATGCCGTTTTGTTCGTTAAAGGCATCTCGCTCGTTGTCGTTTTCGTCATCGAATAGATTCTCTATTTGTTCTTTTTATCTTTTTTTGCCAATTTTGAAAATTGAAAGTATCCATCTCTTGATAGGATTTAGATCTAAAAAATATTTTTAGATAAAAATCTTGAGATTTGTGTTAAACATTGACCTTGAATCAATGAAAATTTGAAATTGTTTGATTCTTTGTATAGATTTCTTATATTCTATATGTTATTTGGAACGCCTACCAAGTGTTCGACTTAATGCCTAAGAGAAAATGAATATAAATTTTGCTTCCGAATCTGGCCTAGTCAGATTACAATTAGTAAATATGTGTGTTCCTATTAGAAATTTTTCCTTCAAGTATTAAAGCCTTTGTTTTAAATTTTTTTAAATCCTATCCATGTTGCACTACCTTTTTGAATAATAGTCCATAGAATTCTTCCGATTGATAGTTGATATTTCTCGACTTACTATATTCAAAATCTTTTTCCTATATGAGATTGGCCTTTTAGCAACTAAGTTAGACGTGTGCTAATATTTTATTTGGCCTTTTTAAATTTTGTTGTTGGGTGTTACTTTTAAATGCCATATTCTTATGAAGTAATTAGTCCTATGCTAGAGGGATTGAACGTCTTTTTAGAAAGAACCTAGTAAGCTTTGGCTATTTTCTTGTTTTGTGCTTGTAATGATATTTTGTTTCTCAAGTTAGGTTTCGTTGATTAATTTGATACCCGATGTTTGACCAAACAATACTTGGGTTAATTGGAGGTAACTGTCACGCCCCGGATTTTGGAAAAGTAGTCTACATTATTTTTTTTTAAAAATCAGAGTTTCAAAACTGGAATCCCAGGACGTGAACAGATCGTCACGTGCATAGAGAATTCTCTGTCCACTCAGACAGAGTCTCCCCTATACACGCACGCCTAGGCAGATACAATGAACATTCAATTGCAATCAGAGTTGACCACTTAGCACTTTAAACAACTTACTTAGTAATATGATAACATAAACATCACGATAGAATCCGCAGCTCATAATAATCGAGAGCAATTAAATCCTGATCATAGTAAAAGAACACTGATAATAAATGGTACTGGCTAGCTATCTAGCTAGCATCAAGGGATAGCTCTATCACGGAATCCTCACATCACCGTAAAGACATCCCACCACCCGACGAACCTGAAACTGGTGTCACCAGAGGGTGTGAGATACAACTTAATGTATCCCAGTGGGTACAACGAGTCGGAGACGAGCAAGTCGTACCTACTGGTATACAATAATAAAAAAACGGTAATAATCAGTAGGAAATGCTAGTAAGGAAGCAATAACTGTAAGGCATGTATAGAGCGATAACTGTGAATCAAGTATGGATCAATAACTATAAAACTAGTATGGAAGCAGTAAAAGTAAACATGCATCAACATCACTGATAAGCAAAGATACCCAATCATGTGTCACTGTTGGTCACGAGGACCTCAGGCTAATGCCGAACTAAGTCTGATATGTACCCCACACCTGTTGACTGATAACAAAAAGGGGGCTTAATATCGCCTGGTCCCACAGGTGCAGCCATGTAAACGGGCTCACAGGTCGAATAGACAACTCTACCGGTAAAGAACACCAAAACGGGGGCCAGTCCACTGGTGTACGTGAAAATGTACAGCTGGTGCATGGCGATCTCAATGCAGATGCTCAAGCTCGCGGTCAGAAGACCGGAAACACGGCGAATGGCCGAGAACTCCCAAATGAGATCCAGAGTCCAACATAGTGCTAGTAAATGCCATGATAATGACATATCCTCCTACTGTATCATGCAATAATAAATCAGAACTAAAAGTAATGACAAAAAGGTAGCAGTAGGAGATATCAATCACACAAAGACTGGGAGTGTCAACTACATTGAGGCAATTATGGCATATAGATGTAAAGCAGAGATAAATCAGTGTCAACGAATACCATAGTGATAACAATGTCCTCCTACTCTATTATGAATGGTAATCCAGGGATAATTACAAGATACAAATGTAGCAGTACGAGATATATCACTAAGCGACTAGTAAGTCATAACCAACTCATGAAATAGAAACGAGTCAAGATCCAGAAAATCGTAGACTACCAAACTAGATCATCTATATTTTCGGTGCCAAGCAATGTCATACTGACAATGATATCCTCCTACTCTACATGTATAGAAATCCAAACATACGACAGGTGACCGAATGTAGCAGTAGGAGATATCTAGCAAGAACGAATAGGAGTGTCTACTAACACTAATCGTGGCATATATATGCAAAAAAGGTATGAATCACAAGGATGCTAAGAGTGTCAACTACACTGAACATCATGGTATGTCACAATAAGCAAGATAGATCATAGAGCAGAAAAACTGAAGAAGGGCTAGCAAGATAACCAAAGGGTCCAATCAACCACGGTACCCAAAAGGTTACACTATGCCAATGCCCGAATTGGAGTACCCACCTCAACTCAGGCTGTCCTGGAATCAAGGTTTTAAGTGCCGCCCCGTGCCGCTTGGCACGGGGGGCACGGTACAAGGGGGGTGCCACAGCACCCCCCGTGCCGTGATACCCTTGCGGGTATCGCGCGAGACAGCGCGATACCCGCGTGGGTATCGGGCGGCACGGGCTGCACTGCCGCCCGTGCCGCTATTTTTTTCTTTTTTTTTTCTTTTTTCTTTTGCGTCACTTTTTTTTTTTTCCTTTTTTCTTGCCTTTCTCTCTCTCTCTCTCTCTCTCTCTCACACACACACACACACACACAGTTTTAATTATTATTATTTTTAAAAAATATTTGATGTTCGATAATTTGCCCTCTTTTAAATGTTGACTTGGTAAATAATCTTAAAATGTGATGTCTCTTGGTATTTTACTATAATTATGTTGGCCATGTTGACATGAATTTTGTGATAGAAGCTAGATTCGATTTTGTATTGCACCACCGAGTGCAATTTTGTGACGCCCTTTCGGGTGCAATTTTGTTACACCTTCGGGTGAATTTGCTTTGTGATTACACCTTTGTGTGCCTTTGATGTGTGTTTAGAATCTTTGCCAACAGGTCTAGTTATCGGACACTTTTTTTTTAAATTCTAATTTTAGAATAAGAATGGTTTTGTTTAAATTTCGTTCCTCTTTGTCCTTTTGTGAAATTACTTGTTATAAGACTCAAAATTCTAAAATGAGATTTCTGAATTTCGCTAAACTCGGTCATTGTTATGTTTTTGTAACAAAATTATATCTAAATATTTAGAAAATATTTTGTTTGTATGTTTAATTCAACTTATGTGGTGTATGGTTGCTTACCCAGGTACGGAGTAGCTTGTTGTGGATGGGATCGAGTGATTGCTACACGCTGAGATTCTTTTGTTTACGAAATATTGTTAATTAAACTAGATAGTTTAGTCTAAAATTTAATTTGTGACTGACATAAAGTATATTTTCTTCATTAGAATTGTTAAACCACATATATATAATTATTCAACCACAAACATGCAAGGCAACAAAATAAGTAGATATCGTGTAAAAATAATTTATCACGAAATCAAATTAAATACTTATTAGATTTGAATCCACAAAACTAAATCTATAATTGTAAGTTCCACAAATACTCAACTACACAAAATTTCGCAACAATTCTAACCGAGCAAATATACTTTACGTCAGTCTCAAATTAAATTTTAAACTAAACTATCTAATTTTATTAAAAATAATTTAGAAACGAAAGAATCTTAGTGTCTAGCGATCACTTAGTCCCATCCCCTACAAGCTGATCAGATTTCGTACTTGGGTAAGCAACCATACACTACACTAATTGGATTAAGCATACAGACAAAATATTTTCTAAATATTCACATATAATTTTATTACAAAAACATAACTATGACTGAGCTTAGCGAAATTCAAAAATCTCATTTTAGAATTTTGAGTCTTATAACAAGTATATTTCACGAAAGGATAAAAGATGAATGAAATTTAAACAAAAAGCATTCTTATTCTCTAATTAGAATTTGAAACGAAAGTCTCCAATAACTAGCGACCTGTTGGCAAAGGTTCTAAACACACATCAGAGGCACCCGAAGGCACGATTGCAAAGCGAAATCAACAGAAGGTGTATCTAAATAGCACCCAAAGGCACATCACAAAATTGTACCCAAAGGCACGTCACAAAATTACACTCGGTGGTGCATTACGAAATCGAAGCTAGCTTCTATAACAGAATTCATGTCGACATGGCCAACATAATTATTGTCACGCCCCGGGTTATGCCGAAGCCCGGGCCCACCAATAGATTCGCCGCATATACGGTAAGCCCTGTGCACACGAAGCGCTAGCACCTGCTCAGATATATATAATATCCATACAAAAGAGCAAAACATAACTGAACAAAAGATAACTATCATACTAAACTGTACAAAACATCCAAGTACAAAATCCACCTCCTAGAGTAATAAAAGCAAGGATTTAAGTGCCGTGGCATGGGGTCGTGCCGAAAACTTGCTGGCATGGTACAACACGATGCGTGCCGAACCGTACCGATGCGTGTCGGTCACAAAAAATACAAGTGTGCTGACACATAATGGCATGAAAAATTTATTTTCTTTAGCAATAAAATATTATAATAACTTATTATATATCTTTATCAAATCTTTTGAACTTCATTAAGTAAATTACTTACTAATTTAACGAAAAGAGAGTTTTGAATTGTGCCATCGACACGGGAGCTGTATCGTGCCGATATTTTGTTGGCATGATACGACACGGTAGATACGGCAAGTGCCGATGGGCACTTAAATCCTTGACCAAGGATTTAAGTATCGTGGCACGGGATTGTGCCGAAAACTTGCTGGTGTGGTACGCCACGGTGCATGCTGCGCCGTGCCAATACGTGCCGGTCACAAAAAATATATATGTGCCGACATATAATGGCATGAAATATGTATTTTCTTAAGTAACAAAATTTTTTAATTGCTTATTATGTATTTTTATCAAATATTTTGAACTTTATTTAGAAAATTACTTAATAATTTTTAAAAAAGAGAGTTTTGAATTGTACCATTGGCACGGGGGCTATAAGTGCCGATATCTTGTTGGCACGATACGGTATGGTAGATACCACCCATGTCGATGTGCACTTAAATCCTTACTCTAGACTGATATGAATGAACAGTATAATGGAATGGTATGCATCAACTACAATAATAATCCATCGAGAATAACCCGATCAACTAACTGGCTCGAAAACCCAGTCCTGCCTACACTAGCATCACATATGATCTTACTAATGAACCGTGGATCTCCGACGTGGAATCATACCCAAAAACAATCAAGCCGTCTAACTCCGGAGTGGCATCTGAGAGGAGCGACTCGCTCGAGGATAAAGTAACTAGGTCGAGTATGTCGTAGGCTAAAATCAATGCTCATGACCCAAGTAGATGATCCTAACCCAAACTGATGCATAAATAACCAATCGGTCCAGCCGTCCAACATCTACGGCTACCGCACATCTCAAGAGTCCAACAATCCAGTGCTATCCCACCTCGACTTGAGAATAACTATACTATTTCTAACCCAAGCTCAAAACCCAAAGCATAAATGGACTACAAGGCAAGAATAGAGGTTTTCTACCTAGGTTCAATTGTCATGAATAGACAGTGTAATATTAAGTGAATCCTAACTAGATGGCCATACAACTCATGCAATTGTCATTAAACAAGATAAGTTCAATTTAGGTTCAGTTAGGATTCAATCATCAAGATTTAGCATAATTTAACCAAGAGGGGACATCATAAACATATACTACATCATGCTGAAATTGAGTAAACATAGCAAGCAGGCTACAGTTTCGATGTACACTATCAAACCCACATGGACCGCTAATCCAACCATGAATTGTGACGAAACTCGGCGAGCACGTGTCTCGGATCCCAAATCACGAAACGGAGCAATAAAATCCCAATTATCCTTGCTGGATCGAGCCAAAATGAAGATCGACCAAAAATTAGCCACAATTCCAGCAAACAAAGGTTCGGTTCGGAAAAACTGATTTTCAGCTATATATACCTTAAATCAATGGCTCAAACTTAATTCTAAGATTCCTCTCAACCTCAGGAACACCCAGGAATCATTAAAACACAGCAACCAAGCTCTGATCAAATCCAATTAAGAAAAGCTCCAGCTGCTGTCCGAAACTGCTGCTGCTGCTCTTGAAGCTGAAGTTTTTGCTGTTGATGAGGCAATTCCGGCGAATTCACGGGGCAACCAAGAAGAAGAAAAAGCTCACAACACTCCTAAGAATGTCCCTAAGCTCTTAATCCATCAAAAGAATCCCATAATTACCATGAAATAGCAATATGAAGGTGATCAAAAGCACAAGAACACAAATTCTAGAATTCTGTTTTTCGGTTGATGAGCTCAATAAAAACTAAACTTCACTTAAAACCAACCTTGAAATCAGTTGAAACGAATTTCCCTCTTGCTCAAAATGAAGTCAAGATCATCCTTAACCAACTCAAAGCTCAGTTCGAGGAGAAAAATCCATCAAAGCCTCAACTTGTCCAAAATCCAGCAATTTTTACTAAAAACTCAATTAATCTATAAATACCTGGGGTTTGGATGAAGGCTTCACAACCTCCCAACTTCGAGATCTACCGGTGGTAGAGCTTTCCTAAGAGTCTCAAGCCACAAAAAAACACCAAAAACTTAGAGGAAGTGAAACTCTTCAAGTAGTCACTGCTGCTGGCTGTTGTTGGAGAGCTTCCAAGGTGAGCAATGGAGGAAGAAGAAAGAAATTGCGCTCAAGACTTAGTCAAATGTTTGATTCAGATGTTGGAGAAGTGAAAAGAGCTTACGAGGGACGCAGGGCTCTATTTATAGGAGTTTTGATCGGGTAAGTTGAACACTCGAAGCAGAATAAGCTCCTACTGCTACCCAGCTAAAATTACAGATTCGAGCGCTCGAAACCTCACCCGGGCGTCTGAATCCCCTGGAACCAGCTAACCGCTTCCCAGCTCTCACGCCTGCATCCGAATCCTTCTGGGTGTTCGGAACACGGGCCCGAATCCTCACCTACCATCTGCCAAGTGTCACACGATCGATACACACGGGGGGAGCTCACCAAAGCAAATCGGGCGGTAACAGTAATTACCGGGCGCCCGAAACATCAACCCAAAAGGCCACCATGCCAAGCCCTAGCACTGTGCAACAACTGGGCACTCGAAACCCCTGTTATGGCGCCCGAATCCTGCCAGAATTCTAGTTCTAGCTAAAATTGCACTCTGAGTTTGTTTTTCGTGTTTATTTTGCGCTCAAACGTCACTGACTCATCCCGACACTCTACAGAGGTGTCGTCCAGCTGCTCATACCGTGATTATTTCGACAGCTAAGTTTTTTGGTCACCACAATTATATCTAAGTAGCAAAAGACATCACATTTTGAGATTATGTACTTGGTCAATATTTAAAAGAGAGCAAATTATCAAATACTAAATTTTTACCAAATAAGCAGTTTCTAAAGTACACATTTTTTGAAATTGCATAGCAATTAGTGCAAAACCTTTTAAATATCATATTATTTCAACGATTTATAATATATATAAATATGGTTAACCCTTATTTTGAAAAGACTATACAAAAGAGAGTTTTCGTTGTCATAATGTATTGCTATAATTTGATTGAAAATACTAACTGGTGTTAGGTCACTTACCTATAATTAATCTGAGTATTGTTCAGTCAAACATCGGGTATCGAATTAATCAATAGAACCTTTTCGATGACGACGAGGGAAACAACAACGAACGAGGTGCCTTCAACGAACAAAATGACGTCGGTAACGAAAGAAACGATGCCAACGATGAATGAGAAGTGTAGCGGCGGTGTCGTTGTCGAAGAACAAGGAACGAAGGCTTTAGTGCGCGCGTGCGAGAACGAGAGGGAGATCGCGCGTGCGACGGAGTAGCGTGCGTATGGTCGAGTGAGAGAAAAAGGAGAAGTGGCTGGTTGGGGTGACCGTACAAGAGAGAAAAAGATAGATTGAGAACTTTTTAATTAATTAAAAAGGAGAAGTGGCTGGTTGGGGTGACCGTACAAGAGAGAAAAAGATAGATTGAGAACTTTTTAATTAATTAGGATGACATAATTGCACATAACTCCTTAAAACTTTTTGAGTTAATCAAAATAGTCCCCCTATATCAAAAAAAAAAAGAAAAAATAAAATAAAATAAAATATAATGTGGGGTATTACACAAAATGTCATTGTTCTACAAAGCATTCCACCTCTAGACACCAAAAGGAGCGGTTGGAAACTAGCTACTGCGCAATCCCTTGCCTCAATCACCCGAGGAGGTCGAGGGATACTCTGAAAAAGAAACCAACAAGAGGGCGTGAGAACTATATAGAATAGTTTCAAGTGGGTACAATTGCCGACAGGAGTGTTCTACCCACTAGGTCTACTATATGCACAATAATGAAATAAATGATAGTAGATGCGTGAATATAATAAAGGCTAACAATAAGTAAGGTCTACTATCATGCCTCTACTTTATCAACTGTGTCAACTACCATTTCTACATGCATCAATTTACATGAATGCACGTTGATTACTCAACATTCACTAACCTGATCAAGCAAGGTCCAAATGAAAGCTTGCGCCTTATCTAGTATGACGTTGAAGAATCGAACGCACATCGGCACTCAACAGCTAGTGCGAGGCGAACACTCACATCCTCGCTAGGCTATACCTTTGAGGGCCACGGTTTGTAGGGAGCGACCCTCACAAGCTAAAATGCTCGTTGAGCTCATTTTGGCTTTTGCAAACTATAATCACATATGCATACTCATTATGTCACATTTGAATACAATTAAAAGCTTTCTAGCTACATTAGTATTTTGTCGAACTTCTTGTGTGCATTATCATGACTCAAGCTTTACATGTCTTTTTGCCTTGTCCAATTGTTGTCCCACTACAATACCATGCTCACTAATTAGTATTCAAGAAACATAAATAATAGCATTACAAGGCATGCAAGTATAAAAAGTTCAACTCCAATAGCTAGGTTTTCTACCTATGTTCAATGATCATCATTTAACAAGAAATTTCTACTTTGACTAGGTTCATCTTATGCATCATAGAATAGAAAAACCACTAGAAACAAAAAAGAGAAGGCATAGAAGTAGATCACCCATTTCGGAGATTTAAACCTGCTGATTCTTCGGATGAGACTGTCGTAATTTCGATCGAAGTTGCGAAGTTCACTAAACAACTCTACAAAAGTGTTTCTAACCCATCAATATCATCTAAAAGTTTTCAAATAAAAAACTTTAAAATCTAAACCCTAAAAAGTATATTCTACTAAAATCCCCCAAAACCACCAAAATCACACTATTTAAAGTGTAGGGAAACAATAACTCACCTCTTTCAAGCTCTACTTCCTAGATCAAGCCTTTTGTCCAGGGTTGGGCTCTTTAAGAATAGTCCCTTCTTTTCTCTTGCTCTATCTCCAAGCCCGATTGAGGTTGGGCCTTCAGGGAGAGAAGAAGGTATAGAGGTGAGGTTTGGAGGAGATCAAATTGTGGAGAGGGAGAGGGAGGATGAAAGTGGAGGAGAGGAGAGGGTTTCTCTTTTGAGCTTGGAGAGAATGAGGGAAAGAGAGTGAGTGAGAATATTTATATCGAGGCAACAAAAACCTCCTCTCAACACAGCCTGCATACAGTCGAGTACTGCTACTCGAATTGGATTACCGGTACTCCCTCGTTAGTAGTGGTACACTCCCACAACTCTGCAAAACCCGAGAGCGCCAACAGTGAAAACAACTCAAGGTGTACCGGTACTCCCTCTCTAGTACCAGTATCGATACACGACAGCTAGTATCGGTACACGGTAGCCAGTACTGGTACCCAACCCGAGTTTTGCAAAACCCGAACGATCTTTCGCGGAAACTTCTATTTAGTATCGATACTCAAAGTTTTAGTATTGGTACTAAAACAAAAATTGGTCCAAACTGCATGTTGGTTTAGGATCTTCATTTTTCGCCCCAAAACGGTTGAAACTCACCTCAAACTCTCCCAAAACCCTTCTAACGACACCTGTAGTCATTTTATACTGGACTTTAGCGATTTGCAGAGTTCAGTATAATAAGAGGTGAGAGTAATGGAGAGAAAAAGGAGGAGGGAGACAAAAGGACAGAAATGAAAGAGAGTAAAGAAAGAAAGAAAAAGGGCAAAAGATGAGAGAAATGATTAAAAGAGAAAGGAAATAGAAAAGAAGAGATTAGGGAGGAGAAAAAGATATGAGAAAGAGAGAAAAGATAAAAAATGGAAAGGAGTAGAGAGAGAAAAGGAGGAGATAGAATAAGATAAAAGAAAGAGGGGAAGAGAGAAAAAGATGAGAGAGTGGGGGTAGAGAGAGAGTAGAGAGTACAAGAGAAAAAAGTAAGAGAAACTGAGAGAAAAGCGAGATGAGAAGGAAAGCGAAGAAACTGACAACGATGAGAAAGAAAGGTAGAAGAAAGGAGAGAAAAGAGAAGGAGATGAAACTTCATAAAGAAAAAGAGAAAAAGAAAAGGAAAAGGGGTTGAGGAGAGAGAAATGAAGAAGAAGAATGATGTGAGGTTGAGTGCAAAGGGGGTTGAATATTTTCACTCATTAAATATGCTGTCTTTTATTCTCTGTAACTCAAAATTTCTTGGTTAATATTCTATTATACTCTCTTTCGATGGTTAAATATAAGCCCGATTAAAATCCCGTTGTGCACGTAATGTGTGCAAAAATAGTTAACAAGGGGTTAAATATTTCATAAATATATTCTAGTCATGCCCTTAACTAGACAACATTTGCCGGGGCGCTCGAACAGAGCCACCATACTCAGAGACTGAAAAAAAGTTACACTAAATTCACGACATCAGATATACAACTAGAGACAAATTACTCAACAACTTTTCACATAACCTATAGTTGTAAACAAAATAGATTTTAGAAAATTTGAGCTAATGCTATCTAGCAAGCTAGCATGTGTCTCGTCGTGAATCATTGTCTGACCTTTGCCTAAAGGTCAACAATTTAATAGAGAGACAAATGAAAGAAGAATAGGATGGGAGAGGATCTTTGTTGGGGAGAGGATAAGGAAGAAGGTTGAGACGGTGGAGAGATATAAAAGCATTTGTAGGAAAACCCCTCATAGTTTGAAAAATTTACAAAGGCCAATTTAAACTTTTGGACTTATTAGGACTCTTCGAGTGGTCGGTTTAAGCTTAAATTTGATATCTGAACTCATCAAAAAATTGTAGTCACAATTTAAATGTAATGCTATAGGACTCTTTTGTAAAACCTTTTGTAGGGAAGACAGGGGAAAACGTATTTTGTTTTTGAAAACCAAAAGCCTGCCCCGAACGTGCAGACCCACCACATGGACAGAGTCTCCTCCGTCCAAATAGACAGAGTCTTCTCTGTACGTGCACGGCGTAGGAACCTAGAGTACAACATCCAACCATCACATCAACCACAATAGTAATAATAATGACGACAACGATATATAATGGATAATAAATATTGTAAACCAAAAGAATCTACAAGAAATTACTAAGAAGTATAAATCCATAATTACTATCATGAATGATAACTAAATAACAGAAAGAACCAAAATGAAAAGGTATAACTAGAAACCAAAGCCATTGCCACGGGGACACGTCTATCTAACTGCGCCCTGATTCTCCGTCCTGAACCTCACCTTCAGTGTTGTCACCTACGGAAAACAAGGGGTGAGAAACATGTACACATGTTTCTAAATGGGCTTCGCAAGCAGCCGAAGGCAAGCTGTACTCATTGACCACAAAAGAGAAAAGATAAAGAGAATATGACAGATATAATTAGGTACATATGATAGAGTAACAAAAGTAAAGAAAGAAAAGGGCATACAACTAAATAATTGAAATAAATACCGCTACTGTAACACAGATAAACGACAATGTGTATGCATCAACTGAGCGAACAGTCCAATCTCCAAACCCAATCTGAATACCGTCATATTGGTCTAAAGATCTCAGGCAATGCCATACCTGTGCTCAGTCACCGGACATATAACCCCATTGCAAAAATATCACATAGGGCTTATGGGTCGCGCCACGACCACTTTTTCAGAAAAGAACATCGTTGTGGTGGCCAAACCGTTGGTGTACATGAAATGAGCTTTGGCGATCGATGCTATATACTCAGTAGTCAAACTGACGGCAAATAGCCAAGAGAGATAACCAAGCAATCCACTGACCAACAAAGTTCAAATAATGTCTCAAGTATAATATGTATAATGCTGACCGACTTGGTCAAATGACTGCCATATAATCATACAACAATATAACAATTGAGGTAATCCACCGACCAACATGAGTCAAAACAATGCCGCTAATGCACGTGTGATATTAACCAACTAGGTCAAATAATTGCCATATAGTCAGACAACGAAATAACAACTGCTCTACAACTCGAGTAAATAAGAAATACAACAACTGAAGTAGAGCAAGTAACAATGATAAGTCAAAGCGGTGCAAAAAGTATAGTCAACCATGAAGAAGAATAAAATAATAAGAAAAGATAACTGCGTACGCACCACTTTACCGATTTCGGATCGAAGCACCCACTTATAAACCGAATACTTGAGTCCGCAACTCCACCAATGCCTCTAGGTGCCATATGAACTTAGACTTAAACACCGAGCATCAATATAAACCATTACGTGCCCACTATACCAACTGACACACCTATACCGCACCGAAGTGCACCAAAATATATTCAGAACATCGATTCGCAATCCAACTTCCGAGACTAGACCAACCCCTGAGTTGACTCTACAAGAGTTTAAATGGTTCTCAAACATCAAAGCGACAACGATCTGCAACATTAAGTTGCCAATAGCATGAACCGGTGCGATCGGAACACCAGTTTCTTTAACCGATTTTTGAATCTCGCCAAAACCGTTACCTAACCTACCGAGACCTTCAACAACTCCTTGGAGCGTTCCAAGACATAATGTAGGTTTCTTTAGACTACCCGCTGTGCCGAAACTCACCGAATTAGATGTTGGGACAGCCACACGCAAAGTGTGCAACAACCAAGGATTTAAGTATCGTGGCACGGGTCGTGCCGAAAATTTGCCGGCACGGTACGGCATGTTGCGTGCCGATGAGCGCCGGCCACAAAAAATACATGTGTGCCGGCACATAATGGCATGAAATATTTATTTTCTTTAGTAACAAAATTTTCTAATTGCTTATTATATATCTTTATCAAATATTTTTAATTTTATTGAGAAAATTACTTAATAATTTAAAGAAAAAAGAATTTTGAATTGTGCCATCGACACGGCGGCTGTATCGTGCCGGTATCTTGTTGGCACGATACGACACGGTGGATACGACCCGTGCCGATAGATACTTAAATCTTTGGCAACAACAGAGACGCCGACTCCGAAACTATGCCTTAATAGGTTTTAATTTATGCGGATTTTGGCGTAGGAACCAACGGAAAGTCACTTGCATACCACACTATTGTTTTCGACTAGCGAGAGTCATCCAGAACACATCCCACAAGTTTCGGAGTCCAAGTGCACAACCAGTGTACCTAAATCGCGAAATTTTCGCTTCGACAAGTCCCAAAGTTGCCAATTTTAGCAATAGGACAGAACACGACTACATGATCACTCTCGAGGGTCATTTCCAGTCGGAATGCAATTACAACAGAGCTCTAGTCAGTAACAAGTATGGCCGCGCATTTCCAACCCAACGGTTTGGCCAAAAAGGCCCAATTTGGTATTCCAAATATCGTTTCGGTGTCGGAACGCATGCATGACCCATGTTTAGCCCAAAGATGGCCTTACTACCACATAGTCCCATAAATGTGACATAAAGTCATGAACAATACTAACTATGCGACCGGAACATCAATTCCAACTATCGATTTCCAATTTTCATTGATATTTGTGTAAACTCGCCGAATAGCCATTTCAGCCCATGAAGAGACCCAAACCACACTCTGTGTCTCATAATCACATCCGATGTCCCGAAATGCACCAATTTAGGTGTCAAGGTAGCCGTACATAAAGTGCAAACCAAAAAAGACTTTAGTATAAAAAACATGGTATTTCAGGCTCCAAAAATGCCGTTTTTGACATCGTAACCCACCACAACAGCTTTGTTATCACCGGACACACCAGAGAGCGAGGATTGACCAACTAGGAAGGCTCGACAGCGACAAAAGGCAACCACGACAATGTTTCCGCGAATTTCAAACTGAAATTGCGTATTAACGACCAATTTTGGCGATTAATCCATCGGATGTAGTAGGCCGGAGGGAAGGTCAGGGAGGTGGTGGCTAGTGGCTGGGAGCTGCGGCGGCGCAGGTTTGACTAGATTTAGTTGAGGGAGCTTTCTCATCGAGCTCCGGTCAGATCTCAATTGGTGGAGGCTCGGGGGCGATAGGGTAGCATTGGGGAGGGATAGCCAGAGGTAGTGGAGATTGGCGATGGTGGTGGTGGGAGCCACGACCACGACCACGACCACGACCACGACCACGAGAGAGAGAGAGAGAGAGAGAGAGAGAGAGAGAGAGAGGGGGGGGGGAAGGAAAGAGCCAGAGATGCTTGATCGGACTGGCGGCGTGGAGGTGGTGGGGCAGCGGCTGGGTGAGGGTCGAAGGGGCGGAGGAGAGAGAGGGGGGGATATTTAGGTTTTCATTTTCTTCATTTACTTCTTTGGTTGTAACAATTGTAGGTTATTCCTTGCACTAGCTCTCCTTACTCATTATGACCCTCTGTCAATCCTCTACACAGAGGAGTCCTCCGTGCCTCTTTGGTTTACAGTTTCTTACTCAAAACTCACCTACATGTGTATTTTGCACTGTGGTCCTCCTCAATTTGTCACATAAAATGTCGCATTTTTTACATAAAAACCTATTTGGTAGGTTTCTCTCTCAACCGTTTTTACCCCCAAACCATCACTTTATTGCGCAAAATTGCACGAAATCCCTCTTATGACTTACAGCACTGTCAGACTTCCGAAGTGGTGATTTTGCTTTGTTAAAAACTGTCCAATTAGACAGAATTGCCCCAACTTTACGAAATTTATATTTAAAACCTCAGTTTCTACGTTAAACTTTTCTATGAAGTTTTTGAATAAATTTTCGTACAAAATGTTCTATTGAGCAAAATCATGCGGGTTGTATTCAAACTTGATTTTAGCCACTTGGGCTTCGGAATGACATGAAACTTCAGGAACAGTCTAAAAATAATTTTGTCATAATGGTATTTTTTATGTAACATTGCAAAGCCTATTAAATAATTTTTCTTTGTTTGAATAGTTTGATTTTTCTACCCTGGACTTTCGGGTAGTAGATTGATATGAAAATTTAGCATAACTTTCAGCATAAGTGAATTAACAAGTTTTCTTAATTTCATAATTTTTACTCACCATTTCATTTGTGAAATTTTATATTCAAATCAAAGAAGTTCAAAATTAAAACAAGTTTAGGGTATAGGGTTTAGGGTTTAGTTCAAAATTAATATCAACTATTTATTAGACATTAAATCGTATTTAGGTCTATCCATATAACAACGATCTCTAAAAAGAATTGATGCTTCAGTTACTTATCTTTTTCCTGATGTATGTTGTTCTGTCAGTTCACAATTTCACAAATTCAACACATTTTTGTAGTTTTTCTTTGTGTAATATATCCACTAAAAGAAGTATACTTTTTTTGCAGAGACCAGCCATGGGGATCATCATCTGTAATTTACTTTCTAATCATACAACTGTCTGCTGCTCTTGTTGCTTTAGTCAACAACATGGAAGATAAACTCTATCAAGATTCTTGTTGGCTTAGCTTTTCATTAGCAGTTGATCATATAGGTTTGTAATCTTTGAACTTGAATTCCTTGTTATTCTTTTGAGATGTCTCTGCCTAAAACATAATGCCGCATTATTTACACTAGCTGTTATGATGGCAATTATTGTAGCAGGTTTTGGTGTATAGATTGTCAACAGGACCACAATTCACATATACTACTGGTGGACGCTAGATTAGAATACTTGAGAAATTTAATTTATAGGTTTGTTGTAGAGTATCTGTAGAGTATGATTAATGTGCCAAGCCCCAACATGGAAGCCCAATCGGACGCGCAACAGATTTGGTGCATGGACAAAGTCTTTCTTGTATGTGCAAGGTGTCGAACAATACAACCTGTTCACAATTTGCATAATTAACAACATGTTATGTTCAAATTATGAACAAAGTGGGCACCTAAAGCTAGATGTAATTTTACACTCTTAAGTTCACTCAGTTTCACAAGTCCTATCAAACCCTTTTAATTACAATACATGCTTTATGCATATATCACTCCCAAAATATGACTAACCCAAAAATGTGAGCTGCATTTAACTCTCCAAAACCTCACCATGTGGTAGCTCACTGCCCATCCTTATCTACGACTGGATCTGAAAATATTTCAACAATATGGAGTGAGAAAGTAATAAAGTTTTTCAGTAGGTATAGCAGGCTGAGAGAGGTGAGAAGCGCTTACTAGGTCCAATTAGAGGCACAAATAGTAAGCAACTGGTAATAAACAAAGAATGATAAGTATGGAGAAATAGCAACTAAAACTATCAAGCTTCTATATACAAATATTTTAAGGCTTCAAGAGTAAAGTCATAATGAAAACTGTAACAACTAAATGTTTAGTTCAACTTATAGGAACACAAAATATCATGCATCAAGTGTTAAATTGTCCAACAGTAATTTTATTATCGACCCAATCTCACCGGCTTGCCTCATTAGACCCGGCCAAGCTTACTTTCGCACTTGCCCGCCTCATTAGACCAACCTCAAGGTTGCGAACCTTGATCATGGCGGTGGTAAAATAGTATATATTTGTAAGCTATAGCCAATACATATGATCAAGGCTCCATAATCTCACTAACTGGTAATGTTTAACAAGTGACATATACCATGCATACCATAGTGAGCCACAAGTTAGGATACTTTAACAACAAAAGCAAGTACGTAACTGTTCATTACTAACCACTAGCCTCAACCTAAGCATGCTTATACTCACCATGAATCAAAGAATATACCCAAAATAAGATAACCAATAGTGGGGAACAAGATTATAGATCAAACTCAAAATTATAAAATTAGAACTGGTAAGAAGTTTTACCACTTTCGGAATTGCTAACCCACCTCAACTAGAGAAGTCTTCACTAGTTCACATGCCTGAATCTTGTTGGTTCACCAAAATTTGTGTGATTCATATTTACAAATTGAGTATTATGTAAAAATCTATTTGTTAAATATTTTAACTAATTTGGTCTGGTCGGATTCATTTCTCCAAATTCATTCTAAATGGGTGCAACTATTTTAGATTTAATTTCTTTCTACCTGCTGGAGTAAGAATTTCATCAAATAAGCTAAACTTTTTTTTTTTAATTATTAACTGGAAATAAATATGGACCTTTTTTTATGCTAAACAATCATCTTCATGGATTTCATCAGCTACATAAATACCTTTTTCAAATTATGTGTTTAGAAATCTAAAGCTATCAATTTCACCGGAAGAAACATACAAAATCTCTTAAATTCGAAGCTTTCTAAAATTCTACTTTAAGTGTTTATCAAGAGATGACCTTCTTTCTTGGCTTAGGGTTGAACCTAACTCCTTGAAAGGCTTTCTTATATTTTATCTTCAACACTCTCCCTCACGTCTGGGCTCGAGACTTTTTGATAGGCCCAAGACGTGGACTTGAATTAAATGAGAGGAAATTAAATGAGACTAGGGGCCTGGCTAGATTTGAACTCAGAACCTTCTGCTCTGATACCATGTTAAATTAAAATGAAACAACTGTTTATTTCCAATAGCCTAAGATGCCAGAGAATGGTGTTTTTAACATTTATCTTCAGCATATGCTGGTTTGGTAGTTAAGGCTCATTTTGTAGCTTGGTCTCATGAGTCTCTTAGGAAGCTGGTTTTCTGTTTTGGATCTGCTTGTTGGGATTCTGGATGCCTACTTTTGTTCTCTGCAGATTTATACCAGGCACTACTTTTGTTACAATTCCTGGAAATTTCCTATGACTACTTACTTTGCCATATCGTGCTAACAAGATACTGGCATGATACAGCCCCCGTGCCGATGGCATAGCTCAAAACTCTCTTTAATTTAAATTAGTTAGTAATTTTCTCATTAAAGTTCTAAAGATTTGATAAAAATACTTAATGAGCAATTAGAAAATTTTGTTGCTAAAGAAAATAAATATTTCATGCCATTAAGTATCGGCACACACATTATTTGTGACTCGCACTCATCGGCACGGCCCGGCACGTACCGTACCGTACCGTGCTGGCAAGTTTTCGCCACAACCCTATGCCACGACACTTAAATCCTTGGTTTGTGTGAAGGGGGGTGGTTTTTGGATGGTTTTGTATGAACGTCATCGAGGCCAGGCCGCCAAGGACTTTGCAGTTTGCACAAAAAATTTAAAATCGTGTTGTTCTAGACAGCATTAAATTGACACTTCACAGGATGGAAAAAGTGAAAAAAGTTAGTGAGGAAATTGCCTGCTGCAAAATTGGGACCAAATAGGTCCTCAATCCTTTATCAACTTCTCTGATGAGCATTTTCTGAAGTTCAGAATTGTGGAATGTAAAAACTGTTGCATCATGCTGTATGCTTAGTTTTCTTTTTTCATAACAGTAAATTCATTGGTAGCATTGTCATTTACGCAAGGATTTAAGCGCCGTGACACGGGGTCGTGCCGAAAATTTGTCGGCACGGTGCGTGCCGGGCCGTACCGATGAGTACCGGTCATAAAAAATATATGTGTGCCAACCCATAATAGCATGAAATATTTATTTTCTTTAGCAATAAAATTTTCTAATATCTTATTATATATTTTTATCAAATATTTTGAATTTTATTGAGAAAATTACTTAGTAATTTAAAGAAAAAAAGGGTTTTGAATTGTGCCATCGGCACGGGGGCTGTATCGTGCCGGTATCTTGTTGGCACGATACGGCACGGTGGATACGGCCGTGCCGATGGATACTTAAATCCTTGCATTTACGTTATGAAGATCTATATTAAAACTCTGTTGAAGTATTCAAGTGTTTGAAGAAATGTATCTTCTTTTCTAGTACGTTAGATCCTATGCAGTTGTTTATTCTCATTGCTTTTAAATTGGGTAAATTGCGCTACTGATCCTTGTACATTACTTAAGTTTCACTTGGTCTCCACACTTTTAAGATGGACATTTGAAGCTGTAAACTTTTGGAATTACTTAAGTTTAGCTCTTGCCTTAGAAAAAAAATTATTTCCGCACCTGGTGCATGTGAACATGTGTGCACTACAAATCCATCGACCCTTCATCTTTTTCATACTTTAGTCTAACCATCCAATGACTTAGTCAGGAAAACCTAGAAAAAGGCTGCAACTTAGTGAGTGGTAGCAAATGAAATGGGGGTTTGACGGATCTGTGGTGCGTAGATGTCCAAATGCGCTGGTGTGTTGTAACCAAATTTTCTTTAACAGGAGGTGCCTATTTAAACTGCCACAAAATTTTTGAGGGTCAAACGCTCAACTTGAAGTTCGGAGACTGGAGGTGCAGCTAACCCCATTTAAATGTTAAACTACAATGTTTCCGAAGTCAGCTGCTGAATTGGAAATTCAATAACAAAGAGATAAAGAATTTTCTAAAATAAAATTAAGTTTCTTGGTTCTATTGATACATACTAGGTTCATAGCATGGATTTAAGTGCCCATCGGTACGGGCCGTATTACCATGCCGTATTGTGTCAACAGGATATTAGCATGATACAACCTCTGTACCGATGGTTCTAACTTAAAACTCTCTTTTCGTTTAATTAGTAAGTGATTTTCTCAATAAAGTTCAAAATATTGGATAAAGATATATAATAAACAATTAGAATATTTTGTTGCTAAAGAAAGTAAATGTTTCATATCATTATGTCTTAGCAAACATGTATTTTTTGTGATCAGCACGCATCGGCACGACCCGGCACCAAGGATTTAAGTGCCGTGGCACGGGATCGTGCTGAAAACTTGCCGGAACGGTATGTGCCAAGTGGTGCGCCGGTCACAAAAAATATATGTGCCGACATATAATGGCATGAAATATTTATTTTCTTTAGGAACAAATTTTTTTAATTACTTATTATGTATTTTTATCAAATCTTTTGAACTAAAAGAAAATTACTTAATTTTTAATTGGCATTGTTAATAAAGAAGTAAATTAGACATTTGATATATAAAATATTGTGTGGGCAAAGTAAGTAGAGTTATGGCATCTACACAAATAAGCTAGGAATGCAATGCAGTTGCAATAAATTGTACAACCTGTGGCTTATAAATGTTCTTGTTATGAGCTTATGAAACAATTTGTGAACATTTCTACGACTTGTTGAAATTTATGTTTTTTCCGACTAACATAAACTATAAGTTACGCATAGTTAGGCTTCTTATAAGATTTCAGTAATGTACAGCTGCATTTCAATTTTTAAGGTTGCCTGTTCCATCTGTGGGTGTGATGTCATTGCATATGCACATTTGGCCCCATTGCGGACATTTTAGCACACTAACTCATGCAGTATTTAGCAAAACAAAACTTGTAAAGAGAAACTATGCTTATAGTGAACTATTATTCTTCTTATGTGACATTATGCCAGGTATCTTATCATAAAGGCGATCTTGAAGGAATATGGATAATAACTTTCCCAGTTAAATATTTCTTTCACAAGGTTGCTACTTTTCTTAGCAGCACTGCATCTATAACTTCTATGCCGTGTGCCATCCTCCAGTCTTGACATCTTTTAAAGAATACTTTTCATTTAGTTGGAATAAAATCGATGATGATGAACATTTATTGTTGCTGAATGAAGGTTACCACCTAAGATTTGCATGCTGCTTGTTGCTGCCTGCTATTCAATTGGTTGTGGGCATTAGCTATCCATCTTGGATTTCGCTGCCATTCTTTGTATTTGGCTGTGTTGGGCTTGTTGATTGGTCCCTGACAAGCAATTTTCTGGGCCTTTTCCGGTATAAGTTTTATAATGCTATGAATATATTTAAATTGAATATGGATATTGTGATCTTTGAATGGTTTATACTGACCTTTAATGTAATGATATTGAAGGTGGTGGAGGCCACTCCAAATATATGCATTCATTAGTATTCTTCTGCTTTACATCTACCAACTGCCAGTGAAGTTTCCAAGCACGATTCAAGTAATTGCTGACTTCATTGGTTTGTACAAAATTACCTCAAAATCAGAATGGCCTGAACTTTCTTCTGGAATTTCTCTGCTTACGTACTTCTTCCTGGTAAGCATCTAATATGACGAACACTGACATTCATATTTTTAGTTCTTTTGCAGTAGAGTGATTTTACTGTTCACAATGTTGGTTAATTTTCAAAAGTCAAGCTGTAGTCCCTATTTTGACACCTTTTCACTTGGGTATCTAATGATGTTTGTTTCGAATTTAGAGTTTTCTCTGTACGGTGGAGTTTGGTTGGAGAATAGAGTGATCCTAGTTGTAGATATCACAACTAAATAAGATATAAGCTATCTCACTTGGAATTAGATAGAAAAAGTATTCCAATATCATGGTTATCCCTCAGGGATAGCAATTCCATGGGGTACTGTAGAATTGTCCCATCTCCAGGCTCTTATTCCAACTAATTTGCACTATACCCGGCCAAACTCAGTTGGGAGCAAGGAATTAAGTATCTCCCCGTGCTTTACGGCACGGGACGATACGTATCGTGCCACCAATTACGGGGCACGGTATAGGGGGGGTTTCTTTTGGCCCCTCTGTGCCGCGATACTCTCTGAGTATCGAACGAGACAAAACGATACCCAGAGGGTATCACGGCACGTGCCGGTGTGTGCCCACACAGGAACACAATGTTTTTATTTTTTTATTTTTTACTTCGACCTTTTTTTTTTTTGGTTTCTCTCATAAACCTTTATCCTTCTCTTATCTCTTTTCTTCTCTTCACTTCTACCTTTTCTTCTTTTCATTTCTATCTTTTATTCTCTTCTACACTCTCTTTTCTTTCTCTCACATCTCTTCCTTTATTTTTTTTTTCCGTTCTATTTTTTCCTCCCCTTTTTTCTCATAATCTTTTCTTTCAATCTCTTATTGTTCTTTGATCACTTTGTTCTTAAAGGAAAATGCAAAGAAATAGCAAAATCGAAGATCTACTTATTAGGTAAGTCAAGAAATTTACAACTTAATTTTTTTTTTCATGCAATTAGAATATATTTAACTTGTAAAGTTCCTTATACAAATTTTTATTAATAATTTATGAAAATCTAAAAATATATTCACTTGATTTAGTCATTATATGGTCCATTTTTAATTTTCTTGGATGGATTTAGCATTTTGTGCGAGATTTAGGATATTCTTAATTTTGAAAATTTTATTATTGGATTTAGAAGCATGAGAATCAGGGATTTAAGTGCCGCCCGTGCCGCTCGGCACAGGGCGGCATGTACCGTGCCCCTCAAATGGGGGCACGGTATAGGGGATGGGGGCATGTACCGTGCCCCTCAAATGGGGGCACGGTATAGGGGATGGGGTATCGCACCCCCCGCCGAGTATCAAGGATACCCTTTGGGTATCGCCCGTGCCGCACGGCACGACAAATTTTTTTTTTTTTTTTTTTTTTTTTTTTAATCGCATGCGTATAATATTTTTTTATTATTTTTTTAAAAAATCACATGTTGTACCGTACATTTTTTTTGTTTTAATTTTTAAGAGATTTAGATTATTATTATTTACTAACTAATATAAAAAGAAAAGAGATAAGATAAAATGAGAATGTGGTTATAAATGAGATCTTTAAAAGATTTTAGTTTTTATTATTCACTAACTAATAACAATCTAAATCTTTTAAAGATTTAGGTTTTATGATTAAAAATATTTTTTATCTCTTTTCCTTCTTATATTAGTTAATGAATAATAACAATCTAAATATTTTAAAAATCTAATCGGTATCCACATTTTTATTTTATCTTTATCTTTCTACAATAACAACCTAAATCTCTTAAAAATCTTACTCGTACCCACATTCCTATTTTATTTACGTATCTCTCTGTAATTTTGTTTGAAATTAACTTAATCATAAAAATTATAGCTAAAGGCGGTCCACCGTTTTTAGAAGGCGGTGAACGATTCATCGCCTTCTGTATGTGGTGCTGATATGGCAGCAAAAATAGGGTTACTTTTACAAATAAAATTTTGATAAGGTTATTTCGCAAATTATAAAATTTTACAAATAAAATTTGGGTATCGCTCGAGACCGGGCGATCGCCCGTGCCGCACGGCACGGCAAATTTTTTTTTTTTTTTTTTTAATTGCATGCGTATAATATTTTTTTGTTATTTTTTAAAAAAATCACATGTTGTACCGTACATTTTTTTTTGTTTTTGTTTTTTTGTTTTAATTTTTAAGAGATTTAGATTATTTTGTTCACTAACTTGTTGATAAATGTGAGTATCTTTAAGAGATTTGGATTATTATTATTTACTAACTAATATAAAAAGAAAAGAGATAAGATAAAATGAGAATGTGGTTATAAATCAGATCTTTAAAAGATTTAAGTTTTTATTATTCACTAACTAATAACAATCTAAATCTTTTAAAGATTTAGGTTTTATGATTAAAAATATTTTTTATCTCTTTTCCTTCTTATATTTGTTAATGAATAATAACAATCTAAATATTTTAAAAATCTAATCGGTATCCACATTTTTATTTTATCTTTATCTTTCTACAATAACAACCTAAATCTCTTAAAAATCTTATTCGTACCCACATTTCCATTTTATTTACGTATCTCTCTGTAATTTTGTTTGAAATTAACTTAATCATAAAAATTATAGCTAAAGGTGGTCCACCATTTTTAGAAGGTGGTGAACGATTCATCGCCTTCTGTATGTGGCGCTGATATGGCAAAAATAGGGTTAGTTTTACAAATAAAATTTTGATAAGGTTATTTCGCAAATTCTAAAATTTTAGAGGGTTATTTTGAAAAAAACTCCGTTGTACTTTATATATATAAAAAATTATCAATATGTTAATTGGTGAGTATAGTAAGCTATATATAGTCAATATTCATTTTTTTTTGACTAAACATTTCAAAACAATATTATAAGAGTTTATTGAAAGCAAAAAAAAACAAAAAAAAACTGTGACAGAGTGTGCCATTGGGAGGCTATGCGTATCAATCGGCATGCAAGCGTGCCACGTGTCGGCACGGAAGCGTGCCCGTACCGTACCGTGCCAGGCGGCGAGCGGCACGCCCCCGTGCCACGACACTTAATTCCTTGATGAGAATTCTAATTAAATTGAAAACTAAATAGTAGCAATTGATATTTAAATTTGCTTAATGTATATGTCATATGGTTTATTATTAAATTTTCATAAATAAATCTCATAAGTTTTTTTATTTAAATTTAAGAAAAAATATTTTTCTCGGGTGAATCTTGCACATTTTGCATAAAATTTTTTAAAAAATAATTTTCTCTGATTTATATTTTATAATTTTTAAAATTCTAAAACAATAAAAGATATATATATATTTTTTTAAAAGTTAATCAATTTTAATCATAAACTTGCATAATTTGTTCGTCGTATGGTTTATTATTAAATTTTCATAGACAGATCTAACAATTTTTTAAAATTTTTTAGAAAAAATAACTTTCTTCAATTTTTTTATAAATATTTTTAAAAATTTCCAAAATAAAAAGGAACTATCAGCGCATTTGTGGTCCTATAATAGTTAGTCTAGTCATCGTATGGTCTTTTATTGAATCAATACTAATAGATCTTGCAAATCTTCATAAAAGTTTAAAGAAAAAATAATTTTCTCTATAAACTATAATTATATTTTATTTCACATATAAAGAAAAGTGCTACTATATTAAACTATTAACTAATAAGTTAGTAAGTTATTATTGACATTAGATCAAGACAAATCAATATATAACAAAAATTTATAATTATTATTCTAAAACTTTTAAAATAACATTATAAAGTTTTATTGGATCCAAAAAAGTTAAAATAAGGTCATGCCAAAGTGTGCCATTAAGAGTGTCATGCAGGTGCATTTTTCCAAATAACTTTAAAAATTTTCAGTATCTGCTTAATCCATGCTTAGATTTTTGTATGGACAAGATGGATGATCCTCTTGTTTTATGCTTAAGGAAGAATGTGACTAAGCGAAGCAAGTTGAACCTGGTAAGAAGTGTAGCTGTTGTGGCTTTTCAATATTGATTGATATGACTAAGCGAAGCAAGTTGAACCTGATAAGAAGTGTAGCTGTTGTGGCTTTCCAATATTGATTGATTTACACATCATCTGAGTGATGCAGCCCAAACTATTACTTCTTCATCTCCAAGGAGGATATGCTTGTGATTAATGCGAAGGACTTGTAAGGGCTGTAATCATCCATGTGGCTGTTTTTCTACAATAAAAAGTTATGCCATTAGTTTATGATGAGCTTGTTATATATCTGTCATTTTGCTTCCATAGGAGTAATAAGTATGTTTGGATAAAATCATAGAAGGGACTGCATATTGTATATGAGACGCTGTTCTAAAATACTTGTCAAATTTTTTTGGCATAGGTTGCTTGGTTTGTATATTTCTCGATTGGCAAGAAAACTAATATACTTTTTTGTTTCTCTTGTTTGTCTCCAATCATGTATTTATTTGATGAAGTAGTTTAAATTAACCTTTTCTTCTGATTATTGTTAGTGGTTTCTTTAACTATTGCATTTCCTCTTTCGTTGTCTTCTTTCTGTAGTTATCCTCTGTCAAGCAAGACTTAGAAGACATGGATTTTGTTATGTCTACGGAAAGTAACAGTTTGACAAGATGCAACAGTTTGACTGAACGACTCCTACCGTCAAAACATGCATTTTTCATCCATGAATCCCGGTATGTTAGACATTTCATCGATTATACATCTAGTATTTCTTGGTAACTTGAACAATTTTTTTTTATTAATAGACTTAAAAAATAATATAATTATAGAAATAGTCTTTCAAAAAATTTATTTACAAAATTAGGCTTATGCAGTGAACAAATCAGCACATTTTAAATGTGGTAAATCATTCACCGCTTTCTTTAAAGCAATGGAATTATTCTCGGGGTCTAATACTGTACATCTTTTGAAGTTGGATATAGAAAATATATAAGTATGATAAAAGCGGTAAATGATTTACTGCTTTTAGAAAGTGGTGAATGATTCACGGCATTCTAAATGCGGCAATCATTCACCACTTAGACCTTGTTTTACAAATAAAAATGTTGGATGCCTATTCTTAGAATAAAAAAATTCTTTGACCTGTTATCCACTTTAATTGTTGCTATTAATATTAGAGCTTCTCTTTTTCTTCTTGTAGAGGTATTAAGTTCCTACATGAAATAATATGTTTTCCTAATGCTGAGCATAATGCAAATTTGTACTTGATATTGCTAGAACATTTTGAGCTGCGTCAAATCAAAGGACTTGTTACCGGATTGTTGTGTGATGTAAAGTGAGATTCCTTACAATTTTTTTTTGTAGGATTTCGTAGAATGAATTAGTGAGAAATAGTGTAGAATATCTTAGATTCCTATATGAAGGTCTTGCCAGTTTCTTTAATCAAACATGATTGTGATGATTATGAGCTCTTTTCTTCTCTATACATTTTTAAATCATTGAGAAATAATTACTCATTGATTAGCGGAGCTTACCTAGAAGTATAGGAATCAGCAGTTACTTGTCATAAGCCCAAAATCGGGTCATTTTAAACATGTGAATAAAGATTACAACATCATTTGGCATCATTGCGCCTTTTTCTTCCTTTTTAAACAGAATTTCTACACGAAAATAGTATAGGAAAGGATAATGAATTGCTTGCAATACTTACATCCAAGGTGTTTGGTTGGCCGAAAGGAAAAAAAAAAAACTTGGAAGCAACTTTTCTTTGCTTCCTTTTTTATTGTTAAATAAGTTGTCATGCATCATTTGTGTGGGGTGTCTTGCATGCTAATTAATCATGACAACAAGAGAAAAGTCCTATCAAATGATTCAAATTATATAAAATTAGTAGTTGGGTGCAGTAAGTAATATATGTAGCTGTAGGAATGGCGACAGGGTGGGGCCGGGGGGTCACCTATCTCCTCGTGCTCGTGGGTTTTTAGGGCCCTCGTTCATACCCCATCCCTACCAATGTGGGAAAAGAACCCCCGTCCCAGTCACCTTCTCCGTGGGGACCCCACAGATATCTAAAAAAATGCTAAATTGATTTCTTTTATATAGAATTTAATTTAATTTAATTTAAATTCAAATTAGTTTAAATTTCATCCAATTATTAACTTTATTTTTTATTCATTGTCAAATTATTAAGTATGACACATCAAATTACTAAAATTATATGACAACCAAATATTATTTAACTAATATACTATATAAAAATTTAAAATATCTTAAAATGATTTTATTAAATTTAAAAATATTAAAGGCATCAAAGGTAGCGTTCTATGTTTATAAATAAATTAAGAACTATATGATAATATATTATATTATTTTATGGGGATCACGGATTTTGTGGGGCAGGGAGTAGTATCGCCATACCTACCTCACCGGAGATTTTAGCATACTAATCCTCATGAAAAATTTTATTCTAAAATTAGACCTTTTAAAATTTTATTTATAAAAATAGGTCTGAGTTGAACGGACGACTTAAAGGCGATGAAACATTCACCGCTTTTAAGAAAGCGATGAAAGGTTTACCGTCTTTATAAAATTTTATAATATCATAAGGGCGGTGAACCATTCACCACTTTTTTATAAGCGGTGAATGGTTCACCGTCTTTATGTATTTATATATACGGGATTACGGGGAGATTGCGTTACATGTGGTGAGAAAGTACGACAGGAAAATATCTTGTTTGTTTTCGTACGTAATATTACTACGTAATATCGCGTTCCGCATATTGTGATGAGTCGGTTATGATATATTTTTTGCGGTTCCACCAAAAAATGCAAACGGTTATGATATATTATTTGCTGTTCCATCGAAAACGTAGAAGCATATTCTCGTTCTGCATATTGCGATGAGTCGGTTATGTTATATTTTTTGCTAGGTTTCAAGTAAGGATTTAAGTGCCGTGGCACGGGGTCGTACCGAAAACTTGCCGGCATGGTACAGCACGGTGTGTGCCGATGAGTGTCGGTCACAAAAAATATATGTGCCGACACATAATGGCATGAAATATTTATTTTCTTTAGCAACAAAATTTTCTAATTGCTTATTATATATTTTTACCAAATATTTTGAACTTTATTGAGAAAATTACTTAGTAATTTAAAGAAAAAAAGTTTTTGAACTGTGCCATCGGTACGGGGACTGTATTGTGTCGATATCTTGTTGGCACGATACGGCACGGTGGATACAACTCGTACCCATCGATACTTAAATCCTTGGTTTCAAGTGCAGCGGCTGCGGCCTCGTGCCTTACAGCATGGGGCGACACATATCGTTCACCTTATATAGCGACACAATACGGGCGGGTGCCACAGCACCCCTTGTGCCGCGATACCTCCGCAGGTATTGCGGCACGGTTCCGCTCGTGCCTCTTTTTTTTTTTTTTTTTTTTTTTTTTTTTTTTTTCTTTTCTTTTTTTGTGTGAACCCTTTCACCCACCCCCTGGCCACACGCTCTCTCTCTCTCTTTCTCTCTCTGCTGCTAGATTTTTTTTCTTCTGGTAATTTTTTTTTTTCATCTGATGGTTTTTTTTTTTTTTTTGAAGATTTTTTTTTTCTTTTTTTTTTTTTATTTTATTTTATTTTATTTTTTTTATCCTTTGGTGGGTTTTCTTCTTCTTTTGGTAGGTCTTTGTGTCTCCTACTGGTTTTTTTTTTTTTTTTTGGTGGTTTTTTTTGGTAGGCCTTTGCATCCCCCAACTGTTTTATTTATTTTTTTATTTTTTTATTTTTTTTTTAATTTTGAATATTTTTAATTTGTATAGTTTTTTTTTTGAAGAAATATAAAATTATGCAATTTTTTATCTATAGTTTATAAAAAGTTGAAAATAGATCCACTTGATTTAATTATTATATATTCAAATTTTCAATTATTTTGGATAAATCTAGTATTTTATATGAAATTTGCGACAAAAATATTTTTAACTTTGAAAATTCTTCTTTTGAATTTAAAAGATTGAAAATACTGATAAAATTAAAAGCTAAATTAAATCAATTGATACTTAAATTTGTTTCATTTATTTGTCACATAATTTATTGCTAAACTTTTATTGATAGATCTAAAAATTTTTCTTAAAAATCTGAATAAAAAAATAATTTTCTTCAAATGTTTTATAAATATTATTCAAATAGAAAGGAATTATCGAAACAATTACGGCCTTATTATAGTTAAGCTAAATATCAAGCGGTCCCTTGTCGAATCAAATATGGATCAATCTTGCAATTGTTCATTAAAATTTTGGAAAAAAATATTTCTCTAATTTTGCATTTTATAATTTTTTAAATTTCAAGAAAAATAAGATAAATTCAAAATAATTTTAAAAGTTAATCAATTCTCACAATTTTTCTAAAAGTTTTGAAGAAAAATATTTTCTTGAATGTTTTAATAATTTTTTTTAAAAAAGTAAAAATAAAAAAAATTATCGGTGTAATTGCAGTCCTATTCTAGTTACTCTAGTCATCATATGATCCCTTGTCGAATCAATATATGGATCTTGAAAAATTCTAAAAAAAATATAACTTTCTATGATTTTATATTTTATAATTTTTATATTCTGAATTTTTTTTTTTTATAAAATCAAAAGAATTTTCAAAGTTGATAGATATAATTTTCTCATCATGTTGTTCTTTTTCTAACTTTTTTGAATGGATTTTAGTTGTGAATTTTATTATTGTATTTTATTTTCTACTCTCTATGAGGTATAGTTGTTCTTTATATTTAAAAAAGCTTACCACTATAGTAATTGGTGACTACAGTAAGCTATATATAGTCAATATTCATAATTATTTGACTAAATTTTTTAAAATAATATTATAAAAGCTTATTGCGAACAGAAAAACTAAAAAAAAATTGTGACAGAGTGTGTCACGGGGAGGTCATAAGCATCCACCAGTATGCAAGCGTGTGACGTGTCGGCACGGAGACGTGCTTGTCCCGTACTGTGCCAGGCAATCATCGGCACGCACCCGTGCCACGACACTTTAATCCTTGAATTTTTGTGGTTCCACCAGAAAACGCAGACGATTATGATATATTTTCTACGGTTTCACCGGAAAATGCAGAAGTATATCTTGATATGCTTTTGCCCCAACTACATTTTATCTAACAGCGTTAGATGTATTTCAATACCAAACTGATCCTTAATAGCGGTGAATGGTTTGCCGCTTCTAAAGACGGTAAACCATTCACCGCTTTTATGATATTTACAAAATTTTATAAAATCCTGAAAATCTTTTGAAAGCGGTGAATGATTGACTGCATATATGAATGCAGTGAACCACTTACCGTTTATGCCTATTTTTATAATTTTTTTATAGAGGATTATTTTTAAAATTATAAAATTAATTAGTACTATTTATAAAAAATATTCTACCTCACCTCCTCAAGCAGGGGAAATTTCTCCCCCGTTCCTGTTCCTATGGGGGCAAAATACTCCCCAAATTGCCATCCCTATTCTGTAGCTGTTTGGAGTAGTGGATAGGTATTGAAATCAGAATTTGAGATGGGTCTGATAGGGAAATTCAAACTTTTTAAGTTCAGGTACCTGTGCTAATGGTCTCATGTTAAAGTAACTTATTGTCATGCCCTGGGCATAATTTGGAAAGAGGTTTTCTATAAAATGAGCTCTTTTTTTTTTTTTTTTTTTTTTTTTTTTTTTTTTTTTGAAAATCAGAGTATGCGGAAAACTGATCAGGGCGCAAATAGATCCGCCACATGTATAAAGGATTCACTGTCCACACGGACAGAGTTTCTTCTGTATATGCACGACGTCAGGATACAAAGCAATTAACCATACAAGATCCTGTCCACAATAAGGATAGCATTCAGCCAAACAAACATTCACAATAAGAAGATGATAAAAAGAATATATTTTGACTTATTTCCCACAAGTAAACATCAACCAAAACATCCATTTTTAATGCTCATTCCCTACAAGAAAACGTTTGAAACCTCCATTTTCGATTAAAATGTTTGAAAAACAACATTACATCCACAAAGAATTTTATTTTTTAATAACCACACCATCATTCACAATTCGATATAAAAACCAATATCTCAATACTAAAGACGAAAAGAAACCAGAACATCTATCTACTCATCACAAGGGTCAACTCTAAGAGGCAGAGCAATATCAATATAAGGTCAAACTAGGTCGCAGGTTGCTCTAGCCACACGCCATCTCTCAGTGTCCAGAGGTAAAAATAGTAGGGTAAGAAACAAATAAATTTGTTTCTCAGTGGGTGTGCCGATGGCAAGCTGCACCTACCGATCAATGAGAAAAGGGTATCTATAAAGCTAGAAGATATAAAAGCATGATAAGGGAGTAATGGAGTACGGTAAGAAAATCTTATCATGATAGCCAAGATCGAACGGTATAATAAAATTGTGTATAACATGATGTCGAATAGAACCACCCTGAATCATGACAATTAAAATACAATAGATACTCAGAAATGTCCCAAATATATCATGTGCTAGCTAGACTAAAGTCTAACAATAAACCAAATTCGTGCCATTGTTGGCCAATAGACCTCATGCTTATGCTACGATAAAGCGCTCAGCCATGGCTGGCATATAACTCGTACCACCAGGTACAGCTATAGGGCTCATGGGTTGGCTTTCGATCACTTTTTTGGAAAAGAACACCGCGATTGATTAGACCGTTGGTGTACGTGAATGCACGGCAAGTTGTGGCGATCATCATGCAAATGCTCAACCGAATAATAGCAAGTATTCAAAGTCGTGACAAATGGCCACTAAGTCTCACAAGGAGAAATCATGACCCTATGGGTTATGCTCAACTTAAGTCAGGTGCCAAGGTAAAATCATGGTCTACTCTATATGTCATATGTAGCTACTAGCAAGTATGGTGTCAACAAGTGATCAACTACATATACGACATCTAAGATGCATAGTGATAATGTAATAAACATAGATAACAATATAATAAGCATGGGTGAATGTATAGAAAAATTAGCAACCAAGATTAATAGCGAAAGAAAAGCAAGGAAACGGTAAATGCACTATACCGACATCTGGATCGGAGCTCCCATCTATAGTTCGATAGCGTGTACATGATCACTACAAGTCATCTAGACCTAACCAACAATAGGTGCAACCCAAATCAGTCCTATGGTGTCAATGACCAACACGGCGCGATCGGGGCATTGCTAAAGTAGCACGACCCCTGAAACTATCCTTGAGTGCCATAACCACTATCTGGACGGCTAATTCTCCATTGTCCAAACAGCCCCTACGATGTCCCAAAATGCACCCGTTTGGGTGTTGGGACAGCTGCACATCAAGTGCACGACCACAAATCCTTTTGGCGTCAAACTATGTTGAAACCAAGAATTTAAGTTTCGTGGCACAGGGTCGTGCTGAAAACTTGTTGGTACGCTACGACACGGTGCTTGCCGCGCCATGCCAATACGTGCCGGTCACAAAAATATATATGTGCCGACATATAATGGCATGAAATATGTATTTTCTTAAGCAACAAAATATTATAATTGCTTATTATGTATTTTTATCAAATTTTTTAAACTTTATTTAGAAAATTACTTACTAATTTAAAGAAAAGAGAGTTTTGAATTGTGCCATCGGCACGGGGGCTGTATCGTGCCGATATCTTATTGGCACAATACAGTACGATAGATTGGAGGGAGATCTAGGCCAATCTCCTCGTTTCAGTTGTAGCGAGAGGGAGGGCAGTGAAGGGGGTGATGTTTGTGGTTGAAGGAGTTGCCGGAGACGCAAGGAGGTCGGCGGAGAAGCTGGCCGGCAGTGAACTTCGCTGGTGAGGGAGCTCGACCAAGGATGAAAACCAAGAGAGGGAGAAGGGAGAGAGCGCTCAGTTCCAAGGTTGATCTTCAAGGTGGTTGTTGGTGAGGGAGATGGACGGCGGCGGCTGGGATGGTTTAGGTGTTGGGAGAGGACTGCGGGGGACTAGTGGGAAAGAGAGAGAGAGAGAGAGTGAGAGAAGGGATTGAAGAGAGAGAAAGAGTCGTGCGAACCCGGTTTGGAATCCAACCCGTTGATTGCTAGGGTTTCAGTTGATCCTTGGGATTTGGGCTGCGACAATTGCGTGATGGCCCACGGACTTGAACTCCTTTGCAACGTCTCGCGAAAAGTTCCTCCTACGGCAAAACAAGCGAAAACCTGTGAAGATCGTCGAGTTTCAGCCGTAGTCCCCCACAATTGTGCGCGACGGGTCAACTTCATGATGCCTCGGTTTTGGAATGGAAAATCAATTCGGCGAAACTTGGTCTAGCGTTTTCGTCTCGGAGTGTAGATATTCACATTCTAAATTTCATGGTATATTTTGCTGGAAATTACATTATGAAGGTGAAGTGGTCTGTTTCTTGCAGAAAACTGACTTTGGAAACCCATAATTTCACGCTCGAAATTCCGATTTCAACGAAACTGGGCTTTAGACCTTCGTCTATGAGTATACTTGTGCGTAGGATTTTTCGTTTCCAAAAACTGTGGAAAAATTCACATAAAATAATAACTTGATCACGAGATGGTCGATTTTCCAAATTTTCTCGGTTTCACCAGAAAACTTCAAAATCTTCGAAATACACCAAGGTGACTATTAGATCTCACAAACAAGTGCCCACAATCACTAGAGACCCTTAGAGACCAAGAAACTTAAATTCGTTGAATTTGTCTTGCTTTTATTAAACAGAAAGCGAAATTACAATTTGGTCCGTCAATTATTACACATTTATTTTTACCAAGATATTTTAAAATAAAACATGGAAGAAATAATCTCTCACAAGGAAAAGAGTTACTTCATCGCCGACTCTAGTTACTATCTTGTATGGCATAAACGAGTAAAAGTTCCTTTCAATTATCAATTTGCTTGACGTACTTATGCACTCACCATGAACATATAAATGCAGCATATTTTTTGCTCGCAGGATTGAGTGTATTCACTGCTGGAAATCCCTTCTTTTGGGGTATATTAATGGCTAAGTTCTCTCTGCATCTATTGAGTCTATTCACTGCTTCTAGGTCTTGTCTAGTGCGATTTTTTTGGTTTGGTCTGTAGTTAATGCAGATTGCTGTAGCCTTTTGTATCTTTTGTAGACAGCCCAAAATTCATTGGAGCCAAGGATTTAACTTCCCATTGGCATGGGGCTGTGCTCCATGCCGTACCGTACGGACATGATATCGAGACCATAGTGACCATATGATTCCTGTGCCTGTAGGATGGCTCGAAGCCCTCTTTTTTTGAAATTAGCTAGTAATTACATCATTAAAGTATAAAACATTTAATAAAGAATATACTAAGAATAGTTAGAATATTGTAGTGCCTAAGGAAATAAATAGTTCATGCTAAAGTGTGTTGGCTCATAGGTATTTTTTTATTGGTACACATTGGCATGGCATGGCATGGCATGGCACGCACTCTATTGTACCGTGCCGGCAAGTGCTCGGCACAATGCCATGCTACACACTTAAATCTTTGATTGTAGCTGTTCTTTTCATTATAATAATTTGATTTATTATAATTTCATGCATAATAACAAATAGAATTTTGTGCCTTTTGTGCATCCTGTATTAACTTCTTTGTAAGTGCTAATTCGAGTTTTGTTTTCAGGGAATTTGTTTTGAATTAGTTTAGCTTTCTTGATTAACTTTTGCTTTGCTAGAATCTTATCAGTTATTTGTTCGTTGCCAGATCAGGTGAAAGGAATACAAACGTCCTTCTGAGGGATTCAGTTTTCCGAAACTTCAGTATCAATTTCTTTACATATGGATTCCCGGTAGGCATGCCCATACTCTATATGCTTTTTTTCTCTTTTATATTATTGTAAGATCATTGTTGTCTCTTTTGCAAATCTACATTTTAGAGACTAGTGAAATTTGGCTTCGTATAGGTGTTTTATCAAAAGCTTCTTGGAGCTATGTACCATTAATGATTAGCTCGTGGTTTCTAAATTTCTTGCAATCCCAAGTTGTACTGCAAATCTATAAAATTACGCTGCCTGTCGGGTTGGTGAATTTGGGCTACATCTTCAACTCCTTTTTGAATTTGTTCGTTTCTTCATATGACAAGTTTCATATATTAAATCTAGAGCAGTTTGTTATTTGACAGTTATGCGCACTTGAAAACATCCAAAAATTCTAAAACACCATATTCTGAAGAGGTTTAGATAAAAAAGATTTTTTTTTCCTTCAAATGTCCATTCCAAGGATTTACGTGCCGTGGCATGGGGTTGTGCCGAAAACTTGCCGGCACTGTGCGTGCCGAGAGGTGCTGATGACTGTCGGTCATAAAAAATACTTGTGTGCCGACACATAATGACATGAAATATTTATTTTCTTTAGCAACAAATTTTTTAATTACTTATTATGTATTTTTATCAAATCTTTTGAACTTTGTTAAGAAAATTACTTAGTAATTTAAATAAAGGAGGGTTTTCAGCTGTGCCGGCACGGGGCTGTATCGTGCCGGTATCTTATTGGCATAATATAGTACGGTGGATACGGATTGTGCCGATGGATACTTAAATCCTTGGTCCATCCCAATTGAACCAACCACAAGGACGTAATACAAAAAAGAATTTTCTGATGATACCTACTAATAATGATTCAAATAATCCATAACTTAATTGAAGTCTGATATTTCTGATTTTTGGGCCACTAGATTTGTAAGAAAAGGTAGATCAAGATCTAAGCTATCAGATTATATGGTGCCTCTTTTGTTTTTGCCGAACCCTTTATACAGTATTGCAGCTTGGTTGCATACTTCTTATTTATGACGCATTTTATAGATGTAGCCAAGTTATGCTACATTACTGATGCTAACTTCTTATGTTATGGTACATGTTGGAAGACATCCTTGATTGTTACTTATTGTACAGATCAGACTGATAGCTTCAGTTGATCTTGTTGGGGATCAGATATTGTGAAACAATCATGAATGCTTTATACAGTATGGTCGTCTATGATGCACAGATATTTCATTTTTCTTATAGTATCGTATCAGATATCGATACTCGCGCGATACACGTCCGATACGTATTAGATGCTTTATAGTAGTATTCAAAATTTTTGAAAATTCAGAAAATTATCGGATACTTGACGGCAAGGAATTAAGTATACACTCGTGTCTTACGGCACCGAGCGATACGTATCGTGCCACCAATTAGAGGGCACGATTCAGGGATGGTCTCTCTTGGTCCCCTGTGCCGCGATACACTTTGAGTATCGAACGAAACAGAGCGATACCCAAAGGGTATCACGGCACGTACCGCTGCGTGCCCACATAGGCACAGTCTTTTATTTTTTTATTTTTACTTCGACCTTTTTTGTTTTTGGGGTTTCTTGTATAGACTTTTTTCTCTCTCATCCAAGGATTTAAGTGTCGTGGTACGGGGTCGTGCCGCAAACTTGCCGGCATGGTACGACACAGTGCGTGCCGAGCCGTTCCGATGAGTGTCGGTCACAAAAAATACATACGTGCTGAAACATAATGACATGAAATATTTATTTTCTTTATCAATGAAATTTTTTAATTGCTTATTATATATATTTATCAAATATTTTGAACTTCATTGAGAAAATTACTTAGTAATTTAAAGAAAAAAGGGTTTTAAATTGTGCCATTGACACGGGGGCTGTATCGTGCCGGTATCTTATTGGCACGATACGGCACGGTGGATACGGCCCGTGCCGATGAATACTTAAATCCTTGCTGTCATCTCTTCTCTTCACTTCTACCTTTTCTTTTCTTCTGCGCTTTTTTTTTTTTTCCTCTTACATCTCTTTTGCTATTTTTTTCCTTTCTATTTTTTCCTCCCCTTTTGTTTGATAATATTTTTTTTAATTTCTTCTTTCAATCTCTTATTATTCTTTGATCATTTCGATATTAAAAGAAAGAGTAAAAAATAGCAAAATCAAAGATCTACTTATTAGTTAAGTCAAGAAATTACAACTTAATTTTTTTTGCATACATTTGGGATATATTTAACTTATAAAGTTTATTTTGTGAAGAATCATGAAATTATACCAATTTTTATTAACAATTTACAAAAATATGAAAATATATCCACATGATTTAGTCATTATATAATCCATTTTTAATTTTCTTGGATGAATTTAGCATTTTGTATGAAATTTAAGATATTCTTAACTTTGAAAATTTTATTATTGTATTTAGAAATATGAAAAATTCTAATTAAATTAAAAACTAAATAGAAATAATTGATATTTAAATTTATTTAATGTATATGTCATATGGTTTATTGTTAAAATTTCATAAATAGATCTCACAAGTTTTCTTATTTAAATTTAAGAAAAGGTAATTTTCTTGGATGAATCTTGCAAATTTTGCATAATTTTTTTTTAAAAAATAATTCTTTCTGATTTATATTTTATAATTTTTTAAAATTCTAAAAAAATAAAAGATAAATAATTTTTTTTAAAAGTTAATCAATTTTTATTATAAACGTTCTTAGTTTATTCATCGTATGGTTTAGTTTTAAATTTTCTTGGACGGATCTTAGAATTTTTTAAAAAATTCTAGAAAAAATATTTTTTGTCAATTTTTTCATAAATATTTTTAAAAAATTTTGGAAATGAGAAGGAATTATCAACACCACTTGCGGTCTAGTTTAGTCCAAGTCATCATACGGTCCTTCAACGAATCAATATGAATTGATCTTACAATTTTTTATAATTTTTTTTTTTTAAAAATTAACTCTATGAGTTATAGTTGTATTTTACTTCATATATAAAGAAGACTACTACTATATTAAGCTACAACTAGTAAGTTAGTAAGCTATTATTGACATTAGATCAAGACAAATCAATACATAGCAAAAATTTATAATTATTACTCAAAAACTTTTAAAATAATATTATAAAGCCTTATTGGAAAAAAAATACTAAAATAAGATCGTGCCAAAGTGTGCCATTAGGAGGTTGTGCATGTCTGTCGGCACGTAAGCGTGCCATGTATTGGCACGCAAGCGTGCCTGTACCGTACCGTGCCAGACAACGGCCGGCACATCCTCGTGCAAGACAACGGCCGGCACACCCCCGTGCCACAGCCTTTTAATCCTTGCTTGATGGATACATGACGGATACACTAAAAAATACTTGTGAGATAGGGGGAATCGTTATTTTGCAATGTGATTACATCTCCATCATGAATTCGTGGTTGATAAAAACTAAAAATCACAGTTGGTTTGATTAATTTTGTTACTTGATGAATAAAATTTAACTGTGCTTATATCTTTACACAAGTTAGTTTTTTTACTTTACATTAACTAATCATCCAAAAATTTCAAACTTCTTTTAATGCCTATTATCATATATAACAATAATATGTATTAAAAATATTTTTTTTTTATTATTGTATCCCCTACGTATCGTATCCTAAGATTTTTAGAACTTGTCGTATTGCCGTATCTGTATCGTGGCGTATCCGTATCCTGTGTCCATATGTTTGTACTTATAGGGTAATCTTTAGTAGATTAGCGTGTTGTTAGATCTGGCATACTATATGGTGTTTCTTAGTTGTATAGTGTTGTTAAAATTGAGCTTATTTTGACACTGTATACTGATTTATCTAGCACAGCTATATTATGGGCTTTCTATGTTTGGAAGTCGAGATTTTTCATGTAAGCTTGAAATTATTCCTTGCCCCTTATATTATATCATTTAGAGTAGTGACAGTTTTAGAGGGTGTCTCTGTGGGTTATGGGATCCAAGAATCTAAAATAGGGAAAAAACCACTTAGAGGGGGGTGAATAGGTGTAAACAATAAAACTCAAAAATCTTTGCATAAAAATAACCCAATGCGGAAAATAAAGAAAGTACCCAAGATTTTATTTGGAAAACTCCAATTCAGGAGTAAAAAATCACGGAACCGGTCACACGGAAAAATTCACTAAGATTAAAACACGTACAAGGTGATATAATGCAAATCTACGACTCAACCTTTTCCATACACTCCAAGTAGATCTTCTCCGCAGTCCTCAACGCGCCTCGATCACACGATTTGTGTCCAACTTCGAATCCACGAAGTCCAACTTAGAATCCACGAAATCTAACCGAATCCACGGTCGTCACCAATGTAGCACGTATCGGTCACACGAACGTGCCTAACTCCGAATCCACGAAGTCGTAAACCTTGAATCCATAAGGCCTTCACGCGAATCCGCGCACCGACGTTCCTTCCGGAAATCGTTGATGTTTATTGGTGGTGATGATTTTGAATTCTTAGAAAATCATAGATAGATAAGAAAAACACCGTCTAGGTATTCATCAATTTGATTCTTGCAAAAGAATAAAGAGTTGAAAAATCCTAAGAATCAAATCGATAAATATAGATGAAGAAACATATATTAGAACGTGTTTTTTCTTTCTTCTTTATATGTGGATCTTTTTCGGCTTATCCTAAAATAAGATTTCTAGGGTCTATTTATAGTTTAGAAACCTTTGGAAAGAGATAATAATAAAAAACTGCCTAAAACAGAAATTTCCTGCACGACGATCCGGACTGGATTCACGACGGTCTGGACTGACGTTAAAATTCCGGAATTAATGGTTTGGGGTTCGGACTGGATTGGGTCTGATCCGGACCGATTCATGAGACATAAGAAAATCAAAGTTCGGGGTCCGGACTGAAACAAGGTTGATCCGGACTGGAATTGCGCATGAAACAAACTATGTTCGGGGTCTGGATTGGATCTGTCTGATCTGGATCCAGAACACTCAAAATGTACAGTTTTTGATTTTTAAGCCGTAGAAAATATTCCAAGTGCTTCTAATCTACTAGAATGAATTCAAATCATCACAAATATTTAATTGAACGTACACGATTATTATGGATTCATTCTTCTTAAGATTGATGTATTTGATCTTCAAGTCTTCATCTTCAATCTTCAAGACTCAAACAACCTGCACGAAATACGCCAATACAAAAATCCTTAACAATCCCCCTTTGGCGGTTTCGTGACAAAACATACAATCCACAAAAATAAAGAAAAATGATTTTTGTTGCAATCACCAAACAACAAAAATAATCATGAACGATCCAAATAAAATGTAATACAAGAGATAAACTCCTAATACAAACTCTAGACTTAAGTACAACTAGGAGTCTTCAATTCTTGTACTCTTTTCAAAGGAAATTCTTGACAGAAAAAAAATCATTAATACCACAAGAATTTAAGCAATAAGCAATCAGAGAGTTTTCATTCAGTTTGACATTAGATATTCACAAATATGAACATTCAAATTCACATATCTCTATCAAGTTTAGAAACGTCAAAATTCTCAACCAAACACAATGTCAATGTTCAAAGTTCCAATTTATTTGACACTTGTTCTACTGACTTGTTAGATGTTAGAATATTTACATTTTCCAAATAGTTAGTCGAATAGTTAGTGTCATGTTCAAGTTCATTCAAATTCTCAGTTCTTCATCTCACTAATCTCATCTCCCCCATTTTGTCACTAGATACCAAACATAAAAAGTGGGGGTAGACTACCAAAGTTCTCATGCACGAAAGGAAATGTAAATGCAAGAAAAAAAGTTAAATGCATGCAAGAGAAAGCGAAAAACTGGTAGAGAAAAGAAAAATTGAAAACCACTTAAAAAGAATCACTCTGAATCGGACTCGTCGTCTGAGCCGCAACAGCTGAGCTTGTCAAAAATCTTTTTGACAAACTTTGTGAGCGTGGCATACTTTTTCTTCAGATCGTGTTGATCCTTTGTGATGCGCTGAAGATCTAAAGAAATACGCTCCTGCTCGGATGACAGTCGCTGTTGCTCTCGGATGGAGGTGCCTGAGGCATCATCCTCCGAAGTGTGCAGTCGGTGCTGAAGTTGCTGCTGGTACTGCTTGTGCTGCTGGTGCTGGTTGTGTTGCTGGTGCTGTTGGAATTGGGGAAGAAGTTGAAGGTCTCTTGCTTCGAGGAGGAGTCGGGGTATCATCTGCTTGTCGAGGGAGTGACTTCACAACAGCTGAATCATTAATTGTTCCCAAACTATGCATGTTACTCGATGTTCGAGTGTCAACTTCAAATTTCTAAAAAAATTGCATAATTATCATAGGGAACGGAAGTCTCTCCGTCTGATGTGGATGCTCCACATAGCGAGCCATCATATTCCATATGATATATGGAATATTAATGTTCAAACCCCGAGCTGCAGAGGATGCCCTAGAAGATACAAAAATAACTTCCTATTCCATCTTAAGACCTTAGTTTGCATGTTTGGTAAAATGTTATAACAAACAATAAAGTTCAAGAAATGATACTCTGGTCGCAGCTCCTTCGAAAACACTGAATTTCCAGCCGACCGAGTGTCCGGCATACAGATGCCATCCACCACTCGACGCCAATCCAAACTCGTCATCGGGTAACCCTTCATGTAATGGGTCCCGTTCAGCTGAGCCTTCATTTCCAAAACCTCACCAATAAGCTGAGTAGTAATCGTCAAATGAGTGTTCCGAACCGTTGTTCGAAACTCCATAGGTTCGCCCTTAATGTCCTGAAGCTCGTTAGCACAAAGATAAAAAGTTATGACAAGACGAATGCAATAACTTGTCGTCTCCGAAAACTTGCAAATCGGAGAAAGACCGGCTTGATCGAAGAAAGACCGGCTCGCAAATTTCCGACATTGACGTGTCGTTCGCCGATGCATTCTCTATTCTCGAATGCTTGCATGCGGTGTGTGTCAATATGCACAACATTCTCAACAGGAGGAGGTGGCACCCTCGCAAGTGGCTCCTCAATCCGAATATCGCCGGAGCGAGTTTTCTTCCTAGCAACGCTCTTTTTCTTTGTTGAAACAGATTCCATAGGGGACTTGCCCTTTTCAGCTGCTGTCGCAGGCGACTTTGCCTTTGCTGAAGCTGGGGTTGCAGGGGATTTTCCCTTTGCTGCTGCTGCTTCTTTCGCCCCTTCAATCGTCTTATCCCATTTCTTCGACTCCGTTTCGGAATCATCTAATGGAACAAACTCCGCATCACCCTTGTCTTTACGTTCTCTCTTCAATTTATTTGTGACACGGGTGCTCACTAAGGCTGAGACGAAGATGATGATCCAACCGAAAAGCATTTTAAAGAGTTTTGGAAAAATTTGCCCTGTGAGAGAACTTCAAAATACATGAATAAGATATTTAATTTCAAAAATTTGAAAAATTATATCCAAATAATCCTTATATTATGTAGAAGCTAGAAATCAAGAAAGATTTGCAAAAAGTATTTTGAAAATAGATCAATTCCACAATTTTCAGAAAATCCAAAAATATGCCCTAAATTTGAAATTTTAAAAATCGAAGCCCAAAAATCTGTTTAATCCATGAAGATCACACATAGAATAGTTTCCTAGGCATTCACAAGGCTAATTATGCAAAAAATTTTAGAGAAAAACGTGAAACAATGAATTCAAGGCATGAATTTCATCTTGTTTAGGAAGAACATAGCAAGAATAATGCAAAAACGAGATTTGAGATCTAAAAACTTACTTTGTTGATGCAAAAACGAGTCACGAAGTAATCTAAGATCTCTGAGTTCTAGAGAGAGAGAGTGGGAGCAAAAATCAAATGCTAGGGTGAAAAAGAAATCAAAACCTTTCGTTTCTATAAAACCCTAATGCGCAGTCCAGATCATCGGGAAGTCAGTTTGGACTGGATTTGCGCAGAAAATCCCATCGTTCGGGATCCGGACTGATTGACTCCAGTCCGGACTGCCTGCAACTTTTGATTCAGAAAAATTTAGAAAAATTCCAGAAAATTCAGAAAAAGTATGTAAGCATTATTGCATATCAATTTTACACAAAAAGTATCATTTCACTCGAAAAGAATTAGATTATAAGAAATCTATCAAAATATTTCAAGTTGTGAAACGAAAATTTATAAATATAACCTCTAAAGTTGAGCAAGTTCGAAACATCAATCACGATCTAATGAGTAAAGAATTTATCAAATCATCAATTGAGTAAAGAAAATGAAGCACCAAGATCGAAAGATGTTTGAAATCGCTAATAAGTTAGATAATTTAATTTAGTCAATAAGCTTTAGGGAGTGGCTCTTTGAGCATTTTTTTAAAATCCTATCTTATAACAAGGAATTATTGAATAAATCATATAATCCATTGAGCATTGATTAGCAAAGATAATCATTAACACTATGCTTTTCAAAAACATGTAGTAGCTGCACATACTGCTCGGACGACCGAGGTGGTAGCTCTTTCCTCCATGTGGTGTTAGTTTTCACACTCCACTAATGGATGTAACTCTTTCCACATCTTATGAGCATGAAAAACTAAAAAACTTTCCTCAATTGGCTGTTAATTATGTAAGATATTAAGTATTCAACCAAAAATTGATCTCGTGTTCATACTTATTTCAATAATCAAATAAGATAAAAACAATACCAAGAGATCATTGAGAGAGATAATGACGTTGATCAATTAAAGATGAAATAATTGATCTAAATAATCATTGCATCAAATGAGTTATAATGATATACAAATCATAATAAAATTTTCAAGATATGAAACGATACAATTAAAGTCAATATAGCTATTGCTCCGTTAATGTTCTAAAATGCATATATACAAACAAAAAGAATAAAAACACAAAACAAAACCTATCTAAGCAATGGTTCAAAAAAAACATTAATGTAAAAGGAAGCATACCAATTGCTTTTCTCAAATGAATAAAACGTTTTTGATTCAAAGGTTTTGTTAAAATATCGGCTAGTTGATTATCGGTAGAAACATAGGAAATTTGCAAAGTGTTTGATTCAACTAGTTCTCTCAAAAAGTGATATCTTAATTCAATGTGTTTTATTCTCGAGTGCAACACAGGATTTTTAGAAATATTAATGGCACTGGTGTTGTCACACAAAATTGTCACCGAGGACACAGGATTTCGAAAGTCACTCATTACATTTTTCATCCAAAGCAATTGAGTTGAGCAACTTTCTACAGAAATATATTTCGCCATGGCTGTAGATAGAGCAATGCAGTTTTGCTTTTTACTATGCCATGCAACAAGACAATGGGCAAGATAAAAGCATGCTCCACTAGTGCTTTTTCGATCATCCACTGATCCAGCTCAATCGACATCCTAATATTTTTATAATATCAAGAGATGTGCCCATAGGATACCAAATTCCGAAATTTACTATACCTTTCACGTACCGGATGATTCTTTTCACCGTTTTCAGGTGAATTTCTTTCTGTGCAGATTGATAGCGCGCACAAATACCGACACTGAAAGAAATATTCGGGCGACTAGCCGTAAGGTAGAGGAGATTTCTAATCATACTTCTATACAATTTCTCGTCTACACTCTCTTCGTGAGATTCACTTTCTAATCCCTTATTGCTAGTTCTCATAGGAGTCGGAAAGTCTTTAGAATATTCTAAACCGAATTTCTTGACCAACTCCTTCGCATACTTGGTTTGACATAAATGAATTCCGTCTTCACATTGTTTTACTTGCAATCCAAGAAAATACGTAAGTTTGCCCATCATGAACATCTCAAATTCGCTTTCCATTGTTTCTGCAAATTTGGAAGCATCTTTGTTTGTCGTAGCACCAAACACAATGTCGTCCACGTATATTTGTGCTACTATGAAGTTATTCTGAAAATGTTTCACAAAGAGTGTCCAATCGGCTCCTCTCGAGTATAGCCATTTTTCAAAAGATATTTCGTTAATCTTTCATACCATGCTCGTGGTGCTTTTTTTACTCCGTAAAGAGTCTTTTTCAAGCGAAAAACATGATTAGTAAGTTTATGATCAATTAAACCTTTCGGTTGAGTCACATAAACTTTTTCATTTAAATAACCATTTAAAAATGCGCTCTTTACGTCCATTTAAAAAAGTTTGATTTTAAAATGACAAGTAATCGCAAAAAGTATACAAATGGACTCGAGACGGGCAACCGGGGCGAAAGTCTTATCAAAGTCTATGCCCTCAATCTGTGAGTAACCCTGAGCAACTAATCGTGCTTTGTTCCTCACAATGATGCCATCTTCATTTTTCTTGTTCTTGAAAATCCACTCAGTACCAATGATGTTTTGTTGCTTAGGGGGTTTAGTTAATTCCCATACTTTGTTCATTTCAAATTGATTGAGCTCTCCTTGCATTGCTTCAATTCAATAGTCATCTTGAAAAGCTTCATCAATATTCTTGGGTTCAACCATGGAGAGATAACATGCAACTCCACATTCCAATTGTCTCCGAGTTTGGACTCCTTCTTGAGGATCTCCAATGATGTTTGATTCGGGATGGTCCTTGGAGATTCGAAGAGTTTGAGGTACGGGAGTACTTGGGGAGACATGTGATGAATCATGTACAGTGGATGGACTTGAAGTGCCATGAGATGCATCAAGATTAGAAGATTTATTATGCATAGATGCAACATCATCAACAAATAATTCATCATTAAGAGATATATCAAGAGTAGATTTATCAGAAGAAAAATGAGAATTTTCATCTACTTTAACATTTATAGATTTTATCATCGTCTTAGATTCAAGATTGTATACTCAATATGCTCTACTATTTGTAGAATAACCAAGAAAGATTCCTTCGTCACTACGAGAGTCGAATTTTTTAAGATTTTCACGGTCACGTAAAATATAACAATGACTCCCGATGATACGAAAGTACTTGATATTTGGTTTTCTACTAAACAATAGTTCATATGGAGTATTTAAAGTACCCGGGCGCAAATAGATTCGATTGATCATATAGACCGCGGTGCTAACTACTTCAGCCCAAAAATATAAAGGAAATTTCCGGTTATGAATAATAACACGCGCCATCTCTTGTACAACTCTATTTTTGCGCTCGACTACACCATTCTGTTGCGGTGTATAAGGTGCGGAGAATTCATGTTTTATGTCGTTTGAAGAGCAAAAATCGATGAATTTAGAATTTATAAATTCTCCACCTCTATCACTGCGAACACGGACAATCTTTTCATTTTTCTCAATCATAATACGATGACAAATATCATGAAAAGAATATAAAGTATCCGCTTTCTCTTTAAAAAATGTTACCCATGAAAATCTAGAGAAATCATCAATCATAAGAAATATGTACCATTTTCCATCCAAACTAGGTTGACGAGTTGGCCCCATTAAGTCCATATGCAATAATTCTAATGGCCGTTTTGTTCCTATATGGTTCAAATTCTTGTGAGTGGATCTAGTTTGTTTTCCCTTTTAACATCCACCACACACAATGTTCTTTTTGAAGTTAAGTTTAGGAACACCTCTAACAACATCCTTATGTGTAATCCTAGATAGTTCAGTAAAGATCATGTGACCTAGTCTTTCATGCCAAAGTGTTTCGGTGTCAAGTGAAACTAGGTTACATTGTTCAATGGGCTTATTAGGAACTATTTAGCAATTATTCTGTGATCTAACTCCTTTCAAAAAGAATGATTGGTTTAAATCAGTTACAAGACATTCTATCGCAGAAAAACTAACTGAAAAACCATCATCACACAATTGACTAATGTTTATGAGATTAGTCTTGAGGCCCTCGACATATAAAATATTTTTCAAAATTGGGCCGTTTGGAATAGTGATTGTTCCATTGCCAACTATTTTTGAAGATCGTCCATCTCCGAAAACAACAAGTCCTCTGGAGGTTTTCTCAAAAGATTTAAAATAGCTTTTATCTCCGGTCATATGCCGTGAGCAACCACTATCCAAATACCAAGATGAATTATCATATGCATGTAGTGATGTGTGAATGACAAGACAAGGGAAGAGTTCACCTTTGTGTACCCAAACCTTACGAGTATTGGAATACGTCGGCAATGATCATGATGTTGTACTCGGTGAATTCATCTTCTTCGGTTGATCACATTTCTTTGGTTTCCACATCGATGTTGTCTTGGGGGGTGTACTACTATTGATCTTGAAGCTTGGTTGATTTTTCTTTAATTTCCGGTTGGTGTTCTTGATGGTAGTTGATGCATGATTCGCTTGATTTGCTCGTTTTGCTCCATGTTTGCATGAAGTTCTTGTGTGCCCTTTTGCTCTACATTGATGACATACCTTATTTGACATTGAATTCCATTGCGATATAGAAGGTTTGTCAACATTGGGTGAAACGATTTTAGTCGGAGGAGGAGGTGAAACCGACTAGGGCAAGAACTTCTGTTCACTCGAACTTGGATCCTCACAAGTTCGATCATATCCAAGGCCCAATCTATTCGTTTGACCAAGACCAAGTAGCTTATCCAATTTAGTTCGTCCCGATGCGAACTTTTTCAAATCTTCTTTAAGTTGGAATATGGTATTCGTCATCTCTAAATTTCCTTGACGTGCCTCGGTATAGAGCTTCAAGAAATAATTAGCTTTTTCAACTAATTTCACATGTTCTTGTTCAAAGTGCTCATTCTTCTCTTGAAGGAAATTGTTAATCTTGATCAAATTGTCCCTTTCCTTTTCAAGAGTTTTTGAGAGAGAAGTTGCTTTATTGGTTTGGTCTTCGAGATCCCACAACCTTCTCCTCAACTTTTTGTTATGCTTCGCCAATTTTTTTGAGTCCCGTAACAATTGTTGATAGGCATGAGCAAAATCTTCGCCTTCAGAATCGCTTGGTTCATCATCCGACATAATTTTTTTCATTCAAGGAGGAGACGGATAACGAACTAGAGGAAGTCGATGACAAGCAGACGAAGGGTGAAGTTGTGGACGCAAGAAATGCCGTGGCATTTGTATCCTTATCACTAGATGATGACTCGTCAGAGGAGGAAGAGTCATCTCACGTGATGTCTTGCATAGCCTCCTTCTTGGACGGATTCTTGTTGGGACACTCCGTTGATATATGACCAAAGCCTCTGCATTTGAAGCATTGGATTTGTCCCTCATTATTCTTCTTGTCCTTTGAAGAACCCTCTTGCTTTCTTGATTTTCAACCTGAAAATCCTTTGCCTTTCTTGGACTTAAAGAAGGATGGAGATTTACTTGAATTACCCCTTCTAAAGTTCGGCGAAATTTTTTTGTCAAGAACACAAGTTGTTTCTCAAAATCCTCCATTGATGGATTATCGTCTGAATCTAAGGATGAATCCGTATCTTTTTCTTTTGTTGATTTCAATGGCATACGTGAAGACTTAGAAGAAGAGGAAGGCTTTCTAGAAGAATAGTTAGTAGGGAAAGTCATTTCATAAATTTGAAGTGCACCAACTAATTGTTCTACTTTGATCTCATCCGGGTGGTTTATTGTTTCAATGGCTGCAACCTTAGGGCGAAATATCTCGGGAAGAGTTCTCAAGATTTTTCTTACAACTTTTGATTCTGAGATATTCTCTCCCAAGTTAGCACATGTATTTACGATATCTTGCAATCGTATATAATAGTCTGTGACGGTTTCATTCTCTGCCATATGAATTGAATCAAATTTGCTTGTAAGCATCTGCAGTTTTTGAACCATCACCAAACTTGTACCCTCGTGTGTAACTTGTAGAGTATCCCAGATTTCTTTTGCTGTCTCACAAGCCGAGACGCGAGAGAACTCTGTTTGTGACAAGACGTTAAATAAAGCATTGATGCCCTTGCCATTGTAAGAAGATAAATCTATTTCTTCCCTTGACCACTTCAACCTATGTTTAGGGATTTGTGTATCAACGATAATTTTAATAGGATGTTTTCATTCGGTTTCGATTGATTGCCACACCCGTTAATCGATGGAGATTAAAAACGCTCTCATGCGTACTTTCTAATAAGTATAATTGGCTCCATTGAAGAACGGAGGTCGATTGATGTTCCACTGCCACACCCGTTAATCGATGGAGATTAAAAACGCTCTCATGCGTACTTTCTAATAAGTATAATTGGCTCCATTGAAGAACGGAGGTCGATTGATGTTCCACCCTCAACCATTGTTTACAACCCTATTCCCGCTTTGATACCACTTGTGGGTTATGGGATCCAAGGATCTAAAGTAAAAAAAAAACTACCTAGAGGGGGGAGAATAGGTGTAAACAACAAAATTCAAAAATCTTTGCGTAAAAATAATCCAATGCGAAAAATAAAGAATGTATTCAAGATTTTACGTGAAAAACTCCAATTCAGGAGTAAAAAACCACGGGACCGATCACACGGAAAAATCTACTAAGATTAAAACACGTACAAGGTGATATAACGCAAACATACGACTCAAACTTTTCCATACGCTCCAAGTAGATCTTCTCCGTAGTCCTCAACGCGCCTCGATCACACGATTTGTGTCCAACTTCGAATCCGAGAAGTCCAACCGAATCCACGGTCGTCACCAATGTAGCACGTATCGGTCACACGAACGAGCCTAACTTCGAATCCACGAAGTCGTAAACCTTGAATCCACAAGGCCTTCACGTGAATCCACGCGCCGATGTTCTTCCCGGAAATCGTTGATTTTATTGGTGGTGTTGATTTTGAATTCTTATAAAATCATAGATAGACAAGAAAAACACCGTCTAAGTATTCATCAATTTGATTCTTGCAAAAGAATAAAGAGTTGAGAAACCCTAAGAATCAAATCGATAAATATAGATGAAGAAACATATATTAGAACGTGTTTTTTCTTTTTTCTTTATATGTGGATCTTTTTCGGCTTATCCTAAAATAAGATTTCTAGGGTCTATTTATAGTTTAGAAACCTTTGGAAATAGATAATAATAAAAAACTGCCTAAAACAGAATTTTCCTGCACAGCGATCTGGACTGGATTCACGACGGTATGGACTGACATTAAAATTCCAGAATCAATGGTTCGGGCTCCGGACTGGATTGGGTCTGATCCGGACCGATTCATGCGACATAAGAAAATCAAAGTTCGGGGTCCGGACTGAAACAAGGTTGATCCGGACTGGAATTGCGCATGAACCAAACCATGTTCGGGGTCCCGACTGGATCTGTCTGATCTGGATCCAGATCCAGAACACTCAAAATGTCCAGTTTTTAATTTTTAAGCCATAGAAAATATTCTAAGTGCTTCTAATCTACTAGAATGAATTCAAATCATCACAAATATTTAATTGAACGTACCTGATTATTATGGATTCATTCTTCTTGAGATTGATTTATTTGATCTTCAAGTCTTCATCTTCAATCTTCAAGACTCAAACAACCTTCACGAAATACGCCAATACAAAAATTCTTAACAGTCTCCACTGGAGTTTCGATTGATGATTTTTGGACGATTGATGATCTATTCGTTAGTTGTTCGATATCCTACTATGCTTATAGTAGTGTTACAGTCAGATAGTATGTTCTCTGCTAGAGGCAGTATTGTTGTTTGTAACCCTCCGTTGTGTTCCTATCAGATTATATTAAACTGTTATTTTACTTTAGATGTTGAAAACTTCCATTTTATATTTTATTGTTCTTCTCTTGATATATTGGTTAGTAGTTGATTGACATTCAGTGTATATAGCACCTTATAATTGTTTCACATCCAAATACACTAATAGGGGAGAGAGCTTGTGTTGTGTAGTATCCTGCAAATCAGGATAGCAAAGACATCTAAATATCCTCAACAATTGATATTCTTTAGGAATATGTCCTTGCAAAACATGAATAGTAAATTTTCCTTGTAAAGTTACAAGGGGACTGCAGTCTATAAGAAAAACAGCCATTTGAATTGCTTCAGCCCAGAAACGAACTGTCATACATGATTAAAAAAGTAGATTTTTGACAACGTTTGCAAGATGCCTATGTTTTCTTCCAGTTACACCATTCTATTGTTGTGTGTGAGGACAAGAAAGCCTATGAACAATACCGCTTTCCGCAAACAATTGGGAAAACTTTTCATTCACATATTCTTTTCCACCATCAGATTGCAAAATGCTGATTTTTTCTTGAAAAGTATTTGCAACCATTGCCTTGAACTCCAGAAATTTTCAAAAACTTTATGTTTGAATTTCAAAAGATAAATCCCTGAGTACCTTGAAAAATCATCGTACAAATAAAACAAAATTCTTTATAGCCAGAGACAGAATTAACAACGAATGAGCAGACTTCGATTTAGGATCTTGAAATGGAAGTTTCACATGTTTTCCAATGTTACAAGCATTACAATATGATAAATCTATTTTAGATGGACAGTCAAAAAATATTTTATTTTCTTTAACAAATTTTGCCAGAACAATCCGACTAGGATGTCCTAGCCTCCTATGCCAAAGATCACAACTAGACGTAGAAGCAACTCCTGCCAACTGTGACTTATTCCCAATGCTCGCAACTTTAGAAGATAGTGGATAAAGCGATGTCCCTTTGCTAGTGCACATGAGGAGCTCCTTTCCCTCTTGCTTGTCTTTTACACAAAAATCAGAATAGTCAAATTCAAAAGTAGAATTATTGTCTTTGCAGAATTGACGAACTAACAATAGATTCTTTTTGATGGAGAGAATAAAGACATTTTAACATTAAAGGATTGATTTTTAGTGTGTAAAGTGGTTTCACCTGTCCGAGTAATACGAATTTGATTATCATCACCAATCAAAATTTTATCATGCCTAATATAAGGTTTAGCAAATGAAAATATATCTAGGTCAACTGTTATATGATTAAAAGCTCTAGTATCTGGATACCCGAATTCCGCACTAGGCTCATGTAGGTTTGTGGCGGCGAAGATTTGAGACATTTTATCTGCAACAAAGGAGTGATTAAAATGCTGCCTACACTGAAGGGCCGTGTGGTTACAAATTTGATACTGTGCGCCAATTCGAGCAATAGAAGGCTGCTGATGAGCAGTTGAGTGTGACTGCGGGGTGTATGCTCCATAAGATCGACGACTAAGGAAGGGGTTGTATTTAGCCTCCTTGAGATCGTCCGCCGTGGCCCCCTTGATTTCCTTGGTCTCGATTTGTATAGAAAGCTCCTGTCTGTGAAGAAGAGCCGCCGGAGACTGGAGAGAACCAATCTATGTTCCTCTGTCTCCTTATGTAGAAGTAATGGATGAATCTGCTGAAAAGTGGTTTGTCCTATGTGCCTTTAATGCACTGACAAAGTCTGTATACACAACTAGGAGACCAAGGAGGATGGTCATCACCAGATTGTGATCTGACACCCCCTCGCCAATTACTTGTAGTGCATCTCCAATGAACTTGACTTTATGCATGTAATCTGACATATTCATCACACCTTTCTTGATACTTCTCAACTCCCCCTTGAGATTAAAGGCTTTATATACTGTCTTGTCTAGAAATTTTTTCTCAATGAACATCCATGCATTGCGGACTGTGTTTGGTGAACTAGATATCACCATCTAAAGGATGCTCAGGGAGAGAGTGGCATTAATCCACGACATGATCATGGCATCTTTTTTTTTCCATGCTGCATATTCTGGATTAGGTATTTTCTTGTTGAGGTGAAAATTTTCTTGTTCCATCAACGTGAGATGCCATGCCAAAACTCTCAAGTATATTTAGAAATACTTGCTTTAATTCCAAATAAGTGGTATTGGTGAGTTCAACAGGGCCAAGGGTTTTGATGTTCACAATGGGAAGAAATGAGAGGGTCGAAGATGTATCACATCCATGAATCTCCTGGAGAGATAGTGCAACAGTACTGTTGCATGATACTGTAGCGCGATATTGCACTAGTAGTGTAGCTTAATATTATAGTGGTACTGTACAGGACACTGAATCGGTACTGTAGTAGGACTCTGTAGCAATACTGTAACAGAATACTGTAGCGGTTTTGTAGCAGAGATTTGATTGCAGTAGTAAACAGAGGAGATGAAAGAGAGAGGGAAAGAGATTAAGAGAGAGAAAGAGATCACCGATGAGAAATACAGCAAGAATGTTGGTGGCATCTGTATCGTTAGAGAGGGGTTGGCTCTAATACCATGAAAGTGTGGAGAAAAGAGCACCCTGCTAGGGTTTCCATTAGTATTTGTAAATCATATATAAGAGTAATGTGACTTACTAAATTAATAATACATCATAATACAAAAATTTATACAAATAATATACTCTAACACTTGTGATAGTAGCTGGTGCTGAACATGGATTGTTTGCTTTCCAAATTTTTTTGTAGCATCCAAATCAGTTAGCTGGGGAGTAAAATTAATGTCGTGCCGAAACCATCTAACTTATCTATTTCTACAAAAGCTTAAGCTGGCATAGAATGGTGCACTGTGTTATTATTACTCTAATGGAGTCAGGTTAAGTTATAGTGGTTCTTTAAGATGCTAAAATATTCAAGGATTTCTACATCCTGGAGGTGTGAGAAATAGCAGTTTGCTCTTCTCTTACTTATTTACTGTCAAACACTCAAACATCATATTTGATAGTTCACATATTGCTTTGAAGTTGCTAGTTAATTGTGCAATGTCAGTGTATACTTCTCTAATTCTAATTTAGCTAGTTTATTGCGTGCATTCATGAAATGGTATCTATGAGTGGGATTTTGCATACACTATACAGATGATGTATATAGTAAGAACAGTTATATCTTTATATTGAACTATCTTAGTGGATTATAGGTTTATAGCTTATTCTTTCGGTCTCATTTAATGCTTTCAGTGTTGGTTATGACAGGTATTGTTACTAGCACTTACTTTTTGGAGTTTTAACTTCACTAGTATCTGTGCATTTGGTCTACTAGCATATGTTGGCTATATTTTATATTCTTTTCCCTCTTTAGTCCCATTTCATCGGTTGAATGGGTCGCTTTTAGTGTTCATCCTCCTTTGGGCGGCCAGCACATATGTATTCAATGTGGCATTCACGTTCTTTAACAAAAAGTTCCAAAAGGTATGATGCTTTAACCTATGCTTTTTTTTTTTAAATTTTTCCCCGTCAATTTCCCAATCATATTGAGATACTTTGAATGCTTTTAACAGGATATGGTGATTTGGGAAACTATTGGTTTGTGGCACTATTCTGTTCCAGGATTGTTTTTACTTGCACAATTTTGCCTTGGAGTCTTTGTCGCATTGTGTAACCTTGTAAACAATTCTGTTTTTATTTACTTGCCGGATAATAAGCATGGGCAATCATCATATGATGATCAGCCAGTTGAGGCCCTTGAGGGTAAGTGTATGCCCGCATTATCTGCATTTTTAATTGGCTTAATTTCAGTATTAATCATTGTTGGCCTCATAAATTGGTACAGCTTAATTTTCGTTTTGCTCTATCATATTAAAATGACAGCATCCCATCATATTTTGATATATATATTTTTTTTCCTCTGCAGAAGAAGAAGACACAATAGTGTTGATTATAGCTACACTAGCATGGGGATTGCGCAAATGTTCTCGTGCAATTACTTTAGCAATGTTATTTCTTCTTGTCATTAAACCTGGCTTTATTCATGCTGTTTATAGTACGGTGACATGCTCCTTTCATTATTTACTTGCTCTTGTTCGATGTTCTAAATGGCGCGTTGCGGGCATGTAGCGGATAGGGGTCTTTACAGCGGATAGCGGATAGTGGGTGGCATGACGAGCGTTATGTGCCTATGGCGGACTTTATTTTTTTTTAATATTATATATTATCAACTTATTGCTGCTTTACTACTCAAGATTAAGTCGATAAAAATAGAAACAGTAAGCATATGATCTAAAATAGGAATAGTAAAAAGGTTGCAGCTAAATGAAGATCACAAAAAGTTAAAAATTCGATGTAGCATTAAAATACAAATTAAAACGATAAAGATACAAGCATGTAATTAAACTTCAAGATTTCAATCGGCATCATCTTTAAACCAAAAATGAGAGGAAAAGAAGAAGTAAAACAATGAATAAGAGAAAAAGAGAAGAAAAAGAACAACAGCAGCAGTATCAATAGACAAGAACAAGAAAAAGGAGAAAATGAAAGAGAAGAAATTTAGATGAGGAGAAAAGGTGAGAAGAAGAAAAAGAAGCAAAAGAACAAGAAGAAATAGAAGAGAAGAGGAAGAAAACTATGAATTGCAGCCTTACAACCAAGGATTTAAGTGTTCATCGGCACGAGCCGTATCTACCGTACCGTATCATGCCAACAAGATATCGGCACGATACAGACCCCATGCCGATGATACAACTCAAAACTCTCTTTTCTTTAAATTAGTAAGTAATTTTCTAAGTAAAGTTCAAAAGATTTGATAAATATACATAATAAGCAATTAGAATATTTTGTTGCTTAAGAAAATACATATTTCATGCCATTATATGTCGGCACATATATATTTTTTGTGACCGGCACGTATTGGCATGGCGCGGCACACACCGTGCCGAATTGTAGCAACAAGTTTTCGGCACAACCTCGTGCCATGATACTTAAATCCTTGCTTACAACCCCAATTAAAAACCAACATTTAACTTGTTGGCACATGGCGGCCGATTTTTTCTTGCTATATGGTGGTCGCCATGGCAGGCGACGCCTGCAATATTGGCTTGGTTTGTTCCAAAACGCTATGGAGACCTGCTATGCAAAAAGCATAACGCCGAGCATGCAAATTCGCCTTGGCGGCAAGGATTTAAGTATCCATCGGCACGGTCCGTATCCTCTGTGCCGTATCGTGCCAACAAAATACCGGCATGATACAGTTTCCGTGCCGATGACACAATTTAAAACCCTCTTTTATTTAATTTACTAGGTAATTTTCTTAATATAGTTCAAAAGATTTGATAAAGATACATAATAAATAATTAGAAAATTTTGTTGCTAAAGAAAATAAATATTTCATGCCATTATGTGTCGGCACATGTATTTTTTTGACCGGTACTCATCGGTACCGCTCGGCACGCACCGTGCCGTACCGTGTCGGCAAGTTTTCGGCACGACTCCATGCCACGACACTTAAATCCTTGCTTAGGGGACACCCTTAATAGTGGCTCACTTTGTTCCGAACCGCCATGGAGACCCACTATGCAAAAAGCATAGTGCCGAGCATGCAAATACGCCATGGCCGCTATTTAGAACAATGTTTCTGTTTCCTGAAGTGTTTGGCTATTTATGTCGGATGTTATAATGGTATTTTGTCTTGCTATGATCACTTGAACAGTTACACTTATTGTGTGTTTGTTTCATAATTGATGTCTTAGATTCTTCATGAGGAATTTGAGAAACCATCTATTAGAGTATGGATATCATTTTAAATCATTTTGAAAAGTATATTGATACTAATGAGCTGGATTAGCCATCACTAGGTATCTGCCAGAGTCAGCATTACATAGGCAAACAATGAACAGCATACTCACATAAGATATCTCTGAGTTGCTAACATGCAGAATATGATGGGCATTCCTCTTTCTCCTTTGTGATATCATCTGTTATACATAATTATAGGAAAATACATGTTATATGATGCATCGCAAAATTAACATTTATTCATTCTTTGATTGCCATTTACATGCATGTCGTATAGATATATATTTTTTTAATGCTTGTCGCAACTGAATTAACACTTTTACTATGTTTCATCCAAGGATTTAAGTGCCATGGTACGGGGTTGTGCTGAAAACTTGCCGGCACGGTACGGTACGGTGTGTGCCGAGCGGCGCCGATGAGTGCCGGTCACAAAAAATTCATGTGTGCCTACACTTAATGGCATGCAATATTTATTTTCTTTAGCAACAAAATTTTTTAATTACTTATTATGTATCTTTATCAATTTTTTTGAACTTTATTAAGAAAATTGCTTAGTAATTTAAAGAAAAGAGGGTTTTCAGCTGTATCATCGGCACGGGGACTATATCATGCTGGTATCTTGTTGGCACGATACGACACGGTGGATACGGACCGTACCGATGGATACTTAAATCCTTGGTTTCATCCCCTTTGTGGTGGTGCAACGTTATTTGATTTCCCTAGTTCAACAATATGAAATTAAAGTTTCTTATTGCTTCCATTTCTTGTCTATTACTCGCTAGTTCAGCATTGGTAAATAGCACCAATCATAATGAAACTTTTTGGGCTTTACTTTTCAGTATGATAAACCACCATATTATCAGTTATTAATCTGTTTTCTTCTTTAGCGATAGACATGACTCGTGTCCCTTTTTCGGTTTTTTGCTGTGATTCTTTTTAGTATTTCTGTTGATAGGCTTGCATTATCACTTAGAGAAGTTGCTTCTCCTAAGCATCCTACTACTTAGATTAAGTGCCCTTCAACTTGTTTTTGCTTTCTTTTTCACCCGCCTAAGCATACTGCAACTTTTATAATCTGATGGATTTCTAACTTGCTTTTGTTTCAGTGTGCTTCTTTTTGGTATTTTTATTGAGCCATTCCATCGAACAAAAAGTGCGACAGATATTAATTCTCTTTTGTGAGGTTCATTTTTCAATATTATACATTCTTCAACTTGATCTTATCTCAAGTGCTTTAGAGCGCAGTGGTTCCTTAACTATGGAAGTTCTCTCACAGTTAGGTAACCTTCTTGCACGAATTATTCATTTGTTCTGTTCTTAAAAATAACACAATTATCTTATTATTTGGATATTTTAGACATTAAAAGAATTTTCTGGGCTTGTCATGTTATTGTATTTGTAGCTAACCAGCCTTTTCTTTCTTTTTGTAATTTTCATGAATAAATGAACTTTTCAAACATTAGTCTTCGTCATCTAAAGGATCTGGATGCCTATAAGGGCTCGTTTGGTTCACGATTTATAATATTATGGTAATCCTCCATATTTTCTATTGAAAATATTCACATCATTAAGGCAACTCAGGTTGGATAGATGCAAAAAGGTGTTAATGAAGTCCTGGAATCATTTCCCAACTAGTAGGAATTCTAGATTATTGTGGGTTGGAAGGTATTCTCATTCCCATACTTAAACGAGAATCATTAGGACAATAATTAGAATATGCGAGTTCCTAATAACTTCTAGACCCAAGTGACATGCTAAGTTAGTTACAAACTTGCCATTCCAAATATAAAATATTCCCAGAGTATTATAAACCTTTGATGGCCCCTAAATGTTGTGCTGCCCATATTGTTGCACAGCACACACTTCTATCTAGTCTAATAAAAAAGGCACACAAAGAGTGGGGATATGAGCCCATGCCAATCAGAGTATCTCCAGATACTGCCTTCCAACTGTACTCATATGCCCTTCATACAGTACCAGTCAGCTGTATGCACTGTCCATGCCACTCTGTGCTGACTGGCACCCCAGGATCTGAATCCTTGTCTGTAAGGTTCCTTAAGAGTACAGCATTATTGCAGGTTTCCTGTTCAGTTGATAATGAGGCCGATAGTTGGGAACTTGGAATGAAAGTACTGTCACGAAATTTGGAATTAAAATACTAATGCCATCTGATTTTGTGGCCTGCAGGGTTATCAATTCATGCTACTATCAGAGACTTTGTGGAGATAGGTTTATTAGTGTGCTTCTGTGCAGTGCACAATCATGGGTTTGATATGCTATATTCACTCTCGAAAGTCCTAAAACATGCTCCTTATCCTCCTCTTGGATTTAGCATCTTGAAAGCTGGTTTGAATAAATCAGTTCTTTTCTCAGTTTATGCCTCAGCAAGTTTCAGGGATGGTCAGTTTCTCAACTCTTCACATGGTACACCTCAACCCAAAACATTTTCCTGATGAAACAACCATGTTGCTTCTCTGCCCACACAAAGAGGAAAACAGGAAAAAAGGAAGAGAGAGAAACATGGGGTTCTATGTATTTCCGTTACTTATTCGCTTTCAGCTAATATTCTTTCTTTTCTTGTCTTGTAGATAAAAGAATTGCAACATACCTTGGCAAAGTGAGCCAGATGTTTTTGTCTACATATCGCTCATATGGGACATACGTGGCATTTTTGACTATTCTCTTAACACTGTACCTTGTGGCTCCTAATTACATTTCATTTGGATACCTTTTCTTCCTTCTATTTTGGATAATTGGAAGGCAGCTTGTGGAGAAGGCCAGAAGACGGCTTTGGTTTCCCCTAAAACTCTATGCTACCATAGTTTTTATTTTTATATACACACTGAGCATTTCTCCAACCTTTGCTACATGGCTCTCTCATGTGATTAACCTATATCCTGAGTTGGGATTTAACCCTGAAGCTTCGTTGCTTGAAAATGTCTGGGAATCCTTGGCTGTTTTGATTGTAATGCAACTTTATAGCTACGAGAGGAGGCAGAGTAGGTTCAAGATTGTAAATGTATCTGATGCATCAGAAATTGGAGTTCTTGGGTTCATTAGAAGGTTGCTGATTTGGCACAGTGACAAGATCTTGTCTGCTGCTGTATTTTATGCTTCCCTGTCTTCAATTAGTTTGTTTGGCTTTATTTATCTCTTGGGACTCATTGTATGTTCTCTCTTACCAAAAGCTTCTAGGGTTCCCTCAAAATTGTTTTTAGTTTATACGGGTTTACTCGCAGCATCTGAGTATCTGTTTCAACTGTGGTGCAAACCTGCTCAAATGTGTCCTGGTCAACGACTCTACAATTTGTCAGTGTTTCTTGGTTTTAAGTATTATGATTCTGGATTTTGGGGTCTTGAGTGTGGATTAAGAGGAAAAATTCTGGTAATTGTTGCATGCACCCTCCAGTATAATATTTTCCATTGGTTGAAAATGATGCCAAATTCTCTCATACACAAGGGCAAGTGGGAAGAGGCTTGCCAGTTGTTTATCTCGACAGAAAATTCTTCAACTGGCATAGTTGTTAATAATTGTGAAAGCAAGGTATCAATGGAATCTATACATTCTTCGGAAAAGGAGAGGCTTATTACAAGCAATACTTGTGCACCTTTCAGATTTGATGGCTATCAAACGTCAGAGTCTCTTCATAGTTTTACAAGAAGCTCAGATGATAACACCAAAAAGTGGAAAAAGTCATTTGCTTACATATGGGGAAGTTCAAAAGAAAGTCACAAGTGGAACAAGGGGCGCATCCTTACTTTGAGAAAGGAGAGATTAGAAATGCAGAAGACTACACTCAAAATCTATATGAAATTTTGGATGGAAAATATATTTAAGCTGCGAGGTCTGGAGATTAACATGATTGTGCTACTTTTGGCAAGTTTTACCTTGTTGAATGTCATCTCAATGTTTTATATAATCTGTCTTATCGTGTGCATTCTTCTGAATAGAGACCTCATTCGGAAACTATGGCCCTTGTTTGTTTTTCTTTTTGCTTCTGTCCTTGTTCTCGAGTATTTGGCTCTTTGGAAATATCTGATTCCATGGATTAATGGTTCAAGAAAGACAGGAGTCCATTGTCGTGACTGTTGGAACAGCTCAAGTATTTTCTTTCGTTACTGCATGAAATGTTGGCTGGGTATGTATCTTACTTGGTGCTTGACGAGTAATATAAGGTAAAAATGTAAGAAGGTCCCCTCAGCTATAGGCCATTTGAAAGGGACCCTCAACTTATTTTAATTGACACTCCCTAAACTTCTGATTTTTTTGATTTGGGTTTTTACACTTAGTTAACTTATGGCTCTATTAGCTATTAGCTGTTAATTGGTCTAATTTTATTTGCAAAGAAGTGATTAGAATTATCAAATTTGATAATATTACCAATGAATTTGATAAAACCTCCAATTTAATTGAATAAAATCTCTCATTTCCGAAAACTTATAAGGGGGTCTCAATAAAAAAATTGAAAGCTTAGGGGGCCATTTCAAAATGGCATATAGTTGTGGGTTTCTCCATACATCTTTACATTGATATGATTCATATATCTTCATTTATATCTATTTATATACACATTTAGTGATATAAAATTATGTACATATTACATGTATATGTAAATTTGTACATCATATCTGCATACATATATTGGTTGATCTAAGGAGGTTTTGTAAGCATGGAGGCCAACGATTGACATCATTAAATATGATCTTAGACTATATTAAAGTTTAAGGAATCAAATTTCATGATATTTTCAATACATCTGCTTTATGATCTATTGGTCTCAAAATGAATAATTAGATGATAGACTTCTTGAATTGTGGGAATTATTATTATTATTTCTCAAAAAATGAACTAATGTGGATTGGTCTACACGGTTAGACTAACAAACACATCACATTAGCCACTAAACTTGTTGATTTTACATCTTTTGATCATACGGTAAGTGATGTTGAAAAAAATCACAAAATTTGGTTCCTAGATATTTCTTACTGTAGATCATGTTTAGCAGTATAATCGTTGATTAGGAGGTTCTATTGTAAAATAATGATTTAAATATCCATCGGCACGGGCCGTATCCACCGTGCAGTATCGTGCCAACAAGATACCGGCACGATACATCCCCCTTGCCGATGGTACAGTTCAAAATCTTGTTTTCTTTAAATTATTAAGTAATTTTCTCAATAAAATTCAAAATATTTGATAAAGATACATAATAAGCAATTAGAAAATTTTGTTGCTAAAGAAAATAAATATTCGTGCCATTATGTGTCGGCACGCATGTATTTTTTGTGACCGGTACTCATCGGCACGCACCGTGCCGTACCGTGCCGGCAAGTTTTCGGCACGACCCTGTGCCATGACACTTAAATTCTTGTTGTAAAATTTGACTTCTAAAAATGAAGGCCTCTGAGCATGTGTAAGCATCCCATCTCCACTCTCTCTAGTCGCTGTGCTTGTGTAAGCAGCCCAGTTCTACTCTCTCTCTCTCTTTCTCTCTCTCTCGCCCTCCCTCCCTCCTTTCCTCCCTGAATTAATGATAGGAGAGAGAGTAGGGCTGCTGCTATGCTTTAATGTCTACAAAGGCCTTTGTACTGGTAATTTATTTCCAATAATAGGGCTCTGAATCAATAATCTACAACATTAACTATGTACATCAGGTATACCAATGTGGATTATCAATTTAAACATTCTAACCTCCAATTTAAGGTGGGAGATGCTTCTGAAAAGCGTATATGTGTATGTGCACCAAGGATTTAAGTATCCATCGGCACGGGCCGTATCCACCGTGCCGTACCGTGCCAACAAGATACTGGCACGATACAGCTCCCGTGCCGATGGCACAGTTCGAAACCCTTTTTTCTTAAATTTACTAAGTAATATTCTCAATAAAGTTCAAAATATTTGATAAAGATACATAATAAGCAATTAAAAAATTTTGTTGCTAAAGAAAATAAATATTTCATGCCATTATGTGTCGGCACGCATGTATTTTTTATAACCGGCACTCATCGGCACGGCTTGGCACGCACCGTGCCGTACTGTGCCGGCAAGTTTTCGGCACGACCCCGTGCCACGACACTTAAATCCTTGATGTGCACGCATGTTTGTGTGGATAACTTAGCTTGAGAAAATCAGACATTTTCTAATGGAAGTTTTCTGATTTTATGTAGGGGTGATTGTTGATGATCCAAGAGTGCTTGTGAGCTATTATGTGGTTTTTATCTTCTCCTCATTTAAACTTCGTTCTGACCACTCTTCTGGTTTCTCGGACTCGCACACATACCGTCAGATGAGATCACAGAGGAAAAACACTTTAGTTTGGAGAGACCTCTCGTTCGAAACAAAAAGCTTCTGGACATTTCTTGATTATGTGAGACTCTACTCCTACTGTCATTTATTAGACATTGTCCTCTTCTTAATTCTAATAACTGGCACACTGGAATATGATGTTCTTCACCTTGGTTACCTTGGTTTTGCGCTGGTTTTCTTCAGGATGAGGCTTGAGATATTGAAAAAGAAGAATAAGATTTTCAAGTTCTTGCGCATGTATAACTTTGCGCTCATTGTCCTTTCTCTTGCATATCAATCTCCTTTTCTTGGGGATTTTAGCTCTGGCAAGTGCGAACAAATTGACTACTTATATGAGATTATTGGATTGTACAAGTATGACTATGGATTCAGGATAACGTCGCGATCTGCATTGGTAGAGATAGTGATATTTTTGTTAGTGTCAGTGCAGTCATACATCTTCAACTCGGAAGAATTTGACTATGTTGCGAGATATCTCGAGGCAGAGCAGATTGGTTCTATGGTCCGAGAACAGGAGAAAAAAGCTGCTAGGAAAACTACAGAGCTGAAGAATACACGTAAAGCTGAAGAGGAAAAACGTCAGAGAAACTTGCAAGTAGAGAAAATGAAGTCTGAGATGCTCAATTTGCAAATTCAGCTTAACAGCATAAGTTCTGCTACCACAGCGAGCAACAGTTCTTCACAAACTGAAGGCCTTCGACGTAGAAGGAACTCTCCTCAAAACATGGATAAAGTAGCTAATGTGCCAGATGGTGAGATTGCATTTCCCAGAAAGCAGGATAAGAATGTCAGTGCAGAAAAATACCATTCTTTTGACTTTGTTGCGCCTGATATGCAAAACAATATTGCATCATCTCAGGTAACATCTGACTTGCTTCGAACCTCAAACGCTAGTGTGAAAGGTGAAAGCGCATTTCCTGTGGATTATGTGAGTCATTCTTTGGATCCTGCTTGCGAGATAAGTGAAGTTGGAGAGAAGGATGATGCCGTGTACACTAATTTGGACAAAAAGGAGAAAGAGAGAGGCCAGCATAAGGAGAACCCTTTGAGATCTGCAGTGCAATTAATAGGCGATGGAGTTTCTCAAGTTCAGTCTTTAGGAAATCAGGCAGTTACAAACATTGTCAGTTTTTTGAACATTGAGCCTGAGGAATCAGATTCCAGTGGGCATTCCTTTGTGGGAGAGCGAGAATTTGACAGAATCGCAAATCAGATAACGACTGAACATGAGCACTTGGATCGTACATCTTCAGTTAATTCTAGCACTGGAGCTAATCCTCCAACCAGCCTGCAAATTGGAATGATCTTCCAGTTCATATGGTCCCAAATGAGATCTAATAATGATATCGTGTGTTACTGTTGCTTCATACTGGTGTTTCTGTGGAATTTCAGTTTGCTATCGATGGTCTACCTCGCAGCACTCTTCTTGTATGCTCTTTGTGTAAATTCTGGTCCCAGTTATTTGTTCTGGATTATCATGCTTATATATACAGAGCTCAATATTTTGCTTCAATATCTGTACCAGATTATCATCCAGCATTGCGGGCTGAGTATACATTTACCTATCCTGGAGAGGTTAGGTTTTCCTGAAAATAAAATAAAAGCCTCATTTGTGGTCAGCACATTACCTCTCTTTCTGGTGTATATATCGACTCTCCTTCAAAGTTCTATTACTGCTAAGGATGGTGAATGGGTACCAGTAACAGAATTTGGCCTTCTTGGTAGGAAGAGCTATTACGAAGAAACCTGCTATATGAATTATGGATGGAGAGACAAACTACGGCAGCTGTTTTCACCTGTAATTAACCTCATTAGGTTAATATTCATAAGTTTTTCTAGGTATTGGAGGTCACTAACGCAAGGATCAGAGTCTCCTCCATATTTTGTGCAGCTAACTATGGAGGTTAATCAATGGCCAAAGGACGGTATCCAACCACAGAGGATAGAATCAAAAATAAATGAGTTACTTAGAATAGCTCATAAAGAAAGATGTGAAGCTAAAATTCCATATCAATGCCATTCTGCCAGTAGAGTTAGAATTCAAAGTTTCGAAAAATCTTCAGAAAATGAGAATTTGGCTCTTGCTGTTCTTGAAGTTGTTTATGCTTCTCCTTCCGCAGGATGCCCAGAAGTGGAGTGGCACAGATCACTTATTCCTGCTGCAGATGTAGCAGCAGAGATTCAAAAAGCTCACAGAGAAGGACTTTTTGAAGAAATGGACTTTCCCTATCCTGTTGTATCTATCATAGGAGGGGGAAAAAGGGAAGTTGACTTGTATGCCTACGTATTTGGTGCAGATTTGGCAGTTTTCTTTCTGGTTGCCATTTTCTACCAATCTGTCATAAAGAATAAAAGCGAGTTTCTGGATGTCTATCAGCTTGAGGACCAATTTCCCAAAGAGTTTGTATTTATTTTGATGGTAAAGACGTGACTTCCTATCAGGCTTAATAATATTTGATATTGCTGATACCTTTTAGAAATTAGCTTCTTGACCTTGTTCTTTTGGCACTTATTCTGGATGCTAGTAAGTCCTCATTTTTAATTGCTAAGAACTTTTTTCTTATTATTTTCCAGGTGCTGTTTTTTCTTATCGTGGTTGATCGTATCATATATTTGTGGTCTTTTGCAATAGGAAAGGTTGTCTTCTATCTTTTCAACCTTGTCCTGTTCACGTACTCGGTCACGGAGTACGCTTGGTGCATGGAACCATCTAACAAGAACATTGGAGGACTTGCTTTGCGTGCTATCTACCTTACTAAGTCAATTTCCTTAGCACTACAGGCGCTGCAGATTCGCTATGGACTCCCTAACAAGAGCACCTTGTATCGGCAGTTTTTGACAAGTAAAGTCACACAAGTGAACTATCTGGGCTTCCGCCTGTATCGGGCCTTGCCATTTTTATATGAATTGCGATGTGTACTTGATTGGTCCTGTACAACTACATCACTAACAATGTATGATTGGCTGAAGGTATGACTTTAGTACTTTTTGTTTTTGTTAATATATATTAAAGAATTTATTTCAGTTAATTAAATTTGACCTTAGTATCTAAAAGATACTATTATTATAAACTTCAGGAATTCATCTTGAAAGTAAATTAGATTTCTCCTCTTGACATGATTCAAGCTATAGCATGAATGCCAGTTTTGACATATAGATATTTTCTCTTTATACTTCCTGTCCTTTTGGAAAATCCAAATATTTATTAATGAAATCTTTTATTTAATTACTATAACTAGTAGAATAACAGGCATATATTTCTTGATGTTCTTATATAGTCATCATTCTTCTAACAGATGCTTTTATTTTCTGTATTTCTCAGAGTTTCTTGAATTCCGTACTATTGCTACGTTTTGTCCTGATATTTTTTCTTCTTTCTGTGATCATTCCATATAAACCTCCAATCTTTTGTGTATTTGTTTATTTCCATTATTTTATTATAAAAATGCGATATAGGTATTCAACTGTCTCCGTTGTTGTTAGCTATATGATGTTCTGTAACCTCGGTAATAGATAGGTCAATTTAAAATTGGCAGTTTGATCTTTTACTTTCCTGAAGTTCACAGAAATAATTCAATATAAAAAATATTTTCAAACATGTGAAATTAGCATATTGTCATCTTCAGTTTATTTAGAGTACTGTATTCTTAGTTATGTTCTTACGATCATCTGATAAGTTCTTATTTTCCTGCATAGTTGGAGGACATCTATGCAAGTTTGTTTCTTGTCAAATGCGATGCAGTTTTAAACAGGGCGGAACATCAACCAGGACAAAAGCAAACTAAAATGACCAAATTCTGTAGTGGAATTTGCTTATTCTTCATACTGATATGTGTTATCTGGGCACCTATGTTGGTAAGTGATTTGGTATATATCAGCTTTTTATTGTTTTTTGTTTGCTATATACATAAATGTATTATTTCTTGTACTTTTAGGATGTGTTTAGTTATGGGATAGTGTTAGAAGGGATAAATATTTAAATTCTTGGAATAACTCAATATTCTAGGATGGAGAGGAATATAAGGAATTTTGTGTTTGGCTTGACATTTTGTTATTCCCTAGGATAACCAAAATCATGTTTGGCTATTTTTCTAAAGAACAATGGAGAAAAGTGGAAATTAGTGTGGTGTGGAGAATGAGGCGAAAGGGTAGGTGAGAGTGCAGCGCAGAGAATGAGGTGAAGGATACGTTGGGGAATTGTGGGTGGGGAAGAATACTTTTAGGCCCTCTTTGGATGTTGGAGTAAGTTATCCAGTGTTATTTTATTTGTTATGGGAATTTTTTATTTTAATTGGAAGCTGGGAATGTTGTCTAGAATGGAATAGCATATTCGACTTTGAAGTCATTTTCGGAACAAAATAAATTACCTCATAGGTGAAATATGCTATGTTACCAAATCATGGATGCCGAAGCCTTTCAAGAAGCAAAAGTTAAACTCCTATCTTTCAAGTACACAAGAAAATCAATTAGTTATCGTCGGATAACTAATGCCGACATCCAAACAAGGCCTTAATGAGTTATTAAGAATAACCTGGAATAACCTTCTTTAAGCAAAATAAATTATCCTTGTCAAATTTTGTTGTGTTTGGTAGAATACATGGGAAAAAATGGCTTATCCCTTAGTTATTATCTTACCAAAAGCAGCCACGCAGTTCTGAACTTACTATACAATCAATACTCTTAAAGTGCCATATTTGTGACACAAATGATTAAAATGCTGAGGCACAGGTGTGTGATAAGGCTAGGTAGTATGATTGGCATGGGCATGTTACTGTGCCATGTGGTATTCTGGCATGCCTACAGGCACAAAGGGCTTCCAACTTGCACAGACGGAACGCTTTGGGACAGTCTTATTATGGTTTTCATAGTTTAAATAACTTCTTGTATTATTGCTGTGGGTTTTTTTTTGGGCAGTAAACATAGTTCTTAGGTCCTTTTTTATTTTGCATTATTAGTGGTAGGCTATATTGTCATACATATAGCTCTTTTATCCCTTTATATAATTTCTTCTACTCAAAACCAACTTACTGTTGTTCCTGTTTAAAATCTCAAATAATGAACACAAATCCCTTGTTCACAGATAAGACACCTTCTTCACAGTTCTTAGGTCCTTTTTTTGTTTTTGCATTAGTAGTGGTAGGCTATATTGTCATACATACAGCTCTTTTATCCCTTTATATAATTTCTTCTACTCAAAACCAACTTACTGTTGTTCCTGTTTAAAATCTCAAATAATGAACACAAATCCCTTGTTCACAGATAAGACACCTTATTCTTGCCTCTAACATTTCAACAGAGTTATTTACATTCCTTTCTTCCTACAAATATGTCAGACTAATTACATCTTATCATTTCTGACCAAGAAATCCCAAATTTTGTAATCATATCAGATGACAAAGGATGACAGCTGCTATATTAATAATTTAAGAGGCAATTGCAGATTATATTGTACATCTCTAACATATTATTTATACAGATTGACAAAATTAATTATGTTTGAATTCCTCAATATAATAGAACATTTTGAGAAGAATCTTTGATCCTTAAAAGTTCTTTAAAAAACACGTCTCGGTATTACTTTAATAGAGAGTGGGAGACTCTTTGATATGCTCCTTGATTCCCTGTTTGAATCATCAAAAGCCCAGTAATAGGCTTAAATTTTCTGTTAGATGACCCGCTATAATTATTTATAACCTTTTCTATTCATGTGTGCAGAAGATTTTAGAAGTTTTGATATCCTAATCTCGTCAACTGTCTTTTAACAGATCTACAGCAGTGGTAACCCAACAAACATTGCGAACCCTGTTATAGATGTTAGTGTTCAGATTGATATTAAAGCAATCGGTGGGAGGCTCACACTTTTCCAAACTACTTTATGTGATATTTTCCCCTGGAAAAGTTTAGCATCCTCAGACATTCTGGACCCACAGAATTATCTAGATGCATACAATGTTGAGGACATTCAGTTGATCTGCTGCCAACCTGATGCTAGTACTTTGTGGCTTGTTCCTTCTGTTGCTCAAAACAGATATATAAGTTCCCTTGGGCAGATGGAATTAATGCTAACATGGATTTTTCTAAGAGCGAGACCAAAAGGAAAAGAATCCGTGAAATATGAATCTCCTGTTGATAATTGTCCCAGTATGGATGATGTTGCACAAGTGCTCAATGGGACAGCTAATAGCTTTAGGATAATTGATGCATATCCAAGGTACTTCAGGGTCACTGGCTCTGGTGAAGTGCGGCGTCTAGATACAACGGTATACAGCAGAATCCCTATGGTTGCCTTCAATTATTACCTATCAGTTTAAATGGTTTTCCTAGTTTACTTAACATTTTTAGCAATATGTGTAATTTTATTTATTAGGTGATCGTTCATTATGCAGGTAGATTCAGTTAGCGGCGACCTTGTTATGAACAATGGGACTCCTCCATGGTGGTCATTCCATGATCTCAATTCATTAGATTTGACAGGGTGCCAAGGGCTGTCTGGACCACTGGCTATTGTCGTATCTGAGGAGACACCACGTATGTAACTGTAACTGTAACTGTATTTTCTTGTATGCGTGTGAGATGTTTTAACATGTACTCAATCAGTACTCAATCAAATTGACCTAGTGTTGATTGCCAGAGTATAATGTTTCATTATATAAGGTGTTTGTTCTATCAATTTTCCATAATTATGCAAGTTTTAGCTGCTGATAATTTAAGGTATATTAGATGATTGCTCAATCTAAAGAGCATTTAGGTCAAAGTTGTAGGCATTTAGACTTGGCACGAGAGACCCTACTGCCTAGCATGAACACAACCACGAAGCCCAATTTTCTCTCTTAATGAGGTACATGGAATCAAGGAACATTTAGATAGGTTGGGAATAAGGATTTAAGTGCCGTGGCACGGGATCGTGCCGAAAACTTGCCGGCACGGTACGGCACGGCGCGTGCCGAGCCGTGCCGATGAGTGCCGGTCACGAAAAATACATGTGTGCCGACACATAATGGCATGAAATATTTATTTTCCTTAGCAACAAAATTTTCTAATTGCTTATTATGTATTTTTATCAAATATTTTGAACTTTATTTAGAAAATTACATAGTAATTTAAAGAAAAAAGGGTTTTGAGCTGTGCTTTCTGCACGGGGGCTGCATCGTGTCGATATCTTGTTGGCTCGATACAGCACGGGGGATACGACCCGTGCCGAGGGATACTTAAATCCTCGGTTGGGAATATTGTGGTGTTAAATTCTCATAGGCACCAATATATCCAACTTTATCACGTTGACTTGTGATTGATCAGTGGGTTAGAGAGTTCCTTCTCACTATCTTCTCTTTCCTGATTAGGCCCTGGATTGCTTTGATTAAACATGAGAAAACCATTAGGATGCATGATTGAGCCTCCACTTGGAGACAAAATTGTGACTTCAAAAGAAGATAAAGTGACTACCCAACCCAATACTCAGTTGTGCCCTGTATTTCTAAATGTACATCTCAGGTTAATAATAAAGTAATGTGTAGGTTATGAATTAACCCTAGGATCTAAATAGGTAAAACTATACCTAGAGGGGGGTGAATAGGTGTAAACGATAAAACAAACAATCTTAGTGATAAATGCTGAAAATTAAAATCAACACGCCAAAATTTTACGTAGGAAAACTCCTCTCGGAGTAAAAAACCCATAAGACCGATCACACGAAAAATCTACTAAGAAAAATTCATGTACAAGGTGATTATGTAACACAACGACTCAACCTTTACCGTACGCTCGAAGTAGATCTCCTTCGTTTGTTCACAACATGTCACGAATCCATGCTCCGTGCCCGACTTCGAATCCACGAAGCCTCCACCGACTCCTCGGCTCACGCGAATCCACGGGCTGACGTTTTTACCGTAACTTGTAGGGAACTTGGTGGTGGTGATTTAAATGCTTAGACAAACATATATTCGGGAGAAACACCTTCTAAGCATCCAACGATTTGATTCCTAAAAGAAAAATTGAGTTAAAACCTCAAGAATCAAATAGACGAAAAAATCTTGATCGAGGAAGACGATCAAGAGATTAAAAGAAGAATTTTAGGATTAGAACGTGTTTCTCTATTCTTCCTTACGTTTATAGTCACCTTAGGTGCTTATTTATAGGTTTAGAAGCAATTAGAATCAAATTAGGAATCAAAAATTGTATATTTGGAAAGTTGTATCAGGGTTTGGGTTCGGACCTTCTTGAGAGGGTCCGGACCTTGAAGTTACACAAAAACTTCAAGGATCAGTCTCTCCTTTAGAGTCCGGACCTTCCCTGCGTAAATGCTGGGAAGCCCGTTCGGGGTCCAGACCTTGCCTCAAGGGTCTGAACCTTTTTTGCGCAAAATAGAGAATTTAGGTTCGGGGTCCGGACCTTCTGCGTCAGAGAGGTTAGAAACCCTTCGGGGTCTGGATTTTGATAAAGGTTCCGGACCCTGAACATATAAAATGTGCAATTTTTAACTTTGTCCATTCAAAACCTATTCTAATAGCTTCTAATCAATTGAATGAGGATTAAATCACCACTAACATTGATTAAACGTACCTTGGGATCGTAAACTCTGTTTTCTTCATCTTCGAGTCTTCAAACTTCTACTATTTATCTTCAAATCTTCATCTTTATTTTCAAAACTTCAAAGACTTTACGAAATTCGCCAACATATGCTGTAACAATCTCTCCCTTTGGCGATTTCGTGACAAAATATAAAAAATTACATAGTTCACTGGATAGAAATAAAGATAAAGAAAATTTGTTGCAATCACCAAATAATAAATTTCACGCATGATCAATCCAAGAAAAACAAAATACAAAACAATAACTCTTAAGACAAACTTTATGACTTAGATGCTATTAGGAGTCTTGAAGTCTTGTACTCTCTGTAAAAGAATAAATTCTTGACAAAAGAAATCGTTAGTACCGCAAGAATTATTAGCCAAGAACACATATAGAGAGTAGCAACGAAAATATCAAACATTAAGTTTAGAGAGTTAGAGATATGTACAACAAAATATGACTCTCTCATCTCACAAGTCATCTCCCCCTTTTTGTCACAAAATGCCAAACCAAAACCTAAAGAGGGAGAAGATGCTAAGATGCAAAGAAAAAAAAAAAAAATAGAAAACTGAATGCATGATCAAGGAAAGCAAGAAGCTCGAGAGACAATCTAATCCGAATCAGCATCCAGAGGAGGAAGGTCAGTGCTGCAGCACCCGATCTTGTCGAAAATTGCCTTGATGATGCGGAACAGCTACCCAAGCTTCTTGGAGATCTTTTCTTGCTCAGCCCCGAGCCGCATCTGCTCTGAAGAAATCCGCTGAAGCTTTGTGGAAATGTTCTCCTGTTTTGAAGATCGTCGCTGCTGCTCTCGATAAATAGACGTCACCGAGACATCCTCTTCTGAAGTCTCAACAACAAGTTGTGATCCGCCAGGAGCTTCCTTACTAGGCTTCGAAGGCCCAGACTTGATGATAGTCGATTCATTAATCACACCCAAACTGTGCTCATAATGCGTTGATCGAGTATTGACGTTGTGTGCCCGCAGAATGCGCATTATGATCAGTGGATATGGTAGCCTTTAATTCTGGTTACTTGATTTCATGTCCTTCGTCATTCTTGATCAGATAAGATATGGAATGTTGATGTTCAAACCTTGTGCCTTCGTAGAATGACCAACTAGGCACATGCAAAGGAGTTGCTCCCACTGGACTATCTTCGTCTGCATCGTTGGAAGAATATTGTAACTGACGATGAAATTCAAAAAGCGATACTCTGGACGAAGCTCTTTTGAGTACATAGAATTCCCAGCGGACTTTGTTCTCGGCAAGCAAACTTCATTTACCACTTTGCGCCAGTTGCGCAGAGATTGCAGAGCACCTTGGAGATAGGGCATATCCACAACATTTGCCTCCATGCCCAATGCTGCAGCAATAGTGGCCGGTGTGATCTTCATTTTGTCATTACGCACCGTTGTTGTGAGTTCCAAAGGTTCGCCCATATCATCCTTTAAGCTGCCAGCACATAAATAAAACGTTCGAACCAAACGTGGACAATATTTAGATTGTTCACGAAACTCACAAATTTGTTCCAAATGACCGTTTTCATCAAGTTGTGTAAATTCTGGACATTCTTCAAAGAGACTGTTGGCCACAACATGTCGCTCTCTAATGCAAAGACGATGATCAAATGCCTTCATTTGCTTTCTGTCTGCGAACAATGTCATCATTGTCATCTAGACCTTGTGCGGCGTCAGAAGTTGGTTCTTCTATAACAATTCCTGTGGACTTCTTCTTTCCTCACGGGGGATTCTTCTTTTCGGTCCCACTTGGTACGGCAGGCTCCTTCCCCTTTTTAGAAACGTGAGCAGCTTCAATAGCCAGATACCATTCTTCCGACTCAGTTTCGGAATTCTCAGAGGCGATGTACTCACTCGCATCTTCCTCTGTACGAACACGTTTGGTGGCCTGAGTCTTCTTTAGTTCACAACTCGTCCCTGCTATTAAGTAAACAAACACCAATAGCCATGAAGAAAGCATTTTTGCAAAGCCCTGTTATAGTAATTTTTCAAGAAAAATATCTCAAATTTTAAAAATTTTAAAAATTACATCTAGATGTTCCTAGGCCCCCATGAATAAACTAGATTTAAAGAAATGTTGAAGAAATTTGATCAGAAAATGAAGAAAAATCCTGTTTTGCAAAAATGAGAAAAAATGCCCCTAATATGAAAATTATGCAAATCTGAGGAAAAAATAGGTTTTGATTCGAATAATAAAACCATGCAGAAAATGTAAGAAGACTTCGATCTACAAAAATATAAAAGAAATAGCACGATTTGATCAAGAATAATGCATAAAATCCATGAAAAACTCAAAAAACCTAAAAACTAGGGTTCTGGGATGAAAAGATAGAATCTCAATACTCACTTGTTGTGTGATGAATACTCGTCCAAAATTGCTAGAAAGCTCTAAGGAGTAGAGAGAGAAAGAGAGAAGCAAAGACAAAGAGAGGAACTCTTGTGATTTTGTAAGAAAGAAGAACCGTTATTTGTAGGTCTGAACGGAGGGTCCGGACCTTCCAGGGACGGACCAGTTCGTCAGAGTGCAAGAAATTTCTTGCGTTTAGGGTCCAGACTCTGACAAGGTCCGGACCCTGTACAAAAAAAATTTGCAGAAAAATTTAAAACTAAATCCCAGTAGTTCTTAGATGAAGATGTAAGCATTTAAACACTTTAACTTCAAACAAAATGCTTCGAATTACATCAAAAGAATTATGATTATAATAAATTTGTCAAAATATTCCTAATTTGTGAAATAAAAATCTATAAAAATTTCAAAAACTTAAATTGATGAATATCAACACATCAAACATGATCTAATGAGTAATAATATTATCAAATTATCAAGTTTTCAGAAAGTTATAAAAATAAAAGATCCGAAATTGTTTGAAATCCTCAATAATACAATTAATAGAATTGTGCTTTAAAAAACTAAGTAGTGGGTGCTTTAAAAAACTAAGTAGTGGCTCTTTGAGTATCTTTTATTTGTCCCACCTTTTAACAAACAGGAGATTTTATTAAATTTCACATATATATATATATATATATATATATATATATATATATATATGGGTCCGGCTACTATACTCTTATGAGTAAAATCCTTTTGTACTCATAAGTTTTCATCCCTTGGATGAAGGAATGTGCGGTTAGAATTATAGTAGTCCCTAGGATTTATACTATTTCCCCAACAACCTAGTAAACCATAGGGGGACCACTATCATCCTAACCGCACATTCCTTCATCCAAGGGTGAAAAAGTTATGAGTATAAAGGGGTTTATACTCATAAGAGTATAGTAGCCCTACGCATATATATATATATATATATATATATATATATATATATATATATATATATATATATATATATATATATATATATATATATATATATATTTCAATAAGCATAAAGATTAAAATATTCAAAAATATTTTATACTTTCAGAATACGTGGTAGTCGCACACACTACTCGGACGACCGAGGTGGTAGCTCTTTCCTCTATGTGGTGGTAATTTTCACTCCTATTGGGATATAACTCTTTCTGCATCTTTTAAGCATAATAATTTTGGAAAAAGTAAAACTCCCCCTTAATTAGCGGTCATCAATTAAATAGATTATTAAGTATTCAATCAATGATGAGATCTCTAGTTCATACAACCATTAACCATCAAATAAGATTGTAGCATTATCAAGAGTTCAATGTAAGAGGTTTTGAAATTGAACAATTGAAGAGATTAAAATTAATATAGATCATAATTTCAACAACTGAACTATAATGATACATAAAGTATAATCAAATTGTTAGGATTTGATAAGATGCAATTAAAGTTAAACCAAGTGCTTAAAATACTACTTTAATGTACCACACTACAAAGTTGAAAAACCATCAAACTAAAATGCAAACTATATAGAAAAAGATATGCAATCGAAAACCAAAACATGCATTTTAATGGTCCATAAAAGTATCTAGATGGATGGAAGCATACTAATAGCCTTCCGTAGGTGTATAAAATGTTTTTGATCCAAAGGCTTGGTTAAAATATATGCTAGTTGATCATCACTTGAAATATAATTAAGTTGAAGAGTATTAGATTCAACTAGTTCCCGTAAGAAATGATATTTAAGTTCTATGTGTTTTGTACGAAAATGTAAAACTAGATTTTTAGAATTATTTATGGCACTAGTATTGTTACACAAAATGGTCACGAAGGTTGTGGGAATATGAAAATCGCTCCAAACACTTTATTCAGAGCAATTGAGTAGAACAACCAGTGTTTGAAAAGGCGCGAGGCGCAAGGCTCCTTTGGAGCCTAGGCGCAAGGCGCACCGCGAGGCGCATATTTACTAAGCCTAGTTTAATTTAATATTCTACATAAAAAAAATAAAAAATAACCATACAAAAACAAAATAACCATCAAAAAGTAAAAAAAAAAAAACACATGCATATAGGTTCTCAAATTAAAAATATATATATTTCAACTTTCAACTTTCAACTTAGAACTTAAAAGTGATTGTGGTGCCAGTTTCCTCATTTGATCGTTCTTCAACCATGATCCTCATACACATCCTCATCCTCATCGCTTGCATCGCCATAATCTTCTTCTTCTTCTTCTTCTTCAGATTTTTCATCCCAAATTTCTTCTTCTGTATCCTCAAAATCAACCCGATCTGGCTCTTCATCAATGAATAAAGACGATCTAGATGACGACAGTTTATCCTTTTCTTTTTTAATTCCCTTTCCCTTTTCAATTCCTTTTCCTTTTTTTTAGGGGTTTTTATGGTTTCTTTTAGGATTTCTTTAAGTATCTTAATGGGTTAAAGTTTAAGAATCAAATTAAGAACTCAACGACCTGTTAACTTGAATCCAAAATCCATCTAAGCATAAATATTGTGAGGCGCAGCTGAGGTGCGCGCCTCGCTTGAGGCGCGCGCCTCAAAGCCTAGGCGCGTGTCTCAGCAATAGCGTTGCGCCTCACTATTGCTGAGGCGCTGAGGCACGTGCCTTGCACCTAGGCGCCGAGGCATGCGTTTTCAAACAATGAGAACAGCTACCAGCAGAAATATATTCAGCCTCAGCAGTAGATAAGGCGATGCAATTTTATTTCTTTCTATGCCAGGCTGCAAGACAATGTCCTAGATAAAAACATGCTCCACTTGTGTTTTTTCTGTCGTCCACTGAACTAGCCCAATCTGCATTTGAGTATCCAATTAGATCAAGAGATGTTCCCATTGGATACCAAATGCCATAATTCACAGTACCTTTCACATATCGAATTATCCGTTTTACCGTCTTCAGATGAATTTCTTTTGGATTGTCTTGGTAGCGAGCGCATATACCAACACTGTATGAAATATCTGGACGACTCGCTGTCAAGTAAAGAAGACTTCCAATCATACTTCTATAAAATTTCTCATCCACACCTTGTCCTTGCGAATCTACTCCTAATCCCTTGTTACTTGTACCCATAGGAGTAGGGAAGTTCTTGGCGTTCTCTAATCCAAACTTCTTCACTAATTCCTTTGCATACTTAGATTGACATAAATGGATTCCATCCTTACACTGTTTCACTTGCAATCCAAGAAAGTATGTCTGTCGCCCATCATAGACATTTCAAACTCACTAGTCATTACCTCTGCGAAGTTAGAAGCATCCTTTTCTTTTGTAGCACCGAAAACAATGTCGTCAACATAGATTTGCGGTACAATGAAATTGTTCTGATTATGCTTCACAAATAGAATCCTATCGGCTCCCCCTCGGATATAGCCTTTATCTAACAAATGTTTCGTTAAGCGTTTATACCATGCTCGCGGTGCTTGTTTGAATCTGTAAAGAGCCTTTTTCAAACGGTAGACATGATCAAGATGGTTAGGATCAACAAAATCTTTCGATTGAGCGACAATTCCTCATTTAAATAACTGTTTAGAAAAGCGCTTTTTACGTCCATTTAAAAGAGTTTATTTTAAAATGACAAGCTATCACAAACAAGATGCGAATAGAATTCAGGCGAGTAATCGTGGTGAACGTTTCATCAAAATCAATTCCCTCTATTTGTGAATAGCCCTGTGCAACGAGTCTAGCTTTATTCCGAACGACTGTACCTTCATTTTTCTTATTTTTAAAGATCCATTTAGTACCGATAATATTTTGTTGCTTAGGACGTTCAACTAATTCCTATACTTTGTTTCGTTCAAATTGACCAATCTTTTCTTGCATAACATCAATCCAATATTCATCTAGGAGAGTTTCGTCAATGTTCTTTGGTTCCATTAACGAAACATAGCAAGCAAACTCACACTCTAGCCGTCTTCGAGTGCGTACACCCTCTTGAGGATCTCCAATAATGTTAGATGCAGGATGATCTTTACAGATTTGAGAGTTTTGAGGAACTGAGGATGTACTCGGAGCTTCATGTGGTAAAGATGAATCATGCAATACAGTAGTACTATCATAAGATGTAGGTACAATATCAACAGCTTTATCAGGAAGAAGTATTGATGGAAGGCAAAATGGAATCATCATTATCATCATTATTTAGTGCAAAAGTAGAAGTATCATCAAAAGAAGTAACAAGAGATGCTTCATTTACTTCAACATTAATGGATTCTTTCATCGTTTTAGTGCGTAAATTGTACACCTGATAAGCTATGCTTATAGTAGAATAACCCAAGAAGATTCCCTCGTCACTTCGAGAGTCAAATTTGCCAAAATTCTCACGATCTCTAAGAATATAACAACAATTTCCGAAGACACGAAAATATTTGATGTTAGGTTTTCTACTATACCCAAGGATTTAAGAGCCGTGACACGGGGTAGTGCCGAAAACTTGCCGACACGGTATAACACGGTGCATGTCGTGCCGTGCCGATGAGCGCCGGTCATAAAAAATACATACGTGCCAACACATAATGACATGAAATATTTATTTTCTTTAGCATCAAAATTTTTTAATTGCTTATTATGTATTTTTATCAAATATTTTAAACTTTATTGAGAAAATTATTTAGTAATTTAAAGAAAAAAGGGTTTTGAATTGTGTCATCGGCACGAGGGCTGTATCGTGTCGGTATCTTGTTGGCACGATACAACACGGTGGATACGACCCGTGCCGATGGATACTTAAATCCTTGACTATACCATAGTTCATATCGAGTGTTCAAAGTACTCGGGAGCAAGTAAATTCTGTTAATTACATAGATAGCCTTGTTAACCGCTTTAGCCCTAAAGTATAAAGCAAGTTGTTTACTGTGTAGCATAATACGTGCCATCTCTTGTACAACCCGGTTCCTATGCTCGACTACCCCATTTTGTTGTGGTGTATAGGGTGCAGAAAATTTATGTTTTATTCCATGTGAAACTCAAAAATCAATGAATTCTCCACCTCTATCACTTTCGGATTCGTACATTCTGTTACTACACATTCATTAAACGATGACAGATTTCATGAAAAGAATCAAAAGTATCAACCTTCTCTTTTAGAAAAGCACCCCAAACAAAGTGAGAAAACTCATCAACCATAAGAAGTATACGTATCATTTCCCGCCCAAGCTTTGTTGTTTAGTTGGCTCTATTAAATCCATGTGCAACAATTTTAATGGCCGTTTTGTCCCTAAGAAATTCAAGTTCTTATGTGCGGATTTAATTTGTTTTCCCTTTTGCCACCACACACAATATTTTTTTTGAAACTAATTCTAGGAACTCCTCTAACAATGCCTTTCTGTGATATCATAGATAGCTCCTTAAAGTTAATGTGACCTAGTCGTTCATGCCAAAGTGTTTCAACATCTAAAGAAGCTAGATTGCAATGTTCAATTGAGTTAGTATGAACTATATAACAATTGTTTTGTGACCTAATTCCTTTTAAGAAAAATATGTCATTTGCATTAATCATAGAACATTCTTTTGAAGAAAATTTCACGAAATATCCATCATTATACAATTGGCTAATGCTTATGAGATTTGTCTTTAGACCCTCCATATAGAAAACATCATTCAACGTAGGGCCATCTGGAATAGTGACTATTTCTTTACCAACAACTTCAGAAGAACAACCGTTTTCGAAAACAACAAGGCCTCCAGAGATTTTATAAAGAGGTAAGGTAATTTTTATTACTAGTCATATGTTGGGAACAACCACTATCCAAATACCAGATGTATTATCATAAGCATGTAGAGAAGTGTATATGAGCAGACATGGAAAGAGTTCACCTTTGTGCACTCAAACCTTACGAGTTTTAGGTTGCGTCGGCCTTGGTTGAATTTGAGGTTGATTTGGTGCCTTTGGTGAATTTGGCTTCTTCTTTGGATCATCTTTCTTAGGCTTCCACGTAGGTATTGTCTTGGGGAATGCTTTTCTCAGATTGCTTGAAAACTGTTGCTTCTTTTTCGGCTTCCAATTGGGGTGGACATTCAAACTTGGTCGCCTTGATGTTGTTGGATTTTGCTTAAGTCCTCGTTGGCACATCCTTTTAATATGCCCTCTCTCCCCACACCGACGGCACACCTTGTTCATCAATTTGTCCGTAGGTGAAGTAGGTGCTATTGAAGTAGTAGGTGGAGTTGGTTTTGTCATAGTGGATAGAGCCGACTTGAACAGTTGTTTTGTTTCCTTGGGAATTGGCTTCACAAATGTTCGCTCGTAACCAAGACTAAGTTTGTTCATTTGAACAAGGTCAAGCGTCCTATCCAACTTGCTCTGACCTGAAGAAAATCTTTTGATGTCATCTTTAAGTTGGGGAATGGTCTTGGTCATTTCCATGTTTGCCTCTCGTTCCTCGGTGTATAGCTTCGTAAAGTGAGTTGCTTTATCAACTTGTTTTTCATTTTCACCTTCAAGAAGCTTACACATCTCTTGAAGAGATTTGTCGATGTCCATCAAATTGTTCTTTTCCTCTCCAAGCGTTTTTGTTAGGGAAGATGCATTGGAGGATTGTTCTTCGAGCTCAAGCAACTTTTTCCTTAACTTCTTGTTGTGCTTCGCCGTCTTCTTAGATTCTACCAAGAGTTGTTGATAGGTGATAGCAAGGTCTTCTTCTTTTGACTCTCCATCACTTGACTCGATCTCCGAAGTTGATTTATCATGCAAAGAGGAAATAAGGATAGAGTCAGTAAAAGTAGAAGCTAAACACATGAAAGGAGAAGTAGATGATGCAAGCAATGCAGTCGCATTAGTGTCCTCATCACTTGAGGTTGACTTATCCGAAGATGAATCATCCCAAGTGATGGCTTGCATAGCTTTCCTTTTCGAAAGCTTTTGTTAGGACAATCCGATGCTATATTCCTAAAGCCTCTACACTTAAAGCATTGGATTTGCCCTTTGGTATGTTTCTTTTCTTTTGAGGAACTCCCTTGTTTCCTTGATTTTGAGCTTGAAGATCCTTTCCCCTTGTTCTTGTTTTGTTTCGAGGATGATGACATTTTGTTTGAATTGTTCCTCCTAAAATTGCGACAAAACTTCTTCGTTAAAAGTGCCAGTTGTTTCTCGAACTCCTCTATTGAAGGGTCTTCATCCGAATCCGAGGTGGACTAGTTTGTGTCTTCTTCTTTTGATGTCTTTAAGGCCATCCCCTGCACCTTTAGAAGAAGACATCCAGAAGAAGAGTTAGTAGGAAAAGTCATTTAATAAGTTTGAAGCGCACCAACTAATTCTACTACTTTTAGTTCAATATCCGTTTCCATGGCCGCTACCTTCGGAAGAAATCTCTCTGGAAGAGTTCTTAAAATTTTTCTTACAACTTTCGATTTCGAGATTTTCTTTCTTAAATTAGTGTATGTATTAATAATGTGTTGTAATCGAGTATAATACTTAATAAAGGTCTCATTTTCTTTCATGTGAATAGAATCAAATTTGCTAGTAAGAATTTGAAGTTTTTGGACCTTTACCAAGCTCGTTCCTTTATGCGTAACTCGGAGAGTATCCCAAATTTCTTTCGCCGTCTCATAAGTAGAGGCGCGAGAGAACTCGGTTTGCGACAAGGCATTAAATAAGATATTAATTTCCTTGCCGTTGTAAGAAGATAGATCAATTTCTTCCTTATACCACTTTGTCTGACGCTGGGGAGTGGTAACATTAGCAATTGCTTCGGTGGGATGTTTTCATGCGAACTCCATCGATTGCCATACTCGCTCATCGATAGAAATTAGAAACTCTCATGCGAACCTTCCAATAGGCATAATTAGTGCCATCGAATAGCGGAGGTCGGTTAATATTTCCACCCTCACCCATAGTTTACAAACCTATACCCGCTTTGATACCACTTTTAGGTTATGAATTAATCCTAGGATCTAAATTAGTAAAACTATACCTAGAGAGGGGTGAATAGATGTAAATGATAAAACAAACAATCTTATTGAAAATAAAATATAAGCAGAAAATTAAAATCAACACGTCAAAATTTTACGTGGGAAAACTCCTCTCGAAGTGAAAAACCCACATGACCGATCACACGAAAAATCTACTGAGAAAAATTCACGTATAAGATGATTAAGTAACACAACAACTCAACCTTTATCGTACGCTCGAAGTAGATCTCCTTCATTGGTCCACAACACGTCATGAATCCACGCTCCGTGCCCGACTTCGAATCCACGAAGCCTCCACCGACTCCTCGGCTCTTACGTGAATCCACGCGCCGACGTTTCTTCCGAAACTTGTAGAGAATTTGTTGGTGGTGATTTAAATGCTTAGACAACCATATATTCTGGAGAAACACCTTCTAAGCATCCTTCGATTTGATTCTTAAAAGAAAAATTGAGTTAAAACCTCAAGAATCAAATCAACGAAGAAATGTTGATCGAGGAAGACGATCAAGAGATTAAAAGTAGAATTTTAGGATTAGAACGTGTTTCTCTATTCTTCCTTATGCTTAGAGTCACCCTAGGTGTTTATTTATAGGTTTAGAAGCAATTAGAATCAAATTAGGAATAAAAAACTGCATATATGGAAAGTTGTATCGGGGTCAGGGTTCGGACCTTCTTGACAGGGTCCGGACCTTGAAGTTACACTGTAACTTCAAGGACCGGTCTCTCTTCAGAGTCCGGGCCTTTCTTGTGTAAATGCTCGGAAGCCTGTTCAGGGTCCGGACCTTGCCTCAAGGGTTTGGACCTTTTCTGCCCAAAATCGAGAATTTAGGTTTGGGGTCCGGATCTTGTCTCAAGGGTTCGGACCTTCTGCGTCAGAGAGGTTAGAAGCCCTTTGCGGTCCGGACTTTGACACGGTCGGAATAAAATGTACAGTTTTTAACTTTGTCCATTCAAAACCTATTCTAATAGCTTCTAATCAATTCAATGAGGATTAAATCACCACTAACATTGATTATACGTATCTTGGGATCATAAACTCTGTTTTCTTCATCTTCGAGTCTTCAAACTTCTACTCTTCATCTTCAAATCTTCATCTTCATTTTCAAGACCCCAAATACTTAACGAAATCCGCCAACATATGCCATAACATGATGTTTCGTCAGCCTGCTGCATAGCTGAATATTATACTATGTAAAATAATGAGCTGCTGGTTTACTGGGCATTTGTGTTCGTGTTGATCTTCCCCTTATTTGTTCCTGTTATGCAGAATTTTATCTGTAGTTTAGAAACAAACCCTATCATGTGAGAAAGAACCTTGCATTTTATGTGATCTACAACAGTTGAATTATGTGCATGCATATGATTGTATGCCCATTTCAACAGTAACAACGTAAATCTTCTACAAATTGATGTTTCATGCATTTGTAGTTGGAGAGTACTTCATGTAATGGAAGTCATGACCCTAAAACAAGTGCATTTTTATTCTTTTACTACTGTTGCTTTTACTTTTCATGCTTATCATTCATGCTTTTGTTAAATTACAGAGGGTATTCTTGGTGAAACTCTAAGCAAGTTCAGCATTTGGAGTTTGTACATCACTTTTGTACTAGCTGTTGCCCGATTTATTAGACTACAATGCTCAGATTTGAGAATGCGAATACCATATGAGAATCTTCCTTCTTGTGACAGGTATGCAAAAATATTCTGCTACTTTGGGCTTACTTTTGATGATATTGCAGACAATAGTTTTCAAGTTAAATATATAATTTTCATATTGAATATATATTCCTTTGTAATAAACTGCAGATGAACTCCTTATTTATTTTTGCTATGTATAGCATTCCTTTTCATGCTCCCACTGGTTGCTATTTTGGATATATCATAGAACTAAAATCATGTTACTAATTGTTGGTTGCATAATACAAGTAATGAATGTAAACCAATAAACCATATATAACAATTATAGTGCGTGAAAATAAATTGATAATCTACAAAATAAATTCCTTGCATTTCTACCCGATCTTGCATCTTTCTCATTTATTTCTACAATATCCTAGAACTATTGCATGGAATCAATTATAGATTGTCTTCTCTGCATCAACCTAAGTGAGAACATGGATCATCACTAAGGGATCTAAGCTGCGAAATAATCCTTATTATTGATATACTAAAACGTTTGATACTAATTTCAGAAAAAAATGTTACACCTTTTTTTTTTTACATCTCTTTTATTCTAACAATCATTTCTTTTGTCAAAATTGTACAATATTGTTTAACACTAACAAGTAAGAAAGGATTACACCTTTTTTTTTCCTTTTTTTGTGGTGTTAGTTCTTTGCTTTTTTGAAATTACTCTTTTTTCTACATATTATTTAATTTCCATACAAACCTTCTACATTAGAGATCTCTTTAATTGGTAAAAATTATACAATTTATTTTGATAAATAATGTACAAAGCTACGAATAAAGTGTCGCCCCGTGCCGCTCGGCACGGGGCGGCACGTACCCTGCCCCCAATATAGGGGCACGGTACAAGGGGGGTGCCAAGGCATCGTTGACGGGTATCGCGCGTCCAATCCACGAAATAATTTGATCTATGGACGACATCGTTGTGGTAAAGGTCGTAATGCCAGAGGAATCATTACCGCAAGGCATAGAAGGGGAGGTCATAAGCGTCTATACCGTAAAATCAATTTTCGACGGAATCGAAAAAACATATCTGGTAGAATCGTAACCATAGAATACGACCCTAATCGAAATGCATACATTAGTCTCATACACTATGGGGATGGTGAGAAGAGATATATTTTACATCCCATATCGCGCGAGACGCGCGATACCCCCCGAGGGTATCGCGGCATCTACTTTTTTTTTCTTTTTTTTGTTTTTTTTTGTGTGCATATCCTTCTCTCTCTCTCTCTCACACACACACACACACACACACACACACACACACACACACACAATTAGTTTTGATTTTTTTGTTACGGTTGTTTTTTTTCTCTCACAGTTAGTTTTGATTTTTTTTGTTGTGATTGTTTTTTTTTTGGGTGAGCTTTTGTACCTCTCATCCGTTGTTATTTTTTTTTTTTAATGAATTTTTTTTTTGGTAGGTTCTTATATCTTCCATCCAATTTTTTTTGAGATTCGCCTTTATATTTCCTACGTGATTTTTTTTGTTTTAAATATTTTTTATTTCTAAAGTTTTTTTTTAAAAAAAATATATAAAATTAGGTAATTTTTTTATTTGTATTTTATAAAAAGTTGGAAATAAATATAATTGATTTAATTATTATATAGTCAAAATTTTAATTATTTTAGATAGATCTAATATTTTAGATGAGATTGGCGATAAAAATATTTTTAACTTTGAAAATTCTATTTTTGAATTTAAAAGATTGAAAATACTGATAAAATTAAAAGAAAAATTAAATTAATTAATACTTAAATTTGTTTAATTTATTTGTCATATAATTTATTGCTAAGTTTTTATGAATAGATCTAATATTTTTTAAAAAATATTTAAATAAAAAATATTTTCTTTCAAATATTTAATAAATATTTTAAAAAAATTTAAATGAAAAAAAGTTATCAAAGCAATTACGGTCTTATTATAGTTAATCTAAATATCTAGCGGTCTCTCGTCAAATTAGTATGCATCAATTCTGCAAATATACATTAAAATTTTGAAAAAAAATATTTCTCTAATTTTGTATATTATATTTTTTTTTAAATTTCAAGAAAAAAAAAAAGATAAAATCAAACTAATTTTAAAAGTCCAAGCAATTCTCACAATTTTTCTAAAAATTTTTAAATTTTTTTTTTCTTTAATTTAAAAATAGCTATATATATAGTCAATATTTATAATTATTTAACTAAACCTTTCAAAATAGCATAATAAAAGTTTATTGGGAACAAAAAAAAATTAAAAAAAACGTGCCAGATCGTGCCACTGGAAGGTTATGCGTATCCATCGGCACGCAAGCGTGCCACGTGTCGGCATGCAAGCTTGCCCGTGCCGTACTGTGCCAGGAGGACAACGACACGCCCCCGTGCCACGACACTTTATTCCTTGGTACAAAGGCTCGCTCATCCCCTAAATTTCTTTTTTATTAACATACACTAATGTAGCCAAATAAACTAAAAATTTAACCAAAAATTTTAAACCTTAAACACTAAATACTAAATTTTAAAATTTTCAAAAAAAAATAAAAATAATTGAAGGGTATTTTTTGTAGAAATAATGAAAGATACTTTGTATTTTAATCGTTGGATTAGATTTGATTGTATTGATTGATTTTAAATTTATAGATTTATAAAAAGGACTTAAATCGTATGGTTGTAAGTAACATATTTCAAAAGAGATAGATTAGATTAATTGAAGTGAAGTGGAATTAACCTATATGTGATCAATGGCATTTTTGGCCAAAAAAAAAAGAAACTTGCTCTTTTATTAGTATAGATAGATATAGTTATATATATTATTTCTTTTCAAATATCTCACATTCATTATATGTACATTTTGCTATTTTAGTTAAATTAGTAGTTAAGTGTATGTTAATAAAAAAAAATTAGGGGATAAATCTTGATCTCTCATACTTATATCTATTTTGTAACAAAATTTCTAAATTTAAATTTGAGTAATTTAAAAAATGTGCCATTTTTTAAATTCTTCCTTTAATATATATTCCATTCCATAATATTCGTCTGATTTCTTCTTTTTTGATTTTTTTGATTTTCTTTTAATTTTTCTCACACGTCACACTCTTCTCTACCGTATTTCTCCTCATTCCAAAATAATTTTCTTTTACATAGGTGGAAATAAATTGTCGTCACAAGTAAGAAAATAAAAATAGAAGTAATTAAGTGTTATTATTTTTTCTTTCTAATGCATTATAATAGTGTATATTAAAGATGAGGGGGGTATTCGTACATTTTTTATCAAAATAAATTGTATATTTTTACCAATTAAAGAGATCTCTATTGTGGAAGGTTTGATTCATTGAATTGGGAAATTATTAATAGTACCCTATGTTGAGACCAAAATTTTCGCCACTCGAGGAGATGACATGTCACGCCCCGGGGTCGAAACTGCGGCCCGGGCTCGCCAATAGATCCGCCGCCTATACAAAACCCCGCATAGACGAAGCGTCCTACCTGCAAGAAAAGGGACTACAGCTAACCAGATATCAGAGCTATAAAGTAAAAGAGCTGTAAAACTAAAACCAAACATCTGTACAACTGGAAACAAAGATACAATGTCCATCTCCCATAAGTGATAATCATACAATATCCTCAATACAATAAACGAGAACTCAACAGGGAGGTAACCTGAAATAATACATCAGTGTACAGGCTCTCAGTACAAGTCAGATCCTCACAATACAATGATCTCTCAAAAGCGGAAAAATAAATAATCTACTGACTGTACTCAGGATCTCCAATGTAAGGGTAACGCTACTCTCCACAGCCGGGCAATGATCTCTCAAAAGCGGAAAAATAAATAATCTACTGACTATACTCAGGATCTCCAATGTAAGGGTACCGCTACTCTCCACAGCCACGTAGGGATCTAGCTCGCGACTCCCTCGCCTCGAACAGCAACCGCAGAATCAGCAACACCCGCTAAAACTCTGCAAAACAAAGGAGAGAAACGAAAGAGGAGGGGGAAAACCCCCAATGGGTGTGAGAACTACACCAAAAAGGGAGTTCTCAGTGGGTACCACCGCCAGGCCCGACGATCTGCCCACTAAGTCTACTAGAGGCATAAGATAACAATGCAGTAAAAACTGAACAAGAAAGCTGGAGGTGCTCAACAGCTACCATGCCTCTATCTAAATGCTCAAAAGGGGAAAACCAATGGAAGGTATGCAACCACTCGCACATGAAGTGCACAATCGACCCAATCGAGCTGATTGCCACATCTGGTCCAGTCAAGCCTGCGCCCACCTACAACCACCTCCCACTGCCGGGCAGGAATTACGTAGGGTGTCCATACGGACTAACTCGCTATCGAATAGTGGCACATACAGGCTATAGTCGAAATCCACGCTCTCTCTCAGAACGGATAGACTCAAGATCCTCAACCTCTCGCACAACGGTCGAAAACTCACAACGACCACGGGACAACCGTTAACCCCAAACGGTTCCCAACAACAGTAGCACTGGTCTAAACACAGCTACTAGACTCCACTCGGGCCCCTGACACGAGTGCAACAACAAAAGTACCAGCCTGAATAAACCCAATCCAATCACCAGTAAACACTGGTACTGCCTGCTCTGATGTTGAACTCAACAACTCATCCGCGGGATACAGACCGGCTCCTGACCGGCACGGTCGCATCCCAAGATAAGTAACAGACCGGCTCCTGACCGGTACGGTCGCACACTCCGGAGTGGCACTCGAGGGGAGCGACCCACACGAGTAAAGTATCACTGTAACAAGTATCACGATATCGCAGGACTGGATCACGACTCTGATCGAAGTGGGAAATCCATCCACTAAAGAAACCTGATCCCCAATCTGATGCACAAGTAACCTCCGGTCAACCGCCCAATGTCCGCGGTCACCGCAATACCCACAATCAAATGCAACCTGTCCCAGACTCAAAGTCTCGACTACACTATCCCAAACCCCTGCTCGAACCCGAGCAACCTGAATCTAGAAAGAAAGGAGAAAGAACAAACATGGTTTCTCCTAAGTCAGATTCCAACATGATTGTGTAGCAATAAATGATGGCCTAACTAGATGTCCATACAAGCATGCATTTGCCCTCAAAAAAATGAAAGGGAGTAAATCACATAATAGCTCTATAAGGGTATAAACAACATGCCAAAATTCCTAATGAACTACACCTGTCCATAATCCATGATCCATAATAATTCCTCGGAGTAATATCCGCACATAGATACATAATCCTGCCCCATCGAGTAATCATATCATAAAAGATTATGTGCAACATGGCATGCTAAGCAAATACTACTAAAGTATGTCAATCTACATGATCTAGGCCATTCCTCAAACTTCCATCTCGATGCTAGATATTGCACAATTAAACATGCATGCTACAATCACATAGGGTAAATCTCCTTAGGTAAGCTTTTACTATTTATTATCATGGATATCCAAATCTTGCAAGTCCTCAATAATATTTAACATAAATATTAATCTTGCAATTCCCTTATACAATCATCCTTCCTAGCTTACCTCACAATAACATACAATGTACCCTAAACATGCATGCATTCTAACATAAAAAATTAGAGAACCGTCCACCGGTTCTGGAAATGAAGTAACCCACCTGACGCGCTTTCCGCAGGCAAAGCCGAAGTCGGTGAAAGCGTAGTCACACGCTATCCAAAATCTGCCGAAACTGCACCCTTGGTACTCAGTCGCACAAGCCTCTACCTCAACCAACAATGCCACCACATACAACAATCAAATACCCCAAATGCCCAAACAGCACACGCTGTTTTACAAACCAGCAGAGAAGAGGGGCGATTCTCACCTGCGTACAGTCCTCCAAAAATCCCAGAAAAATCACGGTTGCGATCCTCGCGACGAGTAGATCCAAATCGAGTATTTATACGTCTCGTTCCGACACCTGTAGGCCAAGATATAAATACAACAACGCGGGTATGCCGAATTATCACAAACAGAAATATGAAGGAAACCAGTCCGAAAGAAGCAAAAATATCACCTTCGAAGAGTCCTCCAAAAATTCCGATAAAAATACAGGTGTGTTCCTCTCGAAGCGTAGATATCAATCGAGTCCTTAAACGCCTCATTCCGATGCTCGTAGACCGAGAAAATCCAACAATACTCCACCGCTGTCCCGTACCTCGCAGTAGTACAAAGGGTCACAGAAAAGCCTCAGGAACCGTGCCAAAAACCCAAAATGAGGCGAAGTGATCAACACGAAAATCGAAGGCGTACCTCTCGTGAACGCGCTGCCGCAAAAATCGGCTCAAAAGTCCATCGAGGTAGTCCAGGGGGTCTCGCGCACTGAAATGCGACGGTAAAAGCAAAAATCCAAGGAGCGTCGATGTGCACCGCGTCGCAGAAAACGCCGATGCCGCGGCCTCTAAAAATAACCCGGGAATCCATCGAAGGTTGGAGGACACAGTGGGGAAAGGCTCTGCTCAAAGGGGGCTCCCAGAAATGCCAAAATCTCGCACAAAAAGCCCCCACAGCCTATTTATAGGCTGAAATTCAGGCCCAAAACACGGTTTGGGGTACAACTTCCGGGCGCCCGAAAGTTTCGGGCGCCAACAGTGCCGCCGATCTAGCTGTCCATCACGCTCCCAGATCAGCCTCCTTGCGACACGCCGCCCCCGCACAGCAAACAGCCAAAACCACCATCCGCATTGTGCCGCGTGGCCCGCCCCCACGCTGACGCGTGGCGCGCACCCCGGTCAACGCCCGCCTGCCGCGCACGCTTCCCGAGACCTGCCGCGCCAGCCTGTGGACTGCGCCCACTACACCAGCGAATCAACCGCTGCCATGTGTCCAAAGTGGGCCAACGGGACGCTGCCACGTGGCACACCGTCCCCGCTGCACCGCGCGCCTGCTCCCGTGGGCCGGGCCCACTGCACCGCCACTCCAGCTCCGCCACGTGGCGTACGGCGCCAATCGGACGCCGCCACGTGGCACGCTCCTCCGTCCACCGGTCCACCGTGCACCCAAAACACTAGAAAACTTCCGGGTGTCCGTTTTTGGGCGTCCGAACTCAGAAAAATACGACCAAGCAGTCGATTTCCATCGTTTTCGCGCGCCGAGTCCAAATCCGATATCCGTTTTGCCCAATTCCACTTCTAAAATTCGGTGGGGCATCCAAACACACTCGTGAATCTATTTTTCTCCCTGAGTCCATCACTTGTGTTCAATTTGCGCATAAACACCTCCAATACTCAACATAAGCCTCCAGAAGCTGCTGATCCAACTGTAATCCTATCGCGGGGATTCGGGTCCTCACATGACAAGTGGCGTATATCTTCGGCCAAAAGACATCAGCTGATAGAAGAATGAGTCAACGAAGAGGGACCTGCGTCTTGACTAAGACCGGTCTCAGTGACTCAGTCATGTGAGAAAGCGGTACGCAACATACGCCATCCGCTAAAGACATCAACCGATAGGAGAAGCGGTCAACAAGAGGATTATCGGCTCATCCAGGACCGTCCTCGGCTGAAGACAAACATCAGATCGTCTCAGTCGAGCATTGAAAGAGGCGAAGTCAAGGTCAACTCTCGGCTTCTCGAAGCCACAGAAGGAAAGACTCTGAAAGGAAGGAATGCGAGATTCGGCAAGCGGCGCCCAGCAATGGAACGCGCCGAAGATCACACGCTTCGGCGCGTTGAGTAGGGGATGAACCTAGACGAAAAATGACTATTATCCTATTGAGGAGAATCGACTAAAAAAGTAGTTGTAGAATTTACGATAATTTCCCTTAGATCACGTCGATTTCCAGAATCGGCGGTTATACACCTGGTTCGTAAATGTATAAATAAGCGAATTATCGAAAAAGAAGGGGTTCTGCAACCTCGTAAGCTAGTGACCACCCTAGTTTTTTCATATCTTTCATACCTACATTTACTTCTTTCCCAAATAAGTTTCATACCTGCATCTACCACATTTCCTAGGAGTAGATTAACTTGTAATCGATTCCCAGTTACTCTTGTAACCCCACTCCAATTTCTTAATACAATTTCTTAATCGGCTTCTTAGCCGTGTCAAATTCTTGTCTCCTCATCTCAGTTCGGCTATTCTAGGACGAACTCTGCTTACCTTTAAACCCCTGTTCGGCTGATCTAGGCCAAACCCTGCGAGAGTTTGATTGAGAAGAACCCGGCCGAGCAGATCCTTGCTCGGCCCGATCTCTTGATCCCTTGGCATGCGGGGCCGATCACGGACCGCGACTTTTTGGCCCAACACCCTATATATCCAAACATCTTAGAAATCTAATGGATATTTGCTCTTAATTATAGAAGTTGAAATTATATCCTATATTGCGAAAAAAAACCCATATTAATGAGCACCCGAAGCATGCTATAAGACAATGGCCATCGCTGTAGAATAATGATGGAGAAGGAAAAAGTCGAAATACGTGAAGTGGGTTGTAAGGAGAGAAGGCGCAATGAGATATCTTCGGTGAGACTGCTGCGGGGCGCGGCAAAGGTAGGGTGTGCAACGGAGTGGGAGAGGTGTAATAGGATGTCTTCGACTGCGGCAGAAAAGGAAGGGAAAAATATAGTGAATTGGCGGAGAGGGAGAGAAGGCGAGATGCGTTGAGAGAGGGAAAATAAGAGGTTTTAAGAAAAATTGTGGAGATTTTTAAAAAACCGAAAATCTTGGATTTTTTTAAAATTTTTTAAACTGGACAGTATTAGAGCGTGCAGAAAACGTGCTAGTAGATATGCCAAAAATTCTAGAGTTTTTTAAAAATTTAAAATCGGGCGGTATTAGAGTGTGCGACACGTATATATGAAAAAAGGGAAAAACGTGAAATCGTGCCAGTTGATATGGGAAGGGTAATTTCATTAATAATATGATAGATATTTTATTTATTATTCGTCGGATGAGATCTGATGGCCTAAATTTATCATATAATACTAAATTATTTTTGAAATTGAAACATATGATGGTTATAAAGTTTATGCTGACAACCAATGGTCCGATGTTGTTAGGAGGTAATAGTCATTACATTATATGATAGTGGCAATATTGGAAAAAAAGTAAAAATAGAATTCTCTCTTTTATTAGTATAGATAAGACAGACATAAAGGGAGAACTGTTTTCTCTGTTGTACATGGCATTCCCTCTCTGCTTGATGATTTGCTTATGAGATAAATTTAAATTGAAGTGCATTATGATTTTATTTGTTTTGCATGATATAATGACCGAAGTTTGCATTTGATTGATTTGCATACTTGTTTTAATAGTTAAAATAGGTGTATTTGTTCATACTAAAATATAGATAAAACTTACAAATAAAAGTAAAATTTCTAACAAAACTATGCACATGCATTTATATATTTTTTTTGTAAATTAATTTATCATGTAAAAATCAACCATCCTACTTTAGCTCAGGTTGCTAGCACCTGTAAGCTTGCCCTTGCATGCCAAAGCGTAGTCTCCTCATTATCCATAGGAATTTCTAGGCACAAATAAAATCCCTCGAAGTGACTTGGACATCTTATTTAGCAAAATATCCAGTTAGCACTTGCAACATGACGATGTTGATCTATATGGCCCAGAAATGCTTAAACCCAAGTTGCTAATACTACCATCCTAATTCTTTAAACCCAAATTCATACTTGTATGCTATTTTAGGGCCTATTTTAGTGCATAACATCTTGTTTGGCACATCTTTCATTTACTCCAGGAGCATGGAGAAATTGATAGACGAGAAATATATACATAGAGTATACTAATATGTCTACAAAGGCATAATATTTTCGAGCTTCAAACTTTCCTTTTTCTCAAAATAAGATAAATCGCCATGTAGGTGTAATAAATTATCCGGAAAATTTATGACTGCTAGCACCTTTTAAGGGGGGACTAATGCAAGCTTCTAGAATCCAATCACACACAGGATATAACTTGTTCCAACATGTTAAAACAAAGCTGTTGAATAATAAATTATGTGCTTGCGGGAGATTTTCTTTTGTGGTTGCAACCTAGGTCACTTAGTTCTTGCTTTGCAAGCGACTGAAAGCAAGCAAACTTCTAGATTGCAATCACAAATGAAAATTCTTACAGCTTTCCAGTTATCAATGGATGACTAGTGTGTTTACAGGAAAATTTTATTTTTTGTTTTTTGTTTTTTTGTTTTTTAAATTTTTTTGTCACTAGGTGTTTGTTTTTAGCAGTTGCACCTTGCAAGGGACTAAAAGCAAGCTTCTAGATTCCAATCACCAAAGAAAATCCTTATAGCATACAAGTTATCTACGGTTAATTTGTCCAACATTGTGTTAGAATTAAGTTATCCAGTGATAACTAATGAGTTTTTGTGAGATTTTCTTTTGTGATTGGAACCTAGGATGGTCCTAGCATTCGTGATTTTTCGGGATTTCATTGCACGTTCATGGTGATTTTTCTCATTCTAAGAAACTGACTTGGGAGTTGTACAAGCTATGTAGTAGTAGACATCTAAAGTATACTCATCTATCAATTATTCCTTGAGTAAACAAAAGTGTGTACTAAAGAAGATTCTCAGGCAAACAAAGGAGGCAAACAAAGCAGACCCTTGGGTATTGTTTGGTTTAGATATAAATTGTTCTTGTTTCTTATTGGTAATGGTATAACTCTTAGGATAAGTAGGAACCAAGGTTTTAAGTATCCATCGGCACGGGCCGTATCTACCGTGCCGTACCGTGCCAACAAGATACCGGCACGATACAGCTTCCGTGCCGATGACACAGTTCAAAACTTTTTTTTCTTAAAATTATTAAATAATTTTCTTAATAAAGTTCAAAATATTTGATAAAAATACATAATAAGCAATTAAAAAATTTTATTGCTAAAGAAATTAAATATTTCATGCCATTATGTGTCGGCACGCATGTATTTTTTGTGACCGGCACTCATCGGCACGGCTCGGCACGCACCGTGCCGTACCGTGCCGGCAAGTTTTCGGCACGACCCCGTGCCACGGCACTTAAATCCTTGGTAGGAACTAGACCAATGCTGTGTTTAGATAAGAATTGAGTTATTCCTAGGAATAAGAAAAATGGCATTTGGATAATAAAATGGAATAGTGGAAAATAGGGATAATTATACTTTTAAAGTAAAACCATTTTACCTAATTAATAAATATTTTTAGTATTAATAAAATAATAATTTAATAAATTGGAAGCACATTAGCTAGCTAATAAAATATGAAAAATGAGTTAATATGTTAATTAATTATTATTCAATTAGTTTGACAATTAGCTAGTAAATAAATTAGAATAGTCAAATATTAGTTAATTTATATGAATAATAGTTAGTAGGTAATATCATAATATAATTTATTATTTAATTTGCTAGTTAATTATGAATAAAAAATTAATTGCTCAAGTACTAAAATTGATATTTATTAATTAAATAAATTAATTGCTAATTAATTATGATTAAAAAAATAATTGCTCCAATACTTAAATAAATAATTATTAATTAATAAGTTAAGTGGCTAATTAGTCAGTTAATTAGTAAATGAGTTATTATATATGAATTAACAATATTTTATAATTATTTATTACTTAATTATTAATTTTAATTGGAGAATAAGATAGGAGAATAGTAGTTCCATCCAAAAGGGTGGAACTAATTCCACCTGTCTTAACGGGTTATATAGGATTAACCCTTTAAGAGGGGAATAAGAGTTCCCTATGGTTTTTGTATGAATCAGGGGAATTGGCTCCCTTATTTTTCCCCCTTGTATGAATAAGTACTTGAGACAATTGCAATTTCTAGTTACCTCTCACATCTTACTGCTATCCATGGCAGAAAGAGTTTAACCCTGCAGTGTAGCTTGGATTACCGATTTGTAAGAAAGTGGAATGAAAATCGCTGGAAACAAGTCAACATTTCTTTACTAAAATTGGGAAACAATTTAATCGTGATTTGTTATAATTTGATCCTTTTCCTCCATTTCTTTTCCTGATATCTCTTGAAACATTCACGAGGGTTTTAATTTGATTTGCTGTAGGCTGATAGCTATTTGTGAAGGCATATATGCTGCTCGAGCGGAAGGTGAGCTGAAAGTGGAAGACGTCCTCTACCGGACATTAGTGAGTATCTACAGGTCGCCACACATGCTTCTAGAGTATACCAAGCCTGACTGAAAATTTTCCAGCTTGTCCGAACAGAACCATAGAATGAGTGCAAGTGATGCTCTGCATTTCACTCGGAAACCGAGGGAAAATGTACATGAAAAATAAACAGTTGATGCATGGGTGATTTTCCTGCAATGCCTATAGTTCTTCACAACCTAGACGTGTAGATGGGGCTTGTTATTATTTTGCGGCTCGTTCTTTTAACTAACTGGTCCATTGTACATAATCAAGAATTAAGATATTTTCCGAAACAAATACTACAGAGGCCTTCAGTGATCCTTATATGTGCCAGCAGCTTGTAATTCAACTTTCCAGAGAAAGTAAATATTCAGCTAGTGGCAATTAAAACTCAATTCATTGACGTTTCACCTGTAGACCCAAGCAGTTAGTATAGGATGGTTTTCTACTTAATTCTCAGCCAGTGCATTCGGGCCAACCGCTTGGTTTATATGTTGTTGTCAACTTAGAAAGAGTATCAATACTGCTCCCCAAGATTTTTTTTCTTCGTTTTTTAAAAACTCTGGATGCATTGTGTGCCAGTCGGTACATCATGACCAACCGTTGAGGGGGCAGAAATGCAGTTTCGAGCGAAGGTGATTGGTTTCTCAAACTTTCACGTGCACCTTGCAGATGGTCTAGCTGATTGGGCTATTTCTTCTTCCTTTTTTTTTTTTTTTTTTTTTTTTTGTTGTTGCGTATAGTCCTCTAACAATTTTTTGTTTTTAACAAATAATGTCCTAAAATTTATATTTACAAAAATAGCTTTATATCTGCTACGCGAGCATCAGGAAAGATGTGGTTAAGTTGAATACGGCGAATCATTCATCGTGTTTAAACACGGTGAATAATTTATCGTGTCAAAATATGATAAATTTTATCGCATTCAAATACGGTGAACAATCTCGACCTCTCAATTCCTCTCTCTCTCTCTCTTTTCCCGCCCTTTGTCCCTTTATCTAGAGATCTATCGCCGTCGCCGGTACTTGCCGCCCCAAACTCACATTGTCCTCTCTCTCTCTCTGGCCCCTCCTCGACCTTTGCCCTCACCTTTGCCGCCTCCAATCCCCATTCACATTCTCTCTCACACATGCAAACACGCGCACACACTAAGAGAGCAGACTGTTCTCTCTCTCTCTCTCTCTCTCTCTCTCTCTCTCTCTCTCTCTCTCTCTCTCTCTCTCTCTCTCTCTTATTGAGAAATAGAGCTCGCTTTCTGTGTCATCACCACCACCTCCAGAGCCCTCTCTCTCTCTCTCTCATCACCATCTTCGCGCTAAGGTACTTCGCAAATCAGTAATTTTATTTTTCACATAACTAGTTTATGCATGTGTGATGCTGATAAATAAAAATTATTTATAATTTTTTAAATATATTTATTTTTATAAATCAAATTATTTGTAAAATATAATTTAAAAAATTGGCTAATTATTTTAATGAAATAATGTAATTTTGAAAACTATACGATAATTTTATAATAAACTTGTATTTATATAGTAAATTAATAAAAATATTTTATTAATTGATCAGTTTTTTTTATGACATTTACCCTATCTATTTATTTATATAAATAAATTGAGTTACTTTTCATAAATACATATAAGTCTCCGTTAGTCATAAAAATATTTACTAAAGAAATATATAAAAGACCATAAAAATAACTAAAATAAAATAATTTTACTGAGTAAGAAAGAAAAATGAATATACTTATTAAATTAATTATTCTTATTGAGAGAGCACACTTAAGATTATAAAAATTTATTTTTACATTATTTTACTTTAATATTAAAATTTTATTTTTAATCCATAAAAAGGGTACATAAAAGATTAAAAAAATTTATTTATACCTAAAAATAATTTACTTGCATTTTGATTGATAAGAGAAAGAATTAGAAAAACTATATAAAATCATTATTTATGAAGATTTTAAATCTAAATTATAAGTTTAGACCATGAATTAAAAATTCAATTTGTATTCTAAATTTAAATTCTACTGCAAAATTATAAATTTAAAATTCAACTTTATTTTTACATTTGAATTTTATTTATATTGGATTGAATTATTGTAGGACTTTTGAATTTCAAAATAGAAGGAAAGTCCAAATGTACAATTTGAATAGAAAATTTCAATTAAAATATTAAAAATTTAAACTTAGTAATGCATTTATTTAATATTTGAATTCATGTTTTCATTAAAAAATTTGGCCACAGTCAAATTAACAACTTTATATTAGATTACCCTTTTAATATATCTTATATCTACAAAGTTTTTATTAAACTCAAATTGAGTAGGGCTTATAATAACTTTAATTTTATGCGTATTTAAATTAATATTAAAAAAATATATTTATGAACAGGGTATGTGAAGAGTTTTAGAGACATTTATTAATGGATAAATATAATTTACTAAAAAAATTATTAATAGTAAATAATTTTTTAATATTTTTATAACAAAATATATTTATAATTAATTAAAAATTTAAAAATTTAAAAATTTAATTTCAAACTTAAACTCAACTTTGAATTCGAATTAAAATACAAATTCAAAATCAAATTAAAATATTAACTTATATAATTAATTAAAATAATTAAATATATATTTATTAAGAGAGTATGCAAAAGGTCATAAAAATTTAATTTTTATGCATATTTAAATTAATATTGAAAATTATATTTATGAAGAAGGTATGTGAATAGTTTAAAAGACAAATGTAACTTACTAAAATACCATTCATACAAAAGGGTAAGAATAAATTTGTAAGACCTGGCCTTTCTTTGACTTTTCTGTTATTCTTTTTTTGTGACGGTCCGACTGAGGGTTTAATTTTTGTGTTTTTCCGGACAGTCCGTCGGGGCTCGCGGACATTTTTAGGCGGTAGAGCTCGCGAAACGGAGAACGGGGACGCGATCGATTTCGGATTCCGACTCCCGGTTCTCCCAGAATAATTTTTCGAAGTTCGGAGCCCCTCGTAGGCGCTCCGGGATCCGTGCTGGCGATCTGCACGACTTTTGAGGTAGTTCTTGTTACGGAATTTGAGTTGGCGTAGTTTCGTGAAAGTCTCAAGTCTTGAAGATTGAAGGTGAAGAAAGTTGGATCATTTAACTCAATCTCAAGAAAGAAGAATTCAAAAGGATCAGGTATGTTTAACTAAAGAATTTGTGTGATCCGAATACTTCTTGTAGTGTAGAAACACTTGGAAGAATCTTTCATTGCATAAAAATCAAAAACTGGACTTGGGACATGTTCAGGATCCGGATCAGGTTGTTCGATCCGGATCCCGAAGGTGGTTCGTTCATACATCGTCGCAATCCGGATCGTAGTCTCTTGATCCGGATCCCGAACGTTGAGTTTACCATCTACCTTGAACGATCCGGATCTTGCTTCGCAATCCGGATCCCGAACGTTGATGTTTGGTGAACTGTATGAACGATCCGGATCGTAGTCACATGATCCGGATCCCGAACCTTCGTTTTTCTGGAATTGGCTGTTTCGTTGTGACGATCCGGATCCTAGTTATCACGATCCGGATCGCCGTCCGTAAAAATCCAGAAATGGCAGGTTTTTGATTCTTATCTCCTTCCTAGGGTTTCTAACCTATAAATACACCCTATGACTCCTTTTCTAGGGTGAATCCACATAGCCGTCATTTTCATATATCATCATATACGGCTATAGATCCACATATAGAGAAGAAAGGAAATCATTAGAGAATACTCTATGTTTCTTCATCTATATTGATTAGTTTGATTCTAGGTTTTCATACTCACATCTTGAGTTGAATCAAACTAATGAATACTTAGATGGTATTTCCGATCTATCTTTGATCTAAGTATTCGGCGGATCATCACCACCCAAAAACAACGATTACCCCAAAATCGGCGCGTGGATTCGCGTGTCCTTGTGGATTCAAGGTTCATTCGCTCTCGTGGATTCGGAGCGAGGCACGTTCGTGGATTCGAAGGGTGCTATTGGGTGAAGACCGTGGATTCGGTCGGACGTCGTGGATTCGACGTTGGACGCCGTGGATTCGGCGTTGGGCGCAGATCGTGGATTCGAGAAGCGTCTGGAGCGAGCGGAGAAGATCCTCTAGGAGCGTATGGAAAAGGTTGAGTCGTAAGTGTGTACGGTAAATCACCTTGTACGTGTTTTAATTCTAGTGGATTTCTGCCGTGTTATCGGTCCCGTGGTTTTTTACTCCGGTGATGGAGTTTTCCACGTAAAAATCTTGCGAGTTATTTTCATTTCCGCATTGGGTTTTTTATCGCAACGATTTTTGAGTGTTTATACGTTTACACCTATTCACCCCCCTCTAGGTGTTTCTTCCCCTATTTAGATCCGTATTATATACGACCCAACAAGTGGTATCAGAGCGGGAATAGGGTTGTGAACAATGGTTGAAGGTGGAAACATCAATCGACCCCCTTTCTTTGATGGAACAAATTATGCGTACTGGAAAGTACGGATGAAAGCCTTTTTATCTTCCATCGACGAAAGGGTGTGGCATTCTATTGAATCAGGATGGACTAATCCAACTGAACTTATCTCTGATGTTCACACCTTAAAACCTAGGTCGAAATGGACCAAGGAAGAGTTTGAGTTATCTTCTTACAATGGCAAGGGAATTAATGCTATTTTTAATGCCTTATCTCAAACTGAATTCTCTCGCGTCTCGGCATGTGAGACTGCGAAAGAAATCTGGGATGTTCTCCAGGTTACACATGAGGGAACTAACCTCGTGAAGATTCAGAAACTGCAGATGCTTACGAGCAAGTTTGACTCTATCTTAATGGCAGAAAATGAATCTTTCACGGACTACACTACACGATTGCAAGACATCGTAAACTCATGTGCTAATCTGGGAGAGAAGATTCCAGAATTTAAGATTGTAAGAAAAATCTTAAGAACTCTTCCTGAACGATTTCGCCCAAAGGTTACTGCCATTGAAACTATTAAACACCCGGACGAAATACGTGTAGAAGAATTAGTTGGTTCATTACAAACTTATGAAATGACTTTTAATACTAACAATTCTTCTGGAAAAGCATCCACTTCTAAGTCTTCAGGTTATGCGTTGAAAACAACTAAGGAAGAAGACGCGGATACATCCTCCTCGGACGATGACGAGAACCTTTCTATGGAGGAATTTGAGAAGCAGCTCGCTCTCTTGACAAGGAATTTTCGCCGCAACTTTCGAAGGGGTAATTCAAGCAAATCTCCATCCTTCAGAAAGTGGAACAAAGGCAAGGGTACTCCAAGTCACAAGTCAAGAAAGCAGGAGAACTTCTCAAAGGATAAGAAAAATTCAGAAGGACAACTGCAATGCTTCAAATGTCGAGGCTACGGCCACATTGCAACGGAGTGTCCTAACAAGTATCCGGCAAAGAAGAAGGCGATGCAAGTCGTCACTTGGGATGACAACTCAACGTCAAATGAGTCGTCTTCGAGTGATGAAGAAAAGAGCTCCACCGCATTCCACGCGTCCGTATCTTCACCCTTCATGTGCTTTATGGCAAATACATCTGAGTCGTTGTCCAACTCCACTGTTGAAAAGAACGCAACGGACAACGAATCGGATGATTCGGAAGGTGAAGATTTTGCTCTAGCCTACCACAGACTTTTGAGGGACTCAAGGAAAGTGGCTAAGCAAAACAAGAGTTTGAGAGGGAGATTGCATGATCTCGAAGAAGAAGCAAAAAGAGCGACTTCTCTCTCAAACGCTCTTGAAGTGGAAAGGGAAAACCTGATAAAAGAAAATGCTTCCCTTCAAGTGTCCAATGAGCAACTTGAGAAGGAACATACAAATCTGGTGGATAACGCGAATCACTTCTCAAAGCTCTACAACGAGGCTCGACAGGATAACCTGGAAATGACAAAGACCATTTTCCAACTCAAGAATGACTTACAGCGATTCTCTTCAGGAAGGAGTAAGTTGGATAGACTTCTTGGTCTTGGTCAATCAAATAGGTTCGGCCTCGGATACACTCAAACTGGAAACAGTCCAAGTTTGAGTGGGACAGTTTTTGTGCCTCAGTCGGTATCTCCTCCTCCGACACCGGAATTCAAGACAAACAACGACAACAAACCTACTTCATCCTCTTTGGGATCGTCAAGATATAAGGTATGTTTTCGTTGTGGTGTTTCAGGGCACATAAGAAGATATTGCAAGACGGGAGTCGAACGCTCATCTCAAGCACCTCTTGCATCAGCTACCAATAAGCTCACTTCCCGGAATTCAAGGAAGGATTTTTCAAAAGGAAAGAACATTGGTAGCACCTCAAACAAGACGATGACAAAAGAAAAAGATCAATCATACAAGACGTCGTCTTCAAGGAGAATCTCTCAACCTTTACCAACATACTCCAAAACTCAAAAGGTTTGGGTATGCAAAGGTGAAACCCCTCCTTGTCCTTAATCGTTCTACGATTAAATCTTGTATAGTTTGTGTAGACTATTTTCTTTTCTTCTTTTTCTTTTGGCCGACCCGTCAACCATCTTTGGGAGGTAAATGGTACATCTTTTTATTGGTTTGTGATTTCTCTCGGTTTTCTTGGGTAGCATTTTTGAGAGAGAAAGCTGATACGTTTGACTCTTTTCATGAGATTTGCCATCGTATTATGATTGAAAAGAATGAAAAGATCATTCGTGTTAGAAGTGATAGAGGTGGAGAATTCATAAATTCAAAATTCATTGACCTTTGTACTTCAAATGGCATTAAACATGAATTCTCGGCACCCTATACACCTCAGCAGAATGGTGTTGTTGAGCGCAAAAACAGGGTTGTTCAAGAGATGGCGTGTGTGATGCTTCATAGCCGGAAATTACCGCTACATTTTTGGGCTGAAGCTGTGAACACCGCTGTCTATGTCATTAACAGAGTGTATTTGCGCCCAGGAACCTTGAATACACCATATGAGCTGTGGTTTAGTAGAAAACCGGATATCAAGTACTTTCGTATCTTCGGGAGTCGATGTTACATCTTACGTGACCGTGAAAATCTTGGAAAGTTCGACTCTCGAAGTGAAGAAGGGATCTTTTTGGGTTATTCTACGAATAGCAGAGCATATCGAGTATTTAACATTGAATCTAAAACGATCGTAGAATCTATAAATGTTAAAGTAGATGAAGCTTCTCATTTTGAATCTGAAAAATCTACCCTCGATATCTCTCTAGATGATGATTCTCCTGCTAGTGCATCTTCTCATAATAATACTTCCAATAGTAATGATGCATCTAATGGTTCTTCTAGTTTATCTGATGTGCAGGAATCATCTCGTGTACCTCCGAGTACTCTGTTTCAACAAACGCTACGAATCTCCAAGGATCATCCGGAATCGAACATCATTGGAGATCCACAAGAAGGAGTTAGAACTCGAAGGCAGTTGGTTTTCGGATTTGCTTGCTACGTATCTTTAATCGAACCAAAGACAATAGATGAAGCTCTTCAGGATGACTACTGGATTAAAGCAATGCAGGAAGAGCTCCATCAATTTGAGCGAAACAAAGTCTGGGAATTAACGAAGCCTCCAAAGCAACATAATGTGATAGGTACCAAATGGATCTTCAAGAACAAGAAAGATGAAGATGGTACTATCATCAGGAACAAGGCACGACTAGTTGCTCAAGGCTACTCTCAAGTAGAAGGTATAGACTTTGACGAAACTTTCGCCCCTGTAGCTAGACTCGAGTCCATTCGTATATTGTTTGCTATTGCTTGTCATTTTAAAATCAAATTATTTCAAATGGACGTCAAGAGCGCATTTCTAAATGGGTTTTTAAATGAGGAAGTTTATGTAGCTCAACCTAAAGGTTTTGTAGATCATAAACAACCTAACCATGTTTTTCGTTTGAAAAAGGCTCTTTACGGTCTGAAACAAGCAGCGCGAGCATGGTACGAAAGGTTAACAAAGCACCTTTTGGAGAAGGGCTATACTCGAGGGGGAGCTGACAGGACTCTCTTTGTGAAGCATTATCAAAATAATTTCATTGTAGCACAAATCTATGTCGATGACATTGTATTTGGTGCAACAAAAGATAATGATGCTTCTAAATTCGCGGAGACCATGGAAAGCGAATTTGAGATGTCCATGATGGGCGAACTGTCTTATTTCCTTGGATTGCAAATTAAACAAAATGATGAAGGTATTCACTTGAGTCAATCCAAGTATGCACTGGAGTTGGTCAAAAAGTTTGATCTAGAAAATTGTAAAGATTTTCCAACTCCAATGGGAACTAGCCACAAGGGACTTGGAAGTGAATCACATAGTGAGAATGTAGACGAGAAACTGTATAGAAGTATGATTGGAAGTCTACTTTACCTCACGGCTAGTCGCCCGGATATATCCTTTAGTGTTGGGATTTGTGCGAGATATCAATCAGCACCAAAGGAGGTTCACCTGAAAGCGGTGAAACGGATCATCCGGTACATCAAAGGATCAATTAATTTCGGAATTTGGTATCCTATGGGAACAAGTCTGGACATTGTTGGATACTCAGATGCCGATTGGGCAGGATCAGTGGATGATCGGAAAAGTACGAGTGGTGCATGCTTCTATCTTGGCCATTGCCTTGTTGCATGGCACAGTAAAAAGCAGAATTGCATAGCACTCTCGACTACCGAAGCGGAATACATTTCAGCTGGAAGTTGCTCAACTCAACTCATTTGGATGAAAAGCGTATTGAGTGACTTCCGCATTTCAGCATCTTCGGTAACAATTCTTTGTGACAACACAAGTGCAATTAACATTTCTAAAAATCCTGTGTTGCACTCTAGAACAAAACATATTGAACTTAGATATCATTTTCTTAGAGAGCTAGTTGAATCAAATACTCTTCAACTTTCATATATTTCAACTGAGGATCAATTAGCTGACATTCTAACAAAACCTTTGGATCAAAAACGTTTTATTCATTTACGAAAAGCAATTGGGATGCTTTCCTTGAAATAATCTTCTTTTTGAAATCTTTGCTTAGAATAGGTTTTGTATTTGTTTTTGTTTTGTTCATTATCTATGTTTATACATAGGATATTAATTGAGCATAGATCTTAATTGACTTTAATTGCATCTGTTCACACATTTAGAAATTTATTATGCTTTTGCCATCATAATATTTCATTGTTGCAATGATCGTTTATGTTAATTAAATCACCTTCTAAAGTGATCAAAGTCAATTTCTCTCTCAATGATCTCTTGGTATAGTCATTATCTTATTTGACTGTTTTGTCGAGTATGAAATCGAGATCAATTTTTGGTTGAATACTTTATATCTTAAATAATTGATAGCCAATTAAGGGGGAGTCAAAGATAATGTAAAATGCTCAAAAGATGTGGAAAGAGTTACATCCCAATGAGGAGTGTGAAAACTACCACCACATGGAGGAAAGAGCTACCACCTCGGTCGTCCGAGTATTGTGTGCAGCTACCACATGTATACCAAGCATGGTTGTTCAAATTTTTGATTAAGTAAAATGCATGTTGAAATACTTGACTCTGTCAAATTTCAAGGTTGGTATAAGGTGGGATTTTAAGGAAAGATGCTCAAAGAGCCACTCTCTTCAACAGATTGTCTAGAAATATTATCTACCATATTTGGGATTTCAAACATCTATTGATCTTTGTATTTCATTTTCTTTACTGAATTGATGATTTGATAAAGGCATTACTCATAAGATCAAGTTAGATGTGATTGATGGTGTTCAACTTTAAGGGATTTAATTCTTGTAAATTTTCGTTTCATTTTTGGATATTACTGATAGATTTGGCATAATCTAATTCTTGTTGTGTGAAACGATGCTTTTTGTTTAAAGTTGATACACCTTTGTGCTTACAATCTTTTTCTGGATTTTCCTGAATTTCTCTGAAATTTTCTAAAGAAAAAGTTGGGGCCGATCCGGATCGGGCAAGGTGATCCGGATCCCGAACGCAGGAATTCTTCTGCGGGCTGACGATCCGGATTGTATCTGCCGATCCGGATCCCGAACGCAGTTTTCTCACTGCGGGTAGCCGATCCGGATCGCAGTTATGAACTGATCCGGATCGCGGCTAGGTTTTATAAGGAACGAAAGGGGTTTTTGATTTCTTTACTCCAATCTTTTGTTCCGAAGTTTCCAGAGCGCTTCTCTCTAGATTTCATCCTCCTTGGAAGCTTTCAACTCAAGTTCTTCAATTCCAAGTAAGTTTTATTGATCAAAATCTCGGTTTTTGCACCGTTTTTCTCTTTTCCTCCTCAAAACGCACGAATTTCTTGATCACTTTGTT
>CM055066.1:42055595-42115121 GCA_029204045.2 Tillandsia leiboldiana
TTCATACAATGGCAAGGGAATTAAGCTATTTTTAATGCCTTATCTCAAACTGAATCTCTCGCGTCTCTCGGGCATGTGAGACTGCGAAAGAAATCTGGGATGTTCTCCAGGTTACACATGAGGGAACTAACCTCGTGAAGATTCAGAAACTGCAAGATGCTTACGAGCAAGTTTGACTCTATCTTAATGGCAGAAAATGAATCTTTCACGGACTACTATACACGATTGCAAGACATCGTAAACTCATGTGCTAATCTGGGAGAGAAGATTCCAGAATTTAAGATTGTAAGAAAATCTAAGAACTCTTCCTGAACGATTTCGCCCAAAGGTTACTGCCATTGAAACTATTAAACACCCGGACGAAATACGTGTAGAAGAATTAGTTGGTTCATTACAAACTTATGAAATGACTTTTAATACTAACAATTCTTCTGGAAAAGCATCCACTTCTAAGTCTTCAGGTTATGCGTTGAAAACAACTAAGGAAGAAGACGCGGATACATCCTCCTCGGACGATGACGAGAACCTTTCTATGGAGGAATTTGAGAAGCAGCTCGCTCTCTTGACAAGGAATTTTCGCCGCAACTTCGAAGGGGTAATTCAAGCAAATCTCCATCCTTCGGAAAGTGGAACAAAGGCAAGGGTACTCCAAGTCACAAGTCAAGAAAGCAGGAGAACTTCTCAAAGGATAAGAAAAGTTCAGAAGGACAACTGCAATGCTTCAAATGTCGAGGCTACGGCCACATTGCAACGGAGTGTCCTAACAAGTATCCGGCAAAGAAGAAGGCGATGCAAGTCGTCACTTGGGATGACAACTCAACGTCAAATGAGTCGTCTTCAAGTGATGAAGAAAAGAGCTCCACGGCATTCCACGCGTCCGTATCTTCACCATTCATGTGCTTATGGCAATACATCTGAGTCGTTGTCCAACTCCACTGTTGAAAAGAATGCAACGGACAACGAATCGGATGATTCGGAAGGTGAAGATTTTGCTCTAGCCTACCACAGACTTTTTGAGGATTCAAAGAAAGTGGCTAAGCAAAACAAGAGGTGAGAGGGAGATTGCAGGATCTCAGAAGAAGAAGTAAAAGAGGGCGACTTCTCTCTCAACACGTCTTGAAGTGGAAAGGGAAAACCTGATAAAAGAAAATGCTTCCCTTCAAGTGTCCAATGAGCACTTGAGAAGGAACCATACAAATCTGGTGGATAACGCGAATCACTTCTCAAAGCTCTACAACGAGGCTCGACAGGACTAACCTGGAAATGACAAAGACCATTTTCCAACTCAAGAATGACTTACAGCGATTCTCTTCAGGAAGGAGTAAGTTGGATAGACTTCTTGGTCTTGGTCAATCAATAGGTTCGGCTCGGATACACTCAAACTGGAAACAGTCCAAGTTTGAGTGGGACAGTTTTTGTGCCTCAGTCGGTATCTCCTCCTCCGACACCGGAATTCAAGACAAACAACGACAACAAACCACCTTACTTCTCCTCTTTGGGATCGTCAAGATATAAGGTATGTTTTCGTTGTGGTGTTTCAGGGCACATAAGAAGATATTGCAAGACGGGAGTCGACACGCTCATCTCAAGCACCTCTTGCATCAGCGTACCAATAAGCTCACTTCCCGGAATTCAGGAAGGATTTTTCAAAAGGAAAGAACATTGGTAGCACCTCAAACCAGACGATGACAAACGAAAAGATCAATCATACAGACGTCGTCTTCAAGGAGAATCTCTCAACCTTTACCAACATACTCCAAAACTCAAAAGGTTTGGGTATGCAAAGGTGAAACCCCTCCTTGTCCTTAATCGTTCTACGATTAAATCTTGTATAGTTTGTGTAGACTATTTTCTTTCTTCTTTTTCTTTTGGCCGACCCGTCACCATCTTTGGGAGGTAATGGTACATCTTTTTATTGGTTTGTGATTTCTCTCGGTTTTCTTGGGTAGCATTTTTGAGAGAGAAAGCTGATACGTTTGACTCTTTTCATGAGATTTGCCATCGTATTCTGACTTTGAAAAAAAGAATGAAAGACTTCATTCGTGTTAGAAGTCTAGAGGGGAGAATTCAGTCACTTCACAAATTTCATTGACCTTTGTACTTCAAATGGCATTAAACATGAATTCTCGGCACCTCTACCACCTCAGCAGAATGGTGTTGTTGAGCGCAAAAACAGGGTTGTTCTAAGAGATGGCGTGTGTGAGCTGGCATAGCCGGAAAATTACCGTACATTTTTGGGGCTTGAAGCTGTGAACACCGCTGTCTATGTCATTAACAGAGTGTATTTGCGCCCAGGAACCTTGAATACACCATATGAGCTGTGGTTTAGTAGAAAACCGGATATCAAGTACTTTCGTATCTTCGGGAGTCGATGTACATCTTACGTGACCGTGAAAATCTTGGAAAGTTCGACTCTCGAAGTGAAGAAGGGATCTTTTTTGGGGTTATTCTACGAATAGCAGAGCATATCGAGTATTTAACATTGAATCTAAAACGATCGTAGAATCTATAAATGTTAAAGTAGATGAAGCTTCTCATTTTGAATCTGAACAATCTACCCTCGATATCTCTCTAGATGATGATTCTCCTGCTAGTGCATCTTCTCATAATAATACTTCCAATAGTAATGATGCATCTAATGGTTCTTCTAGTTTATCTGATGTGCAGGAATCATCTCGTGTACCTCCGAGTACTCTGTTTCAACAACGCTACGAATCTCCAAGGATCATCCGGAATCGAACATCATTGGAGATCCACAAGAAGGAGTTAGAACTCGAAGGCAGTTGGTTTTCGGATTTGCTTGCTACGTATCTTTAATCGAACCAAAGACAATAGATGAAGCTCTTCAGGATGACTACTGGATTAAAGCAATGCAGGAAGAGCTCCATCAATTTGAGCGAAACAAAGTCTGGGAATTAACGAAGCCTCCAAAGCAACATAATGTGATAGGTACCAAATGGATCTTCAAGAACAAGAAAGATGAAGATGGTACTATCATCAGGAACAAGGCACGACTAGTTGCTCAAGGCTACTCTCAAGTAGAAGGTATAGACTTTGACGAAACTTTCGCCCCTGTAGCTAGACTCGAGTCCATTCGTATATTGTTTGCTATTGCTTGTCATTTTAAAATCAATTATTTCAAATGGACGTCAAGAGCGCATTTCTAAATGGGTTTTTAAATGAGGAAGTTTATGTAGCTCAACCTAAAGGTTTTGTAGATCATAAACAACCTAACCATGTTTTTCGTTTGAAAAAGGCTCTTTACGGTCTGAAACAAGCAGCGCGAGCATGGTACGAAAGGTTAACAAAGCACCTTTGGAGAAGGGCTATACTCGAGGGGGAGCTGACAGGACTCTCTTTGTGAAGCATTATCAAAATAATTTCATTGTAGCACAAATCTATGTCGATGACATTGTATTTGGTGCAACAAAAGATAATGATGCTTCTAAATTCGCGGAGACCATGGAAAGCGAATTTGAGATGTCCATGATGGGCGAACTGTCTTATTTCCTTGGATTGCAAATTAAACAAAATGATGAAGGTATTCACTTGAGTCAATCCAAGTATGCACTGGAGTTGGTCAAAAAGTTTGATCTAGAAAATTGTAAAGATTTTCCAACTCCAATGGGAACTAGCCACAAGGGACTTGGAAGTGAATCACATAGTGAGAATGTAGACGAGAAACTGTATAGAAGTATGATTGGAAGTCTACTTTACCTCACGGCTAGTCGCCCGGATATATCCTTTAGTGTTGGGATTTGTGCGAGATATCAATCAGCACCAAAGGAGGTTCACCTGAAAGCGGTGAAACGGATCATCCGGTACATCAAAGGATCAATTAATTTCGGAATTTGGTATCCTATGGGAACAAGTCTGGACATTGTTGGATACTCAGATGCCGATTGGGCAGGATCAGTGGATGATCGGAAAAGTACGAGTGGTGCATGCTTCTATCTTGGCCATTGCCTTGTTGCATGGCACAGTAAAAAGCAGAATTGCATAGCACTCTCGACTACCGAAGCGGAATACATTTCAGCTGGAAGTTGCTCAACTCAACTCATTTGGATGAAAAGCGTATTGAGTGACTTCCGCATTTCAGCATCTTCGGTAACAATTCTTTGTGACAACACAAGTGCAATTAACATTTCTAAAAATCCTGTGTTGCACTCTAGAACAAACATATTGAACTTAGATATCATTTTCTTAGAGAGCTAGTTGAATCAAATACTCTTCAACTTTCATATATTTCAACTGAGGATCAATTAGCTGACATTCTAACAAAACCTTTGGATCAAAAACGTTTTATTCATTTACGAAAAGCAATTGGGATGCTTTCCTTGAAATAATCTTCTTTTTGAAATCTTTGCTTAGAATAGGTTTTGTATTTGTTTTTGTTTTGTTCATTATCTATGTTTATACATAGGATATTAATTGAGCATAGATCTTAATTGACTTTAATTGCATCTGTTCACACATTTAGAAATTTATTATGCTTTTGCCATCATAATATTTCATTGTTGCAATGATCGTTTATGTTAATTAAATCACCTTCTAAAGTGATCAAAGTCAATTTCTCTCTCAATGATCTCTTGGTATAGTCATTATCTTATTTGACTGTTTTGTCGAGTATGAAATCGAGATCAATTTTTGGTTGAATACTTTATATCTTAAATAATTGATAGCCAATTAAGGGGGAGTCAAAGATAATGTAAAATGCTCAAAAGATGTGGAAAGAGTTACATCCCAATGAGGAGTGTGAAAACTACCACCACATGGAGGAAAGAGCTACCACCTCGGTCGTCCGAGTATTGTGTGCAGCTACCACATGTATACCAAGCATGGTTGTTCAAATTTTTGATTAAGTAAAATGCATGTTGAAATACTTGACTCTGTCAAATTTCAAGGTTGGTATAAGGTGGGATTTTAAGGAAAGATGCTCAAAGAGCCACTCTCTTCAACAGATTGTCTAGAAATATTATCTACCATATTTGGGATTTCAAACATCTATTGATCTTTGTATTTCATTTTCTTTACTGAATTGATGATTTGATAAAGGCATTACTCATAAGATCAAGTTAGATGTGATTGATGGTGTTCAACTTTAAGGGATTTAATTCTTGTAAATTTTCGTTTCATTTTTGGATATTACTGATAGATTTGGCATAATCTAATTCTTGTTGTGTGAAACGATGCTTTTTGTTTAAAGTTGATACACCTTTGTGCTTACAATCTTTTTCTGGATTTTCCTGAATTTCTCTGAAATTTTCTAAAGAAAAAGTTGGGGCCGATCCGGATCGGGCAAGGTGATCCGGATCCCGAACGCAGGAATTCTTCTGCGGGCTGACGATCCGGATTGTATCTGCCGATCCGGATCCCGAACGCAGTTTTCTCACTGCGGGTAGCCGATCCGGATCGCAGTTATGAACTGATCCGGATCGCGGCTAGGTTTTATAAGGAACGAAAGGGGTTTTTGATTTCTTTACTCCAATCTTTTGTTCCGAAGTTTCCAGAGCGCTTCTCTCTAGATTTCATCCTCCTTGGAAGCTTTCAAACTCAAGTTCTTCAATTCCAAGTAAGTTTTATTGATCAAAATCTCGGTTTTTCACCGTTTTTCTCTTTTCCTCCTCAAACGCACGAATTTCTTGGATCAACTTTGTTTGTGGATGGTTTTTGATCAAATTTCTTTTGAAATAAGAACTCTGGGTTGTTTAGTTTTGATTATATGCTAGGTTTTCTCCTGATTAACGGATTTTTAGGCTTCGATTTCTAAAATTTCGGTTTTAGGGCATATAACAAGGATTTTCGAAATTCATGCAATTGATCTATTTTTAAAAGTCCTTTTGCAAAACTAATTTGATTCTTAGTCTCTCTACATGATAATGATTCTTTGGATATAATTTTTCAATTTTTGAAAACTAAGAATTTTTGTGTTCTTGAGTTGGTTTTTCACAGGACTTCAATCTTCTTAAGGCATTTGGATCAATGGAATTCTCATGGATCATTCTTTTGTTGGTCACAATAGTGCACACTCGGGCCACAAACAAATTAAAGAGAGCTAAGAAAACACAACAAAAAGGTGAATTTGTCGAGGTCAGTGATACAGAGGTGGATTGTCACGAGATAGATTGGACTGCATTGACAGATGATGATGAATCATTGCCTGAACAAAAGGCGTCCGATGCTTCGAAAGGAAAAGCACCCATGGACAAAGGAAAAGCGCCTATGACTAAACCAACCATCTCTGTGAAAAGGAAACGAGTACCTAGACGTTTTGGACTACGACGAGACGCTGATTTTAACACACCGATAGTTCCTGACTCCCCGCCTCGCGTGGAAGGAGTGTTCGTCAGCATGGATCGCGTTCGAGCGTTTGAACGTCGTGAATGCATCGGTGAACGTCATGTCAACATTGAAGCTCTCCGAAATCACTCACCTGAGTTTGGAACCTTGATTGAGCAAGCTAATCTCATCCAAGTCTGCCGATTCCCCGAACTACTTGGGTATTGTTTGTATCGTGTAAGAACCTTTTACACGAATGCAAGACATCTTCGAGAAGATGAAAATGGATCAATGCATTTCTATACAAATATCCAAGGGATGAAACTTAAAATCACTCCGCAGCTAATTGGCGAAGTCCTTGGAATGGAATCTAACACATCGGGACTCAACTTTTTGAAAGGAAGAAGTTTGACGAATGCCTTGTGGCGAACAGTGATAGATAAATTTGTTTGGAAGGAACGAATTCAGCTAATGGTAAAAGTGTAAAATCCAAACATCTTCGACTGGAGTATCGATTTCTAAATTTCATCACGTGTTACAACATTCTACCTAACATGCAGACTAAGGTCGTGAGATGGGAGAGACTGCTGTTCCTATATCTCTTAGGTCATCCCTCTGAGGCTGTAGGATTGAACATGAATATCCCCTACATAATTTGGAATAGAATGTCAAGATATATTGTGCATCCTCATCCTTCTGAGCGACTTCCGTTTCCGTTAATCATCATGAGGATCTTACAAAAGTTTGACATTGATATAAGCTCGACATCTTATCAACACTGTTGGGGGATGATAGATGAGTCAACGATTGTGAAGTCACTTCATAAATTACCACATGTTACTCCGACACATTCCACTGGAAAGAAACCTTGTGTCGGCACCTCGGCCTCACCGTCTCAACAAGCATCAGAACAAAGGCGAATGTCTGAAGAACTCGAGATCATAACGGCATCCCAAATTACATTGACCAAGAAAGTAAATTCAATGAGGAAATTGATCAAAAACATGTTCACTAAGATGGGATATAGTGCGTCTGAGGACTCAGACTCGGATGACTAATTTGTGCTTTAACAATTTTTGTGCAGATTTGTGCAGGATTTTATCTTTTTAGACTTTAGTTCAGCTTTTAGGACTTACTTTTAGTTCTAGTTCTTATTTTTCGGAACAATTTTTGAAATCTTTAACTCTCCTTAAATTTTTGTGTTTTTGGCTAATTTTGTGACAAAAAGGGGGAGAGAGTTTATAGAGAACTTGAACAATGATTGATTGAACATGATGATGTGTTGGAACATCAAAGGTAAGTTGAAACACAAAGGTAAGTAGAACTTCAACTTTTGGTTTTTCCATTTGTTTGAATGCATGCCTCGACTAACTATTTGCTAACTTTTTGGGCATGTAATATAACTAACGAGTTGGTGTTCACTAACAAGTTTGTGACACTTGGTTTTTGATTGCATAGAAGATATGTTGGTTCTTAACTCTGATCAATTACATATCTATATATATATAAGTTTGTCACAAACATGTTCATGACATTTGGTTTTTACGTGCAAAGAAGATATGTTGTTGTTTTTTTTTTTAACTATGATCTGTTTACATATCTGAATATAAATGTCATGATAAGTATAAATGAGTTTAAACTTCATCTCTGCTTGTGGTTTTTGAATGATACAAAATTCTTGAGGTATCTAACGATTTCTTTTGTCAAGAATGATTTCTTTTTGCAGAGAGTACAGATGTCTAAGTCTAGAGTCTGTTTTAGGAGTTTAACTCATGTATTGTATTTTGGATCTCCATTGTAAATTTTTGTTGTATGGTGATAGCAACAAAAATATCTTTTTTGAATTTTCTTTAGTGGATCTATGTTTTGTCACGAAACCGCCAAAGGGGGAGATTGTTACGGAATTTGAGTTGGCGTAGTTTCGTGAAAGTCTCAAGTCTTGAAGATTGAAGGTGAAGAAAGTTGGATCATTTAACTCAATCTCAAGAAAGAAGAATTCAAAAGGATCAGGTATGTTTAACTAAAGAATTTGTGTGATCCGAATACTTCTTGTAGTGTAGAAACACTTGGAAGAATCTTTCATTGCATAAAAATCAAAAACTGGACTTGGGACATGTTCAGGATCCGGATCAGGTTGTTCGATCCGGATCCCGAAGGTGGTTCGTTCATACATCGTCGCAATCCGGATCGTAGTCTCTTGATCCGGATCCCGAACGTTGAGTTTACCATCTACCTTGAACGATCCGGATCTTGCTTCGCAATCCGGATCCCGAACGTTGATGTTTGGTGAACTGTATGAACGATCCGGATCGTAGTCACATGATCCGGATCCCGAACCTTCGTTTTTCTGGAATTGGCTGTTTCGTTGTGACGATCCGGATCCTAGTTATCACGATCCGGATCGCCGTCCGTAAAAATCCAGAAATGGCAGGTTTTTGATTCTTATCTCCTTCCTAGGGTTTCTAACCTATAAATACACCCTATGACTCCTTTTCTAGGGTGAATCCACATAGCCGTCATTTTCATATATCATCATATACGGCTATAGATCCACATATAGAGAAGAAAGGAAATCATTAGAGAATACTCTATGTTTCTTCATCTATATTGATTAGTTTGATTCTAGGTTTTCATACTCACATCTTGAGTTGAATCAAACTAATGAATACTTAGATGGTATTTCCGATCTATCTTTGATCTAAGTATTCGGCGGATCATCACCACCCAAAAACAACGATTACCCCAAAATCGGCGCGTGGATTCGCGTGTCCTTGTGGATTCAAGGTTCATTCGCTCTCGTGGATTCGGAGCGAGGCACGTTCGTGGATTCGAAGGGTGCTATTGGGTGAAGACCGTGGATTCGGTCGGACGTCGTGGATTCGACGTTGGACGCCGTGGATTCGGCGTTGGGCGCAGATCGTGGATTCGAGAAGCGTCTGGAGCGAGCGGAGAAGATCCTCTAGGAGCGTATGGAAAAGGTTGAGTCGTAAGTGTGTACGGTAAATCACCTTGTACGTGTTTTAATTCTAGTGGATTTCTGCCGTGTTATCGGTCCCGTGGTTTTTTACTCCGGTGATGGAGTTTTCCACGTAAAAATCTTGCGAGTTATTTTCATTTCCGCATTGGGTTTTTTATCGCAACGATTTTTGAGTGTTTATACGTTTACACCTATTCACCCCCCTCTAGGTGTTTCTTCCCCTATTTAGATCCGTATTATATACGACCCAACAGTTCTTGTAACCCTAATGTTACCTGACGGCTAGGGTTTTGGACATAGGGTTTTATTTCGCTTTTCCTCTCGAACCGAAGGGCAAGCAGGAGACGGGCGAGGGAAAAGAAGGGGGAAAACGAGATCCCCATTCCTCTCCCTTTACAGTGCAAAAAGGAGCGGCAGTGATTCGGGAGGAAGATCCCCTTCTCCTTCTCCTCCACCGGCGAATCAAGGTGAGTTCTTGGAGCATTCTTGATCGCGTATGTTTCCCTTTGCTTTTGGTTTGGAGTTGGTCGTGTGTTCAGGAATCATCCCGGCGGGGTGGGGGCAAGCCGCCGCCGCCGCCGCTACGCGCCGTGCGGGCCGCCCGTAGGCGGGGCGCCGCCCGCAGGCTGGCACCGCGCGGAAAGGTGCCGCGCGGGCTGCCTGCAGGCGGGGCGCCGCGCTGCAGGCGCGCTGCGCGGGCGTCGCCCGCAGGTTGGCACCGCGCGGACAGGTGCCGCGCGGGGCGCCGCGCGGTAGGCGCGTTGCGCGGGCACCGCCCGTAGGCGGGCGCCGCGCGGACAAGTGCCGCGCGGGCCGCCTGCAGGCGGGGCGCCGCGGGGCAAGCGCGCCGTGCGGGCGCTGCGTGCAGGAGGGCGCCGCGCGGGCTGGTGCCGCGCGGGCCGCCCGCAGGCCCCACACCGCGAGGCCAGCGCGCCTTCAGGGCACCGCGACGGGTCGGGGCCGCGCGGGGAGGAGGCAGTCCGCAGGCCGAGCGCGCGCCGCACGGGCCGGTGTCGTGCGGGGAACTCCGCCGCGCGGAGTCCAGGGATCGCGGCGGTCGTCTATTTTTTTCGGCCTAGAGTCAGTGTCGGTGTTCGGACCTCTTAGTCTTGACATACCCTTGTTCCTTCAGGAGTGTGGGACATTGTGGGCGGCGGGCGCACAGTCACGGACGGGTCGAGCGCTGAACGACACGCACAAGGTGGGTACTCCTCCGGGTATTTCGAGGAAAGTCAGTTATCGATAGAAATAACGTATTTGGGCAACGGTGAATGTTATGTGATTATATAATTGTTTAACTAACCCTGCTTTACTATTTTACTTACTGTCGATTATGAGGCTCTTGTTTTGCTCCACGCACACCGGCGGTTTGGCCACCGCAAGGGTGTGCTTTTCCGGAAAAGTGGTACGTTGACCCGTGTACCCCACGTGACGGTGACGTTAGGAAAGGGGGCCCTCATAGGTGGGGGGTGTGAGCGGTGATGCCGAGGCGGGTGCTCGGCGGCCGAGGCAGGTGCTCGGCGGGGGACACCGGGGCAGGGGCTCGGTGCGGTGGTCGGGAAAGGTGCCCGGTTTTGCTTGGTGCAGGGTGCGATTGTTGTTGACGGTGTTTGAGGAGGACGGTTGCTCTGGTTATCGTGGTTTGCCGTATTTTAGCCTTTTGCATATTATGTTATTTCTAGTCACTGACTTCCCACTCCGTGACAGGTTCGTCCAGGGGCGAGTGCTAGGGCACCGGTGAGGCCGCGAGGGTGCTGTTCTGACATTTAACGACTTCAGACACAGCGACTCTTCTTTCCCTTTTCTTTTATTCTTCATGTTAGTTAGTCGTGGATTGCGATACCCCCGTGGGATCGAAGTGGATGTTGCCTCTTCTTTCATATTTGTGAATGAATGTTGTTCCTCTCCTTACTTGGCCGTTTTTAAACTACGAGAAAACAAAGAAAACCGTTTGCGAAAATCGCTTTTAAAACGTGGGTGTCGTGTGGGCACCGGTTTTTAAAACCCTGTGGAATGTTTGTGATTTCGAACTGGTTTTTACAAAATTCGGCATCGGGTGGGTGCCGGTTCTAAAACTGTGGATTTATGTGGCTTTGAAACGGATTTTCTAAAACAACGGCGTCGGGTGAGTGCCGCTTTCAAAACCCTATGATTATTTATCCTTTTAAATCAGTCGGCACTTTTCTTTGTATAAAAGATAATGGCACGTTTGGAATGCATGTTGTATGTATCTGTGCTTCGATTAGTGTGATTAAAGCATGTATGTGATGCATGTTGTAGTGAGGACGCCGTGCATATACAAAGGAGACTCTGCCCGTTTGCAGGGTAAATTTGTATATGCGGCGGGTCTGTGTGCGCACTGGGGTAGACTTCTTTTGAAAAAAAATATATCACACCGAATTGAGAGCAACGGTGGCTCTCCTTCCGCGCGTTTGAACCCCCGGGGCGTGACAGATTAAGATGGTATCAGAGCATAAACTTTAACCACAATAGTCGGGGCCCAACATCCACGGGGCGCAATACACTAACTACTGATTAATAAAGTAAACTTGGGGTAGACCAGTAGAACGCGAGTGCTCGTGGGGGAGGGGGGAATTAGTGTAATCCCTTTTTGTGACCGCGTTTGCGGTGTCACTTTAGTTTAATCTAGAAGTAACTGGGTTGTGAATGTGTTCAGATCATGGCCAGAACTAGGTCTAGCACCGAGGATGCAGGGGCGGACGCAGCGGCGTCGGCGACCGCGGAGAACCATCTCCTGAGGCAGCAGCTATGGGAGATGGTGGGGCAGTTGGCGACCCTTACGGATCATGTGCGCCAATTGAAACAGCAACAGCAGGCCGCCGCGACAGTGGTGGTCGCCCAGGGCCCTCCTCCGGGGCCAACTGTACCGGCGACGGGACCACCGGCGATGGAGGCCGAGGGGGGGGCTGCCCCTACCCGGGCCGCGGCGCCCGAGGTACCGTTAACCCAACCGACGGTGCCAGAGGTGGCCCCTTCGGCTGCGACAGTGGGACCGGCGCCGGCACCGACAGTCAGAGATACTTCAGGGGAGACCGTGGTGTTACCCACTCCCGCCGCGGCCGCTAATGCCGCAGGGGAAGGGGCAACTCTACCGACCGAGCGGGACCGCGTGTGCGCCAACCTTGCCGACTTCAAGAAGTACGACCCGCCAGTGTTCGAGGGGGACACGACGGACCCCTAGGTCGTGGAGAAGTGGGTGGATATAATGGAGAAATTGTTTGAGGACCTACTGATGGAAGACCACGAGCGGGTTCCCCTGGCTGTCCACTTTCTTGAGGGGAACGCCCGCATATGGTGGAAGACAGTATGCCCCGGCTCCGCGAAGGGTACTGCCCTCCCCTCGTGGACCACCTTTAAGCAACAGTTGTTTGGGGCGTTCTTTACCAATAGCGTCAAGAAGCAACTGGAGGACGATCTCAACCACATCAGACAGGGAACCAGAACGGTAATGGAGTACCAGCAGGAGTTCGTGAGGCTGGCGAACTGCGTCCCTTTCGTCATTCGGGACGAGTCTCATAAGGCGCAACTGTTCGTGGATGGACTGAGGACCGACATTTTTCAAGTGGTGGATGCGGCGGATTTGCATACCTTCCAGAAGGTGGTCGACCGGGCCACCATTGTAGAGCGTGGCTTCGCCGTGACGCGCGCTTGAAGGGATGGCCCTTCTTAGCAGGAAGACAGGAAGCGGTCTCAGCCGTTTGCTGGGGGAGGCTCTTCCAGTGGGAGTCGACCCTCCAAGCGGTGGAGACCCCAGCAAAGGACCCGGAGCGCACCTTCGGGGGGACACAGAGGAGACGATAGGCCCTGTGTTATCTGCGGCGGGGCACATCGGGTGACTGAATGCTCCAAGAGGCAGGACCACTTTTTCCGGTGTGGCAAGCAGGGGCACTTTCGTTTCAACTGCCCCCTGAACCAAGGCATGGCATCTTCAGCAGCCTCCGCGCCGTCATCCCAGCACGCGGGGCGAGGAAAAGCCTCGATGTCATCAGCTCCCAGACCACCAGCACCTCGACCGGCAGGGGACAGACCGCCACAGTCTGGAGGTAGGGTCTACTCGATGACCCACCAGGAGGCGTACCCGCCTGAGGACGTCGTTGCAGGTATCACTCTTATTTCCGTTTACCGTGCTAGAACCCTTTTTGATACCAGAGCAACCCTCTCGTTTATGTCTTGTGATTTCGCACTGACTCATGGTTTTGAGGAAAGACCCTTATCTAGTGTTTTGTCTGTCCAAACTGCGGGGGGGCCCTTGGAGGCCCGCAAGCTTGTCCCTTCTTGCCCAATAAGGATGGGGAGGCTCCCTTGCCCCTGGGATTTGGTAGTTATCCCATTGAAGGAGTATGATGTAGTACTCGGAATGGATTGGCTCACGTGGTACCAAGCAGTGATCGACTGTGAGAAACGCCAGGTGTGGCTGCTGTATCCTGAGTTTCCAGAAAACGTGTACTTGGCGTGCAAGAGCGTTTCCTTTTCTTCCATCATTCCAGCATCGCGAGCCAGGAAACTGATTGAGGGAGGGTGCGTGGCCTATTTGGCGTCGGTGGCCCTTGCCACGGGACCCTCTATGGCACTCTCCGACATCTCGGTGGTGAGGGACTTCCCAGACGTCTTCCCGGCCGAACTACCTAGATTACCCCCCGAGCGAGAGGTTGTTTTTCCGATCGAGCTTCCACCCGGCACTCGACCAATCACGAAGGCCCCCTACAGAATGGCCTTTGCAGAGCTGAAGGAACTTAAGGCGCAGCTAGAAGATCTTCTGGACAAGGGATTCATCAGACCGAGTGTGTCACCTTGGGGCGCACCGGTACTCTTTGTGCGAAAGAAGGACGGAAGCTTGCGGCTGTGCATTGACTACCGAGAAATCAACAAGGTCACCGTGAAGAACAAATATCCTTTACCCAGGATTGATGACCTCTTTGACCAACTGCGGGGAGCAACGGTCTTCTCAAAGATTGACCTGTAGTTGGGCTACCACCAGCTCAGAGTTCAAGACGAGGATATTCCGAAGACGGCCTTCCGGACTCGGTATTGCCACTACGAGTTCACAGTAATGCCGTTCGGGCTTACCAACGCCCCAGCGGTATTCATGGACATGATGAACCGAGTTTTCAGACCCTTCCTGGATCAGTTCGTAGTGGTCTTCATCGACGACATCCTGATCTACCCCAGCAGTATTCATGGACATGATGAACCGAGTTTTCAGACCCTTCCTGGATCAGTTCGTAGTGGTCTTCATCGACGACATCCTGATCTACTCCACCACCGACGAGGAGCACGAGGAGCATCTACGGATCGTTCTGCAGACTCTCAGGGATCAGAGGCTATTCGCCAAACTTAAGAAGTGCGAGTTTTGGCTTCGCGAGGTGGGGTTTCTAGGGCACATCATTTCAGCAGCAGGAATCGCGGTGGATCCCAAGAAAGTGGAGTCGGTGACCGACTGGCCCCAACCGACTACGGTGACAAAGGTCCGCAGCTTCATGGGCCTTGCAGGATATTATAGACATTTTGTCGAAGGCTTCTCGAAGATTGCAACCCCCCTAAACCGCTTGACCCGGAAAGGAGTAAAGTTCATTTGGACGGCCCAATGCCAAAAAAGTTTTGAAGAACTTAAGAAGCGGTTAACAAAAGAGCCTGTGCTCGCTTTACCAACACCCGGGGAAGACTACGAGGTTTACTGCGATGCATTGCGGATAGGATTGGGAGGAGTACTAATGCAGCAAGGAAGAGTCATAGCCTACGCCTCTAGGCAACTCAAGGATTACGAGCAGAACTACCCGACACACGACCTGGAGCTTGCCGCAGTCGTCTTCGTCCTGAAGCTATGGAGGCACTATCTCTTTGGTGTCCACTGTAACGTGTTCTCGGATCACCAAAGCCTTAAGTACCTTTTCACTCAGAAAGAGCTGAACCTACGGCAGAGACGGTGGTTGGAGTTACTGAAGGATTACGACCTAACTATTCAAAACCACCCGGGAAAAGAAAATGTAGTAGCAGATGCCCTGAGCAGGAAGGGACAGGCAGAAGGGACTTCAGCGGGCACGATCACACAGCAGGGCGACTTGATCGCAGAATTCTCGCGATTGAGATTGGAGGTGGTACCAGCAGGGACGGTCGAGCGACTAATGTCTTTAACAGTCGTGCCGACCCTATTTGAGAGGATTCGAGAAGGCCAAGGTGCTGATCCACAGCTACAGTTGGAACGGGGTAAGATTTCCCCGGAGCAGAAGGGAGACTTTGCAGTGGGGACAGATGGCACTCTTCGGTTTCGAGGGCGGATTTGCGTGCCCGATTTGCCAAATCTGAGGAAGGAAATCTTGACTGAAGCACACTGCGCCCCCTACACGGCGCACCCCGGGGGCACCAAGATGTACAGGGATCTCAGACAGACCTTCTGGTGGTCGAAACTGAAAGGGGACGTGACGCGATTCATAGCGCACTGCGTGATTTGCCAGCAGGTGAAAGCCGAGCAATTGCAACCACTACCCATGCCCGAATGGAAATGGGAACAAATCACGATGGACTTTGTCACCGGATTTCCACGTTCGCAGCAGGGACATGACGCTATCTGGGTCGTCGTAGATCGGCTAACGAAGTCAGCTCACTTCCTACCCATCCACACGACCTGGACACGCGATCGACTGGCTCAAGTCTACATCGGCGAGATTGTGAGGCTACACGGGATACCGACATCTATTACTTCAGACAGAGACACAAGGTTCCTTTCGAACTTTTGGCAGAGTCTACAACGAGCCCTGGGGACCAAGCTACATTTCAGCTCAGCCTTTCACTCCCAGACGGATGGACAATCCGAGCGGGTGATCCAAATCCTCGAGGACATGCTCCGAGCTTGCGTACTGGATTTGGGAGACGGTTGGTCGTGCTACCTGCCCCTTGTGGAGTTCGCCTACAACAACAGCTACCAGGCGAGTATCCGGATGGCGCCGTACGAAGCATTGTACGACAGACGCTGTAGATCCCCGATTTGTTGGGACGATCTGGGGGAGCGGAAGTTTTTGGGACCGGACTTGGTGGAGGAAACCGAAGGAAAGGTGCGCCTCATCAGACGGCGATTGGCGATCGCCCAGAGCCGACAAAAGAGCTACGCAGACCGGAGATGTCGTGATTTGGAGTTCCAGGTGGGGGAGCACGTTCTACTACGAGTTTCGCCGTCAAAAGGGGTGAAGCGGTTCGGGTTGAGAGGCAAGTTGAGCCCATGGTATGTGGGGCCTTTCGAGATTCTGGAGCGCATCGGCCCGGTGGCCTATCGCCTCGCCCTACCGCCGAACCTTGACCGAGTTCATGACGTGTTCCATGTACCCATGCTTCGAAAGTATCTCTCCGATCCATCGCGGGTGCTCGACGTCACTGCAGGCGAGCTTAAAGAGGACCTGAGCTTCGAGGAAGTACCAGTGCGGATCCTAGCCCAAGAAGACAAAAAGTTACGAAGTCGGACAATCCCCTACGTGAAGGTGCTTTGGAGCAATCAAGAGGAGCGTGAGGCAACTTGGGAACCAGAGTCAAAGATGAGGGAGTGCTACCCTGATCTCTTCGCCGCGGGCAAGGGCTAAGTTTCGGGGACGAAACTTGTTTTTATCGGTGAGTGGTGTAAGACCCGGCCTTTCTTTGACTTTCCCGTTATCCTTTTTTTGTGACGGTCCGACTAAGGGTTTAATTTTTGTATTTTTCCGGACAGTCCGTCGGGGCTCGCAGGCATTTTTAGGCGGTAGAGCTCGCGAAACGGAGAACGGGGACGCGATCGGTTTCGGATTCTGACTCTCGGTTCTCCCAGAATAATTTTTTCGAAGTTCGGAGCCCCTCGTAGGCGATCCGGGATCCGTGCGGGCGATCTGAACGACTTTTGAGGTAGTTCTTGTAACCCTAATGTTACCTGACGGCTAGGGTTTTGGACATAGGGTTTTATTTCGCTTTTCCTCTCGAACCGAAGGGCAAGCAGGAGACGGGCGAGGGAAAAGAAGGGGGAAAACGAGATCCCCATTCCTCTCCCTTTACAATGCAAAAAGGAGCGACAGTGATTCGGGAGGAAGATCCCCTTCTCCTTCTCCTCCACCGGCGAATCAAGGTGAGTTCTTGGAGCATTCTTGATCGCGTATGTTTCCCTTTGCTTTTGGTTTGGAGTTGGTCGCGTGTTCAGGAATCATCCCGGCGGGGTGGGGGCAAGCCGCCGCCGCCGCCGCTACGCGCCGCGCGGGCCGCCCGTAGGCGGGGCGCCACCCGCACGCTGGCACCGTGCGGACAGGTGCTGCGCGGGCCGCCTGCAGGCGGGGCGCCGCGCGGTAGGCGTGCTGCGCGGGCGCCGCCCGCAGGCTGGCACCGCGCGGACAGGTGCCGCGCGGGCCGCCTGCAGGCGGGGCGCCGCGCGGCAGGAGCGCTGCGCGAGCGCCGCCCGCAGGCTGGCACCGCGCGGACAGGTGCCGCGCGGGCCGCCTGCAGGCGGGGCGCCGCGCGGCAGGCGCGCTGCCTGGGCGCCGCCCGCAAGCTGGCACCGCGCGGACAGGTGCCGCGCGGGCCGCCTGCAGGCGGGGCGCCGCGCGGCAGGAGCGCTGCGCGGGCACCGCCCGCAGGCTAGCACCGCGCGGGCCGCCTGCCGGCGGGGCGCCGCGCGGCAGGGGCGCTGCGCGGGCGCCGCCCGCAGGCTAGCACTGTGCGGACAGGTGCCGCGCGGGCCCCGCCTGACAGGTGCCGCGCGGATCGCCTGCAGGCGGGGCACCGCGCGGCAGGCGCGCTGCGCAGGCACCGCCCGCAGGCGGGCGCTGCGCGGACAAGTGCCGCGCGGGCCGCCTGCAGGCGGGGTGCCGCGCGGCAAGTGCCCCGTGCGGGCGCTGCGTGCAGGAGGGCACCGCGCGGGCTGGTGCCGCGCGGGCTGCCCGCAGGCCGCACACCGCGAGGCCAGCGCGCCTTCGGGGCACCGCGACGGGTCGGGGCCGCGCGGGGAGGAGGCAGTCCGCAGGCCGAGCGCGCGCCGCACGGGCCGGTGCCGTGCGGGGAACTCCGCCGCGCGGAGTCCGGGGATCGCGGCGGTCGTCTATTTTTTTCGGCCTAGAGTCAGTGTCGGTGTTCGGACCTCTTAGTCTTGACATACCCTTGTTCCTTCAGGAGCGCGGGACATTGTGGGCGGCGGGCGCACAGTCACGGACGGGTCGAGCGCCGAACGACACGCACGAGGTGGGTACTCCTCTGGGGATTTCGAGGAAAGTCATTTATCGATAGAAATAACGTATTTGGGCAACGGTGAATGTTATGTGATCATATAATTGTTTAACTAACCCTGCTTTACTATTTTACTTACTGTCGATTATGAGGCTCTTGTTTTGCTACACGCACACCGGCGGTTTGGCCACCGCAAGGGTGTGCTTTTCCGGAAAAGTGGTACGTTGACCCGTGTACCCCACGTGACGGTGACGTTAGGAAAGGGGGCCCTCATAGGTGGGGGGTGTGAGCGGTGATGACGAGGCGGGTGCTCGGCGGCCGAGGCAGGTGCTCGGCGGCCGAGGCAGGTGCTCGGCGGGGGACACCGGGGCAGGGGCTCGGTGCGGTGGTCGGGAAAGGTGCCCGGTTTTGCTTGGTGCAGGGTGCGATTGTTGTTGACGGTGTTTGAGGAGGACGGTTGCTCTGGTTATCATGGTTTGCCGTATTTTAGCCTTTTGCATATTATGTTATTTCTAGTCACTGACTTCCCACTCCGTGACAGGTTCGTCCAGGGGCGAGTGCTAGGGCACCGGTGAGGCCGCGAGGGTGCTGTTCTGACATTTAACGACTTCAGACACAGTGACTCTTCTTTCCCTTTTCTTTTATTCTTCATGTTAGTTAGTCGTGGATTGCGATACCCCCGTGGGATCGAAGTGGATGTTGCCTCGTCTGTCATATTTGTGAATGAATGTTGTTCCTCTCCTTACTTGGCCGTTTTTAAACTACGAGAAAACAAAGAAAACCGTTTGCGAAAATCGCTTTTAAAACGTGGGTGTCGTGTGGGCACCGGTTTTTAAAACCCTGTGTAATTTATGTGATTTCGAACTGGTTTTTACAAAATTCGGCATCGGGTGGGTGCCGCTTCTAAAACTGTGGATTTATGTGGCTTTGAAACGGATTTTCCAAAACAACGGCGTCGGGTGGGCGGCGCTTTCAAAACCCTGTGATTATTTATCCTTTTAAATCAGTCGGCCCTTTTCTTTGTATAAAAGATAATGGCACGTTTGGAATGCATGTTGTATGTATCTGTTCTTCGATTCGTGTGGTTAAAGCCTGTATGTGATGCATGTTGTAGTGAGGACGCCGTGCATATATAAAGGAGACTCTGCCCGTTTGCAGGGTAAATTTGTATATGCGGCGGGTCTGTGTGCGCACTGGGGTGGACTTCTTTTGAAAAAAAATATATCACACCGAATTGAGAGCAACGGTGGCTCTCCTTCCGCGCGTTTGAACCCCCGGGGCGTGACAAAATTATTAATACTAATTAACTATAATAATTTTAAATTTGAATATCTATTCTAAATTTCAATTGTACATCAAGATTGTAAATCTAAACTTAAATTTAATTTTTCAATTATAATTTTATTTACATTGAATTGAACCATCCGAAGTTCTTTGAATTAAAAAAAAAAACTCTTGTTTAAATTTACAATTTGGGTATAATATGTCAACGAAACTAAAATTTGAATTAAATAAATAACTTAAATTTAAGTAAACAATTTGAATATAAAGTTTTATTTTACAACATATATTTGAATTTGAATTTAAACAGTAAACTAAAATTCAAATTGTAAATTCGTATTTTGAATTTAACTTTCAATTATAATTACAAATTAATAATTTATTGAATTCAAAATAAATTTTATTGAATAATTTAAATTTGAATTCACAAGAAATATTATTCAATAATTATTATAAAATTAATGATGTGAAGGATATTTTACTAATTTGCACGTACCGACAAAAAAAGGGTGAGACGAAACCAACAAATATATTTGTTTATAATAGTAAGAATAGATTGTAAATTTTACAGATATATTATAATGTTGTAATGTTGTGTAATATTGTTAATTATTACAACATTATGTCTGGTGAATGTATTTCTTTTTGTATCCATTGGGACATGAATTTACTCGTGACTAATAATATACCATAATACATTGGTGGTCGTAAAAATTTGATCAGCATTTGACGTGATATCATATTTTGGAATTTTAAAACAGAAATATATAAGGTTACTCACTATGGTCGAGCGGAAGCCTATCTCCGCATAATAGTTCGATATCCAATGGGAGCTAATGAATGAAAATTACTTGTCATATCAAGTGACAATAGAATTGTAAGTGTGATGAGTTTTTTTTTCTATTTTATGGTTGCATAAAAGTGTACATAGAGAAATAACTGTTGACGACACAAGACCGTTCAACCTTTGTTTACTCTACGAGTATGTGCAATAGTGATTATCGAAAAAATTATGTCGATCTCGAATGAATTCATACTTCAAGGTTTAGAGTAATGTGTAGGTTTTTAAAGGATCCACAAGGATCTAAATAGGTACTATCAAACAACTAGAGGGGGGGTGAATAGGTGTAATACTTATAAAACCAAATCTCAGTGCAAAATAAAAACCAATGCGGAAAATAAAAACAACACACCGAGATATACGTGGAAACTCCAATCCAGGAGAAAAACCACGGGACCAACACGCAATAACAATCCACTAAGAATAGAAGAATAACAAGGTGATTACCGACTCCACGGACTCAAACCCCTCCTTCAGGTTCTTCGGACCTTGCGCTGACCGGTTGGATGTCCACGCAATAACAATCCACTAAGAAAAGAAGAATAACAAGGTGATTACCGTCTCCACGGATTTAACCCCTCCTTCAACTTCTTCGGACCTCGCGCTCCACCGTTTGCACGTCCACTGCACACGTTCGAATCCACGAACGCCACTCGAATCCACGAGCACACGTTTCGAATCCACGAAACGCCTTTAGCACACCGAATCCACGATGCCACGTCGAATCCACGACGCAAACTCAGTCGATAAGAATATTGACTTCGATGGTGATCCTTTGCTTAGATTCTCATTGAGGAACCGTAGAAAAAATCTCTAAGCAAAGATTAGATCAATTCGACAAAAGATATGTTCTTGAAAGAACCGTCGAATTGACCTAAAAGAGGCTATGAAGAAGATCGATAAAAACCTAGCCTCTAGGGTTGCTCTCAAGTGTTTTATAAATTGATCGGCCGTAGCTCCCACGTTTTTGAGAAACCCTAAATGTCTATTTATAGTTTAGAAACCTTTGGAAAGAGATAAGAATCAAAAACATACCTTATCTGGAAATTTTCAGGACGGCGATCCGGATCGGATTTACTGCGATCCGGATCGTCGTAACGAGATTGACGATTCCAGAAAAACAAGGGTTCGGGATCCGGATTGCAACTTCCCGATCCGGATCGTTCATGAATTTCAGCAACATCCAATGTTCGGGATCCGGATCAGAATAGGCTTGGATCCGGATTGGATTTGCACATGAACTAATACCCTTCGGGATCCGGATTGGATCATCTGATCCGGATCCTGAACATGCCCCATGTCCAGTTTTTTGATTTTTATGCAATTAAAAATTCTTCCAAGTGTTTCTACACTATAAGAAAGTATTCGGATCACCACAATTATTTAGTTAAACATACCTGATCCTCTTGAATACTTTCTTCTTGAGATTGATGTAACTGATCCACAATTCTTCAACTTCAATCTTCAAGACTCAAGACACTGTGTGCCAACTTGAGCTCTTGTTGAATCTTTTCTAAGTCTTTGATTGCTGATTGACAATTTGATCCCTTTAAGACTCCGACTCAACTCACTGACTTGACTCACGAAATATGCCAACACCAAAATGCCGTAACAATCTCCCCCTTTGGCAATTTCGTGACAAAACCCAAAAATACATAAAAGCGCTCAAGTCACTCATCTTAAACCAAAAAGTCGAAATTCAATGTTATCATCAAAACATTGATTTTCTTTGCGTGAAAGATCCAATAAATACAAAATTACATTTGAACCAAGCAGTCCTAGAACATACTCTATGACTTAGGACTTGGAGTCTTAAAGTGATGTAATTCCTGCAAAACAAAACTCCAAACGAAATCAAACGTTAGTCGTTAGAAATTAGAATCCTGCATTTGATCCGTCTTCCTTTTGGTTCTTTTGTTTTTCGGCTCTTTCTATTTTTCTTTGTCTCCCCCTATCTTGAGCATCTCTAACATGTTCTCCATGTTCTTGAGCATCTATGTTCTCCCCCTTTGTGGTACGATCATCATTTTCCGTTCTCCCCCATTTTTCCATTTTCGTTTCGTTTGTCCTCTCTTGATGATCTCATCTCTGTCATTTCTCTTCTCCCCCTTTTTGTCACAAATTGTCAAACAGTGAACATACTAGACAAAAGGAAATCACTAACAACATCAGTTCAAAGAGAAAGAGAGATAAAAGCTCAGTTCCGGTATATAACAAAAATGCAGATTGCGTACCGGTACCAGAAGGCAAAAAACAAATAATTCCTTGAAACAAATCCAAATTTTAGAATCTTTTCAAATACCGATTTGTATTCCATCAAGAAAACAATTTAAGTGCTTTAACCAATGAATTAACAAGATGTCATTCAATCCAATTAATTTCACAAGATTAAAAAGATTTACTCCTAAATCATGAAAAACAAAGATAAAACATTATAAACAGTTTTTCATGTTATATTCATCAAACACAAGTCATCAAAAATAATCTTGAGATCCAAAGTCTATCAAGATGTAACGGATGTACAAAGATGACTTACAGAGATTTCCAAATGACATCAATTTGATATCTTACCCTTTCAAATTTGAGATAAGCACTAAAATACCTAAGGGTGGCTCTTTGAGCATCTTTCAACTATCCCACCTTATACCAACTAGGCGATTGTTCAAAATATAAGAGTTTTGCATATAAATCTCCAAATGCTTCAACTAAAGATTTTCTCATAAAATACTATCAAGCATCCATAACATGTGGTAGCTTCACACACAAACCGGACGACCGGGGTGGCAGCTCTTTCCAGCATGTGGTGGTAGTTTTCACACTCCTTTCGGATGTAACTCTTTCCACATCTTTTACAATTCATTTATTTACCCTTGTAAGAATGCAATCTCTTACGTGAAAGAATTAAATTCCAAATTTTAGTCTATCGGTTGTCTCACGTTTATCACAAAGAATTCACACAACCGAGATAGATTAAGCATCTAAAGATCACACATGATTTCTAAAATTTGATGCTTATAATATCAAAAACTCCTATAATGAAGTATCTTCAAGATTATGATTATGGAGTAAAGTTGATAATCCAAATAAAATTAATTTGGAGTGAATAAACGTGAAGCCCTTTTTATTCAATGCACTTGTTCAGTAAAAACCCTTTTGTTCAAAAACAAAGTATAAAAAACGAAGAGCATTGAAAACATGTAATGTAGAGATTCAGAAAAATATGAAAGAAAAACCAATCAAAGCATTACATACAGTCATAAGCTATTTAGAACTTAAGACAAGGAAAGATATCACCTTTCCGAATCCAAAATCGCTGGATTTTGGGTTGTCTTGATTCGTTGTGGCCGGGGGTTGTCCGCTTTGACTGTTGGTCCACCTTAGGTCTTTGCCTCGTAGTGATCCACTTGTATGATTGATGTTGTGGCTCGGACCTTTGGTGGGTTGAGTGAACTCTTTTGACTTGATGTGTCTTTTGATTCCGTTGAGTTCGCTCCGTAGATGAAGTTGCCGAAGAATTTTTCTTTCTCTTTTTCGGGCAATCCTTCACCAAATGTCCTTCAAGTCCACAAAGGTGACACGTTCTTCCTTTCAATTTGAATGTGAAACTTGAAGAATGCACAGTTTGATCCTTTTTAAATCCCAAACCAACCTTGCTTGTTTGACCTAATCCGGACATACAATCTAGTTTCTTGGAACCGGTTGAAAGCCTTTGTATGTCGGATTTAAGTTGATGAACTTGCTTGGTCAAAGCTTGATTGGTGACATGAATATCCTCAAACTGTTTTTCTAGAAAACCAATCTTGTCCATATATGATTTAGCGTTTGTCTCCGATTGGTTTCGCTCTTCTTGGAGGATTTTATTGTTTTCCAATAAACGTTCTCGTTCCTCCTCGAGATCATGAAGTTTTATCTTTAAAGCATGATTCTCGTCTTGACCTTCAAGTCGTTGCTTCCTCAACTTCTTAATATGTTTGGCCATCTTCTTTGATTCCGTAAGAAGTTGTTGATATGCCTCAACGAGTTCTTCTTCGTCCGACTCCCCCTCACTTGATGACTCTCCGCCGGTTGTTGATGTTTCATACAAAATCAAAGGAGTAGAGTCAGTGACTAAAGATGATAAACAAACATTAGAGGAGGGAATTTGAGAGGCGTGTAAGGCAACGGCTTTTTCCTCTTTACTTGAGGTCGATTCATTAGAGGTAGAATCGTCCCAAGTTTTCGCTTGCAAAGCCTTCTTTTTATATAATTTCGGAGTAGGACAATCCGTTGAAATATGGCCGTAGCCTTTGCATCTATAACATCGGATTTCCCCTTCGAATTCATCTTTTTCCTTAGAAGGTTTTGCAAGGCTTTTGAGGTTAGAGGATTTAGAACCCGATGATCCTTTAGATGGTTTCGTGGATGAAGATCCATCGGTTCGATTCTTCCAAAATTTCCGACAAAATTTCTTTGTGATCCGCGCCAATTGTTCTTCAAAATCGGCAAAAGAGATTTCATCGTCGGAACTTGATTCGCTATCTTCTTCCTTTGTTGATTTGAATGCAATACCTGTAAGCTTAGAAGAAGACTTGGAAGAAACTTGATTAGTAGGAAAAGTCATTTCATAAGTTTGCAAAGCACCTACTAATTCCTCTACACTCATCTCATCCGGATGACTAACGGTTTCAATGGCGGTAACCTTTGCCCTAAACCGTTCCGGAAGAGTCCGAAGTATCTTTCTTACAATTTTCGACTCCGGGATCTTTTCTCCTAAATTAGCACATGTATTTATTACATCTTGAAGTCTAGTGTAATAATCTGTAAACAATTCATGCTCTTCCATATGAATAGAATCAAATTGACTTGTAAGCATCTGGAGCTTTTGAATTTTTACAAGATTAGTACCCTCATGTGTAATTTTGAGAATATCCCAAATTTCCTTCACGGTTTCACACGCGGAAATTCGTGTGAACTCAGTCGAGGAAAGAGAATTAAATAAAGCGTTCATACCTTTCCCATTGTAAGAAGATCTTTCAAATTCCTCTTTGGACCATCTAGAGCGAGGTTTTGGGGTAGTAGAATTTCCTACTTCCTCAACAGGATGCACCCAACCGTATTCCACGGATTGCCATACCCGCTCATCAATTGCGATGAGAAAAGCCCTCATCCGCACTTTCCAATAAGCATAATTAGTCCCATCAAAAAGAGGAGGTCTATAAATATTACCACTTTCACCCATCATGATAGATAAACCTAAAACCCGCTCCGATACCAATTGTAGGTTTTTAAAGGATCCATAAGGATCTAAATAGGTACTATCAAACAACTAGAGGGGGGGTGAATAGGTGTAATACTTATAAAACCAAATCTCAGTGCAAAATAAAAACCAATGCGGAAAATAAAAAGAGCACACCGAGATATACGTGGAAACTCCAATCCAGGAGAAAAACCACGGGACCAACACGCAATAACAATCCACTAAGAATAGAAGAATAACAAGGTGATTACCGACTCCACGGACTCAAACCCCTCCTTCAGCTTCTTCGGACCTTGCGCTGACCGGTTGGATGTCCACGCAATAACAATCCACTAAGAAAAGAAGAATAACAAGGTGATTACCGTCTCCACGGATTTAACCCCTCCTTCAACTTCTTCGGACCTCGCGCTCCACCGTTTGCACGTCCACTGCACACGTTCGAATCCACGAACGCCACTCGAATCCACGAGCACACGTTTCGAATCCACGAAACGCCTTTAGCACACCGAATCCACGATGCCACGTTGAATCCACGACGCAAACTCAGTCGATAAGAATATTGACTTCGATGGTGATCCTTTGCTTAGATTCTCATTGAGGAACCGTAGAAAAAATCTCTAAGCAAAGATTAGATCAATTCGACAAAAGATATGTTCTTGAAAGAATCGTCGAATTGACCTAAAAGAGGCTATGAAGAAGATCGATAAAAACCTAGCCTCTAGGGTTGCTCTCAAGTGTTTTATAAATTGATCGGCCGTAGCTCCCACGTTTTTGAGAAACCCTAAATGTCTATTTATAGTTTAGAAACCTTTGGAAAGAGATAAGAATCAAAAACATACCTTATCTGGAAATTTTCAGGACGGCGATCCGGATCGGATTTACTGCGATCCGGATCGTCGTAACGAGATTGACGATTCCAGAAAAACAAGGGTTCGGGATCCGGATTGCAACTTCCCGATCCGGATCGTTCATGAATTTCAGCAACATCCAATGTTCGGGATCCGGATCAGAATAGGCTTGGATCCGGATTGGATTTGCACATGAACTAATACCCTTCGGGATCCGGATTAGATCATCTGATCCGGATCCTGAACATGCCCCATGTCCAGTTTTTTGATTTTTATGCAATTAAAAATTCTTCCAAGTGTTTCTACACTATAAGAAAGTATTCGGATCACCACAATTATTTAGTTAAACATACCTGATCCTCTTGAATACTTTCTTCTTGAGATTGATGTAACTGATCCACAATTCTTCAACTTCAATCTTCAAGACTCAAGACACTGAGTGCCAACTTGAGCTCTTGTTGAATCTTTTCTAAGTCTTTGATTGCTGATTGACAATTTGATCCCTTTAAGACTCCGACTCAACTCACTGACTTGACTCACGAAATATGCCAACACCAAAATGCCGTAACATAATGATCATTAAAATTGTGTTTCATACTGTTGGGGCCAAAAAGTGGCTGCATTGTGATCGGGCCGAGGAGGGATCCGCTCGGCTGGTTTTTCCTCTGGTAACTCTCACGACCTTTCAGCTAAGGGTAGCCGAATTGGGTTTACGGAGGTAGAGAGGGATCGCCGGTTTCGACTTAGAGTAGCCGAACCGGATAAAAAGATAATGACACAGCCAAGGAGCCGATTATAACTTGAAGAATAAAAAAGTACAAATAATGACACGGCTGATGATCCGATTAAATCTTTATATTGTTTGGAAAAGGGATACAAGGAAGAAGGTAGGGATAGAAATTACAAATAAGCCTACTCCTAGGAAAGCGGTAAAGGAAAGCAGTAAAATTAAGTTAATCTACTCCTAAGATAATGAAGAAGATGTGTCACGCCCCGAGACCACCAATTTGGACAGTTCGGGCATGCCATGTAATACCACGAACTGTCTTGTATTATTTTTAACCCCTTTTTTTAAAAAATTAGTTGTTTAAGGGATTAATTAGCGGGATTTCTTGGGTGCAGCGTCGGTGCGTGCAGATATTTTTCGGTGTTAGAGCTCGAAAAACGGGGAACGACAAAGCAATCGGATCTGAAATCCGATTTGCGGATCTCCCGGAATGGGATTTTGAGGGTTTCGGTGCTTTGTGGTGCACCAGAATCCGTGCCGCGTGATCGGCACGCTTTTCGAGGAGATGGGAATCTTTATGTTATATCTGCCAATTAAGGGTATTATTTTGTACGTACGAGAGGGAAATAGATATTTATTTATATTTTTTCAAGAGAAAGCGAAAACTGTGGTGACCCGGATCTCTACAGGGCTTTTACAGTATGACCAGCAGCTTCTGGAGGCCTATGTGGCGTGTCGGGGGTGTTTGTGCACCAATTGGACATAAGTGATGGACCCAGGGCTTAAAATGGATCGCGTGGTTAATCGGAGGACCCCGTCGAATGTTTAGAAGTGGTTTCGCGCGAAGCGGACATCAAAATTGGAATCAGCGCGAAATTTGGGTTAAGAACACTTATTTGGATGCCTTCGGCAAATTTTAGAAATGGAATTTGGCAAAATAGACAGCGGATTTGGATTCAGCGCGCGAAAATGATCGAAATGGACTATTTACTTGTATTTTTTGGAGCCCGGTCGCCAAAACACGGATTTCGAGGCTTTGGAGCACTGTTCCGGCGGCCAGAGTAGCGCCGGCAAGTGGCGGAGCGCGGCGGCGGGCTGAGGCGTAGCCGCTCGGTCCACCGGGCGAGGCGTGCACCGGGGACTTGGACGCGTGGCGGCTTCCGGTTGGCCGGCGCAGCAGGCGCGGTCCACGGGGGCGCGCGGACGGGTGCATGGACCGGGGCGGCCACGTGGCGGTCGATGGTTGGCCGGTCCATGTGCGCTCGGTCCACGCGAGAAGCGGAGCGGGTATCTCGGGCTGCGTGCGCGGCGTGGTCGGCAACAGCGCGGGTGCGCGCACGTGGGCGCGCCGACCGAGGCGCCGACGCGGGCGGGAGCTGCGCGGGGAGCCGCCACGCGTCGGCAGCTGGTTGGGCGCGGTGGCTGTTGGCTGTTCGGGGGACACGTGGCGCGCTGTGGTTGATTCGGCGCTGATAGTTTTGGGTACGTTTTGGTGAATGTGGGGACACAGAGGGAATTTCTTGATTTGTTTGGTTGAGGCTATATAAACCCCCAGTTGGATGCATTTTTGAGCCCTTTCCCGAGCTCTCCTTAGACAGAGCCTTGAAGCAACATTGTTCCTCTCTCTGTGCTCCATCTTGTGAGGAGTTTTCAGATTTTTTGGAGGCCGCAACATCGGTGTTTTCTACGACGCGGCGCACTGCGACGCTTCTTTGATTTTGGCTCCTACTGTCGCATTTTAGTGCGCGAGACTCCCTGAGCCACCCCGATGGACTTTTGACCTGATTTTCATGGCAACGCGTTCAAGAGAGGTACGCCTTAGATTTCTGTATTGATCACTTCGTCTCATTTTGAGTTGTTGGCACGGTTCCCGAGGCAAACTTTGACCCCTTGTACTGCTGTGAGTTTTGGGATAGCAGTGGAGTATTGTTGGATTTTCTCGGTCTACGGGCATCGGAATGAGGCGTTTAAGGACTCGATTGATATCTACTCTTCGAGAGGAACGCACCCGTATTTTTATCAAAATTTTTGAAGGACTCTTCGAAGGTGATGTTTATACCTATTTATAGGCTCAACCCGAAAAATCCAAAATTGGACTTTTGGGCCGTTTTTCCGGGCGCCCGCACCTACCGGGCGCCTACAGTGTCAGGCCCGGCCCAACACTGTTCACACCCGGAATGCCCAGGGCCCGCCACGTCTCACCCGAACAGCGGACAGCCGTGCAGGGCCATCCGCTGCTCGACACGTGGCGCGCGGAGGCGTCGACACGTGGACCGCACTCAGTCAACCGACCGCGCCCACGTGCGCGCCTGCGCCGCCGCCTGCCACCCAGCAAGCACACGCCCCGAGGCGGCCTGCACTCGCTCCGTGGACCGCGCGCATGTGGACCCGCCAACCATTGGCCGCCATGTGTCCACCCTACAGTCCACCGTACACCCGCTCATTTTCCCCCGTGGACCGCGCCCACAACACCAACAAGTCACAAGCTGCCACGTGTCCTGCCTCCGGTTCAAGCCGGCCCGTGGACCGCGCGCCTGCCCGAGCGCTCGCGCGCTTGCCCGAGCGCCCGCCTGCCTGCCCGCGCGCCTGCCCGCGCCCGCACGCCTGCCCGCGGTCGCTCTGCCGCCTGCCCGAGCCCGCGCCGCCGCACTCCGCCGCTGCCCGCTGTCGCCGACGCTTCCCCCGGCCGCCGGAACAGTAATAACTGCCTCGAAATCCGTGCCGGGTCATTCGGGCTCTGAAAAATACAAGTAGTCCATTTTCAACGTTTTCGCGCGCTGAATCCGAATCCGCTGTCCGTTCTGCCAAATTCCAACTCTAAAAATTGCCGAAGGCATCCGGAAAGGTGTTTTTTTGTCCTAACTTCGCGCTGAGCCCAATTTTAATATTCATTGCGCGCGAAACCACTTCTAAACATTCGACGGGGTCATCTGACTACTCTCATGATCCATTAAACACACTGAGTCCATCACTAGTGTCCAATTGGTGCACAAACGCCACCGACACGCCACATAGGCCTCCAGGAGCTGCTGGTCAACCAGTAATCTCATCGTGGGGATCCGGGTCCTCACAATTCAGGTGGTTCGTTCGACTGACTTCAAGGTGGGTTTTCATTCTGAGGTTTAGTGTCGGGTTTCGAAAACTATAAACATTGTCAATTACTCGTCTAACTGTACTAATGTTTGGTGATCTCTATGGTTCGTTACTATCAGTTTTGTCTTGTGTACTTAGTTACGATGCTCGAGGCTGCAGCACGCACACCCGCGGTTTGGCCACCGCAAGGGTGCACTTTTCCGGAAAAGTAGTCTATGACCCGTGTACCCCACGAGGTGACGTAGTGGGGGCCCTCCCTGGGCGACGGGGGGCTAGAGGCGCCAAGGTGTGAGCGGTGCGACCCGTCGAGGTAGGCGCCTGGCGTGGTTTACCGATGTAGTTGCTTGGTGGTGTACCGATGTGGTTGCTCGGTGGTGTAGGTACTCGGTGGGGTTGCCGGGACAGGTGTCCGGATTTGGTTATGCAGGGGTCGTGGTCTGCCTTAGTTACAGTTTTTCCTGCATTCCATCTTTTATATCTTGTGTCGCTGACTTCCCACTCCGTGACAGGTTCTTTCAGGGGAGAGAGCTAGGGCGACGGTGAGGCCATGGCAGGAGCATTTTTGGTCCTTGGAGGCCATAGACTGTATTTACTTCTTCCATGCACATTTTCATTACCTGTTAGTAGCTTACTGTGTGGTTTTCGATACCTTTGTGGGGTCGGTGTGGATGTTGGGATGTTTCCTCTTACTCGTGTGGATGGTTGACTTTATTCTTCTCCTGTTTGGCCGTTTTCAAACTACAAAAGAAAAAGAAAAGGAAAAGGCATTGTGAAAACTGTTTTGAAAATCTGGGTGTCGTCTGGGCACCGTTTTAAAAACCCTGTGGATTTATGAATTGCGAAAACTGTTTTAAAAATCTGGGTGTCATGTGGGCACCGTTTTAAAAACCCTTTGGATTTATGAATTTCGAAAACTGTTTTAAAAACCTGGGTGCCGTGTGGGCACCGCTTTTAAAACTAGTGGATTTATCCTTTTAAATCAGTCGGCCTCGTGAATTCTTTAGTCTTACGCGTTCATGTTAGTAAACTGCTGTGATTAAATGATTATTGTAACTGCGACGCCGTGCATATACAGAGGAGACTCCGCCCGTTTGCGGGGTGAATCGGTGTATGCGGCGGGTCTGGGCTCGCACCGGGGAGAAAGGACTTTCAAAAAAAAAATATATACGCAAATTCAAAATTTTCATTGGTCGTCTTCCACTTAATGAAACCCCCGGGGCGTGACAGAGTTCGAGGGAAGCTTAGTCCCCGGTTTATTGGACCCTTTGAGATACTGGAGAGGGTTGGCCCTGTTGCTTACCGAGTAGCTCTTCCTCCACGCCTGGCAGGAGTTCATGATGTGTTTCACGTCTCTACTCTGAGGAAGTATGTTTTTGACCCTGCGTATGTGATTGACTTCACCCACTGGAGATTTGGGAGGACCTTGGGTACAAGGAGAGGAAGGCCACTTGGGAGCTGGAGGAGTTGATGCGGGATACCTATCCTTTCTTGTTCGAGGATTCGAGCTGAGGTACGTTTGTCTTGCTTCCTAGTTTCGAGGACGAAACTTTCTTTTAGTGGGGGAGGATGTGAGGACCCGAATTTCCACAAGAGGTTACTGTTGGGTCAACGGAGCTTCTGTAATGTGTTTAGCAGCTTTCGGAGGCCTTTACTGTGTGTTGGAGGTGTTAGCGCGCTAATCAGACCTCTGGATTGGATCCAGCGCGAATTTTGGATTAAGAATACCTTTCCAGATACCTTTGACAAATTTTAGAAGCGGAATTTGGCAAAACGGACAGCAGATTTGGATTCAGCGCGTGAAAACGATGAAAATGGGCTATTTACTTGATCATAGAGCCATTAGTTACTGTTCACGCCGGAACAGTAACTCCGGCTACCGGCGGCGACCGGCGGGAGGCGGAGCACGGCGGTGGAATGCGGCCGTGGGCAGGCGCGGGCAGGCGCAGGCGCGGGCGCGGGCTGGCGCGGCGTATGGAGATGGGCGTACCACGTGGCGGCTTTCCATTGGATGCGCCAGAGACACGTGGTGGCAGGTGGTTGGCGGGCTCACGTGGCACGGTCCACGGGGGTGCATGCTGGCGCCTCGGGGCACGTGCGCGCGTGCGGGGCAGGTGGCGCGACCGGCCAGGCGGCCGGCCGGTCGGCGGGTCGCGCGGGTGGGCCATGTGGCGCCCACCCTTTGGCGGGCGCCACCTACTCTGTTGGCCGAGTGCGGGACACGTGGCATCACCCGGGCACGCTTGCACCGCTGTTGCCTCTTCAGGGGACACGTGTCGCACGCAGGAAGTTTCGGGCGCTGGTCGGATGGGGCGGCGGTGCGACTTGCGGATTCGGGCGCCCGAAAAGGTGCGCCCGAATCTGGGAAAAAGTGCATTGTGGACTTTGGCCTATAAATAGGCCCTTTGGGCCTTCATTTGGGACTTTTCCAGGCTTTTTCTGATGGAGAGCCCAAGAGAGAGTTTGCTCATCTTTTTATTCTACATCTTTTGGAGGAGATCCAGGATTTTTGGTGGCACGCACTTCGAGGTTGGCATTTTTCTGGCGCACTGCAACGCACTTTCCTTATTTGCCCTTTTCATCGTGTTTCGGTCTGAGGACTCTTTTGGCCTTCTCCGACCACCGTTTTCGACGATTCTTGCGCCGTTGTGTTCCTGAGAGGTAGGGCTTCGTTTTTCTGTTGATCGTTTCTTCGTAATCCAGACTTTTGGCATGGTTTCTGAGGCACTGTTGACCCCCTATTTGCTGTGTGGATTTTTGGACAGCACCAGAGTATTTTGCCGATATCTTCTCACTCGGACATCGGATTGAGACGTGCCAATACTCGATTTCTATCTAAGCATCGCGAGGAACATCATCGTATTTTTCTTGGAATTTTCTGAGTGTTCCTCGAAGGTGAAAATCCCACTTTTTTGGGCAAAGTTTTTCAGATTTTATACTTGGGATTTTTGAGGTGGTCACCTTGTCGATTTTGTAACTTGACCTACAAAACTCGGTTTGTCACGCCCCGGGGTCGAAACTGCGACCCGGGCCCGCCAACAGACCCGCCACCTATGCCAAACTTCGCATAGGCGAAGCGTCCTACCTGCAAGAAAAGTACTACAGCTAACAGATATCAGAGCTATAAATAAAAATCTGTTGTATAACTAAAATCTATCATAGTACAACTGGAAATAATACAACAATGTCCGCCTCCCAAAAATAATAATAATACAATATCCTCAAATACAAGCTATGAACCCAACTATATGTCCATACAAGCATGCATTTGTCCTCAAGAAAGATACAACAAAGTAATCCACATGCCTACACCTGACCATAATCCTCGATCATAATAACTCCTCAGAGTACAAATCCGCACGTAGCTACTAAATCCTGCCCCAATGCATAAACCAACCACATAAAAGGCTATGTGCTAACATGGCATGTTACATAATCACATAGGGTAACATTATCCTAGGTAAGCTTACACTATTTACCAACATAAGCATCCAAACCATGCAAGTCCCCAGTATACATCATAAATACTATTCTTGCAATTATTTAAACAATTATCATTATTAAGCTTACCTACCTTACAAACATAAACCATGTACCCTAAACATCCATGCATCCTAACATACAGAATTAGAGAACCGTCCACCGGTTCTGGAAACAAAGCACCCACCTGAAGCGCTTTCCGCAGGCAAAGCCGAAGTCGGTGAAGTGTGTAGACGCTCACAGTCCAAAATCCACCAAAACAGCACCCTCGGTACAAGACGCGAAAGCCTCGGCTTCAAACAGCTGAAAACACCCGGAATCCACTATCTTCATTTCCTCTAGTTCCAACCGGTTTAGAAACACTCGCGATCCCTCCTGGGGACAACAAAAGGTCCAAGGTTACACTTTATTCCCCAAAATATCCAAGTATATACAACATCAGAAAACAGCCCCGAAGATGTGCAGTTTTCACCTGCAGAACGGATTCTAAAAAATCCAACAAAATTACTGTCGCGTTCCTCGCGTCGATACCTTCGAAATGATTACCTGCACGTCAAATTCCGAGCCCCGTAGGCTGAGTTACAAATTCCACAATACAGGGCGCTCACAAACACACAACCACACATCTGTATTTCCATGCACAGATAAAGGGCAAAAAATATACCTTCGTGCAAGACTTAGAAAAATCCAATAAAAATACTCTGACAATCCTCGCGTCGAGTAGATGAAAAAAGTGTCAAGCACGTCGCCATCCGATGCCCGGTTACGGAGATAAAAATCCGGCAAGGTGTCGCTGTCTAGAAAATCCATCAGAAAATGGGGTCCCAGTAAGCATGGGAAAACTCCTTGAAAAACGTGAAACTAGGGGAAATAGAAAATACCAAGATCGTAGCTCTGTCTGTCGCGGATCCAACGGCACAAGAATCGCCTAAAACGGTGGTCGGAGTAGGCCGGGGGAGCTCGCGCACCGAAGCGCGATGAAGGGGAAAACAAATGGACGAGCGTCGTGCCGCACCGTAAAAATGGAAACCTCGATAAGCGTGCCACCAAAAATCCTAGAAATCCTCCAGAGGGTGCGTAACATGAAGGGGAGCAACTTTGATGAAGGGTTCAGGGTGAGAAGAGGCTCCGAAACGCGAAAGAGAGGAGGAAGAAGAAGGCTCGGGTCTTTAAATAGGCTCCTCAAACAAATCCAAAAATGACCAAAATGTCCCATCTTTTGAGCGCCCGAAATCTTTCGGGCGCCTACAGTAACCCGGTCTGCAGCCTCGTGGAGCGCCCGGAATAATCTGGTTCCGCCACGTCAGCTGCCAAATAGGCGACAGCAATCCAGACCATCCGCCGCAAGACACGTGGCTCGCTGCACAGCTGACGCGTGGCACGCGCCCAGTCAACGCGTCGCTGCTGCGCCCACGTGCGCGCTGTCAGCGCCGCCTGCGCCCCCCCTGCCAGGCACGCGCCCCGAGGCCACCCACTCAGGCTCCGTAAACCGGGTCCACAGCGCCGTCCAGCCGTGACACGCCACGTGGCCCGCCTCCGGTGCACGCCGGTCCGTGGACCTCGCGCCTGCCCGCGCGCATGCCGGCACCCGCGCGCCTGCCCACGGTCGCCCGCCGCCTGCCCGAGCGCACGCCGCCGCTGCCCGCCGCCGCACGCCGCAGCCGGAACAGTACCAAGAAGCCTCGAAAATTGCGCGCGTCATCCGGGCTCCGAAAAATACAAGTGAATAGTCCATTTTCATCGTTTTCGCGCTCTGAATCCAAATCCGAAGTCCATTGTGCCAAATTCCAACTCTAAAAATTGCCGAAGGCATCCGAAAAGATGTTCTTTTGTCCAAACTTCGCGCTGAGCCCAATTTTAATATCCATTGCGCACAAAATCACTTCTAAGCATTCAACGGGGTCATCTGACTACTCCCGTGATCCATTTAACACACCGAGTCCATCACTAGTGTCCAATTGGTGTACAAACGCCACCGACGCGCCACATAGGCCTCCTGAAGCTGTAGATGCAACAGTGCTCCTTAAGTGGGAATTTCGGGTCTTCACATCCTCCCCCACTAAAAGAAAGTTTCGTCCTCGAAACTAGCTCAAATCCACCAGTAGTCACAAATACCACGGGTAGGTATCCATCAATAACGCCTCCAGCTCTCCAAACACCACTCACTCCCCGTGATCACTTCCCAAAAACAATAATACCCAGTACGGCATGGCCCGATTGTGCAATTCCCTCGTCTCTCGAGCCAGAATTCGCAACGGGCGTCCCTCGTACTGCAAACACTCTTAGCGCTCAAATGGTGCGAGTCAATCACGGGCGAGGGATCCAAAAGCAAAACACTCCTGAGCCCAGACGTGAAACAATACATGGGGCTCCATCAAAAGCTGGGGGAGAAAAAATAACCACCAGTGCAACATGCACCAAACCACATCCTGGTGCCAATCTCAACAAGGCGACCCGAAGCGTACCCCCACATTCATCCAATAAACTGGGGTCTTCACTCGGTTACTTCCCGATCCAAAATCACCCGAGTGGACTACTCAACCGCAGACTACCCTCAAAAGGGATCCTCAAGAGACACAATCTCAAGCCACAGTTGGTCACTCAACATGTTATCATAACCCCAACGGACCCACGGGTCGAAGTCGATCTCTCAACTAATAAAGGACACCCTGACAGGGACCAAACCGTCGGTGAACGGGACTGAAAACTGGCTCAAAAGGCGATCATACCGCTGATGCCCAAACTCGCGGTCAAAAATCCGAACCAACCATGACAATCCGCGTAAATCCCACTCAAGAAGCTGAGTAATCAGAACTGATAGCCAAGCAGGCAGGGCCTACGCCCAGGTATATTAATCAAAGCTGGAAATAATAGGCGTACTGAAAGGCTCAACTGTGGGATCCAAGCTGCTTGCAAAATAGCGGTTCGTCCTGCCACAATACTCAAAGGGTTGGACTAATGAAGTGTGGACCGAAAATCAACCCACGGTAACTCTACAGCCACAATGAGAGGCATCAATAAAACACACAAATCCATCTCCCAACACTGGAAACACTAGTATTGGCGCTGGCATCAGTCTCATTATCCATTGGCCATGCTCTCCCGGCACTGCCAAGTCTAAGAAGCTCCTCGCCTCAAGGATAAATGTTGGTTTCAGCCAAACTCGAATAACATCCATTTGGTCGGATTCCACAGGTATGGTAGCACATCCACAAGCGCTCCTTGTACTCCAAGTCGCTCTGGGAGTAAATCAAAATATCCTCGGGAAACACTACTCCCTGTCCGTCCAAGCACAACTAGGACATACAATTCCTCAGGTCTTGAAGTTGACAGGGTATTCGTCATTCCATTGGGCCTCACTATAAGCTCATAATGCCCCTACCGTCTCCTGAACGCCATCTAGGCGAAGTCCTCAGCTGTCTAATTCCAAGTGGGTACTCGCATCATACAATAACTGCCGGAGTATAGCTCCATCAAAAGGCCCTAGATACCACCCGGACCTGTCTACACTCGAACCATAAAAGGACCCTCACGGTCGTGTATCAACGACGTGGCCTCACCACCGTATACCAACGGCGTGGCACTAGGTCAAACAGACCCCTCGATCCATCAGATCTTGCAACTGCGCCATCAGCTCTCTCAGCTCTACAGGCGATATCCAATAAGGTACTGTCGAGGGTGGCGCGGTTCCCCGAACCACGTCAAACGCAATTCTCTATCTCCCTAACCGGCGGCATTACCAACAACTAGGGTGAAATCACATCCGGGATCTCATGGGCAACAGAGATATCCCTGAGTCCCGGTGCCGCCGTAAGCACCTCTCACACTGTCGCTAAAACCTGTGTGCTCTATGCCAACCAATCCCCAAGCGCTGGGTCTAAACACCGAACTGCCACAGTTTCCAACAAGTCTGTCGATACAACTCACGGCCTCGACTGCATTGGACATAATCCACAGGCCTCCCCCACATGCACAACACCAACAGAAACTTGTACCTCTAGTGCACGTGGTAACAAATCTGCCTTTAGTCCATGCAGGAATGCAACATGCTCTAACTCCGACTGCTGTATGAATTCACACCTGCGACAACCCGATCCGCTGCTGTGGCGCCCTCCAACCGGGCGCGGGCGGCCTCGGGCGCGGGCAGATAGGTCCCGCCACGCGTCGCGTGCCCATTCGCGGGCGCAATCGCCCTGTCGGGGCGCGACACATGGCGTGCATCCGGTGGCTGGCGTGGGTGGGCGTGGCGCTGGATGGGCGACGCGTGGCGGCCCGCATTGAGGCCGCGGGCCGGCCCAACACTGTAGCGACAGGAGGTTAAATCCTGGGGATTCTTCTTCTTCAATGTTTAAATGGAGTTTTCTTTCTCCATTTTGGGGCTTTTGGAGAGGTTTTTCTTAGTGGGGTTTTTACCAGAGCTTCTCCAACCTCTCTACTACAACACTGGATTTTTGGAGGATTTTTTGAGGCCATTTGGATCATCTTCTCCATCAACACTTGAGGATATCACCATTGCTGCTTCACAGCCTTCTCCGTCGCTTTTCAGTACAAAAATTCCCCAGGACTCATTTCTTGGAATTTTGAGCTCATTTTTGGTTCTACGTTTTCACAAGAGGTAAGGCTACAATCTTTGTATTCAACTCTTCCCTCAGATCTCAAGATTTTACAGTGTTTTAAGGCCATCTTTGGGACCCTTCATTTCAGTCTGGAATCCTGAGCAGTCCTCAGTGTTTTGGCCTTTCTGGGCAGTAGGATGAGAATTTTTGGATGATTTTTACGGGGAAATTTCCAGGACTCGAAGATCTACAATATTTGTAAGCACCATTCTCCGCGATCTGAGTTTTTATTAGGGTTTATGCATGATCTGTGGAACAGCTTGCTGCATTCGTGTACAGATGGAACTTGGTGGATAGTTCAAAGTGTTTATGGGTTTTCTCCTTCATCCGAGCATGAAATTTGGAGTTCTTTAGCTCAAATTGTATCTACTCTCGACAAGGAATCCAATGGTACCTCTCTTGCAGGATTTGGAGCACGTTTGGTTAGGTAACTTTAATGATCTTTTCAAGTGCTGTTATAAGGATTACTGCAGTCCCTGTTTTAGTTTTGATTCGAGCAATGCACCTTGGAATGCAGATAACTCTGTGGACATAAGGTCTTTTTCATAAATTCAAGTTGGGACTTCTTCTTAACTTCAAGGTGAGCAAATTCTCTTTTGTGATTTGTGGATAAATCCCTTTGTAAAAGCCCCTAATTAAGCTTGGAAATGCTAGCAAGTTTATGTTAGCAGTTTTGGACAGCATTGTGATATTTGTGGTGTTTGAATGTTAAGGGAAATTAATGGTGGATTTTGAGGACTTGAAGATGTTTGTATGGAGCTGGACATCTTTGTTTTATTGCTAGGAACTTCATCTTGAGGTATTTGGGGCTGCACCTACATTTTCTTTAACTTAATTTCAATTGCTGAAATTCTGGAATTTGATTGCGCGGTGTGCATTGTTTCAGTGATTGTGCCCAATCCGTGAGGCGGATTTGGATGATTTTCATGGCATCGGACTTCTGAGAGGATAAGGATTACTCACGCCAAAATTCAGCCAGATCGGGCATCGGATCGTCCAGTTTCAGGTGGGTGGCCTTGTCTCCAAGCTTGTTGGACTGTATAGTAATTCTACTGATGTAGGATCATGCATGATAGTGAATTTATTGAGTAGCATGCTAGAATGTTGGAATTGTTATTCCTAGTATTATCTGTCGATCTTTTGACCTTTTACTTCCTTCTATCTGTTAAATTTTAGTTATCTTGGAACCTGACCTAGCACCCCCGTCATATGTTGCATGTGTAACCAGACCAGTAGAAAACCCTCACTTGGGCTAGGGTTATTTTTGATTAGACATCCACACTGTTTCTTCTATTTCTGGACATAGTGTTATCCTCTCCCGGGTAGTGGGCCGAGAGGTCGGGACTTTCTTTTAGTGTGGGATGCATTTGCACTCGTGCTTGGGAGCAGAGTGGAGTCTGGTAGTTGTAGTGGGTCGCTTATCTGTGCCGGGAGCCGTTTGGGTAAACGGTAATCCCGGGAGGTCTTGTATCCCTGTTTGTGCTGTCGCTACTGTGTTAGTGGCAGTTGTGTGCTAGTGTTAGCTGGACCTAGAACCCAGAACCTTTTTGACATACAAATGATTTTAGTCTACCAATGTTTTCTTCCAAGCATCGGAGGGCCGCTGGAGTCTGTTATTGTTTGGGTGTAAAATACTTGTTTTCTAACTGCTTTTCCTAAAAGAACTAAAAATCATTAAAAACGGGTTTCCCCTTAAATCAAGATGATTTTCGGTAATAAACGTCACCTTTTCTTGTAAACTTTCCTACTCGAGAGGATTCGAGCGGTCTGGGTTCTAGGGGCCATTCCTTTGTCGGGACGGACGCCACGGGGGCCGAGCCTGGAACCTGTTCTTGTTGATAGGGTTGTCGGTGTTGGTCTCCCGGAACTTTCGGGCCCTGGTTGGTACCTTCTGCGTGTTGTTCCGAGGTTGTCGTGTTCCTGAACTGTAAGGGGGCCCGGAACTTCGATAGGCGGAGCCTAGAGTCTGTTCTTGTTTGATAGGGTTCTTAGCACTGACGTTTCGGGTTTTCCAAACCCTTATGGTGTCGGCCCTTCCTGAGTTATCGGTGTGGTTGGTGTTCTGTTGTGGGAGCCGTTGGTGTTGACGGTCGTCCCGGGTCGTTGAGTGTTGTCCGACCAGTGTTGTTGGCCCTGAGTTGTGGGTCATTCCTGGCTGTGGAGTATCTCCAGCCAGTGTGTTCTGTGCTGTGAGCTGTTGGTGAGGCTAGTGTCTCGTGTTTCGTGAGAGCTGATCAGCTGAGTCGTCGAGAGTGCTCCGACTGTTGTGCGAGATGTTTGTGGATTGAGTCCTTCCGTTCAGAGCGTGAGCGTGGATTTTGACTATAGCCTGTAGTGCCACCTGAGCGACAGAGTGCGCGGATACCTTTTCCTCGTTGGGGTCGCGCCCCTCGAGAGCCACGCCCGGGGTGGATTTGTTACTTTTGTATCGCGACTTGTCGACACAGTCCCTCTGGCTGGGCCAGTTTTGGCAGCTACGGACGCCCTACGTCAGTCCGGTCCTCCGGGATGTAACGGCAGTAGGCAGGCGCAGGTTTGACTGGACCCGAGGAGGCAGTTAGTGTAGATTGGGTGACTATACTTGAGAGTCAGTAGATGCATCATATTATCATTTGTTCCACTACTTGAGCATCTAGATAGAGGCATAGTAGCTGTAGAGTTATTTTTCCAGCTTTTCCCCTTTCAGTCCGGCTTTTGTTACTTTATGCCTCTGGTAGACTTGGTGGGCAGACCGTTGGGCTTGTTGGCGGCGCCCACTGAGAACTACCGTGGGAAGTAGTTCTCATACCCGTCGTGGTGTCTTTTCCCCAGGGACTTCTTCTCCTGTTCCTGCTGATCCTGTTGCTGATCCTTCTGACCGAGGCGAGAGAGTCGCGAGCTAGTTCCCTACCCGTCGATGGAGTGTAGCGGTACCCCTTCAGAGGAGAGCTTCAGTAGATTAGTTTATTTCTTTTTCCTCTTTTGAGAGACTGATGTAGTGAGAATACTTCTGTATTGAGAGCTTGTACACTGATGTATTTATTGGAGATATCTCCCTTTTGAGTTTTGTATCAGAGGACTTGTATATGATCGTATTTGGGAGATGGATATTGTATTATTTTCAGTTGTACAGGGATTGGATTTTAGCTTTACAGTAGTTTACTTTTCAGCTCTGATATCTGTAAACTGTAGTTGACTCTTTTGCAGGTTTGTCGCTTCGTCCATATGGGGTTTCCGTATGGGTGGCGGATCTGTTGGCGAGCCCGGGTCGCAGTTTCGACGCCGGGGCGTGATAGGTCGAGGGTGGCGCGGTTCCCCGAACCACGTCAAACGCAATTCTCTATCTCCCTAACCGGCGGCATTACCAACAACTAGGGTGAAATCACACCCGGGATCTCATGGGCAATAGAGATATCCCTGAGTCCCGGTGCCGCCGTAAGCACCTCTCACACTGTCGCTAAAACCTGTGTGCTCTATGCCAACCAATCCCCAAGCGCTGGGTCAAAACACCGAACTGCCACAGTTTCCAACAAGTCTGCCGATACAACTCACGGCCTCGACTCCATTGGACATAATCCACAGGCCTCCCCCACATGCACAACACCAACAGAAACCTGTACCTCTAGTGCACGTGGTAACAAATCTGCCTTTAGTCCATGCAGGAATGCAACATGCTCTAACTCCGACTTTTGTGATGAATTCACACCTGCGACAACCCGATCCGCTGCTGTGGCGCCCTCCAACCGGGCGGCACAGGTTTATCCGCTCTATGCAAGTGGTTGTCGCTCAATCTGCCTGAAAATTAGGACTATCCACAAGGGAGCACGACCTCTGTCTCTGATCACATTGAGGCGACGAATAAGGTCCTCCGCAGATAACAAATCCACGCTACCGCTGCGCCACTCTGATATAGATACTGATGCTGCCATCGGGGTCCACCCGATCTCCGGCATCTCGGGAACTCGTTATCCTGGAGAATGAAATCTGAAATGCCTCTGCCGGCCGATCTGTCCTCCATCACCCGGCGCCAAGCGCCGAAATCCAGAACTCGCCTCTGGCGGCAGATCCCTATCCAAAGGAACTGCAACGCCACGCTCCAAACACAACGCCTACTCCAACGAGGCGTCAAAACCTATAACGGAAGGACTGAATAAACTGAAAGGTGTCCTGGCGCAATCCACTCCCAGTCTCATATATCCTGTGCGCCTCGTCCCTCGAATATGGAGCGCGCAGTTCAACAACTGCGTAAACTCTCTAGCACAGGGAGGCTCTCACTTGATCACTCCATCTCCACCAACCACGACTCTGCCTCCAAAGGCTCCAAACTCAATCTTACGAGTCGGGGTGGACCATCAGCCAAATCTGGCTCAATAGATCGATCATGTCCCACAGCTCCTCTGTTGTCAACTATCCACCCTACCTCGGTGCCTCGACACTAAACATTGGCACGGAGGGGGCTACTCAGTGCTCCGACAACTGTGTCACCAAGACCAGCTGCTCACTCTGCCGCTGATAAGCCTCTGACAATCCTGTCATCTGGGTCCGGAGTTCTCTGATCTCAATCCGGGTATCCGGCTCAAAACCAACCGCTCAAGCTCAACTGCTATGACAGGATGCACACGGGTCAAAACCCAGCGTCGGGGAGACACAGCTCGCCACGACGAAACCACAAAACAGCACACAACAGCGCTCGACCCAATCCAGCGAAAGTCTAAAGCATGTCACCCATTCCACAGTATTATGTTGTCTGCAGCCAACATAATCACTTAGGAGAATAAACATGCCAATCACTCTTCCCGTCCTTCGGGAGAGGTATAAAACTCAATCAGGACTCTCGCTATAAATCACGACTCTCACGAAGTCAACCAAGGGTCAAACCATAAGCCTAGGGCTTCTATGTCCACCATGACCTACAACCTAGGCTCTGATACCACTCTAATCTGTCATGCCCCGGGGTCGAAACTGCGACCCGGGCCCGCCAACAGATCCACCACCTATGCCAAACTCCGCATAGGCGAAGCGTCCTACCTGCAAGAAAAGTACTACAGCTAACAGATATCAGAGCTATAAATAAAAATCTGCTGTATAACTAAAATCAATCACTGTACAACTCGAAATAATACAACAATGTCCGCCTCCCAAAAATAATAATAATACAATATCCTCAAATACAAGCTCTGAACCCAACCGGGAGGTAACTCCAATAAATACAACAGTGTACAGTCTCACAATACATAATATATCCTCACTACATCAGTCTCTCAAAAGAGGAAAAATAAAACAACTAATCTACTGAAGATCTCCTCTGGAGGGGTACCGCTACTCTCCAACGACGGGTAGGGATCTAGCACGCGACTCCCTCGCCTCGAACAACAACCGCAGAATCCGCAACACCCGCTAAGACTCTACAAAACAAAGGAGAGAAAAGAAGGGGAGGGGGAAAATCCCCAACGGGTGTGAGAACTACACCTAAAAAGGGAGTCCTCAGTGGGTACCGCCACCAGGCCCGACGATCTGCCCACTAAGTCCACTAGAGGCATAAGATAACCAAAGCAGTAAATACTGAAATAGGAAAGCTGGAGACTCTCAACAGCTACCATGCCTCTATCTAAATGCTCAAATGGGGAAAACTCTGATAAAGATATGCAACACTCGCACATGAGGTGCTCAATCGACCCAATCGAGCTGACTGCCACATCGGGTCCAGTCAAACCTGCGCCCACCTACAACCACCTCCCGCTGACGGGCAGGAATTACGTAGGGCGTCCAAACGGACTAACTCGCTACCGAGTAGTGGCTCATGCAGGCTATAATCAAAATCCACGCTCTCTCTCAGAACGGATAAACTCAAGATCACCAAGCCTCTCGCACAACGGTCAACAACTCACAAAGACCTCGGGACCACAGTCCCCAAATGGATCCCAACAACACTAGCACTGGTCTAAATACAGCTACTAGACTCCACTCGGTCCCCCTGACACGAGTGAAACAAGAAAGTAAATGCCGGTAATAACCCAATCTGGTGCCACCACTACAACTGGCATTGCCTTCTCAGCGGAATCTACGCACATGGCTCGAAACCGCGGGACCGGCCCGCACGGCTCGCATCCCAAAATAAGTATCAGACCGGCACACAAGGCTGGGTCCGAAAAGCCTACCTCCGGAGTGGCACTCGAGGGGAGCGACCCACACGAGTAAAGTATCTCAGTAACATGTATCTCTGCATAGCAGGACTTTGATCACAAATCTGATCAAAGTGGGAAAACTCAACCACCAAAGAAAGACCCGACCTCAATCGGATGCAACTAAACGATAAGTGGGAAACTCCATCCACTAGAGAAAACTGATACCCAAATCTGGTGCATAGATAAGCATCCGGTCAACCGCCCTGTAGAGTCCTGGCGTCCCCTTGCCCTGGTATGCCTCCCTTTTATTTCTGACGGGACTGTTAGGAAAACTTTTAGTTTTCTGCAATGGACTGGCCTGGACTGCGAGTATTTTTTCTGCGATTGAGCTCGAAAAACGGAGGACGGCAAAGCGAACGGATTCGGTTTCTGATTTACGGACCTCCCGGAATGGGGGTCAAAGCGTTTGCTTTGAGTGATGCATCGAAACCCATGCTAAGTGGCTGGCACGCTTTTCGAGGCAATCGGACGGGATCCTACTATGATCGGACCTTTCATCTTTTTATGTCAGTGGATTATTTTATTTACTGGGTGGTACCTCGACCTTACGGTTTTCATTTTGGATCCTAATTGAATACTGTTCAGTTGATCAAAGAGGGGCTGAAATTCGAGAATTTCTGGGCAGACCGTCGGGACGCGCAGGTATTTTTAGGTGTTAGAGCTCGCGAAACGGTGAACGGTGGCGCGATCGGATTTGAATTGTGACCCCGGGATCTCCCAGAAATAATTTTTAAAGTTTTCTATCAGCTTGGGTGCATCGGAATGCGTGCCGGCGATCGGCACGTCTTCCGAGGTGATCTGGACCCCCCGTTTAAATTTCGAATGGCTAGGTTGGGTAACAGGGGGTTTAATTTGTTTTACCTCTTCGTATCTTTTATTCTTTTATTCCCGGTCGGGGGTGCGGGGGAAAAAAAAAAAGAAACCCCCAAATCCCTTTTCCCTCTTTTCAAAAAGCGGCGTGGGAAACGAGACGGGGAGATGGGGAGAGGCCTTTCTGCGAGATTGATCGAGCGAGGAACGGGAGATCCTCCTTCTTCCTCCTCCTCCAGTGAAATCAAGGTTAGCCTCGTTGTTCTCTTTTTCTTGGGTTGGCGTTTCGGGTGGTGGTGGTTTGTGTTGGGTTATATGTAATAATGGATCTAAATAGGGGAAAAAACACCTAGAGGGGGATGAATAGGTGTAAACAATAAACACTCAAAAAATCATTGCGCAATAAAAATCCAATGCGGAAATATAAATGAACACGCAAGATTTTTACGTGGAAAACTCCAAACCGGAGTAAAAAACCACGGGACCGATAACACGGTGAAATCCACTAGAATTAAACACGTACAAGGTGATATACCGTACTCACAGACGACTCAACCTTTTCCATACGCTCCTAGTTGATCTTCTTCGCTCGCTCCGCAACGCGTCTCGAATCCACGATCTGCGTCCAACGCTGAATCCACGGCGTCCAACGTCGAGTCCACGACGTCTGACTGAATCTACGGTCTTCACCCAGTAGCACGCTTCGAATCCACGAACGTACCTCGCTCCGAATCCACGAGAGCGGTTGCACCTTGAATCCACAAGGCCATGCGAGTCCACGCGCCGATTTTGGGGTAAATCGTTGTTTTTGGGTGGTGATGATCCGCCGAATACTTAGATCAAAGATAGATAGGAAATACCATCTAAGTATTCATTAGTTTGATTCAACTCAAGATGTGAGTATGAAAACCTAGAATCAAACTAATCAATATTGATGAAGAAACATAGAGTAATATCTAATGATTTCCTTTCTTCTCTATATGTGGATCTAGGGCCGTATATGATGATATTTGATTATGACGGCTCTATGTGGATTATCTGGATTTATTGGATTAACCCTAGAAAAAGAATCATAGGGTCTATTTATAGATTAGAAACCCTAGGAAGAAGATAAGGATCAAAAACTGTGTGTTTCTGGTGTTGGGTTATATGTAATGTAGATCTAAATAGGGGAAAAAAACACCTAGAGGGGGGTGAATAGGTGTAAACGTATAAACACTCAAAAATCGTTGCGATAAAAACCCAATGCGGAAATAAAAATAACACGCAAGATTTTTACGTCGAAAAACTCCAAACCGGAGTAAAAAACCACGGGACCGATAACACGGCAGAAATCCACTAGAATTAAAACACGTACAAGGTGATTTACCGTACACACTTACGACTCAACCTTTTCAATACGCTCGTAGAGGATCTTCTCCGCTCGCTCCACGACGCTTCTCGAATCCACGATCTGCGCCCAACGCCGAATCCACGGCGTCCAACGTCGAATCCACGACGTCCGACCGAATCCACGGTCTTCACCCAGTAGCACCCTTCGAATCCACGAACGTGCCTCGCTCCGAATCCACGAGAGCGGTTGAACCTTGAATCCACAAGGACACGCGAATCCACGCGCCGATTTTGGGGAAATCGTTGTTTTTGGGTGGTGATGATCCGCCGAATACTTAGATCAAAGATAGATCGGAAATACCATCTAAGTATTCATTAGTTTGATTCAACTCAAGATGTGAGTATGAAAACCTAGAATCAAACTAATCAATATAGATGAAGAAACATAGAGTATTCTCTAATGATTTCCTTTCTTCTCTATATGTGGATCTAGGCCGTATGAAATGATATATGAATATGACGGCTCTATGTGATTATTTTGGACTAACCCTAGAAAAAGAGTCATAGGGTCTATTTATAGGTTAGAAACATTTGGAAGGAGATAAGAATAAAAAACCTAACATTTCTGGAATTTTTACGGACGGCGATCCGGATCGGATTTGGACGATCCGGATTGCAGTAGCAAGAAAGACGGTTTCCAGAAAAACAAACGTTCGGGATCTGGATCGGAATGCCTGATCCGGATCGTTCATACAATTCAGAGAATTCAACGTTCGGGATCCGGATCGTGAGATGCTGCGATCCGGATTGAAGTAATGTATGAAACAACAACCTTCGGGATCCGGACTGCTGGCTCTGATCCGGATCCTGAACATGTCCGAACACCAGTTTTTGATTTTTATGCAGTTAAAAACTCTTCCAGGTGTTTCTACACTACAAGAAGTATTCGGATCACCAATAATCTTTAGTTAAACATACCTGATCCTTTTGAATTCTTCTTTCTTGAGATTGAGTTAAATGATCCAACTTTCTTCACCTTCAATCTTCAAGACTTGAACCTTTCACGAAACTACGCCAACTCAAATTTCGTAACAATCTCCCCCTTTGGCGGTTTCGTGACAAAACACAGATCCACTAAAGAAAATTCAAAAAGATATTTTTGTTGCTATCACCATACCACAAAAATTTACAATGGAGATCCAAAAATTTAAAAACATGAGATATAAACTCCTAAAACAGACTCTAAACTTAGACATCTGTACTCTCTGCACAAAGAAATCATTCTTGACAAAAAGAGATCGTTAGATACCTCAAGAATATTTAGCATTCAAAACCTAACAGAGATAGAGTTTATGCTCACCATGACATTGAGTAATTCAGATATGTAATAAGATCACAATCAAACATTGACATATCTTCTAAGCAATAAAATTCCAAATGTCATAACTTTGCTTTGTTAGTAATCAAACAACTTGTTATTAATAATACATGTCCAAATAGTTAGTCGAATAGTTAGTAGGAACATGCAACAAATCACAAGATAAAAACCAAAGTTGTGATACTTACCTTTCACCAAAGTCAAAGTTGAGGTGATACTTACCTTGATGTTCACACATTCACATCAATCATTGTTCAATCATTGTTCAAGTTCTCTCTAAACTCTCTCCCCCTTTTTGTCACAAACAAAGCCATAATTACAAAACACAAGGAGAGTTAAAAAGTTCACAATCAAGAAAATCCTGAGAACTAAAATTAAAACTTAAAACTTAAAAACCTGCAATAGAAACGATAAGGGTTAGAGCATAAAAGATCAAGCCAAATCAGAACTGTCTGAGCTAGTATCGTCTATCTTGTTCAAGATTCCTTTCAGCATTCGCGATAATTTGGAACATTTCTTTTTCATCTGTTTTTGGTCAGCGGCCATTTGTCGGAGACCTAATGCCAATCTCTCTTGGTCAGCAGAAAGTCTTCTTTGGTCCTGATGAATGGCGGCCAATACAGTAGCTGCTAGAGCGTTTCTCTTGGAAGTCGTTGGACGAGTTGTAGAGGCAGATGATGCATGCTGGTCTTCAGTCCATGCGGATTCGCTAGGTACAGAGTATGCTCTAGAGAGGGATTCAGTAATTTGAATTCCACTTCCCTCTTCATTTTCCTTAATCCTAGCCGAGCTGATAAAGTCTTGTGGAGGTGCTTGGCTAGCAGCTGGTTGCTCAATGGAGATTCCTTGAGCACACCTTCTTTTGCAAGCAACACCTTTTCTTCTTGTCTTCCCAGAGGTTTCTTCTATTGGGGCTTTGCCCTTTTCAGCAGTAGTAGGCTTTGAAGCTTCAGCAGTTGCTTTCCCTTTGGAGATAATGGGGATAGTTCCCTCGATTTCGATGTTATCCCAGTCAATCGACTCCGTCTTTGATTCAGTGTCAGAATCATCCTTAGTCTTCTTCGCTTTCTTAGCTTTCTTAGGCTTGGCAGTATCCTTGACATGTACCATGGCAGCAAGTAGGAAAATAATCCAAGTGATCACCATTTTGATTGCTAGTGAAAAATGTATCCAGTGAAGACCAACTCTAGAACACATGATAAATTGTTAATTTTCAAAGATTTGAAAAATTGTACCCAAACAATCATAATCATGTAGAGAGACTAAGAATCAAATTAGTTTTGCAAAAAGGAATTTTAAAAATAGATCAATTGCATGATTTTCGAAAATCCCATTATATGCCGTAAAATCGAATTTTTGAAATCGAAGACCAAAAATCCGTTTAACTTGGGAATACCTAGCATATAATCAAAACTAATCTACCCAGAGTTCTAATTTCAAAAGAAATTTGATCAAAAACCATCCACAAACGAAATCGATCCAAGAAATTCATCACGTTTGAGGAGGAAAAAGAAAAACGGTGAAAAATCGAGATTTTGATCAATAAAACTTACTTGTATTCGAAGAACTTGAGTTTGGAAAGCTCCAAGGTGCAATAGTTCTAGAGAGAGAGGCTCTAGAGACTTGAGAACAAAAGATTAAGGTAAAAGAAATCAAAACCCTCTTGTTCTTATTAAAACCCTAGCCGTGATCCGGATCGGATCGAGATTTCGATCCGGATCGGCCAGCCGCAGGAAGAAGCCTGCGTTCGGGATCCGGATCACCTTGCCCGATCCGGATCGGCTCCAACTTTTTCTTCAGAAAAATTTAGAAAAATTTCATAAGATCCAGAAAAAGTATGTAAGCACAATTGTGTATCAACTTTAAACAAAAATCATCGTTTCATACAACAAGAATTAGATTATGCCAAATCTATCAATAATATCCAAAAATGAAACGAGAATTTACAAAAATTAAATCCCTTAAAGTTGAACACCTTCAATTACATCTAACTTGATCTTATGAGTAATCCCTTTATCAAATCATCAATTCAGTAAAGAAAATGAAATACAAAGATCAATAGATGTTTGAAATCCCAAATATGGTAGATAATTTATCTAGACAATCTGTTGAAGAGAGTGGCTCTTTGAGCATCTTTCTTTAAAAAACCCACCTTATACCAACCTTGAAATTTGACGGAGTCAAGTATTTCAACATGCATTTTACTTAATCAAAAATTGGACAACCATGCTTGGTATACATGTGGTAGCTGCACACAATACTCGGACGACCGAGGTGGTAGCTCTTTCCTCCATGTGGTGGTAGTTTTCACACTCCTCATGGGATGTAACTCTTTCCACATCTTTTGAGCATTTTACATTTTTTTGACTCCCCCTTAATTGGCTATCAATTATTTAAGATATAAAGTATTCAAACAAAAATTGATCTCGATTTCATACTCGACTAAGCAGTCAAATAAGATAATGACTATACCAAGAGATCATTGAGAGAGAAATTGACTTTGATCACTCAGAAGATGATTTAATTAACATAAATGATCATTGCAACAGTGAAATATTATGATGGCAAAAGCATAATAAATTTCTAAATGTGCGAAAAGATGCAATTAAAGTCAATTATGATATATGCTCAATTAATGTTCTATGTACAAACATAGATAATGAACAAAACAAAATAAAAAACAAAACCTATCCTAAGCAAAGGTTTCAAAAAGAAGTTTATTTCAAGGAAAGCATTCCAATTGCTTTTCGCAAATGAATAAAACGTTTTTGATCCAAAGGTTTTGTTAGAATGTCAGCTAATTGATCCTCAGTTGAAATATATGAAAGTTGAAGAGTATTTGATTCAACTAGCTCTCTAAGAAAATGATATCTAAGTTCAATATGTTTTGTTCTAGAGTGCAACACAGGGTTTTTAGAAATGTTAATTGCACTTGTGTTGTCACAAAGAATTGTTACCGAAGATGCTGAAATCCGGAAGTCGCTCAACACACTTTTCATCCAAATGAGTTGGGTTGAACAACTACCCGCTGAAATGTATTCCGCTTCGGCAGTCGAGAGTGCTATGCAATTCTGCTTTTTACTGTGCCATGCAACAAGGCAATGACCAAGATAGAAGCATGCACCACTCGTGCTTTTCCGATCATCCACTGATCCTGCCCAATCGGCATCTGAGTATCCAATAATATCCAGACTAGTTCCCATAGGATACCAAATTCCGAAATTAATTGATCCTTTGATGTACCGGATGATCCTTTTCACCGCTTTCAGGTGAACCTCCTTTGGTGCTGATTGATATCTCGCGCAAATCCCAACACTAAAGGATATATCCGGGCGACTAGCCGTGAGGTAAAGTAGACTTCCAATCATACTTCGATACAGTTTCTCGTCTACATTCTCACTTTGTGAATCACTTCCAAGTCCCTTGTGGCTAGTTCCCATTGGAGTCAGAAAATCCTTCGAATTTTCTAAGTCATACTTTTTAACCAACTCCATTGCATACTTGGATTGACTCAAGTGAATACCTTCATCATTTTGTTTAATTTGCAATCCAAGGAAATAAGTCAATTCGCCCATCATGGACATCTCAAATTCGCTTTCCATGGTCTCCGCGAATTTAGAAGCATCATTATCTCTTGTTGCGCCAAATACAATGTCATCGACATAGATTTGTGCTACAATGAAATTGCTTTGATAATGTTTCACAAAGAGAGTCCTGTCAGCTCCCCCTCGAGTATAGCCCTTCTCCAAAAGGTGCTTTGTCAGCCTTTCGTACCATGCTCGCGGTGCTTGTTTCAGACCGTAAAGAGCCTTTTTCAAACGAAAAACATGGTTAGGTTGTTTATGGTCTACAAAACCTTTCGGTTGAGCCACATAAACTTCCTCATTTAAAAACCCATTTAGAAACGCGCTCTTAACGTCCATTTGAAAGAATTTGATTTTAAAATGACAAGCAATAGCAAATAGTATACGAATGGACTCGAGTCTAGCTACAGGGGCAAATGTTTCATCAAAGTCTATACCTTCTACTTGAGAGTAGTCTTGAGCAACTAATCATGCCTTGTTCCTGATGATAGTACCATCCTCATTTTTCTTGTTCTTGAAAATCCATTTGGTACCTATCACATTATGTTGCTTTGGAGGCTTCGTTAATTCCCAGACTTTGTTTCGCTCAAATTGATGGAGCTCTTCCTGCATTGCTTTAATCCAGTAGTCATCCTGAAGAGCTTCATCTATGTTCTTTGGTTCGATTAAAGATACGTAGCAAGCGAATCCACAAACCAACTGCCTCCGAGTTCTAACTCCTTCTTGTGGATCTCCAATAATATTCGATTCCGGATGATCCTTGGAGATTCGTAGCGTTTGTTGAAACGGAGTACTCGGAGGTATATGAGATGATTCCTGCACATCAGATAAACTTGAAGAACCATTAGATGCATCATTAATATTGGAAGTATTATTATGAGAAGATGCAATGGCAGGTGAATCATCATCTAGAGAGATATCGAGGGTAGATTTTCCAGATCCAAAGTGAAAAGCTTCATCTACTTTAACATTTATAGATTCTACGATCGTCTTAGATTCCAAGTTAAATACTCGATATGCTCTACTGTTTGTAGAATACCCCAAGAATATCCCTTCGTCACTTCGAGAGTCAAACTTTCCAAGATTTTCACGGTCACGTAAAATGTAACACCGACTCCCGAAGATGCGAAAATATTTGATGTTGGGTTTTCTACCACACCATAGTTCATATGGTGTATTTAACGTTCCCGGGCGCAAATAAACTCGATTAATTACATAGATTGCAGTGTTCACAGCTTCAGCCCAAAAATGTAGCGGTAAATTCCGGTTGTGAAGCATAACACGTGCCATCTCTTGAACAACCCTGTTTTTGCGCTCGACAACACCATTCTGTTGAGGTGTATAGGGTGCAGAGAATTTATGCTTAATACCGTTTGAAGTGCAAAAGTCAATGAATTTAGAGTTTATGAATTCTCCACCTCTATCACTCCTAACATGAATGATCTTTTCATTCTTTTCAATCATAATACGAAGGCAAATCTCGTGAAAAGAATCAAAAGTATCAGCTTTCTCTTTTAAAAATGCTACCCAAGAATACCGAGAGAAATCATCAATCATCAAGAAAATATACCATTTACCTCCCAAAGATGGTTGACGAGTTGGCCCCATTAAATCCATGTGTAAAAGTTCCAAAGGCCATTTTGTACCAACGTGGTTCAAGTTCTTGTGCGCTGTCCTGGACTGTTTTCCCTTTCGACAACCGCCGCACACAATGTTTTGTTTAAGTAAAAGTTTTGGAACCCCCTTTACCACGTCCTTGTTTGAAATTCTAGCAGGTTCCTTAAAATTTATGTGACCTAGCCTTTCATGCCAAAGAGTTTCATTATTCAAAGAGTCTAAGTTACAATTTTCAGAAGTTTTACTAGGAACAACATAACAATTGTTTTCAGATCTAACCCCCTTTAAAAAGAAGACATGGTCCTTATCAGTTACAACACATTCAACAGATGAAAAGTTAACTGAAAAAACATTGTCGCAAAGTTGACTTATGCTTATGAGATTAGTCTTAAGACCATCAACAAATAACACATTATTTAGAACCGGGCCATCTGGAATAGCTACTGTTCCTTTTCTAACAATTTTGGAAGATCGACCGTCTCCGAAAACAACGAGTCCTCCGGAGATTTTCTCAAGATTTTGAAAACTATTTTTGTCACCGGTCATGTGACGCGAACACCCGCTATCCAGATACCAAGACGAACTATCATATGCATGCAAGGAAACATTGGTAACAAGACAAGGAAAGATTTCACCTTTGCGCACCCAAACCTTTTTGGAATGCGTCGGTAATGGTCGTGAAGTTATATGCCTAGGTGAAAGCGTCTTGTTAAAATGATTGCTGCTCCTTGATGAAGTCGTCTTGCGCGGTAAACTATCAAGGTCTTTTCCTTCAAATGATTTGCAATTGATTTCCGAGGAATCACCTTTGTGGTAGTAATTGCAAGAGGTGTTTGAGGTGAGCGTTTGACTCCCGTCTTGCAATATCTTCTTATGTGCCCTGAAACACCACAACGAAAACATACCTTAGATCTTGACGATCCCAAAGAGGATGAAGTAAGTTTGTTGTTGTTGTTTGTCTTGAATTCCGGTGTCGGAGGAGGAGATACCGACTGAGGCACAAAAAACTGTCCCACTCGAACTTGGACTGTTTCCAGTTTGAGTGTACCCGAGGCCGAACCGATTTGTTTGACCAAGACCAAGAGCCTATCCAACTTACTCCTTCCTGAAGAGAATCGCTTCAAGTCATCCTTGAGTTGGAAAATGGTCTTGTCATTTCCAGGTTATCCTGTCGAGCCTCGTTGTAGAGCTTTGAGAAGTGATCCGCTTTATCCACCAGTTTTGTATGTTCCTTCTCAAAAAGCTCATTGGACTCTTGAAGGGAAACAATTTACTTTATCAGATTTCCCTTTCCACTTCAAGAGCGTTTGAGAGAGAAGTTGCTCTTTTTGCTTCTTCTTCGAGATCATGCACTCTCTCTCTCAAACTCTTGTTTTGCTTAGCCACGTTCTTCGAATCCCTCACAAGTCTGTGGTAAGGCTAAAGCAGAAAATCTTCACCTTCCGAATCATCCGTATTCGTTGTCCGTTGCATTCTTTTCAACAGTGGTAGTTGGACAATGACTCGGATGTACGTGCCATTAAGCACATGAAGGGGTGAAGGATATGGACGCGTGGAATGCCGTGGAGCTCTTTCTCTTCATCACTTGAAGACTGACTCATTTGACGTTGGATTGTCATCCCAAGTGACGACTTTGCATCGCCTTCTTCTTTGCCGGATACTTGTTGGGACACTAGCGTGTGCAATGGTGGGCCGTAGCCTCGACATTTGAAGCATTGTAGTTGTCCCTCTGAACTTTTCTTATCCTTTGAGAAGTTCTCTTGCTTTCTTGACTTGTACTTGAAGTACCCTTGCATTTGTTCGACTTTCCGAAGGATGGAGATTTACTTGAATTACCCCTTCGAAAGTTGCGGCGAAACTTCCTTGTCAAGAGAGCGAGCTGCTTCTCAAATTCCTCCATAGAAAGGTTCTCGTCATCGTCTGAGGAGGATGTTATCCGCGTCTTCTTCCTTAGTTGTTTTCAACGCATAACCTGAAGACTTAGAAGAGTATGCTTTTCCAGAAGAATTGTTAGTAGTAAATGTCATTTCATATGTTTGTAATGAACCAACTAATTCTTCTACACGCTTTCGTCCGGTGTTTAATAGTTTCAATGGCTGTAACCTTTGGGCGAAATCGTTCAGGAAGAGTTCTTAAGATCTTTCTTACAACCTTAAATTCTGGAATCTTCTCTCCCAGGTTAGCACATGAGTTTACGATGTCTTGCAATCGTGTATAGTAGTCCGTGAAAGATTCATTTTCTGCCATCAAGATAGAGTCAAACTTGCTCGTAAGCATTTGCAGTTTCTGAATCTTCACGAGGTTAGTTCCCTCATGTGTAACCTGAAGAACATCCCAGATTTCTTTCGCAGTCTCACATGCCGAGACGCGAGAGAATTCAGTTTGAGAGATAAGGCATTAAAAATAGCATTAATTCCCTTGCCATTGTAAGAAATGAATCTAACTCTTCCTTGGTCCATTTCGACCTAGGTTTTAAGGTGCGAACATCAGAATAATTTCAGTTGGATTAGACCATCCTAATTCAATTGATTGCCACACCCTTTCGTCGATGGAAATTAAAAAGGCTTTCATCCGTACTTTCCAGTACGCATAATTTGTTCCATCAAAGAAAGGGGTCGATTGATGTTTCCACCTTCAACCATTTTTACAACCCTATTCCCGCTCTGATACCACTTGTTGGGTTATATGTAATAATCTAAATAGGGGAAAAAACACCTAGAGGGGGTGAATAGGTGTAAACGTATAAACACTCAAAAATCGTTGCGATAAAACCCAATGCGGAAATAAAAATAACACGCAAGATTTTTACGTGGAAAACTCCAAACCGGAGTAAAAAACCACGGGACCGATAACACGGCAGAAATCCAGAAATCTAGAATTAAACACGTACAAGGTGATTTACCGTACACACTTACGACTCAACCTTTTCATACGCTCCTAGAGGATCTTCTCCGCTCGCTCCACGACGCTTCTCGAATCCACGATCTGCGCCCAACGCCGAATCCACGGCGTCCAACGTCGAATCCACGACGTCCGACCGAATCCACGGTCTTCACCCAGTAGCACCCTTCGAATCCACGAACGTGCCTCGCTCCGAATCCACGAGAGCGGTTGAACCTTGAATCCACAAGGACACGCGAATCCACGCGCCGATTTTGGGGTAATCGTTGTTTTTTGGGTGGTGATGATCCGCCGAATACTTAGATCAAAGATAGATCGGAAATACCATCTAAGTATTCATTAGTTTGATTCAACTCAAGATGTGAGTATGAAAACCTAGAATCAAACTAATCAATATAGATGAAGAAACATAGAGTATTCTCTAATGATTTCCTTTCTTCTCTATATGTGGATCTAGGCCGTATAAAATGATAATGAAATGACGGCTCTATGTGATATTTTGGATTAACCCTAGAAAAAGAGTCATAGGGTCTATTTATAGGTTAGAAACATTTGGAGGAGATAAGAATCAAAAACCTAACATTTCTGGAATTTTTACGCACGGCGATCCGGATCGGATTTGGACGATCCGGATTGCAGTAGCAAGACAGACGGTTTCCAGAAAAACAAACGTTCGGGATCCGGATCGGAATGCCTGATCCATCGTTCATACAATTTCAGAGAATTCACGTTCGGGATCCGGATCGTGAGATGCTGCGATCCGGATTGAATTATTATGAAACAAACAACCTTCGGGATCCGGATCGCTGGCTGTGATCCGATCCTGAACATGTCCGAACACCAGTTTTTGATTTTTATGCAATAAAATTCTTCCAGGTGTTTCTACACTACAAGAAGTATTCGGATCACCAATATCTTTAGTTAAACATACCTGATCCTTTTGAATTCTTCTTTCTTGAGATTGAGTTAAAGATCCAACTTCTTCACTTCAATCTTCAAGACTTGAACTTTCACGAAACTACGCCAACTCAAATTCCGTAACATCTGGAAAATTTGTCACGACGTCGAGCCCGATCGGATTATCTGTGATCCGGATCGTCGTAACGAGTCCGGCAATTCCATAGACAGGGTCGGATCCGGATTGTAATGCACGAGCCAGATCGTTCATGAATTTCAGCAAATCCATGTTGGATCCGGACGAATGACTAATGATCCTGGTCGGATTTGCCAATGAACAACACCCTTCGGGATCCGGATCGACTGTCTTATCCGGATCCTGAACATGTCCCATGTCCCAGTTCTGATTTATGCGATAAAAAATCTTCCAAGTGTTTCTCCACTACAAGAATATTCGGATCACCAAAAATATTTAGTTAACATACCTGATCCTTTTGAATTATTCTTTCTTGAATTGAAGGTATATGATCAAACTTCATTCATCTTCAACTTCAAGACTTAACACTTTCACGAAATGCGCCAAAACAAAATCCTAACGTTGGGTTCGCGGGCAATGCGGGTTTTGGTGTTGGGGGTCGGGAAGCCGCGGCCGCCGTTGTCCAAACGGAGGCCGCCGTCGCCGGGGTATTGCGTCCACGGAGTCGTGCCGTAGTCCGCCGTGTCGCGGAGTCGCGCAACCGGAGCCGCGAAGACGAAATCGGGGACATACTGTTCATCCCGTACGGCTGCCTCTTCACGCGGTCCCACCGGACTGGCGTGCACCCAAACGCACGCGCCCGCAGCCCGAATGCGCGGACCCGCGCATGTGCCTTGCGCCAGCCCGCCCGCAAGCGCGGTCCACCGTGCTGCGTGCACCCGCGCACGTGTCCGCAGCCCGACTCGCGGACCACGGCGCACCGGCTGGTGCGCCAGCCCGGCCCGCAAGCGCGGTCCACCAGGGCGTGCACCCGGCTCTGCTGTCGCGACCGGGTATGCGTAGCCCGGTGTCGCGCTCAAGCCGTGCACCGCCCTGCCCTATCCGCCTGGTGCATGCTCCCGGGGTGAGCCCGTTCCCTGCGCCGCTGCCTCCTCTTCGTCGTGAACCGGTCCACCCTGGACCGTCCCACCACCTCATCTTTGAGTCAGAAGCTCCGTTTGTGCCTTTTTTCGCCCCGTTTTTCTTTGTTTTTGACCACGAACGATGTTTTTTAACATTATACTTACGAACTTTTTCGGAAACAGGTGGGAGTGTTTTAGCGATATGTCCGCCATCTCTTTCTTCGTCGTTTCAGTGGGTACCCCTTATAACCCCTTTGTGCAATTCTCGTTATCATTTATCATTTGCCGTACCCGGGGTGGTAGCGACCATGTCGCGTTGTCCTTTAATTATGTACACATATGTGAAGTTTTTTATTTTTGAGACTTGGCGTCGGGTTTTCGACGGTTTCGAACTATCCTGGTTTTACTCTTCACTGTGCTAACGTGGATAGTATGTATGTCCCTCGCTATTGAGTTATAATTATTAATTGGTGATCTTTATGGTGTCATTACTATCGGTGTCATCTTGTGGCCTTGGTTACTATGCCTCGAGCTCACCACGCCACCCGCGTTTTTGGCCACCGCAAAGGGTTCGCTTTTCCGAAAAGTGGTCGAGACCCGTGGATACCCACGATGTGGGACGTAGGGGGCCCGTAGGTGGGGTTTTGAGGCGCTAAGGTGTGAGCGGTGCACCCTTCGGGGTATGCCCGCGTGGGTTTGACCGAGGTAGTGCCGGTCTGGTGTTCCCTGTTGGGTGCCGTTTTGTTTTCCTTTTCCGAGTTTTGTTACTCGGTTGGGCTTTCTGTCTTGAGTTGGTGCTCGGTTTGGTTTTTCTTTTCGAGGTTGTTCTCCTGTGGCCTTTCTTGCTTGAGGTTGGTGCTCGTTTGGTTTTTCTTTTTCGAGATTGTTTCTCCGGTTTTGCTTTCTGTATCTTTGAGGTTGAGTTTCTCGGTTTGGTTTATTTCCCTCTTGGGAGGGTGGTCAGATGTTTTAACAGTGTTCGTGGTTTGCTTTCCCCTTGGGAGGGGGTTCGGTTTTTACAGGTGGTTTCGTGGGTTTACTTTCCCGCGTGATGGTGGTCAGTTATCAGTTTCATGTTTTATTCTAGCGGTTGCTCCGGATAGTCTGGTTTGCCGTGGCCGTGGCCACGGGTCTAGGTTCGCAGTGGGGAGGGATACTGACGATTGCACGACAAGGGGGCG
>CM055066.1:42115221-42288664 GCA_029204045.2 Tillandsia leiboldiana
CAAAAACAACGTTCGGGGATCCGGATCGGAATGCCTGATCCGGATCGTTCATACATTTCAGAAAACTCAACGTTCGGGATCCGGATCGTGAGATGCTGCGATCCGGATTGAAGTAATGTATGAAACAACAACTTCGGGATCCGGATCTGCTGGCTCTGATCCGGATCCTGAACATGTCCGAACACCAGTTTTTGATTTTATGCAATTAAAAATTCTTCCAGGTGTTCTACACTACAAGAAGTATTCGGATCACCAATAATCTTTAGTTAAACATACCTGATCCTTTTGAATTCTTCTTTCTTGAGATTGAGTTAAATGATCCAACTTTCTTCACCTTCAATCTTCAAGACTTGAACCTTTCACGAAACTACGCCAACTCAAATTCCGTAACAATCTCCCCCTTTGGCGGTTTCGTGACAAAACACAGATCCACTAAAGAAAATTCAAAAAGATATTTTTGTTGCTATCACCATACAACAAAAATTTACAATGGAGATCCAAAAATTTAAAAACATGAGAGATAAACTCCTAAAACAGACTCTAGACTTAGACATCTGTACTCTCTGCACAAAGAAATCATTCTTGACAAAAAGAGATCGTTAGATACCTCAAGAATATTTAGCATTCAAAACTAACAGAGATAGAGTTTATGCTCACCATGACATTGAGAATTCAGATATGTAATAAGATCACAATCAAACATTGACATATCTTCTAAGCAATAAAATTCCAAATGTCATAACTTTGCTTTGTTAGTATCAAACAACTTGTTAGTAATAATACATGTCCAAATAGTTAGTCGAATAGTTAGTAGGAACATGCAACAAATCACAAGATAAAAACCAAAGTTGTGATACTTACCTTTCACCAAAGTCAAAGTTGAAGTGATACTTACCTTGATGTTCACACATTCACATCATCATTGTTCAATCATTGTTCAAGTTCTCTCTAAACTCTCTCCCCCTTTTTGTCACAAACAAAGCCAAAATTACAAAAACACAAGGAGAGTTAAAAAGTTCACAATCAAGAAAATCCTGAGAACTAAAATAAAACTTAAAACTTAAAAACCTGCAATAGAAACGATAAGGGTTAGAGCATAAAAGATCAAGCCAAATCAGAACTGTCTGAGCTAGTATCGTCTATCTTGTTCAAGATTCCTTTCAGCATTCGCGATAATTTGGAACATTTCTTTTTCATCTGTTTTGGTCAGCGGCCATTTGTCGGAGACCTAATGCCAATCTCTCTTGGTCAGCAGAAAGTCTTCTTTGGTCCTGATGAATGGCGGCCAATACAGTAGCTGCTAGAGCGTTTCTCTGGAAGTCGCTGGACGAGTTGTAGAGGCAGATGATGCATGCTGGTCTTCAGTCCATGCGGATTCGCTAGGTACAGAGTATGCTCTAGAGAGGGATTCAGTAATTTGAATTCCACTTCCCTCTTCATTTTCCTTAATCCTAGCCGAGCTGATAAAGTCTTGTGGAGGTGCTTGGCTAGAGCTGGTTGCTCAATGGAGATTCCTTGAGCACACCTTCTTTTGCGAGCAACACCTTTCTTCTTGTCTTCCCAGAGGTTTCTTCTATTGGGGCTTTGCCCTTTTCAGCAGTAGAGTTGAAGCTTCAGCAGTTGCTTTCCCTTTGGAGATAATGGGGACAGTTCCCTCGATTCGATGTTATCCCAGTCAATCGACTCCGTTCTGATTCAGTGTCAGAATCATCCTTAGTCTTCTTCGCTTCTTAGCCTTCTTAGGCTTGGCAGTATCCTTGACATGTACCATGGCAGCAAGTAGGAAATAATCCAAGTGATCACCATTTTGATTGCTAGTGAAAATGTATCCTGTGAAGACCAACTCAAGAACACATGAAAAATTGTTAATTTCAAAAGATTTGAAAAATTGTACCCAAACAATCATAATCATGTAGAGAGACTAAGAATCAAATTAGTTTTGCAAAAGGACTTTTAAAAATAGATCAATTGCATGATTTTCGAAAATCCTTATTATATGCCCTAAAACCGAATTTTTGAAATCGAAGCCAAAATCCGTTAATCAGGGAATACCTAGCATATAATCAAAACTAATCTACCCAGAGTTCTTATTTCAAAAGAAATTTGATCAAAAACCATCCACAAACGAATCGATCCAAGAAATTCATCACGTTTGAGGAGGAAAGAGAAAAACGGTGAAAAACCGAGATTTTGATCAATAAAACTTACTTGTATTCGAAGAACTTGAGTTTGGAAAGCTCCAAGGTGCAAAGTTCTAGAGAGAGAGGCTCTAGAGACTTGAGAACAAAGATTAAGGTAAAAGAAATCAAAACCCTCTTGTTCTTATAAAACCCTAGCCGTGATCCGGATCGGATCGAGATTTCGATCCGGATCGGCCAGCCGCAGGAAGAAGCCTGCGTTCGGGATCCGGATCACCTTGCCCGATCCGGATCGGCTCCAACTTTTTCTTAGAAAATTTAGAAAAATTCATAAAACCAGAAAAAGTATGTAAGCACAATTGTGTATCAACTTTAAACAAAAATCATCGTTTCATACAACAAGAATTAGATTATGCCAATCTATCAATAATATCCAAAAATGAAACGAGAATTTACAAAAATTAAATCCCTTAAAGTTGAACACCTTCAATTACATCTAACTTGATCTTATGAGTAATCCCTTTATCAAATCATCAATTCAGTAAAGAAAATGAAATACAAAGATCAATAGATGTTTGAAATCCCAAATATGGTAGATAAGTTATCTAGACAATCTGTTTGAAGAGAGTGGCTCTTTGAGCATCTTTCTTTAAAAAACCCACCTTATACCAACCTTGAAATTTGGACGGAGTCAAGTATTTCAACATGCATTTTACTTAATCAAAAAATTGGACAACCATGCTTGGTATACATGTGGGTAGCTGCACACATACTCGGACGACCGAGGTGGTAGCTCTTTCCTCCATGTGGTGGTAGTTTCACACTCCTCATGGGATGTAACTCTTTCCACATCTTTGAGCATTTTACATTTTTTGACTCCCCCTTAATTGGCTATCAATTATTTAAGATATAAAGTATTCAAACAAAAATTGATCTCGATTTCATACTCGACTAAGCAGTCAAATAAGATAATGACTATACCAAGAGATCATTGAGAGAGAAATTGACTTTGATCACTCAGAAGATGATTTAATTAACATAAATGATCATTGCAACAGTGAAATATTATGATGGCAAAAGCATAATAAATTTCTAAATGTGCGAAAAGATGCAATTAAAGTCAATTATGATATATGCTCAATTAATGTTCTATGTACAAAACATAGATAATGAACAAAACAAAATAAAAAACAAACCTATCCTAAGCAAAGGTTTCAAAAAGAAGTTTATTTCAAGGAAAGCATTCCAATTGCTTTTCGCAAATGAATAAAACGTTTTTGATCCAAAGGTTTTGTTAGAATGTCAGCTAATTGATCCTCAGTTGAAATATATGAAAGTTGAAGAGTATTTGATTCAACTAGCTCTCTAAGAAAATGATATCTAAGTTCAATATGTTTTGTTCTAGAGTGCAACACAGGGTTTTTAGAAATGTTAATTGCACTTGTGTTGTCACAAAGAATTGTTACCGAAGATGCTGAAATCCGGAAGTCGCTCAACACACTTTTCATCCAAATGAGTTGGGTTGAACAACTACCCGCTGAAATGTATTCCGCTTCGGCAGTCGAGAGTGCTATGCAATTCTGCTTTTTACTGTGCCATGCAACAAGGCAATGACCAAGATAGAAGCATGCACCACTCGTGCTTTTCCGATCATCCACTGATCCTGCCCAATCGGCATCTGAGTATCCAATAATATCCAGACTAGTTCCCATAGGATACCAAATTCCGAAATTAATTGATCCTTTGATGTACCGGATGATCCTTTTCACCGCTTTCAGGTGAACCTCCTTTGGTGCTGATTGATATCTCGCGCAAATCCCAACACTAAAGGATATATCCGGGCGACTAGCCGTGAGGTAAAGTAGACTTCCAATCATACTTCGATACAGTTTCTCGTCTACATTCTCACTTTGTGAATCACTTCCAAGTCCCTTGTGGCTAGTTCCCATTGGAGTCAGAAAATCCTTCGAATTTTCTAAGTCATACTTTTAACCAACTCCATTGCATACTTGGATTGACTCAAGTGAATACCTTCATCATTTTGTTTAATTTGCAATCCAAGGAAATAAGTCAATTCGCCCATCATGGACATCTCAAATTCGCTTTCCATGGTCTCCGCGAATTTAGAAGCATCATTATCTCTTGTTGCGCCAAATACAATGTCATCGACATAGATTTGTGCTACAATGAAATTGCTTTGATAATGTTTCACAAAGAGAGTCCTGTCAGCTCCCCCTCGAGTATAGCCCTTCTCCAAAAGGTGCTTTGTCAGCCTTTCGTACCATGCTCGCGGTGCTTGTTTCAGACCGTAAAGAGCCTTTTTCAAACGAAAAACATGGTTAGGTTGTTTATGGTCTACAAAACCTTTCGGTTGAGCCACATAAACTTCCTCATTAAAACCCATTTAGAAACGCGCTCTTAACGTCCATTTGAAAGAATTTGATTTTAAAATGACAAGCAATAGCAAATAGTATACGAATGGACTCGAGTCTAGCTACAGGGGCAAATGTTTCATCAAAGTCTATACCTTCTACTTGAGAGTAGTCTTGAGCAACTAATCATGCCTTGTTCCTGATGATAGTACCATCCTCATTTTTCTTGTTCTTGAAAATCCATTTGGTACCTATCACATTATGTTGCTTTGGAGGCTTCGTTAATTCCCAGACTTTGTTTCGCTCAAATTGATGGAGCTCTTCCTGCATTGCTTTAATCCAGTAGTCATCCTGAAGAGCTTCATCTATGTTCTTTGGTTCGATTAAAGATACGTAGCAAGCGAATCCACAAACCAACTGCCTCCGAGTTCTAACTCCTTCTTGTGGATCTCCAATAATATTCGATTCCGGATGATCCTTGGAGATTCGTAGCGTTTGTTGAAACGGAGTACTCGGAGGTATATGAGATGATTCCTGCACATCAGATAAACTTGAAGAACCATTAGATGCATCATTAATATTGGAAGTATTATTATGAGAAGATGCAATGGCAGGTGAATCATCATCTAGAGAGATATCGAGGGTAGATTTTCCAGATCCAAAGTGAAAAGCTTCATCTACTTTAACATTTATAGATTCTACGATCGTCTTAGATTCCAAGTTAAATACTCGATATGCTCTACTGTTTGTAGAATACCCCAAGAATATCCCTTCGTCACTTCGAGAGTCAAACTTTCCAAGATTTTCACGGTCACGTAAAATGTAACACCGACTCCCGAAGATGCGAAAATATTTGATGTTGGGTTTTCTACCACACCATAGTTCATATGGTGTATTTAACGTTCCCCGGGCGCAAATAACTCGATTAATTACATAGATTGCAGTGTTCACAGCTTCAGCCCAAAAATGTAGCGGTAAATTCCGGTTGTGAAGCATAACACGTGCCATCTCTTGAACAACCCTGTTTTTGCGCTCGACAACACCATTCTGTTGAGGTGTATAGGGTGCAGAGAATTTATGCTTAATACCGTTTGAAGTGCAAAAGTCAATGAATTTAGAGTTTATGAATTCTCCACCTCTATCACTCCTAACATGAATGATCTTTTCATTCTTTTCAATCATAATACGAAGGCAAATCTCGTGAAAAGAATCAAAAGTATCAGCTTTCTCTTTTAAAAATGCTACCCAAGAATACCGAGAGAAATCATCAATCATCAAGAAAATATACCATTTACCTCCCAAAGATGGTTGACGAGTTGGCCCCATTAAATCCATGTGTAAAAGTTCCAAAGGCCATTTTGTACCAACGTGGTTCAAGTTCTTGTGCGCTGTCCTGGACTGTTTTCCCTTTCGACAACCGCCGCACACAATGTTTTGTTTAAGTAAAAGTTTTGGAACCCCCTTTACCACGTCCTTGTTTGAAATTCTAGCAGGTTCCTTAAAATTTATGTGACCTAGCCTTTCATGCCAAAGAGTTTCATTATTCAAAGAGTCTAAGTTACAATTTTCAGAAGTTTTACTAGGAACAACATAACAATTGTTTTCAGATCTAACCCCCTTTAAAAAGAAGACATGGTCCTTATCAGTTACAACACATTCAACAGATGAAAAGTTAACTGAAAAAACATTGTCGCAAAGTTGACTTATGCTTATGAGATTAGTCTTAAGACCATCAACAAATAACACATTATTTAGAACCGGGCCATCTGGAATAGCTACTGTTCCTTTTCTAACAATTTTGGAAGATCGACCGTCTCCGAAAACAACGAGTCCTCCGGAGATTTTCTCAAGATTTTGAAAACTATTTTTGTCACCGGTCATGTGACGCGAACACCCGCTATCCAGATACCAAGACGAACTATCATATGCATGCAAGGAAACATTGGTAACAAGACAAGGAAAGATTTCACCTTTGCGCACCCAAACCTTTTTGGAATGCGTCGGTAATGGTCGTGAAGTTATATGCCTAGGTGAAAGCGTCTTGTTAAAATGATTGCTGCTCCTTGATGAAGTCGTCTTGCGCGGTAAACTATCAAGGTCTTTTCCTTCAAATGATTTGCAATTGATTTCCGAGGAATCACCTTTGTGGTAGTAATTGCAAGAGGTGTTTGAGGTGAGCGTTTGACTCCCGTCTTGCAATATCTTCTTATGTGCCCTGAAACACCACAACGAAAACATACCTTAGATCTTGACGATCCCAAAGAGGATGAAGTAAGTTTGTTGTTGTTGTTTGTCTTGAATTCCGGTGTCGGAGGAGGAGATACCGACTGAGGCACAAAAACTGTCCCACTCGAACTTGGACTGTTTCCAGTTTGAGTGTACCCGAGGCCGAACCGATTTGTTTGACCAAGACCAAGAAGCCTATCCAACTTACTCCTTCCTGAAGAGAATCGCTTCAAGTCATCCTTGAGTTGGAAAATGGTCTTTGTCATTTCCAGGTTATCCTGTCGAGCCTCGTTGTAGAGCTTTGAGAAGTGATCCGCTTTATCCACCAGTTTTGTATGTTCCTTCTCAAAAAGCTCATTGGACTCTTGAAGGGAAACATTTACTTTTATCAGATTTTCCCTTTCCACTTCAAGAGCGTTTGAGAGAGAAGTTGCTCTTTTTGCTTCTTCTTCGAGATCATGCACTCTCTCTCTCAAACTCTTGTTTTGCTTAGCCACTTTCTTCGAATCCCTCAAAAGTCTGTGGTAGGCTAAAGCAAAATCTTCACCTTCCGAATCATCCGATTCGTTGTCCGTTGCATTCTTTTCAACAGTGGAGTTGGACAATGACTCGGATGTACTTGCCATTAAGCACATGAAGGGTGAAGATATGGACGCGTGGAATGCCGTGGAGCTCTTTTCTTCATCACTTGAAGACGACTCATTTGACGTTGAGTTGTCATCCCAAGTGACGACTTGCATCGCCTTCTTCTTTGCCGGATACTTGTTGGGACACTACGTTGCAATGTGGCCGTAGCCTCGACATTTGAAGCATTGTAGTTGTCCCTCTGAACTTTTCTTATCCTTTGAGAAGTTCTCTTGCTTTCTTGACTTGTAACTTGAAGTACCCTTGCCTTTGTTCGACTTTCCGAAGGATGGAGATTTACTTGAATTACCCCTTCGAAAGTTGCGGCGAAACTTCCTTGTCAAGAGAGCGAGCTGCTTCTCAATTCCTCCATAGAAAGGTTCTCGTCATCGTCTGAGGAGGATGTATCCGCGTCTTCTTCCTTAGTTGTTTTCAACGCATAACCTGAAGACTTAGAAGAGTATGCTTTTCCAGAAGAATTGTTAGTAGTAAATGTCATTTCATATGTTTGTAATGAACCAACTAATTCTTCTACACGCATTTCGTCCGGGTGTTTAATAGTTTCAATGGCTGTAACCTTTGGGCGAAATCGTTCAGGAAGAGTTCTTAAGATCTTTCTTACAACCTTAAATTCTGGAATCTTCTCTCCCAGGTTAGCACATGAGTTTACGATGTCTTACAATCGTGTATAGTAGTCCGTGAAAGATTCATTTTCTGCCATCAAGATAGAGTCAAACTTGCTCGTAAGCATTTGCAGTTTCTGAATCTTCACGAGGTTAGTTCCCTTATGTGTAACCTGAAGAACATCCCAGATTTCATTCGCAGTCTCACATGCCGAGACGCGAGAGAATTCAGTTTGAGATAAGGCATTAAAAATAGCATTAATTCCCTTGTCATTGTAAGAAGATGAATCTAACTCTTCCTTGGTCCATTTCGACCTAGGTTTTAAGGTGCGAACATCAGAGATAATTTCAGTTGGATTAGACCATCCTAATTCAATTGATTGCCACACCCTTTCGTCGATGGAAATTAAAAAGGCTTTCATTCGTACTTTCCAGTACGCATAATTTGTTCCATCAAAGAAAGGGGGTCGATTGATGTTTCCACCTTCAACCATTGTTTACAACCCTATTCCCGCTCTGATACCACTTGTTGGGTTATATGTAATGTAGATCTAAATAGGGGAAAAAAACACCTAGAGGGGGGTGAATAGGTGTAAACGTATAAACACTCAAAAATCGTTGCGATAAAAACCCAATGCGGAAATAAAAATAACACGCAAGATTTTTACGTGGAAAAACTCCAAACCGGAGTAAAAAACCACGGGACCGATAACACGGCAGAAATCCACTAGAATTAAAACACGTACAAGGTGATTTACCGTACACACTTACGACTCAACCTTTTCAATACGCTCCTAGAGGATCTTCTCCGCTCGCTCCACGACGCTTCTCGAATCCACGATCTGCGCCCAACGCCGAATCCACGGCGTCCAACGTCGAATCCACGACGTCCGACCGAATCCACGGTCTTCACCCAGTAGCACCCTTCGAATCCACGAACGTGCCTCGCTCCGAATCCACGAGAGCGGTTGAACCTTGAATCCACAAGGACACGCGAATCCACGCGCCGATTTTGGGGAAATCGTTGTTTTTGGGTGGTGATGATCCGCCGAATACTTAGATCAAAGATAGATCGGAAATACCATCTAAGTATTCATTAGTTTGATTCAACTCAAGATGTGAGTATGAAAACCTAGAATCAAACTAATCAATATAGATGAAGAAACATAGAGTATTCTCTAATGATTTCCTTTCTTCTCTATATGTGGATCTAGGTCGTATGAAATGATAAATGAATATGACGGCTCTATGTGATTATTTTGGATTAACCCTAGAAAAAGAGTCATAGGGTCTATTTATAGGTTAGAAACATTTGGAAGGAGATAAGAATCAAAAACCTAACATTTCTGGAATTTTTACGCACGGCGATCCGGATCGGATTTGGACGATCCGGATTGCAGTAGCAAGAAAGACGGTTTCCAGAAAAACAAACGTTCGGGATCCGGATCGGAATGCCTGATCCGGATCGTTCATACAATTCAGAGAATTCAACGTTCGGGATCCGGATCGTGAGATGCTGCGATCCGGATTGAAGTAATGTATGAAACAACAACCTTCGGGATCCGGACTGCTGGCTGTGATCCGGATCCTGAACATGTCCGAACACCAGTTTTTGATTTTTATGCAGTTAAAAACTCTTCCAGGTGTTTCTACACTACAAGAAGTATTCGGATCACCAATAATCTTTAGTTAAACATACCTGATCCTTTTGAATTCTTCTGTCTTGAGATTGAGTTAAATGATCCAACTTTCTTCACCTTCAATCTTCAAGACTTGAACCTTTCACGAAACTACGCCAACTCAAATTCCGTAACATCTGGAAATTTTCACGACGGCGATCCGGATCGGATTAGCTGTGATCCGGATCGTCGTAACGAGTCAGGCAATTCCAGAGAAACAGGGTTCGGGATCCGGATTGTAATGCACGATCCAGATCGTTCATGAATTTCAGCAAATTCCCATGTTCGGGATCCGGATCGAAATGACTATGATCCGGATCGGATTTGCCAATGAACAAGCACCCTTCGGGATCCGGATCGGACTGTCTGATCCGGATCCTGAACATGTCCCATGTCCAGTTCTTGATTTTTATGCGATAAAAAATTCTTCCAAGTGTTTCTCCACTACAAGAAGTATTCGGATCACCAAAAATATTTAGTTAAACATACCTGATCCTTTTGAATTATTCTTTCTTGAGATTGAGGTATATGATCCAAACTTCATTCATCTTCAATCTTCAAGACTTAACACTTTCACGAAATGCGCCAAAACAAAATCCGTAACAGTTTGGGTGTCGCGGGCAATGCGGGTTTGGTGTTGGGGTAACGGGAAGCCGCGGCCGCCGTTGTCAAACGGGAGGCCGCCGTCGCCGTTATTGCGTCCACGGAGTCGTCGCCGTAGTCGCCGTGGTCGCGGAGTCGCAACCGGAGCCGCGAAAGACGAAATCGGGGACATACTGTTCATCCCGTACGGCTGCCTCTTCACGCGGTCCACCGGACTGGCGTGCACCCGGCGCACGCGTCCCGCAGCCCGAATGCGCGGACCCGGCGCATGGGCGCGTGCGCCAGCCCGGCCCGCAAGCGCGGTCCACCGGGCTGGCGTGCACCCGGCGCACGTGTCCCGCAGCCCGAACGCGCGGACCCGGCGCACGGGCGCGTGCGCCAGCCCGGCCCGCAAGCGCGGTCCACACAAGGGCGTGCACCCGGCTCTGCTGTCGCGACCGGGTATGCGTGAGCCCGGTGCGCGCTCAGCCGGTGCACCGGCCCTGCCCATTCCGCCTGGTGCATGCTCCCGGGGTGAGCCCGGTCTGCGCCGCTGCCTCCTCTGCGTCGTGAACCCGGTCCACGCCTGGACCGTCCACCAGCCTTCAGCTTTTGAGCCCAGAAGCTCCGTTTGTGGCCTGTTTCGCCCCGTTTTTCTGTGTTTTTGACCACGACGATGTTTTTAACATTATTACTTACTGTAACTTTTTCGGAAACAGGGTGGGAGTGTTTTAGCGAGAGTTCCGCACACTCTCTTCTTCGCGTTTCAGGTGGGTACCCCTTAGAACCCCTTTGTGCAATTTCTCGTTATCATTTATCATTTGCCGTACCGGGGTTGTAGCGACCAAGTGTCGCGGTGTCCTTTATTATGTACACATATGTGAGTTTTTATTTTGAGACTTGGCGTCGGGTTTTCGACGGTTGCGACTACTCCTGGTTTTACGCTTAACTGTGCTAACGTGGATAGTATTTATGGTCCTCGCTATTGAGTTATATTTATTATATTTGGTGATCTTTATGGTTCATTACTATCGGTTTCATCTTGTGTACTTGGTTACTATGCTCGAGGCTGCAGCACGCGCACCCGCGGTTTGGCCACCGCAAAGGGTGCGCTTTTCCGGAAAAGTGGTCGATGACCCGTGTATACCCACGAGGTGACGTAGTGGGGGCCCCCGTAGGTGGGGGGTTTTGAGGCGCTAAGGTGTGAGCGGTGCGACCCGTCGGGGTAGGTGCCCGGCGTGGTTTACCGAGGTAGGTGCTCGGTCTGGTTTCCCGAGGTTGGTGCTCGGTTTGGTTTTCCTTTTCCGAGGTTGTTACTCGGTTGGGCTTTCTGTCTTGAGTTTGGTGCTCGGTTTGGTTTTTCTTTTCCGAGGTTGTTGCTCGGTTGGGCTTTCTTTCTTGAGGTTGGTGCTCGGTTTGGTTTTTCTTTTCCGAGATTGTTGCTCGGTTGGGCTTTCTTTCTTGAGGTTGGTTCTCGGTTTGGTTTACTTTCCCTCTTGGGAGGGTGGTCAGATTTTACAGGTGTTCGTGGTTTGCTTTCCCTCTTGGGAGGGTGGTCAGGTTTTACAGGTGTTCGTGGTTTACTTTCCCTCTTGGGAGGGTGGTCAGGTTATGCAGGTGTTCATGTTTTATTCTACGGTTGCTCCGGATAGTCTGGTTTGCCGGGGCAGGTGCCCGGTCTAGGTTAGGCAGGGGGAGGGGATACTGACGATTGCACGACAAGGGGGCGGTGGCCCTGGTTTTCTGCGGTTTGCTTTATTTATAGCCCTAGTTGCTTTCGTGCTTTATTTTCTGGTCACTGACTTCCCACTCTGTGACAGGTTCTCGGCGATGAGAGCTAGGGCGACGGTGAGGCCGTGGCAGGAGCACTTTTGGGTCCTTCGAGGCCATAGTTTGTATTTACTTCTTATACTGCGCATTTCATTACTTGTGAGTAGCTTACTATGTGGATCGCGATACCCTTGTGGGGTCGAGGTGGATGTTGGAATGTCTTTTATTTACCCTTGTGGGTAGTTGCATTACTTGTCCCGATTGGCCACTTTCAAACTACAAAAGAAAAGAAAAGGAAAATATTTCGAAAACAGTTTTAAAAATGTGGGTGTCGTGTGGGCACCATTTTTAAAACCCTGTGGATTTATGGATTGCGAAGACCGTTTTGAAAACCTGGGTGTCGTGTGGGCACCATTTTTAAAACCCTGTGGATTTCTGGATTTCGAAAACCGTTTGAAAACCTGGGTGCCGTGTGGGCACCGTTTCTAAAAACTTGTGGATTTATCTTTTCAAAACTAGCCGGCCTCTTTAATACTTATGGAAAATGATTGTACGTATCCGACTGTTGAACTAGTGTGGTTAAAGTGATAGTTGCATGGTTTGTATTCGGGACGCCGTGCATATACAAAGGAGACTCTGCCCGTTCGCAGAGTGAATTTGTATATGCGGCGGGTCTGGGCACACACCGGGGAGTTTGGTTTCAAAAAAGAAAAAAAAAATGTGCCAATTCAAATCTTTTCAGTGGTCGTCTTCCGCTTAATGAAACCCCCGGGGCGTGACACGCCCAATATACGCGGTTGCCGCAAAGCCCCACAACTAATCCAACCTGTCCCAGACACGAAGTCCCGACTACACTACCCAGACTCCTGCTCGAACCCGAGCAACACTGACCACCTGACTAACAAAGAAGGAGAAAGGAAAAGCATGGTTTCTCCTAAGTCAAGTTCCAATAAGTAGTGTAGCAATAAAGGGTGGCCTAACTATATGTCCATACAAGCATGCATTTGTCCTCAAGAAAGATACAACAAAGTAATCCACATGCCTACACCTGACCATAATCCTCGATCATAATAACTCCTCAGAGTACAAATCCGCACATAGCTACTAAATCCTGCCCAAATGCATAAACCAACCACATAAAAGGCTATGTGCTAACATGGCATGTTACATAATCACATAGGGTAACATTATCCTAAGTAAGCTTACACTATTTACCAACATAAGCATCCAAATCATGCAAGTCCCCAGTATACATCATAAATACTATTCTTGCAATTATTTAAACAATTATCATTATTAAGCTTACCTACCTTACAAACATAAACCATGTACCCTAAACATGCATGCATCCTAACATACAGAATTAGAGAACCGTCCACCGGTTCTGGAAACAAAGCACCCACCTGAAGCGCTTTCCGCAGGCAAAGCCGAAGTCGGTGAAGTGTGTAGACACTCACAGTCCAAAATCCACCAAAACAGCACCCTCGGTACAAGATGCGAAAGCCTCGGCTTCAAACAGCTGAAAACACCCGGAATCCACTATCTTCATTTCCTCCAGTTCCAACCGGTTCAGAAACACTCGCGATCCCTCCTGGGGACAACAAAAGGTCCAAGGTTACACTTTATTCCCCAAAATATCCAAGTATATACAACATCAGAAAACTGCCCCGAAGACGTACAGTTTTCACCTGCAGAACAGATTCTGAAAAATCCAACAAAATTACTGTCGCGTTCCTCGCGTCGATACCTTCGAAACGAGTACCTGCACGTCAAATTCCGAGCCCCGTAGCCCGAGTTACAAATTCCACAATACAGGGCGCTCACAAACACACAACCACACATCTGTATTTCCATGCACAGATAAAGGGCGAAAAATATACCTTCGTGCAAGCCTTAGAAAAATCCAATAAAAATACTCTGACAATCCTCGCGTCGAGTAGATGAAAGAAGTGTACAAGCACGTCGCCATCCGATGCCCGGTTGCGGAGATAAAAATCCGGCAAGGTGTCGCTGTCCAGAAAATCCATCAGAAAATGGGGTCCCAGTAAGCATGGGAAAACTCCTCGAAAAGCGTAAAACTGGGGGAAACAGAAAATAACAAGATCGTAGCTCTGTCTGTCGCGGATCCAACGGCACAAGAATCGCCTGAAACGGTGGTCGGAGTAGGCCGGGGGAGCTCGCGCACCGAAGCGCGACAAAGGGGAAAACAAATGGACGAGCGTCGTGCCGCGCCGTAAAAATGGAAACCTCAATAAGCGTGCCACCAAAAATCCTAGAAATCCTCCCGAGGGTGCGTAACACGAAGGGGAGCAACTTTGATGAAGGGTTCAGGGTGAGAAGAGGCTCCGAAACACGGAAGAGAGGAGAAAGAAGAAGGCTCGGGTCTTTAAATAGGCTCCTCAAACAAATCCAAAAATGACCAAAATGTCCCATCTTTTGAGCGCCCGAAATCTTTCGGGCGCCTACAGTAACCCGGTCTGCAGCCTCGCGGAGCGCCCGGAATAATCTGGTTCCGCCACGTCAGCTGCCAAACAGGCGACAGCAATCCAGACCATCCACCGCACGACACGTGGCTCGCTGCACAGCCGACGCGTGGCACGCGCCCAGTCAACGCGTCACTGCCGCACCCACGTGTGCGCTGTCAGCGCCGCCTGCGCCCCCCATGCCAGGCACGCGCCCCGAGGCCACCCACTCACGCTCCGTAAACCGGGTCCACAGCGCCGGCAGTCGTGACACGCCACGTGGCGCGCCTCCGGTGTACGCCTGTCCGTGGACCGCGCGCCTACCCGCGCGCATGCCCGCACCCGCACGCCTGCCCGCGGTCGCCCGCCGCCTGCCCGAGCGCACGCCGCCGCTGCACGCCGCCGCGCTCCGCCGCTGCCCGCCGCCGCACGCCGCCGGCGCCGGCGCCGGAACAGTACCAAGAAGCCTCGAAAATTGCGCGCGTCATCCGGGCTTCGAAAAATACAAGTGAATAGTCCATTTTCATCGTTTTCGCGCGCTGAATCCAAATCCGAAGTCCATTGTGCCAAATTCCAACTCTAAAAATTGCCGAAGGCATCCGGAAAGATGTTCTTTTGTCCATACTTCGCGCTGAGCCCAATTTTAATATCCATTGCGCGCAAAATCACTTCTAAGCATTCGACGGGGTCATCTGACTACTCCCGTGATCCATTTAACACACCGAGTCCATCACTAGTGTCCAATTGGTGTACAAACGCCAACGACGCGCCACATAGGCCTCCAGAAGCTGTAGATGCAACAGTGCTCCATAAGTGGGAATTTCGGGTCTTCACACGGTTTGGGACGTGCAGGTACTCGTTTCGAAGGGCTCGTTGCGACGATCGCAGCGGTATTTTTGTTGGATTTTTCGGAGTCCCTCCTATAGGTGAAAGCATAGCCTCTTCTTGACTAATTTTGGAGCAATGGTTGATTATTTGTTTAATCGGGTACCGGTGGGTATTTTTGCAGTTGTTGCGGCAGGCGATGTATTCTTGGGCGTGAGCACGTTGGGACTTGGATTTAGCAATTGAGGTGGGTGGTTGTTGTATCCCTCTCTTTTGGTATGCTCACTAGGAATATCAGAATAACCCGATGTTAGGAAATATTGAACAAATATTGATAAACCTTGCATGCAAAAAGGGACCACATAATTGATAGCCTATCCATGTAATTGAGACAATGGTATTGGAACATGATCATTATGCCATAATCACTCATATTAAAGTATTTATTTATCTGGAACAGCATGATCAGTTGTATGTTAGTACTTAGTGATTATGCAAAAGGGATCATCACTTTGAGACATTGGTGTTGGAGCTCATTGCTATATCATACTATTCTTGTGAATAGATTAGTAATGTGAGCGCATTGGTGGACGCTTTTCCTTCTATTCTAGATGAGGACATTTGCATGCTTGTATGGACATCTAGATAGGCCACTATTTACTGCTACACTATCTTTGGGATTTGACTTAGGAGAAACCATGTTGTCACCTCTTCTCCTTTCATTGTGATATTTGGGGTATTGCTCGGGTTGAGCAGGGTTGTAGGATAGTGTAGCCGGGTTTGTTGAATGGGTTCGTCATACTAGATTGGGGATTTGGGTTATTGCGGCAACCGCAGACATTGGGCGGTTGACCGGATGCTTATTTATGCATCAGATTGGGGATAGGATTCCTCTAGTGGATGGAGTTTCCCACTTATTGATTATTATCGCATTGATTGGGGGTTCGGGTTATCTTTAGTAGAGGGGTTTTTCCCACTTTGATCATTGTCATGATCCAGTCCTTCTATATCGTGATACTCGATACAGAGATACTTGTGATACTGATGACAGAGTTACTTTACTCGTGTGGGTCGCTCCCCTCGAGTGCCACTCCGGAGTAGGCGATTGACACATCGGCCAATGAGTGCCATATATTGGTTATTGGCCAGTGAGAGCCAGACCTTCTATATTGGTCAGTGAGTACCGATTTGCGAGTAGATACTTGAGACAGTTTGAGCAGGCAGTGCCAGTGATTACTGGTCTATCGATTGGGTTTATTCAGGCAGGCATTCATGTACTGATGCATACACTTAGCTATTCTTTTAGCTCGGCATTTTAGAGGCATACTAGTGGTAGCATTTTCATCTGGAGTTATCTTTATAGCTTACCACCTTTTCTTTCCTTTTGCCTCTGGTAGACCTAGTGGGCATGTCAGAGTTGAGGTTTTACCCACTAGGGGAGGCTATTGTTTTTATAGTAGTTCTCACCCCCATCGTCTTTTTCTTTGTTTCTTCCTTTGTTTTGCAGAGTCTTCTGCGGGAGTTGCTAGGTCGTCAGCAACAGATCGAGGTAAGAGGATGGCGGACTAGATAGAGAGTCCACCCGACAGTAGCTAGCTGGACTTTTGTTGTACCCCTATATTCTCAGATAGTTTTTATTATACTCTCTTTTCGGTCTGGCTGTAGCCAGCTGGTTGTTTATTTGTGGTGAGTTGGGAGAGTACTTGTATTTATTTACAGTTGTTCTTTACTTATTTCCAGCTTTGGTCTGAGATGTTGTAGTTTTTAGTTCAGCTATGATTTTATGCTCTTTTATTATTACCTCTTATATCTGAGCAGGTTACCGACGCTTCGTGTACGCGGGAAATACCGTGTGCACGGCGGATCTGTAGACGGGCCCGGGTTCTGGTTTACACCCGGGGCGTGACAGATTAGGTGGTATCAGAGCTTAGGGATAGGTCAGTTGGGACTTAGGAAACCCTAGGCTTTTGGGCAGACCCTAGGATGGTTGGGCGTGAGTGGCGTGATATTTTGCGAAAGTCAGTGATTTATTATTTGACTCTTCCTGTGAGGGAAGAGGGATCGACATATCTTATTTCTATTAGACAGTTATGTTGGCTGCAGACAACATAAAGTTACAGAAATAGGGGGATGTCTTTGACTTTAATTTCGCTAGATTGGGTCGTGTGGGGATTTGTTTCTGAACTGTGGTTTCTTGTGGCAGGATGTCGCTCCGGCGTCGTTTTTCCGCCGAGGGTACCCCCACTCCCCCTGTGGAGCCTGGACAGGCGGTATCCGTCGAGCTGGGGGAACTGCGGGCCTTAGTGACCCATTTGGTGGCGAGGAGCTTTCATCAGGGCCAGCTCTTGGAGCAGCTGTTGGTGTAGGGCGGTGATTCGGCAGTCGGAGTGAGGGCTAGGGCTTCAGAGCAGCATTTAGAGAGGAAACGCCCAGCCCCGGATGTTGATGGACAGTCCAGTTCTCGGAGACGACCACGGCTTCGCGGCGGATGTATTTTCTGTTGAGGACCTCACTTGCCGCACACCTGTGATCAGAGGCAGGGTCGTTGTTTTAGATGTGGACAGCCTAGTCACATCCGAGCTACATGCCCCATTCCGACCTTTGTAGCACCTTCTTCGGCGTTGGCCCCTATCGCATCCTAGCAGAGATCGTGGCCACGACAGCAGCATCAGCAGCAGCAGAGGTCGCAGCCGAGGCAAATCCGGCCGTCAGATAGGTGTGTTTTCTGTAGGGGGCAGCAGGCCAAATCAAAGAACAAGCGCCTTAAATGTGACTTGAGGTGGGGTCGCTGTTTCAAGTGTGGACAACTTGGGCACATTCGAGCTACGTGCCCCGCAGGGACAGCTGCAGCACCCACTTCGGCATTTGTTCCTACTACTTCCCAGCTACGACCGAGAACTCCACTGACGGATCTCCAAGTAGACCGATCTTCGCCGCCCCGCTCATCTGGTGAGAGACAGCCGTCATCGAGCGGCCAGGATTGCCTAGCACAGACGGAGGATTCTGCTATCACTGACCGAGTTGTAGCAGGTATGTTTTATTTCTGGCGGTAGGATTCGTATCTTATTATTATCGGAGCATTTCTTTCATCTTTTAGTAGAATGTGCATCATTGCATGGGTTAGAGGTAGGATGGTTACCACGTGCACGTGAGGTTTAGATTCCCGATTACACGTCGCACGTGGAGGAGTGTTGATGGTCTTGAGACGGTTGTGGGATTTTGATGTGATCCTCGGGATGGACGGTCTGGCTCGGTGTTTCGTGATGTTAGATTGTACCGCGAAGACGGTTACCCTTTGCGAGCCAGGCCAAGAGATGTTGTGTACCGGGAATGTCCAAGTGTTTTCCTTGCCTTATGGGTTCGACTTCCCAACCGAGGTAGATGATCCGCTGTGAATGTGCAGCCTTTTTGGCTAGTGTAGTTGAGGAGCCTACGGCGGTGTCGGGACTTAGGGATATCACTATTGTTCGCAAGCTCCCGGATGTTTTTCCACCAGAGTTGATTAGTATACCGCCGGATAGGGTAGATTGATTGTCACCGGACCTTGCCATTTTGACTGCCGGGAGAGGACGATGATTCTCCGCGAGCCAGGACTGGAGAAGTTATGAGCAGAGGTTGCACTGCCTTTCTGGCTACTATCGTGGAGGTGCCTACGGTGGCACTGGGACTCGAGGATATCCCCATTGTCCGCGAGTTTCCAGATGTGTTTCCCCTTGAGTTGAAGACTATGCCGCCGGAGAGGGAGATAGAGTTTGTGATTGATGTGGTCCCGGGAACCGTGCCAATCTCGAAGGCACCTTATCGTTTGGCGCCTGCCGAGTTGAGAGAGTTGAAGGCGCAACTACAGGATTTGATGGACAAAGGTTTTGTTAGACCCAGCGTGTCACCGTGGGGAGCGCCTGTTCTATTTGTGAATAAGAAGGATGGATCACTTCGTTTGTGTGTGGATTATAGGGAATTGAACAAAGTGACCATCCGGAACAAGTATCCATTACCACGGATCGACGATTTGTTTGATCAGCTATAGGGAGCTTCGGTGATTTTGAAGATTGATCTTCAGTCCGGTTACCACCAGCCGAGGGTGAGGGCCGAGGATTCCTCCAAAACGGCATTCAGATCTCGGTACGAGCATTATGAGTTCACAATGATGCCATTTGGATTGACGAATGCCCTTGCCGCATTTATGGATTTGGTGAATAGGATATTTCAGCCGTATTTGGACCTGTTTGATGCAGTATTTATTGATGATACTGATTTACTCCCGGAGTGATGTGGAGCATGAGGAGCACTTGAGGACAGTGCTACAGCTTCTGCGAGAGAAGAAGCTGTATGCCTAGCTTAAGAAGTGCGAATTTTGGCTCCGGGAGGTCGCCTTTTGGGGGCACGTAGTTTCAGCTACGGGAGTGGCGGTTGATCCGGCCAAGGTGGATGCTATTCGAGATTGGCCGAGGCCGTCGACTATCACCGAGGTGCAGAGTTTTCTTGGTTTCGCCGGCTTTTATCGTCGATTTGTGGAAGGCTTTGCGAAGCTTTCACTACAAGAAATTATAGCTATAACGACGGGCGCAATAAGTGGTCGTTAAAAGTAATCAATTAACGACGGGCACAATTAATGGTCATTAAAAATAATCAAATTAACGACGGGTGCAATACTTCGTCGCTAAAAGCAACAAAATTAACGACGAGTGCAATAAATGGTCGCTAAAAGTAAGTAAATTAACAACGGGTGCAATACGTGGTCGCTACAAGCATTTAATTTAACGACGGACACAATAAGTCGTCGCTAATAGGAATCAAATTAGCGACGGGTGCAATAAATTGTCGCTAAATATAACAAAATTAACGAAGGGTGTAATAAGTTGTCGCTAAAAACAACCGCATTTAACGACGAGCATAATAAGCCGTCGTTAAAAGCTAGGAAATTAACGACGAGCATAATAAGCCATCGTTAAAAGCTACCAAATTAACGACGAGCACAATAAGCTGTTGTTAAAAGCTGCAAAATTAACGACGAGTACAACAAGCAGTCGTTAAAGCTACCAAATTAACGACGAGCACAATAAGTCGCCACTAAAAACAACCAAATTAAGTAAAAAAAATTTTATGGAGTTAATATCATGTGGAACCCTAAACCCTAATCCCAATCCCGCCTCCCCGACCGCGTCGTCGCCCTCTTCAACCGCCTCCCCCGCTTCGGCTGCCCCCACTCCACCCTCCTCTACAACGCCCTCCTCTCCGCTCTCTGCGCCAACCGCCTCTTCCCCGCCGCCTACGCCCTCGTCTGCCGCTTGGCCCGCCGCCGCGTTCCCCCCGACCGCCTCACCTTCTCCATTCTCGTCGACGCCTGGTGCGCCTCCGGCAAGCTCCGCGAGGCCCAGTTCTTCCTCCATGAGATGGCCCGCCTCGGCTTCCGCCCCCCGTCCGCGGCCGCTGTCACGCCCCGGGGTCGAAACTGCGACCCGGGCCCGCCAACAGATCCGCCACCTATGCCAAATCCGCATAGGCGAAGCGTCCAACCTGCAAGAAAAGTACTATAGCTAAACAGATATCAGAGCTATAAATAAAAATCTGCTGTATAACGAAAATCAATCACTGTACAACTAGAAATAAAACAACACTGCCCGCCTCCCAAAATAATAATAAAACAATATCCTCAAGTACAAGCTCTGAACCCAACCGGGAGGTAACTCTAATAAATAGAACAGTGTACAGTCTCTCAATACATAAAATATCCTCACTACAATAGTCTCTCAAAAGAGGGAAACAAAACAACTAAACTACTGAAGATCTCCTCTGTAGGGGATACCGCTACTCTCCAACGACGGGTAGGGATCTAGCTCGCGACTCCCTCGCCTCGATCAACAACCGCAGAATCAGCATCACCCGCTAAGACTCTGCAAAACAAAGGAGAGGAAGGAAAAAGGGGGGAAAGACCCCCAAAGGGTGTGAGAACTACACCAAAAAGGGAGTTCTCAGTGGGTACCACCGCCAGACCTGACGGTCTGCCCACTAAGTCCTCAAGAGACATAAACTAACCCAAGTCATAAGACTGAAATGATTAAGCTGGAGACTCTCAACAGCTACCATGCCCCTATCTAAAGGCTAAAAGGGGAGAACCAAACAGTGGTATGCAACCACTAGCACATGAAGTGCACAATCGACCCAATCGAGCTGACTGCCACATCTGGTCCAGTCAAACCTGCGCCCACCTACAACCACCTCCCGCTGACGGGCAGGAATTACGTAGGGCGTCCAAACGGACTAACTCACTATCGAGTAGTGGCTCATGCAGGCTATGGTCAAAATTCACGCTCTCTCTCTCAGAACGGATAGAATCATGATGCTCAACCTCTCACACAGCGGTCAAAGTACTCTCAACGACACGGGACCACCGTCAACCAAACGGCTCTCAATAATACTAGCACTGATCTAAACTCAACTACCAGTCTGCACTCGGCCCCCAGGCACGAGTGTAACAATAAAAGTATTTGACCGAAATAAACCCAATCGAATGAATCGGTATAAAACTCGGTACTGCCTGCTCTGTCACCAATCTCCCGAACTCAGTATCTCCACTGTTCAAATGACCGGAACCCAACACGGTCTGACCGGAACCCAACACGGTCTAAAGCCTACTCCGGAGCGGCACTCGAGGGGAGCGACCCACACGAGTAAAGTATCTCTGTCATCAATATCACAAGTATCTCTATATAGCAGGACTAGATCATGACTATGATCAAAGTGGGAAAGCCCAACCACTAAAGAAGACCCTCGTCCTCAATCAGATGCAAAAATACACAAATAGTGGGAAACCCCGTCCACTAGAGAAATATGATACCCAATCTGATGCATAAATAAATATCCGGTCAACCGCCCAAGTCCGCGGTCACCGCAAAACCCTGCCAACCGCAATCCAGCACAACCCATCCCTGACACCAATGTCCCCGCTACACTACCCCAGACCCCTGCTCGCACCCGAGCAATACAGACCACCTGACTAAAAAAGAAGGAGAAAGAAAAAGCATGGTTTCTCCTAAGTCAAGTTCCAAAAAGTAGTGCAACAGTAAAAGATGGCCTAACTACAAGTCCATTCAAGCATGCTTTTGTCCTTGGAAACAATAAAAGAGAGTAAAACATATGGTAGCAAAGCATACTACAATATTCCCACTATGATATGCCAATCTCGCATCAATAGGCCACTGAATACACATGTATGATCTCTATATCATCTAGTGTGGGATAAATATAATCTGTCTATCGCATGCTAAGTCTCTAGTTCAACAAGCATGTACAATTATCAAGGAAACATCAATCCACATGATCTAGGCCGTTTCCATGCTTACCTCTTGCTCATAACAGTTGCACATTAAATTAGGCATGCTATCAATCATAGAGGGTGACATTCCCATAGGTAAGCTCATCTTAACCATACATGAACATCCACTATTACATCTCCCATAAGGCATAACATGCATATAAACTCTGTTATTCCCTCTAACAGTTGCAAGTACTAGTTTACCCACCTGAAGCGCTTAAACCAAGGCAAACCTGAAGTCGGTGAAGTGGGTAGACGCTCACAGTCCAAAATCTGCCAAAATTACACCCTCGGTAAATGTCGCGCAAGCCTTGGCTTCAAACAACTGAAAACACCCCTGAGTACAACAATTAAGGTCCAACATTACACTTTTATTCCAAAAATAATCCACACATACAACATCAGAAAACAGTCCCGAAGATGTGCAGTTTTCACCTACAGAAAGTGCCCAGAAAAATCCAATAAAAATATCACAGCAATCCACGCGTCGATACCTTCGAAACGAGTACCTGCACGTCCAATTCCGAGCCCCGTAGGCCGAGTTAAAAATTCCACAGTACAGGTGCGCAAAACCACACAGCAACATAACTGTAATTCCATTTACAGACAAGGGGAAGAACATATACCTTCGGGCAAAACTCAGAAAAATCCAAGAAAAATACGGTGATATTCCTTGCGTCGAGTAGATGAAAAAAGTGTACAAGCACGTCATCAAACGATGCCCGGTTGCGGAGATAACGCCGAAAGACCATGCCGCTGTCCAAAACTCCTTCACAGAAATAGGGTCACAGTAAGCTCGAACAAACACCTCGAAAAGCGCGAAATGAGGGAAAGCTGAAAATACCAAGATCGTAGATCTGTCCGTCGCGGATCCAGCGGCGAAGAAATCACTCGAAAAGGTGGTCGGAGTAGGCCGGGGGAGCTCGCGCACCAAAACGCGACGAAGGGGAACCCAAAAGGACGAGCGTCGCGCCGCGCCGTAGAAATGGAAACCTCGATAAGTGTGCCACCAAAAATCTCAAAACTTTGCAGAAGGATGTAGCCAAGCTCGAGGATCATCTTTACTGAAGGCACCCTGGCGAGAGGAGGCTCGAAAATGGCGGAAAAAGGTGAAAGAAGGAAGCTCGGATCGCTTTTATAGGCTGCAGAACAAATCGAAAAATACCGAATATGTCCCAATTTCCGGGCGCAGGGAACTTTCGGGCGCGCACTGTAGCAGCCCGAAAGATCACTGTAGCAGCCCGAAACTGCCCTGGGCCTCCACGTCGCCCGCCAAACAGGCGACAGCAATCCAGACCAACCTCCGCACGACGGTGGCTCGCTGCACAGCCGACACGTGGCACGCACCCAGTCAACGCGTCGCTGCCACGCCCACGTGCGCGCTGTCAGCGCCGCCTGCGCCCCCCTGCCAGGCACGCGCCCCGAGGCCACCCACACACACTCCGTGAACCGGGTCTACAGCACCGACAAATCATAAGCCGCCACGTGTCACCCTCCGGTCCACCGTACACCGCGCCCTTTTTCTGTGGACCGCGCCCCCGCGCCGGCCCAACTGGGATCCGCCACGTGGCCCGCGACCGGTGCACGCCCCCCGCGGTGGACCGCGCACCTGCCCGCACCGCGCTCCGCCGCTGCCGCCGCTGCCCGCCGCCGCCGCCGTCGCCGGAAACACTGTTCCGGCCATGAACAGTAATTTTACAGTAGCAACCTCCGAAAAATGCATGTAAATAGCCAATTTTGACCGTTTTCGCGCGCTGAGTCCAAATCCGGAGTCCGATTTGCCAAATTCCAACTCTAAAAATTGCCGAAGGCATCCGGAAGGGTGTTCCTTGGTCCAAACTTCGCGCTGAGTCCCTTTTTAATATCCATTGCGCGCGGAACCACTTCTAAACTTCCGACGGGGTCATCAGACTACTCTCATGATCCATTTAACACACATAGTCCATCCCTAATGTCCAATTGGTGCACAAATCCCACCAACACGCCACATAGGCCTCCGGAAGCTGTAGATGAAACAGTGCTCCATAAGTGGGAGTTTCGGGTCTTCACATCCTCCCCCACTAAAGAAAGTTTCGTCCTCGAAACTAGCTCAAATCCACCAAGAGTCACAAATACCACGGGTAGGTATCCATCAATAACGCCTCCAGCTCCCGAACACCACTCTCCCCGTGATTACTCCCCACCAACAACAACAACAAGTACGGCATGGCCCGATGTGCAATTCTCTCATCACTCGAGCCAGAAATCGCAACGGGCGTCCCTCGTACTCCAACAATCACAGATCTCTAAAGGGGCAAGTCAATCACGGGCGAGGGATCCAAAAGCAAAACACTCCTGAGCTGAGACGTGAAACAACACAGAGGCTCCATCAAGAGCTGGGGGGAAACAGAATAACCATCCGTGCAACACGCACCAAACCACCTCCTGGTGTCAATCTCAACAAGGCGACCCGAAGCATACCCACACATTCATCCAATGAAGAAAAGAATCCAATAAGCTGGGGTCTTCACTCGGTTACTTCCCGATCCAAAATCACCCAAGTGGCCTACTCAACCACGGGCTATCCTCAAAAGGGATCCTCAAGAGACACAATCTCATGCCACAATTGGTCACTCAACATGCCAACATAACCCCAACAGACCCACGGGTCGAAGCCGATCTCTCAACTAATAAGGACACCCTGACGGGGACCAAACCGTCAGTGAACGGGACTGAAACCTGACTCAAAAGGCGATCATAATGCTGATGCCCAAACTCGCGGTCAAAAATCCAAACCAGTAACGACAATCCGCGCAAATCCCACACAAAATGCTGAAAGCTGTAGGCTCCACTGATGCCACCTGGTAGAAACTGTAAACTGAAGCTGAAATCTTAATCTATCGCATGGTATAGAACGGAAATGCTGAGTAATCAACACCGATAGCCAAGCAGGCATGGCCTACGCCCAGGTATATCAATCAAAGATGGAGGTAATAGACGTACTGAAAGGCTCAACTGTGGGATCCAAGCTGCCTGCAAAACAGCGGTTCGTCCTGCCTCAATACTCAAAGGGTTGGACTAATGACGTGTGGACCGAAAACCAACCCACGGTAACTCTACAACCACAATGGGAGGCATCACTAAAACACACAAATCCATCTCCCAACACTGGAATTACTAGCATTGGCGCTGGTATCAGTCTCATTATCCATTGGCCATGCTCTCCCGCCACTGCCAAGTCCAAGAAGCTCCTCACCTGTAACGACTCAGCCCACTAGCAATAATAACTCGTTAGGCCCAAACCACAGCCCAAAATGCTTAATGTAACGACTCAGCCCACTAGCAATAATAACTCGTTAGGCCCAAACCACAGCCCAAAATGCTTAAGCCCAGTTATTATTACTAGTGTCCAAGTCTCATATAAATCCAATCACAATTCCATCCACATCCGATGTGGGACTATTGGGGGCGTCACAGACTCCACCCGTTTAGGCCTGACGTCCTCGTCAGCCCAAACACACACACAGCAGCCCAAGATCACCAGGCGATGTGAGACTCGTCTCGCTAGCCCTGTCATCTAGACCCAGACTCAGCCGAGACTCGCCACACACTTCCGGCTGGTTATTGGCTCTGATACCAAATGTAACGACCCGGCCCACTAGCAATAATAACTCGTTGGGCCCAAACCACAGCCCAAAATGCTTAAGCCCAGTTATTATTACTAGTGGGCCGGGTCGTTACATTTGGTATCAGAGCCAATAACCAGCCGGAAGTGTGTGGCGAGTCTCGGCTGAGTCTGGGTCTAGATGACAGGGCTAGCGAGACGAGTCTCACATCGCCTGGTGATCTTGGGCTGCTGTGTGTGTGTTTGGGCTGACGAGGACGTCAGGCCTAAACGGGTGGAGTCTGTGACGCCCCCAATAGTCCCACATCGGATGTGGATGGAATTGTGATTGGATTTATATGAGACTTGGACACTAGTAATAATAACTGGGCTTAAGCATTTTGGGCTGTGGTTTGGGCCTAACGAGTTATTATTGCTAGTGGGCTGAGTCGTTACATTTGGTATCAGAGCCAATAACCAGCCGGAAGTGTGCGGCGAGTCTCGGCTGAGTCTGGGTCTAGATGACAGGACTAGCGAGACGAGTCTCACATCGCCTGGTGATCTTGGGCTTGTGTGTGTGTGTTTGGGCTGACGAGGACGTCAGGCCTAAACGGGGGGAGTCTGTGACGCCCCCAATAGTCCCACATCGGATGTGGATGGATTTGTGATTGGGTTTATATGAGACTTGGACACTAGTAATAATAACTGGGCTTAAGCATTTTGGGCTGTGGTTTGGGCCCAACGAGTTATTATTGCTAGTGGGCTGGGTCGTTACATCACCTCAAGAATAAATGTTGGTCTCAACCAATCTTGAATAACATCCATTTGGTCGGATTCCACCGCCGCTCTAATGACTAGAATAAGGCGACCCAAGAAGGTATGCTTCTGAAGCTACAACTTGTACCTCAATAACTTGGCATACCGCTTCATCCACACGGGCATGGTAGCACATCCACAAGTGCTCCTCGTGCTCCCAGTCGCTTTGGGAGTAAATCAAAATATCCTCGGGAAACACTACTCCCAGTCCGTCCAAGCACAACTAGGACATACAATTCCTCAGACCTTGAAGTCAACAGGGCATTCGTCATTCCATTGGGCCTCGCTATAAACTCATAATGCCCCCACCGTGTCCTGAACGCCATCTAGGCGAAGTCCTCGGCTGTCTAATTCCAAGTAGGTACTCGCATCCTACACTAACTGCCGGAGTATAACTCCATCAGAAGGTCCTAGATACCACCCGGACCTGTCTACACTCGAACCATAAAAGGACCCTCACATTCGTGTATCAACGACGTGGCATCACCACTGTATACCAACGGTGTGGCACTAGGTCAAACAGACCCCTCGATCCATCAGACCCTGCAACTGTGCCATCAGCTCTCTCAGCTCTACAGGCGATATCCAATGAGGTGCTGTCGAGGGTGGCGCGGTTCCTCGAACCATGTCAACCGCAATCTCTATCTCCCTAACCGGCGGCATTACCAACAACTAAGGTGAAATCACACCCGGAATCTCGTGGGCAACAGAGATATCCCTGAGTCCCGGTGCCGCCGTAAGCACCTCTCACCCTGTCGCTAAAACCTGAGTGCTCTAACAATCTCAACAAGCAAGCCTCCTATTGTCCGCCTTGCCGAAGATCAAAGTCCTCTCTTTCCGTAGTCGAACATCCTGTGGCATTGTGCCCATCAATCTCAAGCATAGGGTCAAAACACCGAATTGCTACAATTTCCAATGATTCTGCCAGTAACTCGCGGTCTCGGCCGCACTGGACATGATCCAAAAGCCTCCTCCACGTGCACAACAACAACAGGATCCTGTACCTCTAGTGCACGTGGTAACAAATCTGCCTCTAGCCATGCAAGAGTGGAACATGCTCTAACTCCGACTACTGTGGTGAAATCCCACCTGCGACACTCGATCCACTACCGTGGCGCCCTCCAACCGGGCGGCACAGATTCATCCGCTCAAAGCAAGTGGTTGTCGCTCAATCTGCCTGAAAATTAGGACTATCCACAAGGGAGCACGACCTCTGTCTCTGATCACATTGAGGCGACGAATAAGGTCCTCCGCAGATAACAAATCCACGCTACCGCTGCGCCACTCTGATATAAATACTGATGCTGCCTTCGGGGTCCACCCGATCTCCGGCATCTCGGAAACTCGTTATCCTGGAAAAAGAAATCAGAAGTGCCTCTGCCGGCCGATCTGTCCTCCATCACCCGGCGCCAAGCGCCAAAATCCAGAACTCGCCTCTAGCGGCAGATCCCTATCCAAAGGAACTGCAGCGCCCTGCTCCATATACAATGCCTACTCCATCGAGGCGTCAATTATCCATAACAGAGGGACAAACTACGCTGAAAGGTATCTTGGCGCGAACCACTCCCAGTCTCACATATCCTATGCGCCTCGTCCCTCGAAACCTGGAGCGCGCAGTTCAACAACTGCATACACTCCCAAGCACAGGGAGGCTCTCAATTAATCACTCCATCAACACCAACCACGACTCTGCCTCCAAAGGCTCCAAACTCAATCTTACGAGTCGGGGTGGATCATCTGCCAAATCTGGCTCAATAGATCGATCATGTCCCACAGCTCCTCTGCCGTCAACTATCCACCCTGCCTCGGTACCTCGACACTAAACATTGGCACAGAGGGGGCTGCTCAGTGCTCCGACAACTGTGTCACCAAGACCAGCTGCTCACTCTGTTGCTGATAAGCCTCTGACAATCCTGTCATCTGGGTCCGGAGTTCTCTGACCTCAATCCGGGTATCCGGCCCAAAACCAACTGCTCAAGCTCAACTGCTATGACAGGATGCACACGGGTCAAAACCCAGCGTCGGGGAGACACCGCCCGCCACGACGAAAGCACAAAACAACACAAAACAGCACTCGACCCAATCCAGCGAAAGTCTAAAGCACGTCACCCGTTCCACAGCGTTATGTTGTCTGCAGCCAACATAAACACTTAGGAGAATAAACATGCCAATCTCTCTTCCCGTCCCTTGGGAGAGGTATAAAACTCAATCAGGACTCTCGCTAAAAATCACGACTCTCACGAAGTCAACCAAGGGTCAAACCATAAGCCTAGGGTTTCTAAGTCCACCATGACCTACAACCTAGGCTCTGATACCACTCTAATCTGTCACGCCCCGGGGTCGAAACTGCGACCCGGGCCCGCCAACAGATCCGCCACCTATGCCAAATCCGCATAGGCGAAGCGTCCAACCTGCAAGAAAAGTACTATAGCTAAACAGATATCAGAGCTATAAATAAAAATCTGCTGTATAACCAAAATCAATCACTGTACAACTGGAAATAAAACAACACTGCCCGCCTCCCAAAATAATAATAAAACAATATCCTCAAGTACAAGCTCTGAACCCAACCGGGAGGTAACTCCAATAAATACAACAGTGTACAGTCTCTCAATACATAAAATATCCTCACTACAATAGTCTCTCAAAAGAGGGAAACAAAATAACTAAACTACTGAAGATCTCCTCTGTAGGGGATACCGTTACTCTCCAACGACGGGTAGGGATCTAGCTCGCGACTCCCTCGCCTCGATCAACAACCGCAGAATCAGCATCACCCGCTAAGACTCTGCAAAACAAAGGAGAGGAAGGAAAAAGGGGGGAAAGACCCCCAAAGGGTGTGAGAACTACACCAAAAAGGGAGTTCTCAGTGGGTACCACCGCCAGACCTGACGGTCTGCCCACTAAGTCCTCAAGAGACATAAACTAACCCAAGTCATAAGACTGAAATGAGTAAGCTGGAGACTCTCAACAGCTACCATGCCCCTATCTAAAGGCTAAAAGGGAAGAACCAAACAGTAGTATGCAACCACTAGCACATGAAGTGCACAATCGACCCAATCGAGCTCACTGCCACATCTGGTCCAGTCAAACCTGCGCCCACCTACAACCACCTCCCGCTGACGGGCAGGAATTACGTAGGGCGTCCAAACGGACTAACTCACTATCGAGTAGTGGCTCATGTAGGCTATGGTCAAAATCCACGCTCTCTCTCTCAGAACGGATAGAATCATGATGCTCAACCTCTCACACAGCGGTCAAAGTACTCTCAACGACACGGGACCACCGTCAACCAAACGGCTCTCAATAATACTAGCACTGATCTAAACTCAACTACCAGTCTGCACTCGGCCCCTAGGCACGAGTGTAACAATAAAAGTATTTGACCGAAATAAACCCAATCGAATGAACCGGTATAAAACCCGGTACTGCCTGCTCTGTCACCAATCTCCCGAACTCAGTATCTCCACTGTCCAAATGACCGGAACCCAACACGGTCTAAAGCCTACTCCGGAGCGGCACTCGAGGGGAGCGACCCACACGAGTAAAGTATCTCTGTCATCAATATCACAAGTATCTCTATATAGCAGGACTAGATCATGACTATGATCAAAGTGGGAAAGCCCAACCACTAAAGAAGACCCTCGTCCTCAATCAGATGCAAAAATACACAAATAGTGGGAAACCCCGTCCACTAGAGAAATCTGATACCCAATCTGATGCATAAATAAATATCCGGTCAACCGCCCAAGTCCGCGGTCACCGCAAAACCCTGCCAACCGCAATCCAGCACAACCCATCCCTGACACCAATGTCCCCGCTACACTACCCCAGACCCCTGCTCGCACCCGAGCAATACAGACCACCTGACTAACAAAGAAGGAGAAAGAAAAAGCATGGTTTCTCCTAAGTCAAGTTCCAAAAAGTAGTGCAGCAGTAAAAGATGGCCTAACTACAAGTCCATTCAAGCATGCTTTTGTCCTTGGAAACAATAAAAGAGAGTAAAACATATGGTAGCAAAGCATACTACAATATTCCCACTATGATATGCCAATCTCGCATCAATAGGCCACTGAATAAACATGTATGATCTCTATATCATCTAGTGTGGGATAAATATAATCTGTCTATCGCATGCTAAGTCTCTAGTTCAACAAGCATGTACAATTATCAGGGAAACATCAATCCACATGATCTAGGCCGTTTCCATGCTTACCTCTTGCTCATAACAGTTGCACATTAAATTAGGCATGCTATCAATCATAGAGGTTGACATTCCCATAGGTAAGCTCATCTTAACCATACATGAACATCCACTATTACATCTCCCATAAGGCATAACATGCATATAAACTCTGTTATTCCCTCTAACAGTTGCAAGTACTAGTTTACCCACCTGAAGCGCTTAAACCAAGGCAAACCTGAAGTCGGTGAAGTGGGTAGACGCTCATAGTCCAAAATCTGCCAAAATTACACCCTCGGTACATGTCGCGCAAGCCTTGCTTCAAACAACTGAAAACACCCCTGAGTACAACAATTAAGGTCCAACATTACACTTTTATTCCAAAAATAATCCACATATACAACATCAGAAAACAGTCCTGAAGACGTGCAGTTTTCACCTGCAGAAAGTGCCCAGAAAAATCCAATAAAAATATCACAGCAATCCTCGCGTCGATACCTTCGAAACGAGTACCTGCACGTCCAATTCCGAGCCCCGTAGGCCGAGTTACAAATTCCACAGTACAGGTGCGCAAAACCACACACAACATAACTGTAATTCCATTTACAGACAAGGGGAAGAACATATACCTTCGGGCAAAACTCAGAAAAATCCAAGAAAAATACGGTGATATTCCTTGCGTCGATTAGATGAAAAAAGTGTAAAAGCACGTCGTCAAACGATGCCCGGTTGCGGAGATAACGCCGAAAGACCATGCCGCTGTCCAAAACTCCTTCACAGAAATGGGGTCACAGTAAGCTCGAACAAACACCTCGAAAAGCGCGAAATGAGGGAAAGCTGAAAATACCAAGATCGTAGATCTGTCCGTTGCGGATCCAGCGGCGAAGAAATCACTCGAAAAGGTGGTCAGAGTAGGCCGGGGGAGCTCACGCACCGAAACACGACGAAGGGGAACCCAAAAGGACGAGCGTCGCGCCGCACCGTAGAAATGGAAACCTCGATAAGCGTGCCACCAAAAATCTCAAAACTTTGCAGAAGGATGCAGCCAAGCTCGGGGATCATCTTTGCTGAAGGCACCCTGGCGAGAAGAGGCTCGGAAATGGCGGAAAAAGGTGAAAGAAGGAAGCTCGGATCGCTTTTATAGGCTGCAGAACAAATCGAAAAATACCGAATATGTCCCAATTTCCGGGCGCAGGGAACTTTCGGGCGGGCACTGTAGCAGCCCGAAAGATCACTGTAGCAGCCCGAAACTGCCCTGGGCCTCCACGTCGCCCGCCAAACAGGCGACAGCAATCCAGACCAACCTCCGCACGACGTGTGGCTCGCTGCACAGCCGACACGTGGCACGCACCCAGTCAACGCGTCGCTGCCACGCCCACGTGCGCGCTGTCAGCGCCGCCTGCGCCCCTCTGCCAGGCACGCGCCCCGAGGCCACCCACACACACTCTGTGAACCAGGTCTACAGCACCGACAAATCATAAGCCGCCACGTGTCACCCTCCGGTCCACCGTACACCGCGCCCTTTTCCCGTGCACCGCGCCCCCGCGCCGGCCCAACTGGGATCCGCCACGTGGCCCGCGACCGGTGCACGCCCCCCGCGGTGGACCGCGCACCTGCCCGCGCCTGCCCGCGCCGCGCTCCGCCGCTGCCGCCGCTGCCCGCCGCCGCCGCCGTCGCCGGAAACACTGTTCCGGCCATGAACAGTAATTTTACAGTAGCAACCTCCGAAAAATGCATGTAAATAGCCCATTTTGACCGTTTTCGCGCGCTGAGTCCAAATCCGGAGTCCGATTTGCCAAATTCCAACTCTAAAAATTGCCGAAGGCATCCGGAAGGGTGTTCCTTGGTCCAAACTTCGCGCTGAGTCCCTTTTTAATATCCATTGCTCGCGGAACCACTTCTAAACTTCCGACGGGGTCATCAGACTACTCTCATGATCCATTTAACACACATAGTCCATCCCTAATGTCTAATTGGTGCACAAATCCCACCAACACGCCACATAGGCCTCCGAAAGCTGTAGATGAAATAGTGCTCCATAAGTGGGAGTTTCGGGTCTTCACAGCCGCGACCTCCTCATCGTCGGCCTCGTCCACGCCGGCTACCTCGAGTCCGCCAAGGCCATCGTCCTCCACATGACCAAGGAGGGCCTCCTCCCCGACGTCGCCACCTTCGACTCCCTCCTCCAAGCCCTCTGCGACGCCGGCGACTCCCATTTCACCGCGTCCCTCCTCGGCGACGCCGCCGGCCGCGGTCTCTGCCCCGACCTCTTCACCTACAAGATCCTCATCCCCGCAGTCGCCAAGGCCGGCCGGGTCGACGAGGCCTTCCGGCTCTTCTACTCCGCCGTGGACGACGGCCACTGCCCCTTCCCCAGCCTCTACGCCGCCATCATCAAGGCGCTCTGCAAGGCCTACTAATTGTTTAGTTTTTTTTTTTTTTATTATTAATATCTTCTTGAAGTTGATCCTCAATTTTCTTCTTCTTCTTTGTTTTTTTTTTCTCATATCCTAATGATGACATTATGAGGCTCCGAGATTTCCATATGCATGGTTTCTTTGAGGTTGGTGCTGCAGCTCTTTTAGTTGGGGATATGGAGGCAAAGATGAAGGACCGATCCTGGAAATACTCTGTTGTTCAAGACTTCCCTGATATTGATTTACTGCAACCTTCAACAGCAACCTCAGCCGCTAATTTTGCATCGGCTCATGGCTATTTGAAAGCAATAACTACCTCAAAAAGAATGAAACCAGGCCCTCATCAAGTTTGGTATGCATATTTTCTTACCTCTATTTAATGTTAGTGTTTTATTTACTGTGCTGAAATTAGTTACTCGTTTGATATTTCCTGTCGTTACCTTTTGAACATACCTCATCAAGTTTGGTATGCATATTTTCTTACCTTTATTTAATGTTTTGTTGTTTTTTATCTACCGTGTTGAAATTAGTTGCGTGTTTGATATTTCCTGTCGTTACCTTTTGAACTTATTGGACTTGTTATATCTTCCTTTCTGTTGCACAACAGTTAGTTTAATCTTGTTAGGCTTTCTTTGTGTTGAAATTTACAACTCAGTGGCTGTTTTGAGCTATAATGCACAATCATCTGACACACACACCCACACCCACACACACTCACTCACACCCGCCCACCCACACACACACTTTGTTCTTTCCACTTCTCACAGTTTGGAAGTTGTTGATAGGGATAATTGATCCTGAGAAATCTTGCGCAGTCACTAATCTCTTGCTTTTCTTTAGGGTGAATGTACCTGCAAGCACATACCATCCTCGAACACGCACCCTCTTCCAGTATAGACACTACAGGTACTTCAATTAAGCCATTCACAGTTTTGCAAGTTATTGCTTTGGCAAAGATGATAATTAAACATATTGGTTCATTAGTGCATTGTGGAACAGGAATTCTATACTTTATTATTCTTATTAGTTGAAGAATTATTACACCATAATAAATGTAGCCACAGTTCTCCAATGAGTATGTCTGTAACTTTATGATTCTCCAGTTGTGAAGAAGAAAAATTGCTTTGAAATACTTTAGCATGTTATGTGTGAATTTAATGTACTTCTGCAAGGCCGGGCGGTTCCCCGACGCATTCGGCTTCTTCAATGACGTCAAGGCGACGGGGCACCCACCGAACCGCCCCGTGTACACCATGCTGGTGAAGATGTGCGTGCGCGGCGGGCGCTTCGTGGACGGGGCCAACGACGGGTAAGAAGTTTCACATATTTTGCATATTTCTTATAAGAAGTTTCACATATTTCTTATATTATTTTAGTAATGTTATTACAACATTACTAAAATAATATAAGAAGTTTCACATATTTCTTATATTATTTTAGTAATGTTGTAATAATATTTACTTTGGTCTTTTGCAGATAACTGAAGATGTTCGTATTAGAGCAAAGAGGATCGTTTTGAAGCCAACAGAGTAGATTTCCAATTATTTTTTTTCTGTTCTTCTTTCGAAGCACAATGGATGGTTGCATGTTTATTTTGGAGTGGTTACTTCCTCTTTCGATGCACAATGGATGGTTGCAGGTTTATTTTTGAGTGGTTACTTTTAATTTAGTAAACATTTTGGCAACTTTATATGTAGACTTGAAATGGTGTGTATGTGATGGTTGCATGTTTGATGACAATACTTTTGATAATTATTTTGTTTCAATGGTGTGTATGTGAATGTAGTTTTAATTGAATGTAATGTCTTCTCTATTGTATTTGTTGATATATGGTTTAATGGTAATATATATGCTGTATTATTAGACATTTTTTAGCGACCAAAATACTGGTCGTTATTATTATACATTTTTCAAAACGAACATTTATTAGCGACCAAAATACTGGTCGTTATTATTATACCTTTTTTCTAAAGGTTTACTTTTAGCGACGACAATTTTAGTCGTTATTGTCATATTATTTCGTAATAATTTAATTATTAGCGACGAAAACATTAGTCGTTAAATTTACAAACTTCTAAATTATTAAGCTTATTAGCGACGACGAATAGGTCGCTATTGTTGCATTATATGGTCACTAATGAATACTTGTCAGCACAGACACGCGCCCCGAGGCGGCCTGCACCCGCTCCGTGGACCGTGCGCATATGGCCCCACCAACCAGTGGCCGCCACGTGTCCACCCTCCGGTCCACCGTACACCCACTCATTTTCCCCCGTGGACCGCACCCACAACACCAACAAGTCACAAGCTGCCACGTGTCCTGCCTCCGGTGCACGCCGGCCTGTGGACCGCGCGCCTGCCCGAGCGCCCGCGCGCCTGCCCGCGGTCGCTCCGCCGCCTGCCCGAGCCCGCGCCGCCGCGCTCCGTCACTGCCCGCCGCCGCCGACGCCGCCCCCGGCCGCCGAAACAGTAATAGCTGCCTCGAAATCCGTGCCGGGTCATCCGGGCTCCAAAAAATACAAGTAGTCCATTTTCAACGTTTTCGCGCGCTGAATCCGAATCCGCTGTCCATTCTGCCAAATTCCAACTCTAAAAATTGCCGAAGGCATCCGAAAAGGTGTTCTTTTGTCCAAACTTCGCGCTGAGCCCAATTTTAATATCCATTGCGCGCGAAACCACTTCTAAACATTCGACGGGGTCATCTGACTACTCTCGTGATCCATTAAACACACTGAGTCCATCACTAGTGTCCAATTGGTGCACAAACGCCACCGACACGCCACATAGGCCTCCAGGAGCTGCTGGTCAACCAGTAATCTCATCGTGGGGATTCGGGTCCTCACAATTCAGGTGGTTCGTTCGACTGACTTCGAGGTGGGTTTTCATTCTGAGGTTTAGTGTCGGGTTTCGAAAACTGTATACATTGTCAATTACTCGTCTAACTGTACTAATGTTTGGTGATCTCTATGGTTCGTTACTATCGGTTTTGTCTTGTGTACTTAGTTACGATGCTCGAGGCTGCAGCACGCGCACCCGCGGTTTGGCTACCGCAAGGGTGCGTTTTTCTGAAAAAGTAGTCTATGACCCGTGTACCCCATGAGGTGACATAGTGGGGCCCTCCCTGGGCGAGGGGAGGCTAGAGGTGCCAAGGTGTGAGCGGTGCGACCCGTCGAGGTAGGCGCCTGGCGTGGTTTACCGATGTAGTTGCTCGGTGGTGTACCGATGTGGTTGCTCGGTGGTGTAGGTACTCGGTGGGGTTGCCGGGACAGGTGTCCGGATTAGGTTATGCAGGGGTCGTGGTTTGCCCTTTCGGGGAGGGCGGTTGCTTTGGATGGTTCTCACGGTCTGCTTTAGTTACAGTTTTTCTTGCATTCCATCTTTTATATCTTGTGTCGCTGACTTCCCACTCCGTGACAGGTTCTTTCAGGGGAGAGAGCTAGGGCGACGGTGAGGCCGTGGCTGGAGCATTTTTGGTCCTTCGAGGCCATAGACTGTATTTACTTCTTCCATGCGCATTTTCATTACCTGTTAGTAGCTTATTGTGTGGTTTTAGATACCTTTGTGGGGTCGGTGTGGATGTTGGGATGTTTCCTCTTACTCGTGTGGATGGTTGATTTTATTCTTCTCCTGTTTGGCCGTTTTCAAACTACAAAAGAAAAAGAAAAAGAAAAGGCATTGTGAAAAGTGTTTTGAAAATCTGGGTGTCGTGTGGGCACCGTTTTAAAAACCCTGTGGATTTATGAATTGTGAAAACTGTTTTAAAAATCTGGGTGTCGTGTGGGCACCGTTTTAAAAACCCTTTGGATTTATGAATTTCGAAAACTGTTTTAAAAACCTGGGTGCCGTGTGGGCACCGCTTTTAAAACTAGTGGATTTATCCTTTTAAATCAGTTGGCCTCGTGAATTCTTTAGTCTTACGCGTTCATGTTAGTAAACTACTGTGATTAAATGATTATTGTAACTGCGACGCCGTGCATATACAGAGGGGATCCGCCCGTTTGCGGGGTGAATCGGTGTATGCGGCGGGTCTGGGCTCGCACCGGGGAGAAAGGACTTTCAAAAAAAATATATATACGCAAATTCAAAATTTTCGTTGGTCGTCTTCCACTTAATGAAACCCCCGGGGCGTGACAGAGTTCGAGGGAAGCTTAGTCCCCGGTTTATTGGATCCTTTGAGATACTGGAGAGGGTTGGCCCTGTTGCTTACCGAGTAGCTCTTCCTCCTCGCCTGGCAGGAGTTCATGATGTGTTTCACGTCTCTGCTCTGAGGAAGTATGTTTTTGACCCTGCGTATGTGATTGACTTCACCCACTGGAGATTTGGGAGGACCTTGGGTACGAGGAGCGGAAGGCCACTTGGGAGCTGGAGGAGTTGATGCGGGATACCTATCCTTTCTTGTTCGAGGATTCAAGCTGAGGTACGTTTGTCTTACTTCTTAGTTTCGAAGATGAAACTTTCTTTTAGTGGGGGAGAATGTGAGGACCCGAATTTCCACAAGAGGATTACTGTTGGGTCAACGGAGCTTCTGCATTGTGTTTAGCAGCTTTCGGAGGCCTTTACTGTGTGATGGAGGTGTTGGCGCGCTAATTGGACCTCGGGATTGGATCCAGCATGAATTTTGGATTAAGAATACCTTTCCGGATACCTTTGACAAATTTTAGAAGCGAAATTTGGCAAAACGGACAGCAGATTTGGATTCAGCGCGTGAAAACGATGAAAATGGGCTATTTACTTGATCATAGCGCCATTAGTTACTGTTCACGCCGGAACAGTAACTCCGGCTACCGGCGGCGACCGGCGGGAGGCGGAGCACAGCGGCGCAGTGGCGGAATGCGGCCGTGGGCAGCGCGGGCATGCGCGGGCAGGCGCAGACGCGGGCGCGGGCTGGCGCGGCGTATGGAGATGGGTGTACCACGTGGCGGCTTTCCATTGGATGCGCCAGAGACACGTGGCGGCAGGTGGTTGGCGGGCTCACTCGACACGGTCCACGTGGGTGCACACTAGCGCCTCGGGGCGCGTGCGTGCGTGCGGGGCAGGTGGCGCGACCGGCGAGGCGGCCGGCCGGTCGGCGGGTCGCGCGGGTGGGCCACGTGGCGCCCACCCATTGGCGGGCGCCACTTACTCTGTTGACCGAGTGCGGGACACGTGGCATCACCCGGGCACGCTTGCGCCGCTGTTGCCTGTTCGGGGGACACGTGTCGCACGCAGGAAGTTTCGGGCGCTGGTCGGACGGGGCGGCGGTGCGACTTGCGGATTCGGGCGCTCGAAAAGGTGCGCCCGAATCCGGGAAAAAGCACATTGTGGACTTTGGCCTATAAATAGGCCCTTTGGGCCTTTATTTGGGACTTTTCCAGGCTTTTTCTGAGGGAGAGCCCAAGAGAGAGTTTAGCATGTCTAGCTTGATTTTTATTATAGTTGGTAAATCTAATAGTTGCCTAGAAAATTATAGGAAAACTTTTCTGAGCCCCAGATATTTTTAGCATGATCTAGAGATGATTTGACACTAGACTGTATGATTAGTTGGCATTAGATTGGCATCTGAACCGTTTCAAAAATCGTCGGACCTATTTTAATGAAAACTGAGCTTTGAAAATAGTTTTAAAATATTGAGAGCTTCCAGAGGGGTTGAGTAGGTTCAGGATGCATGTGTTCTCTTGCCGGGGTGCCGAGTGGATTTTTAGAGCTCTGTGGGACGAGTTTCTAGTGTCATATGAGTTGAGCTTCCTTGATTGGGATTGATGAGGTTATTCTAGATCATGGGTCGGGTATTCTGATTTAGTCATGGAGGTTGTTCTCCGACTTAGCTTTGAGAGTTTTGGGCTCTGGCAGATCGAGTCGTGGAGGTTTCCCGACTTAGCCATGGGTTGTGCATTATCAGATTGAGTCGTGGAGGGTTCTCCGACATAGATGTGAGAGTGTTTGGGTATTTCCTGATCGAGTCACGGAGGGTTTCCCGACTGAGTTGTGTTATTTGAGTATTGAGTTTCCGATCTGTTTGATCGTGGATCATAGCCTGCATGTGCCGCTTGTTGAGACAGATGAGACACGCTTGAACTTGGTGGGGTCGCTCCCCTCGAGTTACGCTCCGGATGCGATGATGATGATGATGCCCCTGGCTGAGTTACCGGGGGTCACTTTGCATGATAGTACGACAGTCCTGAGGGACATTCTCCGTTGATACACGGAGAGCCCTAGTTGATACACTAGGGGGCGCAGGCTTGACTGAGCCAGTTTTGGCAGTCAATGAGATTTGGTTGACGTGAGCACTTCGTGAGCGAGTGGATGCATAGCATGTTCTTAGATGAGTTTTCCTTTGAGCATGGTACTTGAGGCATTTAGCAGTAGCGAGTGTATGCATAGCATGTTCATAGTAGAGATTTCCTTGAGCATGATGTTTGAGACATATTAGTTGTAGTTCATTTCCTGCTTTCCTATTATCTATCTGCATACCTATCTGTTTGCCTCGAGTAGACTTAGTGGGCATACCATGGATATTGGTGACGGTACCCACTGGGAACTACCTTCTGCAGTAGTTCTCACACCCGCTGCGGTGACAGGTTTCCTGAGGTTGCTGTTCCGGCTTGGTTCGCGCGGAGACAGCTGATCGAGGTGAGGACGTGGCCGAGTAGCTCCTTACCCCTTTTTATTTGAGAGTCAGAGGTAGATGTACCCTGTATTTTCTTGATTACACTTTTGTACTGGACAGTCTGAAAGATCTGTTGTCACGCCCCCGGGGGTTTTTGAGTCTATCAAAGCGGAAAATTGTGTGTATCTTTTTTTTTCCTTCTTAACAAGGTAATATAAACCTCATCCCCGGTTCGTGCCAGACCGCCACATACACAAATTCTCCCTGCCCACGGACAGAGTCTCCTTTGTATATGCATGGCGTCTCATTTACAACAACATACATCAAACACCAACCATCAACCATACAATAGACATACACCGTCAAGCGAAATATTAAAGCGGCAACAGTGTTTAGAAAGGATAAAGCCAGCGGTTGCAAAACCCGTGCCCACACGGCACTTCATTTTGAGAAAACCTTTTCGAAGTCATTTGGTTTACCATGAAAACGTGCCGCATAAGAAAACATCACCAAAAGAACCGAAATATAAAAGTACACCTCATCCACAGCGCTAAGTAATACATGTCCACGAATATTACGACCCACAAGCAAATTAACTAAATTAAGCGTAAGAGAAATGAGATAATAAAAACCAAGTGTTCTGACTACGGCCCTCGCGACGCAGTCTCACCGCCCTCCCGGCTAACGCACCTCGTAACACCTGTCACGGAGTGGGTAATGTCAGTGACAAACAAACTAGATGTCTAATAACAATAAGGAATAAGGAGCAAACCGAAAACACCGGAACCATTTCGCTAAAACCCTGCACATATTAAGCTGGGCCCCAACCCCAGATTTATCAATTTAACTGGGCACCAACCCCAGATTTATCAATTTAATTGGGCACCAACCCCAGATTATTTGTCGAAGAGACTAAAGTCTCCCCTCGTGCGCAAACACCTCTTTGATGCTTTTAACCTCTTCGCGGTGCTGGTGTGCTATTTTCAGCGGGCACGAAGAGGTCCTCACGGCACCCACACCTTTGTGAGGAACACGGGTCATAAGAGACCACTCTTCCGGAAAAGTACACCCATGCGGAGGCCAATCCGCCTGTGTACGTGCAGCACACGAAACGGATTTGCCGAGATCGGCGTGTCATGAGCATTACGACCGTAGCCGCTTCAATTGTTAGATAAAAACACAGTTATGCGAAAGGTTAAACTGTCCATCTACTTTGTTAGATAAATTAAGAGCACTTTAATGACGATAGATGCACTTACTGCACTTGTTGCACTTATCGCAACCGTACCCACCTATTTGAAGAGAAATCGGAACACCTGAATCTTTCGCGCACCCCCGCTGCGCACTTGGACCTAAAGAAAAGTCCGCAAGAATAACTATAGTCAAAAACGTGTACTAACATCCGAAAACACAAAACCAATTTACTCTTTTCGACGGAAAAGTCAACACCGTCCGGGTTGACGATCCGGAATTCCCGCACCACCGTCGTCGTCCGCCGGAGCCCCGCGTGGTTCGGAACCGCGCGGCGTGTCTCCGCGGGCGACGCCCACGCGGCGCGGTACCCCGCGCGGCGTTGCCCGTGCGACGGCCGCACGGTGCCCGCGCGGGTGCGGCCCCGCACGGCGCCCGTGCGGTTGCGGGTCCGTGCGGGTGCCGCCCGCGCGGCAGCCGCGCGGCGCCCGCGCGGTGTCCGCGCGGGTGCGGGTCCGCGCGGGTGGCGCCCGCGCGGCAGTCGCGCGGCGCCCGCATGGTTACGGGTCCGCGCGGCAACCGCGCGGCGCCCGCGCGTTGCCCGCATGGTTGCGGGCCCGCGCGGGGGCCGCTCGCGCGGCAGCCGCACGGCGCCCGCGTGGCAGCCGCGTCGCGCCCGCATGGTTGCGGGTCCGCGCGGCAACCGCGCGGCGCCCGCGCGATGCCCGCATGGTTGCGGGCCCGCGCGGGGGCCGCCCGCGCGGCAGCCGCACGGCGCCCGCACGGTTGCCGGTCCGCGCGGCAACCGCGCGGCGCCCGCACGGTTGCGGGTCCGCAGGGCAGCCGCGCGGTGCCCGCACGGTTGCGGGTCCGTGCGGTGGCCGCGCGGCGCCCATGCGGTGCCCGCGCAGTTGCGGGTCCGCATGGGTGCCGTCCGTGACCCTCCTCCGCGCGATGCCCTAGCGGCACCGTGCGCCTCCGCCGTCCGTTCCGTGCCCTATCAAGAAGACGATGTCGGCGACGGTGATGGATACGACGGAGAAAACAAGAAACCAAGAACTCAACAAAAGAGACGATGGAAAAATCCCAAATAATTTAAAACAATTATTTTACTAACCGAAGATCGACGGGAAGGTTGTCCGGTCGCGTTCTTGCCTTCAGTTCGGTGTCCGGGAAGATCGGGCCCCTTCTCTTTCTTCTTTCCCTTTCTTCCGGCTAGGGTTCCGTCTTTTCTTTTCTTTTTCTCTTCTCACCGATTAGGGTTTTTATTTTCTTCTTTTCTTTTCTTTCCGATAACCGGGATCCCTTATATAATCGTACTTTACCTTTAATTAATTTCTCTTTAATTCGTCCGTAAGAGAATTATTAATTTTCCGTCTGGGATAATTAATTAACTGATTAATTATCTCCTACGAGATAACCCACCTTATCTCTAACGGGTGCAAGATATTTAGCACAGATTCCGATGCACGACTAATCACCGTATCACTTTGAATCCCGTTCCGGGGGATTCCGATATCGGATTTCAGATCCGATCGCACCGTCGGCTTTCTTTTTTCGCGCTCTATCGCAGAAAAATACTAGCACCCCACAATGGCCAACTTTTAAGAATTGAATAATTTTATTTCACTTAAAGGCTTAAATGACTACATGTAAGTCAAAAATACCCCGAAAGGCCGGATCACTACACCACTCACATTTTATAAAAAGTTTCATCCCGAAACTTAAGTACAAACCCCACTAATCAATTCGGGAAAACATTCTCTCATTTTCGATTCCAGTTCCCACGTCGCCTCGCGCTCTTCGTGGTTGCTCCACTGGACCTTCACATAGGGGATAGTTCGATTGCGCAACTTCTTGTCCTCTCTTGCCAAAATCCGCACCGGCGTCTCCTCGACGCTTAAATCCTCTCGCAACTCGATGGTGGAGGCATCCAAGGCATGAGAGGGATCAGCTAGGTATTTCCGGAGCATTGAGACATGGAACACGTTATGGACTCGTTCGAGATTCGGCGGCAGGGCTAATCGGTACGCCACCGGTCCTACGCGTTCTAGGATCTCGAACGGTCCTACGTACCTCGGGCTTAACTTTCACTTTATGCCGAAGCGTCGGTTCCCCTTGGAGGGCGAAACTCGGAGTAACGCGTGCTCACCCACCATGAACTCTAAGTCTCGGCGTCTGTTGTCCGCGTAGCTTTTCTGTCTGCTCTGGGCGGTCAGTAGCCTTTGCCTAATCATTCGCACCTTCGCTTCGGTCTCCTCCACCAAATCTGGGCCCAGAAACTTACGCTCACCCAAGTCGTCCCAGCATATTGGAGACCGACAGCGGCGCCCGTATAGGGCCTCGTATGGCGCCATCTGAATGCTGGCCTGGTAACTGTTATTGTAGGCAAATTCCACTAGGGGCAAGCACCGTGCCCATCCTTCGCCCAGGTCTAAAACGCATGCCCGAAGCATGTCCTCCACAATTTGTATCGCTCGCTCTGATTGTCCGTCGGTCTGCGGGTGAAAAGCCGTACTGAAGTGCAACTTGGTTTCCATTGCTCGCTGCAGGCTCTGCCAAAAGTTTGACACAAATAGCGTGTCCCTGTCCGACGTGATGGATGTCGGCACCCCATGCAACCTTACTATCTCGTTGATGTAGGTTTGTGCCAGTCGTTCCCGCGTCCACGTCGTGTGTATGGGTAGAAAGTGGGCCGATTTCGTCAGACGGTCCACAATTACCCATATTGCATCGTGTCCCTGTGACGATCTCGGGAACCCGGTCACAAAATCCATGGTAATCATGTCCCATTTCCACTCGGGCACCGGTAGGGGTTGCAATTTTCCTGCCGGGCGCTGGTGCTCGGCCTTCACTCGTTGGCACACCAGGCAGTGTGCCACAAACCGAGTCACGTCTCCCTTCATTTTGGGCCACCAGAAGGTCTGTTTGACGTCCTTGTACATCTTCGTTCCCCCGGGATGCGCTGTGTATGGAGCAGTACGCGCCTCCCGCAGGATTTCCTCTTTGAGTTCCGGTAGATCCGGCACACAGATTCGTCCCCGAAATCGTATCGTGCCGTCGGAGTTTACTGTGAAATCACCTTCTTGATCGGCAGTCACTCTATTTCGCACCAGCTGGAGTTGGTCATCAGTCGACTGCCCCTCGAGAATTTTGTTAAGTAAGGTAGGTCTGACCACCAGTGTCAGAAGTTGTTCGACTGTACCCGCTGGTACTACTTCTAGTCTTAATCGCGAAAATTCTGCAATCAGACTATCTTATTGGGTGATGGCACTTACAGGTAGTGTCTCATACAGGTAGTTAAGACTTTTATGATCTGAGTACACATTGCAGTGTGCCCCATATAGGTAGTGTCTCCAAAGCTTGAGGACGAACACAACCGCTGCGAGTTCCCAATCGTGCACGGGGTAGTTTCGCTCGTATTCCTTGAGCTGCCTTGACGCATAGGCTATAACCTTTCCCCGTTGCATGAGTACTCCACCCAGTTCGTTTCGCGACGCATCGCAATACACTTCATAATCCTCCCCTGGTTCTGGCAGGGCGAGAATCGGAGCTCGCGTCAATCTATCCTTGAGCTCCTCGAAGCTCCTCTGACATTTGTCCGTCCAGATGAACTTTTCCCCCTTTTTAGTCAAACGGTTTAAGGGGGTGGCTATCTTGGGGAAACCCTCCACGAAGTGCCGGTAGTACCCGGCTAATCCTAGAAAGCTTCGAACCTCCGTCACCGTCGTCGGTTGGGACCAGTCCGTCACCGAATCTATCTTCTTCGGATCGACTGCGACCCCAGCCGCCGAGATCACGTGCCCCAAGAAGCCGACCTCACGGAGCCCAAACTCACACATTTTGAGTTTGGCGTAGAGTTTCTGTTCCCGTAGGGTCTGGAGGACTATGCGCAGATGTCCTTCATGTTCCTCGTCTGTACGGGAGTAGATGAGGGTATCGTCGATGAAGACCACCACGAATAAGTCCAGGAAGGGTTTGAATACCCTGTTCATCATGTCCATGAACACCGCCGGGGCATTTGTGAGCCCGAATGGCATTACTGTAAATTCGTAATGGCCGTAACGAGTCCGAAAAGCCGTTTTGGGGATGTCCTCCCCCTTGACCTGGTCCTGATGATAGCCCGACTGCAGGTCAATCTTTGAAAACACCGTCGCCCCCTGTAGTTGGTCGAAGAGGTCGTCGATCCTTGGCAGGGGGTACTTGTTCTTAACGGTGACCTTATTTATCTCCCGGTAGTCGATGCACAATCGGAGACTTCCGTCCTTCTTCCTCACAAACAGGACGGGCGCGCCCCAGGGTGACGCGCTAGGCCTGATGAAGCCCTTATCCAAAAGGTCCTCCAACTATGCCTTGAGTTCCTTCAGCTCCGCGAAGGCCATCCTGTACGGTGCCTTGGTGATGGGTTTTGTGCCGGGAAGTAGTTCAATAGGAAAGTCGACTTCTCGTTCCGACGGCGCTCCGGGGAGCTCTGCCGGAAACACGTCCGGAAATTCCCTTACCGCGGGACCGCTGATCCTTATCTGGGGAGCGGCCCTGAACTACCTATCGGCCCATTGGGTTCTCGGCTGCAAGGCATAGGGTGGAGCCTATTTATTCCTTGCATGGCCCTTAACGGGCCCCGAGTACACAAGGTTCTCCTATGCTTCGAAGCCCGCCCGCGTACATCAGCCGGGGAAGGCTTCGCCTAATACTTAAGGATTTTTAGAGAGAGAGAGAGAGAGAGAGAGAGAGAGAGAGAGAGAGCCTAATAGGGGTAGCAGGCTAAGGTGTAACCGGTGCTCCTAATCTAAGAGGGAAAAGAGAAACCAAATCTTACAAACTCCCTTTGATATTCCATGACCGAGCGGTTCCCTTGTCTAATGTTCTTCAGGTCGTCTTCCAATTGTCGCTTGACGCTATCGGAGAAGAAAGCGTCAAAAAGTTCCTCTCTAAAGGCCGTCCATGTCGGTAGCGGGTCGTTTGTAGACGGATCCGGGCGTACCGTCTTCCACCAGATGCGTGCATTCCCTTCGAGGAAGTGGACGGCTAGTGGAACCCGCTCGTGTTCCTCCATCAGTAGGTCCTCGAAGAGTTTTTCCATGGTATCTACCCATTTCTCGACGACCCATGGGTCGGACGTCTCTCCCTCAAAAGTGGGAGGGTCATGCTTCTTGAACCTAGTCAAATTCGTCCTGACCCTTTCTCGCGTCGTTCGTTGCTCCGTGATCCTTCCTACAGCGGCGGACCCCCCGAGAGTAGGGGTCGTTCCTGCCTCCCCTGCTGTCGCTAGTTGCCCGGCCATTTCCCGCAGTTGTTGTCGGAGGAGCTGGTTCACTGCGGTGGTCGGGGTCACTCTGTCCGCGTCCGCATTTTCGGTGGACGATCTAGTCCGGGCCATCGTCCGCTATAGACAAAGAAACCACGTTAACCCTAAGGTTATAACCCTAACACCCTGTCTTACGATTACACCTACATTACGTTCCCTTTTCCCCGTACTCTCACGTACTACGCACCTATACCTTGGTTATCTCATGTCCAATTTGCTTGTGGTACCCTACACTGTGGATGTGGATCACGTCCACTATGGTTATGGTTGTTTTTCTCTGATACCATTTAATCTGTCATGCCCCCGGGGGTTTTTGAGTCTATCAAAGCGGAAAATCGTGTGTATCTTTTTTTTTCCTTCTTAACAAGGTAATTTAAACCTCATCCCCGGTGCGTGCCAGACCGCCACATACACAAATTCTCCCTGCCCACGGACAGAGTCTCCTTTGTATATGCACGGCGTCTCATTTACAACAACATACATCAAACACCAACCATCAACCATACAATAGACATACACCATCAAGCGAAATATTAAAGCGGCAACAGTGTTTAGAAAGGATAAAGCCAGCGGTTGCAAAACCCGTGCCCACACGGCACTTCGTTTTGAGAAAACCTTTTCGAAGTCATTTGGTTTACCATGAAAACGTGCCGCATAAGAAAACATCACCAAAAGAACCAAAATATAAAAGTACACCTCATCCACAGCGCTAAGTAATACATGTCCACGAATATTACGACCCACAAGCAAATTAACTAAATTAAGCGTAAGAGAAATGAGATAATAAAAACCAAGTGTTCTGACTACGGCCCTCGCGACGCAGTCTCACCGCCCTCCCGGCTAACGCACCTCGTAACACCTGTCACGGAGTGGGTAATGTCAGTGACAAACAAAGTAGATGTCTAATAACAATAAGGAATAAGGAGCAAACCGAAAACACCGGAACCATTTCGCTAAAACCCTGCACATATTAAGCTGGGCCCCAACCCCAGATTTATCAATTTAACTGGGCACCAACCCCAGATTTATCAATTTAATTGGGCACCAACCCCAGATTATTTGTCGGAGAGACTAAAGTCTCCCCTCGTGCGCAAACACCTCTTTGATGCTTTTAACCTCTTCGCGGTGCTGGTGTGCTATTTTCAGCGGGCGCGAAGAGGTCCTCACGGCACCCACACCTTTGTGAGGAACACGGGTCATAAGAGACCACTCTTCCGGAAAAGTACACCCATGCGGAGGCCAATCCGCCTGTGTACGTGCAGCATCCGAAACGCATTTGCCGAGATCGGCGTGTCATGAGCATTGCGACTGTAGCCGCTTCAATTGTTAGATAAAAACACAATTATGCGAAAGGTTAAACTGTCCATCTACTTTGTTAGATAAATTAAGAGCACTTTAATGACGATAGATGCACTTACTGCACTTGTTGCACTTATCGCAACCGTACCCACCTATTTGAAGAGAAATCGGAACACCTGAATCTTTCGCGCACCCCCGCTGCGCACTTGGACCTAAAGAAAAGTCCGCAAGAATAACTATAGTCAAAAACGTGTACTAACATCCGAAAACACAAAACCAATTTACTCTTTTCGACGGAAAAGTCCAACACCGTCCGGGTTGACGATCCGGAATTCCCGCGCCGCCGTCGTCGTCCGCCGGAGCCCCGCGTGGTTCAGAACCGCGCGGCGTGTCTCCGCGGGCGACGCCCACGCGGCGCGGTGCCCCGCGCGGCGTTGCCCGTGCGACGGCAGCACGGTGCCCGCGCGGCGGCCGCACGGTGCCCGCGCGGTTGCGGCCCCGCACGGCGCCCGCGCGGTTGCGGGTCAGTGCGGGTGCCGCCCGCGCGGCAGCCGCGCGGCGCCCGTGCGGGTGCGGGTCCGCGCGGGTGTCTCCCGCGTGGCAGCCGCGCGGCGCCCGCGCGGCAGCCGCGCGGCGCCCGCATGGTTGCGGGTCCGCGCGGCAACCGCGCGGCGCCCGCGCGGTGCCCGCATGGTTGCGGGCCCGCGCGGGGGCCGCCCGCGCGGCAGCCGCACGGCGCCCGCGCGGTTGCGGGTCCGCGCGGCAACCGCGCGGCGGCCGCGCGGCGCCCGCACGGTTGCGGGTCCGCGCGGCAGTTGCGCGGCGCCCGCGCGGTGCCCGCACGGTTGCGGGTCCGCGCGGTGGCCGCGCGGTGCCCATGCGGTGCCCGCGCGGTTGCGGGTCCGCATGGGTGCCGTCCGTGACCCTCCTCCGCGCAATGCCCTAGCGGCACCGCGCGCCTCCGCCGTCCGTTCCGTGCCCTATCAAGAAGACGATGTTGGCGACGGTGACAGATACGACGGAGAAAACAAGAAACCAAGAACTCAACAAAAGAGACGACGGAAAAATCCCAAATAATTTAAAACAATTATTTTACTAACCGAAGATCGACGGGAAGGTTGTCCGGTCGCGTTCTTGCCTTCGGTTCGGTGTCTGGGAAGATCGGGCCCCTTCTCTTTCTCCTTTCCCTTTCTTCCGGCTAGGGTTCCGTATTTTCTTTTCTTTTTCTCTTCTCACCGATTAGGGTTTTTATTTTCTTCTTTTCTTTTCTTTCCGATAACCGGGATCGCTTATATAGTCGTACTTTACCTTTAATTAATTTCTCTTTAATTCGTACGTAAGAGAATTATTAATTTTCCGTCTGGGATAATTAATTAACTAATTAATTATCCCCTACGAGATAACCCACCTTATCTCTAACGGGTGCAAGATATTTAGCACGGATTCCGATGCACGACTAATCACCGTATCACTTTGAATCCCGTTCCGGGCGATCCCGATATCGGATTTCAGATCCGATCGCACCGTCGGCTTTCTTTTTCCGCGCTCTATCGCAGAAAAATACTAGCACCCCACAATGGCCAACTTTTAAGAATTGAATAATTTTATTTCACTTAAAGGCTTAAATGACTACATGTATGTCAAAAATACCCCGAAAGGCCGGATCACTACATCTGTGAGGATTGTTTTTACTTTTCATAGCTGAAAGACTATGTATTGAGGATTTATTTATATTCAGATGTTCAGTGTTTGATTCTGTAGCTATTAGTTCTATTTCAGCTCTGATACATGTTTAGCTATAGATCTTTTGCAGGGTAGACGCTTCGTCTGTGCGGCAGTTTCCGTACAGATGGCGGATCTGTTGGCGAGCCCGGGTCGCAGTTTCGACCCCGGGGCGTGACAGGTAGGCCTACAACTTTGGTATTCAACATTCTTCCTAGATCATGAGTTTTCGTAGAGTTTTTAAAGCATCGCTGGAACCTTCGCGCACAGATTTTGTATTTGGACAGCAATGAGTATTTATGTGCTTTTTATTTCATTTGTGCACAGATTTTGGAGTTCTTGGGCTCGATTCACATTTACACTCGAAGAGGAATCCATTGCCACATTTCTTGCTGGATTTGGAGCTTATTTGCTCAGGTAATTTTTGTGATGAACCGGATCTCCTCAGGGCTTTTGCAGTGTGTCTAGCAACTTCTGGAGGCCTTTGCTTTGTGTTAGAGGTGTTTGTGTGTGAATCGGACCCAAGAATTGGACTCAGTGTGGAAAGGGGAGCAAGTTTGCTTAACCGGATGCCTTCGACAAATTTTAGAAGTGGAATTGGGCAAAATGGGCATCGGATTTGGACTCAGCCCGTGAAAACGATGGAAATGGACTATTTACTTGTTTTTTCGGAGCCCGGATGCCCTAATACGGATTTCGAGGCTTGGGTTACTGTTCCGGCGGCCCGGGCAGCACCGGCGGCGATGGGCAGGCGGCGGAGCACGGCGGCGCGGCGACGGGCAGCGGCTGCGGGCAGAGGCGCGGGCCGCTCGGTCCACGGGCTTGGCGTGCACCAGCGGGGGAGGACGCGCGGCGGCTCCCGGTTGGCCGGTCCATGTGCGCTCGGTCCACGCGAGGAGCGGCTGGCGCGGTGCAGCGAGGGTGGTGTGCCACGTGGCATCTTCCTATTGGTGCGACGTGGACACGTGGCAGCTTTGGATTGGATGGTGCACCGGCGCGGTCCACGGAGCAGGGTGTCAGGTGCCTCGGGCTGCGTGCGCGGCGTGGGCGCCGGCAGCGTGGCGTGCGCACATGTGGGCGCGCCGACTAAGGCGTTGACGCGGGTGGAGCAGCGCGGGGGCGCGGCCACGTGTCGCGAGCGGGTTGGCCGAACCCGCTGTTTACTGTTCGGGGCCACGTGTCGCAACATGGAGGATTCGGGCGCTGATGGTTCGGGGTACATTTTGGGCTACTGTGCGGCACTGTTTGCACCCGAAACTGTTTCGGGCGCCCGAATGTGGGGACCCAGATGGAATTAAGTTAATTGTTCTATTTTGGCTATATATAGCCCCCTTTGGCCGTTCTTTTGAGCCTTTTCCGAGCTCCCCTGCGACGGAGCCCTCAAGATGACTTGTTCTTCATCTTGTGCTGCAACTCTTGAAGGATTCCTGGATTTTTTGGAGGCCGCAGCATCGGTGTTTTCTGCGACGTGGCGCACTGCGACTCTCCTTCGATTTTGGCTTCTACCGTCGCATTTCAGTGCACGAGACCCCTTGAGCTACCCCGATGGACTTTTGAGCTGATTTTTGTGGCAGCACGTTCAAGAGAGGTACGCCTTCGATTTCTGTGTTAATTACTTCACCTCATTTTGGGTTTTTGGCATGGTTTTTGAGGTATCTTTTGACCCCTTGTACCGCTGCGAGGTTTTGGACAGCGGTGGAGTATTGTTGGGATTTCTCGGCCTACGAGCATCGGAATGAGACGTATGATGACTCGATCGACATCTACGCTTCGAGAGGAACGCACTCGTATTTTTGTCAAAATTTTTGGAGGATTCCTCGAAGGTGATATTTAAGCTTCTTTGGGACTGAATTCTGCATAGATGCGAGTTGTGGATTGATTGGCGTACCGCGATGTTCTATTTGTATCTTGGCCTACAGGTGTCGGAATGAGAAGTATAAATACTCGATTTGGATCTACTCGTCGCGAGGATCGCAACCGTGATTTTTCTGGATTTTTCAGAGGACTGCACATAGGTGGAAATCCCTTTTCTCTTTGCTGGACTGTAAAAACAGCAAGCGTTGTTTTGTATGTGTGGGGTATTGATTAGTGTGTTGTGGATGTGATGTTGGTTTGAGCAGAAGCTTGTGCGACTGAGTGCCGAGGGTGCAGTTTCGGCGGATTTTGTTAGTGAGTGACTGCGCACTTCACCGACTTCGGCTTTGCCTGCGGAAAGCGATTCAGGTGGGTTGCTTCGTCTCAGAACCGGTTGACGGTTCTCTAATTCTATCTGATAGAATGCATGCATGATAGTATTTGTTTGAGAAATTGCAAGTTATTCTATTCATGTTATGCTTATTGGAAACTTGCAAGATTTGGATAAATATTTATGATTGTGATCAATGGAAGCTTACCTATGGGAGTATTGCCCTCTGTGACTGATAGCATGCATGATTTATTGTACAACCTATAAGATTGAGATATAAGCATGTGAAATGATTTAGATCATGTGGATTGATGCCTGCTCGATTTAGGGTATATGTTTTCGAGGATGTAGAGATCATGTCTATTAATGTTTCCTATTTTATGATTTTAGTTTTTTAAAGGATATTATTGGAACTTGACTTAGCACCCCGTCATATGATGCATGTTTAACCAGACTCGTAGAGAACCTTCACTTGGGCTAGGTTCTTTTATGCTTTAGACATCCCACACTTTGCATCTTTTCTGGACATAGTGTTGCCTCGCCCGGGTAGTGGGCCGAGTGGTCAGGTTATTGTGGGACATTGTTGCACTCGTGCCTGGGGGCCGAGTGGAGTCTGATAGCTGAGTTTAGACCAGTGTTGGTGTTTTGGGAGCCGTTTGGGTAGACGGTGATCCCGGACCGTTGAGTGTCTTCCGGTCAGTGTTGTCGGGAACCATTTGGGTAGGCGGTGGTCCCGGGTCGTTGAGTGTCGTCCGACCAGTTTTGTTAGCCCTGAGTTGTAGGTCGATCCCGGCTGTGGAGTATCTCCAGCCAGTGAGTTTAGTGCCACGAGTTGGTGGTGTTCGCTAGTGTCTCGAGATTCGTGAGAGCTTGTTAGCTGAGTCGTTGAGAGTACTCCAACTGTTGTGCGAGATATTTGGGGATCTTGAGTCCTTCCGTTCTGAGAGTGAGCGTGGATTTTGACTATAGCCTGCATGTGCCAATGTTCGAGGCTCTATACCGCGCCGTTTTTCTCAATTGGGGTCGCGCCCCCTGAGATGCCGCAGTGGATGCGATGCTTGGCTTGTTGAGGCAGTTGTTCGCAGTGGATACGATGTTTGGCCTGTTTGGCCTGTTGAGACAGTTTCTCGCAGTGGATGCGATGTTTGGCCTGTTGAGGCAGTTTTCCACAGTGGATGCGATGATGGGCATGTTTAGGCAGTTTTGCGCGAGGGGTGAGTTAGTCCGTGTGGGACGCCCTACGTAAGTCCCATCCTCTTGTGGATGTGCGGCAGTAGGTGGGCGCAGGCTTGACTGGACCCTATGAGGCAGTCAGTTCGATTGGGTCGATTGAGCACCTTGGGTGCGAGTAGTTGCATATCTTTTCATCTGTATCACCCATTGAGCATTTAGATAGAGGCATGGTAGCTGTAGAGTATCTCCAGCTTTTCTTGTTCAGTTTTTACTGCATTGTTATCTTATGCCTCTAGTAGACTTAGTGGGCAGACCGTCGAGCTTGGTGGCGGTACCCACTGAGAACTACGTGTTGATGTAGTTCTCACACCCGTTGGGGGTTCTCCCCCTTCTTTTTCTTTCCTCTTCTTTATTTTGCAGAGTTATCTATGGGAGATGCTGATTCTGCTGTTGCTGTTCGAGGCGAGGTAGCCACGAGCTAGATCCCTACCTGTCTTTGGAGAGTAGCTGTCACACCCCGGGGTCGAAACTGCGACCCGAGCTCGCCAACAGATCCGCCACCTATGCCAAAACCGCATAGGCGAAGCGTTCTACCTGCAAGAAAAGTGCTACAGCTGAACAGATATCAGAGCTATAAATAAAAAATCTGCTGTAAACTAAAATCAATCACTGTACAACTGGAAATAATACAACAATGTCCATCTCCCAAATATGATAACCATACAATATCCTCATATACAAAACTCAGAACTCAACAGGGAGGTATCTCTAATAAATACATCAGTGTACAGGCTCTCAATACATATCATATCCTCACTACATCAGTCTCTCAACAGAGGAAAATAAAATAGTTAATCTACTGAAGATCTCCTCAAAAGGGGTACCTGTAGAGTACCGGGATCTTGGATAGTGCACCGACCTCGCAAGATGGCGTGATGTGGAGGATTTACTTTGGACGAGTCTAAAGTCATGTTTATAGATAAGTTCGGGTTGATTCGGATCAATGCGGAAGCGCTAGCTAGATTCGGAGTTTTCCGGGCATTGAACGCGATAGAGGACTGGTTCCGGGAAAGCCTCGACTTCACAGTGGTGTGCAGAAAATTGGGAAACACTTGGAGCAGGCGTATTTTCAGATTACAGCGGAGTTCGGGAGGTTCCGGACTGACGCGGAGGACCCGAAGGCAAAAAGTGAGTCGGAACTAACAGTTTTGAAGCCGGTTTTTTGGATTGAGCACCCCGACTCAACGGTTGAGATTTTTGAGGAGAAAAAGCTGTGGGCATGTGTATTTTCAGATTACAGCTGAGTTTGGGAGGTTCCGGACTGGTGCGGAGGTCCCGAAGGCAAAAAGTGACTTGGAGTTGGCCTAATTTAGATTAATTAATTAATTTAATTAATATGGTTTTTTTTCGCTTGTGGAAAGTATGAAGGAAACGGTTAAGTGGAATGGAAATGAGAATTTAAAGTGAAAGGCTTGAGATATTTTAGAGGAGCATTTATGGCGGCCAACTACCCCTTCCTCCCTTTAATTAACCAGCAGCTAATTTAACCCCGCCACGTTATCACCCTCTTCATCAAGGGTGAAGCAGAGGATATTATGTGAAGGAGAGGAAGTGAGGAAAGGGTGAGAATGAGAGGAAAAAGAAGAACAAGGAGAAGAAAAGAGTGGGGAAGGAGAGGAAATGGAAGGGTGGTGCGATGGTGGGTTTCTAACACAAAGCCGTGTGGAGCTAGCGGCGAGCGCGCGCGTCGAGCCCCCCATCGAGGTATGTATAGTTTTTGTGTTTTTAGAGTGAGAAAGGGTGAGCTCAGTTTTGTGAGAGGGTGGGCTTGGTGGTGCTGTTGGGGGACTGGATGTCTTCTATGGGGGTGCAGGCAGCGCGGGAGCAGGGGCGCGCGGCCGGCGTGCGCGGCTGCGCGGGCGCGCATAGGCGCCACGCGCAGCGCGAACGCAGCAGGACGTTGCTGCGAGGCGCGCCTGGGTGCCGCGCGATGCATGCGGGCGCCCAGGGCGCAGCGCGCTGCACGTGGGCGCACCTTGGCGCCGCGCGGAGCAGAGGCTGCGCCGCGCGGCAGGCACCTGCTGCCGTGCAGCACGCGCCAGGACCGCGCGCTGCTGCGCGTGGGCGCCGTGCGGCAGGTGGCTAGCGCAGGAGCTTAGCGGGTGGCGGCTGGCCGGCGCGCTGCGGCGCGTGTGCAGGGAGCTCCTTGAGCGGCGCGGGGGCGTTTTCGTCGGCCGGGGATTTGTTTTTTTGGCCCCGGCGATCGCAGTTAGCCGTGTTGCCTCTAACCTTGGTTTTTCCCTCTTTCTTGCTTGTGGTGTGCAGGGGAGATAAAAATTGTTTAGGAGAATGCTTTGTGGTTGGTGTTGGTACAACAATTTTGGTGCGCGCGATGAGATTGGAGCCGACTGCGAATGGCGCGCGCATTGTCTGCAAGCTGTGGGGATTTTTGGAGTGTGCTGTGTAAAGGTGTGCATTTGAAGCCAGGCAGTGTACGAAGTGGATTATGTAAATTGTGTAATTGAGCTTTGAGTGGGTGCATGGTGTTTTGGTGAATGCTGTAGATTTTGTGTGAACCTAATTGAGAGTGTGAATGTGTTGTTTGAGAGCAGGTTTTGTGATGTGCAAGTGGTATGTTGTGAGCACCTTGTTGGCGGTGTACTTGAGCATGTTGCACTGTATTTTGGCCGTGGAGTGAGCCGGCTGCGCGCGGATTTTTGTGAAGACTCGAGGGAATTTATTGGAGCTTCCGATAATTTTTCTGGGATTTACGGCATGATTTTCGAGGTTTCACCAGTTCGAGGTTCCGACACTTCACCGACTTCAGCAATTGCCTGCGGAAAGCGTTCCAGGTGGGTTGGAATTTCTTCAAAATTTATGGAATGCCCTCTAGTGCTTCTGTAAGCATATTGATCATTTTTAGCTTAATTATTTTGTGTGTTGATAAATCTGATAGTTGCCTGGATTTTTCTTGAAAATTCGTTTGAGCCCCAGATTATTTTTAGCATACTCATGACACTATATGACACTAGGTTTCATGTTCGGTTGGCCTTACTTATGCACCTGAATTGTTTTAAAAATCGAGAAAACCCGTTTTGGCAAAAACAACCTTTTTAAAAGTGGTTTTTAAATCAGGATTTCGCCAGAGGTATGGCATAGGTTCAGGGTGCTTCTGACCTCGTGCCTGGGGGCCGAGGGGTCTCCTTTTGAGTTTGAAATGAGTTATGGTGTCATGTGAGTCTTGAGCTTCTGATGGATTTATTCTAGATCATGGGTTGTGGTTGTGATTTGGTGATACCAGAGGTTCTCCCACTTAGCTTTGAGGATTTTTGGGTTCCGGCAGATTGAGTCGTGGTGGTTTCCCGGCTCAGCCAAGGTCGTGCATTATCAGATTGAGTCGTTGAGGGTTCTCCGACATAGCTGTGAGAGTGTTTGGGCTATTCCTGTTTGAGTCGAGGTTCGTTTCCGACTGATTTGTGCTTTGAGCTGTGAGATACCGATCTGTTTGATCGTGGATTATAGCCTGCATGTGCCGCTTATGTGCCAGTGATACAGATTTGATACTTGAGTTCGGTGGGGTCGCTCCCCTCGCGCTACGCCCCGGGTGCGATGATGATACCGAGCCTGACGAGGCTGCGATGATGCGCCTAGTTCATTTACTAGAGGTCGCTTGATACCCCTGGCCGAGTTACCATGGGGTCACTTTGCGAGAGATTGAGATGGTCGGTTTAGGACGCCCCACGTAAATCCCGTCCTCTTGTGGATGCGTGGTAGTGGGCAGGTGCGTTCCTAGAGGACCGGCGCAGGCTGGACTGAGCCACTTTTGGCTGTCATTGAGATTGGGTGATTTGAGCAGGTGGTAACATACTATGTTCATAGATGGTTTCTTTCCTTGAGCATTGATACCGATGCATCTTAGCAGTAGAGAGTGTATGCATATCGTGTTATTGGTAGAGTTTCCTTTGAGCTTTATGTTTGCGACTTTCTAGCTGTAGTTTTCTATTTCAGCTTACCATTATTTGTATATCTACCTATCTATCTGCATACCTATCTGTTTTGCCTCCAGTAGACTTAGTAGGCATACCGTGGATATTGGGACGGTACCCACTGAGATCTACCTTCTGCAGTAGATCTCACACCCGCTGCGGTGACAGGTTTGTGGCAGCTGTTCCGGCTTGGTTCGCGTGGAGACAGCAGATCGAGGTGAGGACGCGGCCGATTAGTTCCTTACCGGCATTGAGAGTCTGAGGTAGATGTACCCGGTGGTTTTTATGTTTCCACTTTTGTATTGGGCATTCTGAGAGACTATGTACCATGGGGATTTGTGTACTAGTGGAGTTTTTACTTTTCATGATGCTCAGTTTTTATTCTCTAGCTCTTGGTTTTAGTTTCAGCTCTGATACATGTTTTCGGCTTTAGATCTGACTTGCAGGGTAGGCACTTCGTCTGTGCGGCAGTTTTCGTACAGATGGCGGATCTGTTGGCGATCCCGGGTCGCAGTTTTGACCCCGGGGCGTGACAGATTTAGGTGGTATCAGAGCCTAGGTGTATAGGTCGTTGAGGACATAGCGACCCTAGGCTATTGGTTGGACAGTAGGATGACTGTCGTGAGAGACGTGACTTTAGCGAGAGTCCTGATTGAGTTGTACCTCCCCAAGAGGATTGGGGCGAGTGATCTTACAAGTTATTTCTCTAAAGATGATTATGTTGGCTGCAGAAAACATAATGCTTTAGTATGGGTAACATGTTTCAGACTTTCGCTTGATTGGGTCGAGAGAGTTTTGGTCCTAATGTTTATTTTGTTGCAGTGGTTTTCGATGCCTCCGAGACGCCGTGCAACGGCGAGGGCGTGTTCGACCTTGGGTGAGGAGCCCGAACATCGGAAGGCTGATTGGACAGACCAGAGAGAGAGGTCTAAGAGTTACGAGCCCAAGTAGCTCAGACGTTTGAGGCGATGCGGCGCAAGGAAGAGATCATGGAGCGCGTGATGCGCATGCTTGGACCGAGAGCATCTCCCGGGGTATCGCCAGTAGTTCCTCCGGTCGTGACATCGTCGACCTCGACCCAGATCGCACTGTGGATAGTGTAGGAGCAGCAAAAGATTGTCGAACGGTTGTGTACCTCATCCAGTTCTATCCCCTGCTGATTTCGGGACCGAGTTTGGAGCCTTGGGAGGCCAAGAACTGGATTCTGATATGGAAAAGTTATCTGAAGATTGTTCGCCCAGGAGAAGCATTTGGTGCACTTGGTTATGCACTTTGGATAGGGACGCCGAGAGTTAGTGGCGTCGAGTTGTCCTGCTGGACCACCGGAAGTGAGTTCCTGCGACAGCTGAGCAGTGTACCCCTTGTCGCCCAGGTTGTGGATTAGAGGTTGTTTATGTTTGAGAGGGGACTGCATCTGGACGGCTATCTCTTTGTGCATTCTCTGCGAGTGCTGACCTTAGATGCAGCGATTGTGCATGCTTGATGGATTGATCGAGAATCAGTGATTATGTTCGAGAGGAACGGTGAGTGAGGGACCAGCTCCAGAGAGAGACGTCCAGCATCGTCGGATTTTGGGATAGTCGAGTGGACCGAGGTTGCCAGGATTCCAATCTCAGGATCTTGGGTCTCAGAGGAGACAGGGGCCAGGAGGTTCTCGGCAGGCGAAGCACTAGTAGTAGTGCCAGGATGAGTGTGTCATTGCGGTGGGCCGCATTCATCGCCATTGTGTGACTTAGGAAGAGACGATGTTTTCCTTGTGGATAGTTAGGATAATTTCAGGTTGAGTGTCCCAGTGTTGTGCTATTGGAATTGCCGCTTGCGACGGCACCCCACTGCCCCCTTTAGGATGAAGAGGTTCATCCGGTTTACCAGTGGGTTGACAAAGCCGTGATACCGAGACGGATACAGCGTTGGCCGCCAACATCTAGTGGATAAGTTTGTGCAGCAGGTGAGAGGCACCAGGATAGTGGATTGTATCTTACCTGACGTAGCCTTTCTTATAGTCTTTGGATGTAGAGCATTTAGATGCCGACACCGCATGTGCGTGTTTCAGTAGAGCATGGTAGCTTTGCGTGGACCAGAGATGGGACTGTTGGCTGGTGCACGTGAGGATCAGGTTCCAGACCACGTATAGCACATGGATGAGTGTTGCCGTCCCGCCAGAGTAAGTAGGACATTCGATTTGATTCCTTAAGTCTTTAATGCTACATCAGTTTCGAGGTGTTGTTATGGGTTTGGATAGAGTTTGTTTATCCCAATGTTATGCTATCGTGGATTGTCGTGAGAGGACAATGACCCTCCGTGGACCTGGTCAGGAGGAGTACGCTTAGAGGAAGCCAGAGCACGATAAGTTTGAGTCGTGACCGTATCGCTTCGCGAGCGACCTAGAGGAGGTGCTTACGGCGGCACCGGGATTAAGGAATATTGTTATCGCCGTGTGACCCGGGTGAAAGTCTACCTGATCTGTTATTGAAGCCGTCGTTTAGTGAGATTGAAATCGGGATAGTGATTGACGTGGTTTTGGGAACTGCGCCAACTTCCATAGCACCTCTTAGAGTATCACCCGTGAGACAGTGAGCCGATAGCACAGTTGCAGGTTCTGATGGATCGAGGGGTCTGTGTGACCCAGTGCTATGTCATGGGAATACGATCGTGAGGATCTGAGAGATTAATACTTGAGTATGCTGCCACACCGTTGATACACGGTGGTGATGCCACGCCGTTAGTGCACGGCAGTGATGCCACATGGCGAGTACACAACGGTGAGAGTTCTATGATGGTATGAGCACAGGCAGATTCGGGTTGTGCTTGGCAGATGCCTTCGAGAGATTGATATCATTATGGAATCATATAGCCGATGGCTGTGCCCTGATAGTGATCTGGAACCAGTGGGGGCATTATGAGCTTTTTGCGGGGTCAAGTGGATTGACTAATGCCCTACCGACTTTAGGAATTGTGTTTTTCCAGCTGCGTTTGAACGGATTGGTGGGAGTACCCGTCGTGGTTATTTGGATTCATTTTCGAAGTGACATAGAACATGAGGAGCACTTGAGAGTAGTGCTGCAACTTCTGAGATAAGAAGTCTTATGCCAAGCTATTAGAGTATGCATGACTACTTCGGAAGGTTGTGTTGTTAGGCCTGTGATTTCAGCTACAAGAGTGACTGTGGACCCAACGAAGAGTGATGCCGTTTGGGTTTGGCCTAAACCTATGTTAGTGACTGGGGTCAGAAGTTTTTGGACTAAGCAAGGCCAGTGTAGCTATGAGGGGAAAAAGCTGAGGAGGATACCAGCATTGTTGTAGATGTTGCCAGCGACAGAGAGATCATGGAGTTATCCATAGACCCTTGAACCTGAGGCACTTGGTTACTCAGGAAGATTTGGTTGAGGCAACGCTGGTGGACTGAGTTATTGGTGATATATGATTAATCTGGTATATCATTATCCCGGCGAGGACTTTATGGCCAGTTACGCCTTGTCTAGGCGAGCAGTGCTACCTTGGATTCGAGATGGTCGATCTGTGGTCGTCGCCTTTGGAACTTGGAATTGAGAGCTAAGGGTTGAGCATTATTCCCGATGTTGAACTTCTTCCCCTGTGGATAGATACAACAGTTGTATCTGTGGAACTTGAATATTTGGTTGCTCTGGAGCAATGAGGGATTTATACCTTTGGACGAGGCCCGGGGAGATTTTGTTGAGTGAGAACGGCCACATGAGAGCCTGAAGATGAGTTAGGGATTCCCTATCCCCATTTGATGGATCACCCTCCTGAGTTATGGATTTATTTTGGGTTTCGAGGACGAAACCTTTTTAAGGAGGGGAGAGTGTAGAGTACCGGGATCTCGGATAGTGCACCGACCTCGCAAGATGGCGTGATGTGGAGGATTTACTTTGGACGAGTCCAAAGTCATGTTTACAGATGAGTTCGGGTTGATTCGGATCAACGCGGAAGAGCCAGCTAGATTCGGAGTTTTCCGGGAATTGAACGCGATAGAGGACTGGTTCCGGGAAAGCCTCGACTTCACAGTGGTGTGTAGAAAATTGGGAAACACTTGGAGCAGGCGTATTTTCAGATTACAGTGGAGTTCGGGAGGTTCCGGACTGACGCGGAGGACCCGAAGGCAAAAAGTGAGTCGGAACTAATAGTTTTGGAGCCGGTTTTTTGGATTAAGCACCCCGACTCAACGGTTGAGCTTTTCAAGGAGAAAAAGCTGTGGGCATGTGCATTTTCAGATTACAGCGGAGTTCGGGAGGTTCCGGACTGGTGCGGAGGCCCCGAAGGCAAAAAGTGACTTGGAGTTGGCCTAATTTAGATTAATTAATTAATTTAATTAATGTGGTTTTTTTTCGCTTGTGGAAAGTATGAAGGAAACGGTTAAGTGGCATGGAAATGAGAATTTAAAGTGAGAGGCTTGAGATATTTTAGAGGAGCATTTATTGCGGCCAACTACCCCTTCCTCCCTTTAATTAACCTGCAGCTAATTTAACCCCGCCACGTCATCACCCTCTTCTTCAAGGGTGAAGTAGAGGATATTATGTGAAGCAGAGGAAGTGAGGAAAGGGTGAGAATGAGAGGAAAAAGAAGAACAAGGAGAAGAAAAGAGTGGGGAAGGAGAGGAAATGGAAGGGTGGTGCGATGGTGGGTTTCTAACTCAAAGCCGTGTGGAGCTAGCGGCGAGCGCGCGCGTCGAGCCCCCCATCGAGGTATGTACAGTTTTTGTGTTTTTAGAGTGAGAAAGGGTGAGCTCAGTTTTGTGAGAAGGTGGGCTTGGCGGTGCTGTTGGGGGATTGGATGTCTTCTGTGGGGGTGCTGGCAGCGCGGGCGCAGGGGCGCGCGGCCGGCGTGCGCGGCTGCGCGGGCGCGCATAGGCGTCACGCGCAGTGCGAACGCAGCAGGACGTTGCTGCGGGGCGCGCCTGGGTGCCGCGCGCTGCATTCGGGCGCCCAGGGTGCCGCGCGCTGCATGCGGGCGCCCACGGCGCCGCGCGCTGCACGCGGGCGCACCTGGGCGCCGCGCGCTGCACGCGGGCGCCTAGGGCGCGGCGCGCTGCACGCGGGCGCACCTGGGCGCGGCGCGCAGCAGAGGCTGCGCCGCGTGTTGGGTTATATGTAATAAGGATCTAAATAGGGGAAAAAACACCTAGAGGGGGGTGAATAGGTGTAAACGTATAAACACTCAAAAAATCGTTGCGATAAAAACCCAATGCGGAAATAAAAATAATACGCAAGATTTTTACGTGGAAAACTCCATCACCGGAGTAAAAAACCACGGGACCGATAACACGGCAGAAATCCACTAGAATTAAAACACGTACAAGGTGATTTACCGTACACACTTACGACTCAACCTTTTCCATACGCTCCTAGAGGATCTTCTCCGCTCGCTCCGCGACGCTTCTCGAATCCACGATCTGCGCCCAACGCCGAATCCACGGCGTCCAACGTCGAATCCACGACGTCCGACCGAATCCACGGTCTTCACCCAATAGCACCCTTCGAATCCACGAACGTGCCTCGCTCCGAATCCACGAGAGCGGTTGAACCTTGAATCCACAAGGACACGCGAATCCACGCGCCGATTTTTGGGGTAAATCGTTGTTTTTGGGTGGTGATGATCCGCCGAATACTTAGATCAAAGATAGATCGGAAATACCATCTAAGTATTCATTAGTTTGATTCAACTCAAGATGTGAGTATGAAAACCTAGAATCAAACTAATCAATATAGATGAAGAAACATAGAGTGTTCTCTAATGATTTCCTTTCTTCTCTATATGTGGATCTAGAGCCGTAAAAGATGATATATGAAAATGACGGCTATTTTCCTTTTTATCGGCTTCCCCTAGGAAATGAATCATAGGGTCTATTTATAGGTTAGAAACCCTAGGAAGGAGATAAGAATCAAAAACCTAACATTTCTGGAAATTTTACGGACGGCGATCCGGATCGGATTAGCTGTGATCCGGATCGTCGTAACGAGTCAGGTAATTCCAGAAAAACGAAGGTTCGGGATCCGGATCGAAGTGCTTGATCCGGATCGTTCATACAGTTCACCAAACATCAACGTTCGGGATCCGGATTGCGAAGCCTGATCCGGATCGTTCAAGGAAGATGGTAAACTCAGTGTTCGGGATCCGGATCAAGAGAGGCTACGATCCGGATTGAACTGGTGTATGAACAAACCACCTTCGGGATCCGGATCGAACAACCTGATCCGGATCCTGAACATGTCCCAAGTCCAGTTTTTGATTTTTATGCAATGAAAGATTCTTCCAAGTGTTTCTACACTACAAGAAGTATTCGGATCACACAAAATCTTAGGTTAAACATACCTGATCCTTTTGAATTCTTCTTTCTTGAGATTGAGTTAAATGATCCAACTTTCTTCACCTTCAATCTTCAAGACTTGAGACTTTCACGAAACTACGCCAACTCAAATTCCGTAACAATCTCCCCCTTTGGCGGTTTCGTGACAAAACACAGATCCACTAAAGAAAATTCAAAAAGATATTTTTGTTGCTATCACCATACAACAAAAATTTACAATGGAGATCCGAAAATTTAAAAACATGAGATAAACTCCTAAAACAGACTCTAGACTTAGACATCTATACTCTCTGCACAAAGAAATCATTCTTGACAAAAAGAGATCGTTAGATACCTCAAGAATATTTAGCATTCAAAACCTAGTACAGAGATAGAGTTTATCTGATCATCATGACATTTGAGAATTCAGATATGTAAGAGAATCATAGTCAAAAACCAACATATCTTCTATGCAATTAAAAACCAAATGTCACAAAATGTTAGTCCAACATCAACTTGTTAGTCATATTACATGCCCAAATAGTTAGTCGAATAGTTAGTCGAAACATGCAAACAATCACAAGATAAAAACCAAAGTTGAAGTTGAAGTGATACTTACCTTGATGTATACAAAATCTTCATCAGCATTGTTCATCATTGTACCTTGATGCAGTCATCATTGTTCATCATTGTACCTTGATGTATATAAGATCACAATTTTCACAATATCATTGTTCAAGTTCTCTAAACTCTCTCCCCCTTTTTGTCACAAACAAAGCCAAAATTACCAAAAAATTGAAAAATTGAAGGAGAGTTAAAAAATATCAACGAAAATGTTCCGAAATTTAAGAACTAGAACTAAAAGTAAGTCCTAAAAACTGAACTAAAATCTTCAGAGATAAAAGCCTGCACAAATCTGCACACAAAAGTTAAAGTCCGAAGTTCCTGCACACGAGAAATATTAGACAATCGAGTCAAGTATCTGAATCTGAGTCATCCGAAACGGAGTCTTCAGAGCTCATGCAGCCTATCTTTTTCAAAATTTGTTTAAGCATTCCCGAAATCGTAGAGCATTCTTGTTTTATCTGCTGTATGTCCTTGGACATCTTTCTGAGTTCTAGAGCCATGTTATCTTGTTCTTGGTTGAGGGGAGACTCCAAGTTCCCTTTTTGGTCAATTTTTCTGGAATTTGAAGACCGTTGTGTGACGATTGACGGGGCAGTCTTTCCTTCATTCCGAGGAGATCTTCTTGGCAAAGAATGTGAGTTGTAAGGAGGTTCATTGCTTGCCACATTCTTTGCCATGGCTTGCTGCTTAAGTATTGAGGAAGACTTCAGTAGCTTCTTTTTCTTTAGGTAAAGCTTATTTTCTTTATCAATGCCTTGTTGTACTTCGTCAAGAAATGTGTCCCAATCTTCTTCGTCTTCTGATTCAGTGTCAATTTGAGAAATGTTCCTTGGGTTCTCTTGACATGGTTCATTTATTACAATACCTCGAGCTCGTCCAGGTCGTCGAGCAAGCCTTTTTCTTTTTGGGAAAATGGATGAAGAGGTCATTGGTGCTTTTCCTTTTTCCGTAGCAGTCAGCGGAGCCTTTTCCGTTGATGTTTCTGCATGGGCTTTCCCTTTCGATGCAACAGAGGTTTTCTGTGGCGATTCTCCAGGATGTGTTTCATCATCTGATAACTCATCCCAGTTAACTTCATCCTTTTTAGCCCTCTTAGTAGTGTCTCTCGTATGTACCATAGCAGCAAATAGGAAAATAATCCAAGTGATCACTATTTTGATTGCTAGTGAAAAAAGTATCCTGTGAAGACCAACTCAAGAACACATGAGAAAATCGTTAATTTTCAAAAATTTGAAAAATTGTACCCAAACAATCATAATCATGTAGAGAGACTAAGAATCAAATTAGTTTTGCAAAAGGACTTTTAAAAATAGATCAATTGCATGATTTTCGAAAATCCTTATTATATGTGTCACGCCCCGGGTGTAAACCGGAACCCGGGCCCGCCAACAGATCCGCCGTGCACACAGAATTTTCCATGTACACGAAGCGCTGGTAACCTGCTCAAATAGATAATATACAATAAAAGAGCATAAACAGAGCTGAACTAATAGAACTAAAAGTACTCTCAGACTGAAATAAGCTACAAGCTGAAATAAAAGTACAATATACTCCCAGCTCACCAAAAATATACAACCAGCTGGCCAAAGCCAGATCCAAAAGGAAACTACTGAAGTCTGAGATACAAAAAGGGTACAATAAAAACCTCGCTAGTCTCTCACTCGGGGTAGACGATCTAGCTAGTCGGCGATCCTCTTACCTCGATCTGCCGCTGAAGGCCCAGCAGCTCCCACAGATGACTCTGCAAAACAAAGGGGAAAAGGACAGAAAACAACAATGGGGGTGAGAACTACTAGATAAACCAGTAGCCTCCCCTAGCGGGTAAAACCTCTAATGCTGGCGCACCCACTAGGAATAAAGAGGCAAAAGGAAGAACAGTGGTATGCAATAAAGACTGCTGAAAAAGGAACTACCACTACTATGCCTCTAAATGCAGTGCCAAAAGATAACTGTATATATGCAACTATAAAGCTGACTGCCCAAAGAAACCCAATCAGAGGGCCAGGAAATACTGGCACTGCCTGCTCTGTCATCACTCACAACTCACCAACTGACCGGCACCCATCACGGTCAAAAAGCCTACTCCGGAGTGGCACTCGAGGGGAGCGACCGACACGAGTAAAGTGTCTCTGTATCAATCATCTCTGTAACCGATGTCTCACAATAGCAGGACTAGATCATGACCATGATCAAAGTGGGAATACTCCATCCACTAATGCAACCCTGATCCCCAATCTGATGTGATAATAACATCCGGTCAACCGCCCAAAATTCGCGGTTGCCATTATATCCCCTAATCCCCAAGAAGAGTCTAAACTGTCCCAGACTCAAGATCCAACTACACTATCTCAAGATCCCGGTCTGACTCGATCGTCATGCATCGATAGAGAAGAATATCAGTAAAACATGTTTTCTCCTAAGTCAAATCCCATAATACAGTGCTGCAGTAAAATAGTGGCCTAACTAGATGTCCAATTAAACATACAATTATTCCTTTAAAAAGTATTAGAAAAGTGACTAAGGTTTCTTTTAAAGAATCATTTTATAATATTATTTATTTGCATGCAGTTTAAGATATAGCAATTGTCCAACTTCATTGTCCCAGATTGATCACATAGCAGCTATCAATTAATTTAGGGGGCCAATGCAATAGGTTCATATACCACGAGTTAACTGTCACATTTATAATTGGGAAACTCTAATATTCCTAGTGAGCAAGTCAACAAAGAGGGAAACGCAACCACCCACCTCGAAAAGCGTGCACAACACACCCAGAAAATACCCGCTGTCCTCTAAGCACACCGTCAGCTGAAACAGTATCCTACAACATCACACAAGTGTACACGGTGTAAAAACTACAAGTTCCAAACACATAATTGCTGTTTTTGCAATCAGCAAGCAAAACGAGGAATTTCACCTATGTCTCGAGCTCCTAAAATCTCAAAAAAATCACGGTTGCGTTCCTCACGAAAAGTAGCCCAAAAACAACTCCTGAATCGCCTCGATCTGATATTCCTACGCTGAGAAATAATTCGTCGAAGTCGCCGCTGTCCAAAAACCCAAATAGCAAAAGAGGGGGTCAAAACACATCGGGAATCATGCCAAGAAATCGGAATCCAGAGAAACCACCAACACGGAAAACGAAGCCCTACCTCTTAGGAACACACTGGCGAAGAAATCGTCGAAAAAGGACTCCTGTACTGCGCAGGGGACTCCTCGGACTGAAATGCGACGATAACGGGCCAAGATTGGGGAAAAACGAGGCACACTGTAAAATCCGGATCGCCGCTGTCGAACTTCCAGAAAATCTGGGAACGCACCACGAGGTAGAAAAATCAGTGAGGAACACCTTTTCTTCAATGACCTCTCTCAGATTCTCTCTCTTTCTCTCAGAAAACAGAGAAAAAGAAGGGAGGGGAAGGGCTATTTATAGGCCCAAAAAAATCTTTTGGGAAAATGACCTCTGTGTCCCCACATTCGGGCGGCTACAGTACCCTGGCCCACTTTCGGGCGTGAACAGTGCAGCCCGGCCCGCGTTTCGGGCGGCTACAGTGCGGCCCGGCCCAGGGGTTTCCGGGCGTGCACAGTGCGGCCCGGCCCAGCCCGCCCGCGCACGGGATCCCTTCCCGTCCAACCGACCGTCCGACCCGGCCCACAGCCCGCCACGTGTCCGCCAAACAGGCGGCAGCCGTGCGGGCTCAACGGGGAAGCGCCACGTGTCCCCCGTGATTGGCGGCGCGGTGGGCGCGCCCGCCAATTGTGCGGCGACACGTGGCCCACCCGCCCGACACGGCTGTCGGTGACCGCCGCCGCCCACGCGCGCCCACGTGCGCCCACGTGCGTACGGCCGCACCCGGGCAGCTCTGTGTGCGCCACGCGTACATGAGCCGACTAATCCGGGGCCGCCACGTGGCGCGCCCCGGTCCACCGTGCACCGCGCACGCGCCGCACCTGCCCGGCCTGCCCGGCGCGCCGAGCGCACTACGCCGGGCCAAACGCGTGCCGCCACGTGGCCCGCCGGTCCACCGTGCACCGGCGGTCTATTCCGTGGACCGAGAGTGGCGCGCCGGCCCAATAAGGGCCTGCCACGTGTCCCCCGGCCGGTCCACAGCTCCCCCTGCACCATTTTGCGCAGAAAACTTCCGGGGGTCCGTTTTTGGGCATCCGGACTCCAAAATAAATAAGTAAATAGCCGTTTTCAAGCGTTTTTCCGCGCTGAATTCAAATACGGCCTCCGATTAGCCTGATTCCACTCCTAAAATTCGGCAAAGGCAGCCGAAGGTCAGGCTTGCTCCCAAATCCTCCCTGGTTCCAAACAACATATCACTTTGACATGTTGGGGCCCCACACACCACTAACAGGTGTTCCACACCCTGAAACAGGGGAAAAACACAGGGGAAAACTGGGACACTACAATATGCCCTAAAACCGAAATTTTAGAAATCGAAGCCTAAAAATCCGTTAATCAGGAGAATACCTAGCATATAATCAAAACTAATCTACCCAGAGTTCTTATTTCAAAAGAAATTTGCTCAAAAACCATCCACAAACAAAGTCGATCCAAGAAATTCACACGTTTGAGGAGGAATAGAGAAAAAAACGGTGAAAAACCGAGATTTTGATCAATAAAACTTACTTGGAGTTGAAGAACTTGAGTTTGAAAGCTTCCAAGAAGGACGAAATCTAGAGAGAGAGGCTCTGGAAACTTTGGAACAAAAGATTGGAGTAAAAGAAATCAAAACCCTTTTGTTCTTTATAAAACCCTAGCCGTGATCCGGATCAGTTCATGATTGCGATCCGGATCGGCTACCCGCAGTGAGAAACTGCGTTCGGGATCCGGATCGGCAGGTCCAATCCGGATCGTCAGCCCGCAGAAGAAAACCTGCGTTCGGGATCCGGATCATCTTGCCCGATCCGGATCGGCTCCAACTTTTTCTTTAGAGAATTCAAGAGAAATTCAAGGAAAAACCAGAAAAAGATTGTAAGCACAAATGTGTATCAACTTTAAATAAAAATCATCGTTTCATACAACAAGAATTAGATTATGCCAAATCTATCAATAATATCCAAAAATGAAACGAAAATTTACAAAAATTAAATCCCTTAAAGTTGAACACCTTCAATTACATCTAACTTGATCTTATGAGTAATGCCTTTATCAAATCATCAATTCAGTAAAGAAAATGAAATACAAAGATCAATAGATGTTTGAAATCCCAAATATTATAGATAATGTATCTAGACAATCTGTTGAAGAGAGTGGCTCTTTGAGCATCTTTCTTTAAAAACCCACCTTATACCAACCTTGAAATTTGACGGAGTCAAGTATTTCAACATGCATTTTACTTAATCAAAAATTTGAACAACCATGCTTGGTATACATGTGGTAGCTGCACACAATACTCGGACGACCGAGGTGGTAGCTCTTTCCTCCATGTGGTGGTAGTTTTCACACTCCTCATTGGGATGTAACTCTTTCCACATCTTTTGAGCATTTTACTTTTTCTATGACTACCCCTCAATTGGCTATCAATTATTTAAGATATAAAGTATTCAACCAAATATTGATCTCGATTTCATACTCGACTAAGCAGTCAAATAAGATAATGACTATACCAAGAGATCATTGAGAGAGAGAAATTGACTTTGATCACTTAGAAGATGATTTAATTAACATAAATGATCATTGCAACAGTGAAATATTATGATGGCAAAAGCATAATAAATTTCTAAATGTGCGAAAAGATACAATTAAAGTCAATTATGATCTATGCTCAATTAATGTCCTATGTACAAACATAGATAATGAACAAAAACAAAACAAATACAAAACCTATCCTAAGCAAAGGTTTCAAAAAGAAGTTTATTTCAAGGAAAGCATTCCAATTGCTTTTCGTAAATGAATAAAACGTTTTTGATCCAAAGGTTTTGTTAAAAAGTCAGCCAATTGATCCTCAGTTGAAATATATGAAAGTTGAAGAGTATTTGATTCAACTAGCTCTCTAAGAAAATGATATCTAAGTTCAATATGTTTTGTTCTAGAGTGCAACACAGGGTTTTTAGAAATGTTAATTGCACTTGTGTTGTCACAAAGAATTGTTACCGAAGATGCTGAAATGCGGAAGTCGCTCAATACGCTTTTCATCCAAATGAGTTGAGTTGAGCAACTTCCAGCTGAAATGTATTCCGCTTCGGCAGTCGAGAGTGCTATGCAGTTCTGCTTTTTACTGTGCCATGCAACAAGGCAATGGCCAAGATAGAAGCATGCACCACTCGTGCTTTTCCGATCATCCACTGATCCTGCCCAATCGGCATCTGAGTATCCAACAATATCCAAACTTGTTCCCATAGGATACCAAATTCCGAAATTAATTGATCCTTTGATATACCGGATGATCCTTTTCACCGCTTTCAGGTGAACCTCCTTTGGTGCAGATTGATATCTCGCGCAGATCCCAACACTAAAGGATATATCCGGGCGACTAGCCGTGAGGTAAAGTAGACTTCCAATCATACTTCTATACAGTTTCTCGTCTACATTCTCACTATGTGATTCACTTCCAAGTCCCTTGTGGCTAGTTCCCATTGGAGTCGGAAAATCTTTACAATTTTCTAGATCAAACTTTTTGACCAACTCCATTGCATACTTGGATTGACTCAAGTGAATACCTTCATCATTTTGTTTAATTTGCAATCCAAAGAAATAAGTCAATTCGCCCATCATGGACATCTCAAATTCGCTTTCCATGGTCTCCGCGAATTTAGAAGCATCATTATCTCTTGTTGCGCCAAATACAATGTCATCGACATAGATTTGTGCTACAATGAAATTGCTTTGATAATGCTTCACAAAGAGAGTCCTGTCAGCTCCCCCTCGAGTATAGCCCTTCTCCAAAAGGTGCTTTGTTAACCTTTCGTACCATGCTCGCGGTGCTTGTTTCAGACCGTAAAGAGCCTTTTTCAAACGAAAAACATGGTTAGGTTGTTTATGATCTACAAAACCTTTCGGTTGAGCCACATAAACTTCCTCATTTAAAAACCCATTTAGAAATGCGCTCTTAACATCCATTTGAAATAATTTGATTTTAAAATGACAAACAATAGCAAATAGTATACGAATGGACTCGAGTCTAGCTACAGGGGCGAAAGTTTCATCAAAGTCTATACCTTCTACTTGAGAGTAGCCTTGAGCAACTAATCGTGCCTTGTTCCTGATGATAGTACCATCCTCATTTTTCTTGTTCTTGAAGATCCATTTGGTACCTATCACATTATGTTGCTTTGGAGGCTTCGTTAATTCCCAGACTTTGTTTCGCTCAAATTGATGGAGCTCTTCCTGCATTGCTTTAATCCAGTAGTCATCCTGAAGAGCTTCATCTATATTCTTTGGTTCGATTAAAGATACGTAGCAAGAGAATCCACAAACCAACTGCCTTCGAGTTCTAACTCCTTCTTGTGGATCTCCAATAATATTCGATTCCGGATGATCCTTGGAGATTCGTAGCGTTTGTTGAAACGGAGTACTCGGAGATATATGAGATGATTCCTGCACATCAGATAAACTAGAAGAGCCATTAGATGCATCATTAATATTGGAAGTATTATCATGAGAAGATGCATTAGCAGGAGAATCATCATCTAGAGAGATATCGAGGGTAGATTTTCCAGATCCAAAGTGAAAAGCTTCATCTACTTTAACATTTATAGATTCTACGATCGTCTTAGATTCCAAGTTAAAAACTCGATATGCTCTACTATTAGTAGAATACCCCAAGAAAATCCCTTCGTCACTTCGTGAGTCAAACTTTCCAAGGTTTTCACGGTCACGTAAAATGTAACACCGACTCCCGAAGATGCGAAAATATTTGATGTTGGGTTTTCTACCACACCATAGTTCATATGGTGTATTTAACGTTCCCGGGCGCAAGAACACTCGATTAATGACATAGACAGCAGTGTTCACAGCTTCAGCCCAAAAATGTAGCGGTAAATTCCGGCTATGAAGCATCACACGCGCCATCTCTTGAACAACCCTGTTCTTGCGCTCGACAACACCATTATGTTGAGGTGTATAGGGTGCAGAGAGTTCATGCATAATACCGTTTGAAGTACAAAAATCAATGAATTTTGAATTTATGAATTCTCCACCTCTATCACTTCTAACACGAATGATCTTTTCATTCTTTTCAATCATAATACGAAGGCAAATCTCGTGAAAAGAATCAAAAGTATCAGCTTTCTCTTTTAAAAATGCTACCCAAGAATACCGAGAGAAATCATCAGCCAATAAAAAAATATACCATTTACCTCCCAAAGATGGTTGACGGGTCGACCCCATTAAGTCCATGTGCAAAAGTTCCAAGGGTCGTTTTGTACCAACGTGGTTCAAGTTCTTGTGTGCAGTCCTAGACTGTTTTCCCTTTTGGCAACCACCACACACAACGTTTTGTTTAAATAAAAGTTTTGGAACCCCCTTGACCACGTCCTTGTTTGAAATTCTAGTAAGTTCCTTAAAATTTAAGTGACCTAGCCTTTCATGCCAAAGAGTTTCATTATTCAAAGTGGCTAAGTTACAATTTTTAGAAAATTTATTAGGAACAACATAACAATTGTTTTCAGATCTAACCCCTTTTAAAAAGAAGACATGGTCCTTATCAGTTACAACGCATTCAACAGATGAAAAGTTAACTGAAAAACCATTGTCGCAAAGTTGACTTATGCTTATGAGGTTAGTCTTAAGGCCATCAACAAATAAGTCGTTTTTCAAAATCGGGCCATCTGGAATAGCTACCATCCCTTTTCCAACAATTTTGGAAGATCGACCGTCTCCGAAAACAACGTGTCCTCCGGAGATTTTCTCAAGATTTTGAAAACTATTTTTGTCACCGGTCATGTGACGGGAACACCCGCTATCCAGATACCAAGACGAACTATCATATGCATGCAAGGAAACATTGGAAACAAGACAAGGGAAAATTTCACCTTTGCGCACCCAAACCCTTTTGGAGTGCGTCGGTAATGGTCGTGAAGTTATATGCCTAGGTGAAGGCGTCTTGTTATAGCGATTGTTGTTCCTTGATGAAATCGTCTTGCGCGATGAACTACCAAGTCTCTTTTCATTTGAAAAGTTTTGGTTTGATTTTCGGGGAGGAGCCTTTTTGGTAGTTGTTGCAAGAGGTCCTTGAGATGAGCGTTCGACTCCCGTCTTGCAATATCTTCTTATGTGCCCTGAAACACCACAACGAAAACATACCTTAGATCTTGACGATCCCAAAGAGGATGAAGTAGGTTTGTTGTCGTTGTTTGTCTTGAATTCCGGTGTCGGAGGAGGAGATACCGACTGAGGCACAAAAACTGTCTCACTCGAACTTGGACTGTTTCCAGTTTGAGTGTATCCGAGGCCGAACCGATTTGATTGACCAAGACCAAGAAGTCTATCCAACTTACTCCTTCCTGAAGAGAATCGCTGTAAGTCATTCTTGAGTTGGAAAATGGTCTTTGTCATTTCCAGGTTATCCTGTCGAGCCTCGTTGTAGAGCTTTGAGAAGTGATTCGCGTTATCCACCAGATTTGTATGTTCCTTCTCAAGTTGCTCATTGGACTCTTGAAGGGAAACATTTGCCTTTATCAGGTTTTCCCTTTCCACTTCAAGAGCGTTTGAGAGAGAAGTCGCTCTTTTTGCTTCTTCTTCGAGATCATGCACTCTCCCTCTCAAACTCTTGTTTTGCTTATGTAAAGTACTGGGGCTTTGGATAGCGCGCCGACCACACAGATGGCTTGGAGCAGAGAGATGCCTTGAGCATGTTGCATTTGAGTTTACAGTTGATGCCGGGTTGATTCGGATCAACGCGGAAGCTCCAGCTCGAATCGGGATTTTTCCGGGCTTTGTAGGCCGATTGAGGATGAGATTGGGAATGTCAGACTTCACCGTGGAGTGCCGGAAAGTCAGGAATGCGTGGAACAGGTGTACTTTCAGATTACAGCGAGGTTCGGGAGGTTCCGGACTGACGCGGAGGACCCGGAGGCAAAAAGTGAGTTGGAACTGGCAATTTTGGAGCCGGTAATTGATTTGAGCACCCCGCCTCAACGGATGAGCTTTTTGAAGAGAAAAAGCTGTGAGCGCGTGTATTTTCGATTTACAGCGGAGTTCGGGAGGTTCCGGGCAGCGGCGGAGAGCCCGAAGGCAAAAAGTGAGTTGGAGTTGGAATTATTGGAATTAATTAATTAGTTAATTAATTATAAAGCTTTTTGCTCTATAAAAGCTGCCTCCACCCCTCCTCTGCAGCAGAGAGAAGAAAGAAAGAAAAAGAGAAAGAAAGAAAGGAAAAGAAAAGAGAGGAAAAGGAAAAAGAAAAGAAAGAAAAGGGATTGGAGCTTCTTGGATTTTTGGACTCGCCATTGGAGGCCGCGTGGAGCTCGTGGGCGTGCGGCGAGCGTCGTCGAGGTAAGCAATTTCTCTTTTTGAGGTTTCTTGGAGTTTTCGAGCTTTAGGGATTTTTATAATTGGTTTTTAAATGCTAAAAATTGGATTTTTGGAGCGATTGGATTTTTGGGGATTTATCGGTTTTATCGGGGCCTATTTTCTGATTTTTGCCGTCGCCGGCGGCCGCGCGCGCGTGCAACGGCGCACGCGCGGCGCCAGGGTGCTGCTATTGGCAGCACCCTGCGGCGACTTGCCGCTGGGCGCGGCGCCGCGTGCAGCAAAGAGCAGCACGCGGCGCTGCCTGGCCGCGCGCAGGCGCGCGCGGCAGGGCCGCGCGCAGGTGCGCGCGGCATCTCCTGGCCGCGCGCAGGCGCGCGCGGCAGGGCCGCGCGCAGGGGCGCGCGGCACCTCCTGGCCGCGCGCGGCACCTCCTGGCCGCGCGCAGGCGCGCGCGGCAGGGCCGCGCGCAGGGGCGCGCGGCAGGGCCGCGCGCGTGCGCGCGGCACCTCCTGGCCGCGCGCAGGGGCCCGCGGCAGGGCCGCGCGCGGGCCTGCGCGGGCCGCGCGGGCCGCGCGCGGGCCTGCGCAGGCGCGCGGCCGCGCGCAGCGCAGTGGGCTGCGCGCGGGCCCGCGCGCAGCGCCGCTGGGCGCCGCGCGCAGCGCCGCTGGGCGCTGCGCGGTGCGCTCCGGCACCGCGCAGCAGGTCGCTGCGCGGCGCTGCTTGGTTGGGCGCCGTGCGGCGGGCCTCCCTCGTCGCGCGGCTTGATTTTCGCCGCTCGGCGTGCTCCCGGGACAGCGGTGGTGCCTCGGTTGGCGTGCCGGCACCTTTTTTCGCCGTCAGCCGTTGTTTCCCACCGTCGGCCGCTGGTTTTCGCGGGTTTTCGCCGGCTGATTTCGCAAGCAGATTTGTGCAGTTTTTCGAGCGGCTTTCGAGCAGTCTTTCGCGAGCAGTTTTTCGCGAGCAGTTTTTCGCGGGTTTTCGCCGGCTGTTTTCGCGAGCAGATTTTTGTGCAGTTTTGCGAGCGGCCTTCGAGCAGTTTTTCGCGAGCGGTCTTCGCAGGATTTTCGCAAGCTGTTTTCGCACGCCGGTTTTGAGCAGATTTTGAGCGGTTTTCGCGAGCAGTTTCGCAGGGTTTTCGCGAACTGTCTCGCTAGCAGATTTTGCCTGTTTTTCGCCGTCGGGCGCTGTTTTTCGCCGACGGAGCTGTTTTTCGCCGCCGCGTGCTGTTTTCGCCGTCGGGCGTAGTTTTTTTCGCCGACGGAGCTGTTTTCGCCGCCGCGTGTTGTTTTTCGCCGTCGGGCGCTGGTTTTCGCTGACGGAGGCTGTTTTCGCCGACGGAAGCTGTTTTTCGCCGTCGGATGCTCGGTTTTGACTGTGTGGATTGATTTTGCGATTTCTTCGCTTCTGGTAGCGTGCGGTGCGGTTTTAGCTTCCGCGGAGCGCGCGGTCGTGTGGTTGGTCGCCGCGTGCTCCGTTTTGCGTGCGGTTTCTGGCATCGGGCTTCGTGTTGCGTGCGGACCCCTTGGAGGCCAGGTAAGCCCGCTGTGCCAATTGCAAGTGTCGACGAGCAATTGGTGGCTTTCTGAGGTGGGTTGGTTTTCTCTCCAAGTCTACGGACTTCCTTCTAATTCTAATGTGTTAGGATTGCATGCTAGTTTAAGTGTTTTCTTGGAACTTAACTAGCACCCCCGTCATATGTGCATGAGTTTGACCAGACCAATTGTGAACCTTAATTTGGGCTAGGTTCCTTTATGCTTTAGACATCCCGCACTTTTCTTATCCTTCGGGACTTGAGTTTCCTCGCCCGGGTAGTGGGCTGAGTGGTCGGAGTGTTGTGGGACGGGTGTTGCACTCGGGCCCGGGGGGCCGAGTGGGGTCTGGTGGCTGGGTTAGGCCAGTGTTAGTGTTTTGGGGAACCGTTTCAGATAAACGGTGGTCCCGGGGGTTTTCCTTTCCGCTGTTCTTCTCGTCACCACCAGGTTGGGATCGTGGTGCACGTGTGTTAGCAGGACCTTGAACCCAGAACCTTTTTGGATAAATACATGATTTTAGTCAGCCAATATTTCTTCCAAGCCTCGCAAGGTTGTCTGAGTCTGTTCTCGTCTGTTGGGACGAAGGCATCAGCTCTTCGAGGCTTGGGCATAAAACTTGATTTCAAGGGTTTTCCTAAAAGAGACTAAAAATCATTAAAAAGATGGATTTCTCTCAGATCGAATGGTTTTCTGAAATAAATGACATGGTTTCTTATAAACTTATCCACCCGAGCGGATTCGAGTGATCTGGGTTCTAAGGGCTGCTTTCTCTCTTGGGGACGTAGATGTTAGTCTCCCAGGGTTTCAGACCCTTCGTAGATCTGGCCGTGGAGTAGCTCCGGCCGTGAGCTGAGTGTTGGGTTCAGAGAGGTGTTGTTGAGGGAGCCGTTGGGAGAGACGGTGGTCCCAGCTGTGTAGTACCTTCGTTGAGTGGGTCTGTGTTGTGAGATTGAGTCGTGGAGGGTTCTCCGACTGAGTTTGTGCTTGAGCATCGAGATACCGATCTGTTTGATCGAGGACCACAGCCTGCAGGAGCCACTTGTGAGACAGTGATACTGATGAGATACTTGAGTTCGGTGGGGTCGCACCCCTCGAACCACGCCCCGGGTGCGTTGATGATTCCGAGCCTGATGAGGCTGCGATGATGATACCGAGCCTGACGAGGCTGCGATGTTGCGCCTAGTTCATATACTAGAGGTCGCTTGATACCCCTGGCCGAGCTACCATGGGGTCACTGTGTGAGATATCGAGTTTGTCCGTTGGGACACCCTGGTTGATACACCAGGGGGCGCAGGCTTGACTCGACTGGACCCTGTGGGGCAGTCGCTGAGATTTGTGATACATTGAGAGAGTGATGGCGTAGCATGTGTCATAGTAGAGCGTCTTGGGCTTAGTACTTGTGACATATTGTCAGCAGTGAGTGACTGCATACCATCATCTATAGTCTCTTCTTATTGAGCATAGTAGATAGAGGCATGATAGCTGTAGATTCTTTTCCTGCTTATTTTTATTATCATCAGTCTTTTCTCTATCTTATGCCTCTGGTAGACTTAGTGGGCAGACCGTGGTTCTTGGAGACGGTACCCACTGAGAGCTACTGTAGGATGTAGTTCTCACACCCTCTGTCGGTGACAGGTTGCTGAGGCTTTCTTCCGTTCCTGCTGTGCTTGGCTGGACGGACCGAGGACAGGGAGTCGCGTGATAGTTCCCCACCAGCATTGTTACTTTAGAGAGAGGTAGATGTACCATCCCGGATTGTTGGAGTGGGTTATGTTTCTTGTTAGCTATCTCCCATTTGGATTCGTAGATGTTGTATAGGTGGACTTCTATTTGTATCTGCTGATTTTGGGAGATAGGCTATGAGTTGTAGCAACTTGTAGTTGAGAAAAATTTTATAGTACAGCTTTTTATCCGCTCTGATATCTGTGTAGCTGTAGTTTTGTCTTTTGCAGGCTAGACGCTTCGTCTGTACGGCAGTTTCCGTACAGATGGCGGATCTGTTAGCGAGCCCGGGTCGCAGTTTCGACCCCGGGGCGTGACAGATTAGCCACTTTCTTTGAATCCCTCAAAAGTCTGTGGTAGGCTAGAGCAAAATCTTCACCTTTCGAATCATCCGATTCGTTGTCCGTTGCATTCTTTTCAACAGTGGAGTTGGACAACGACTCGGATGTACTTGCCATAAAGCACATGAAGGGTGAAGATACGGACGCGTGGAATGCGGTGGAGCTCTTTTCTTCATCACTCGAAGACGACTCATTTGACGTTGAGTTGTCATCCCAAGTGACGACTTGCATCGCCTTCTTCTTTGCCGGATACTTGTTAGGACACTCCGTTGCAATGTGGTCGTAGCCTCGACATTTGAAGCATTGTAGTTGTCCCTCTGAACTTTTCTTATCCTTTGAGAAGTTCTCTTGCTTTCTTGACTTGTAACTTGCAGTACCCTTGCCTTTGTTCGACTTTCCGAAGAATGGAGATTTACTTGAATTACCCCTTCGAAAGTTGCGGCGAAACTTCCTTGTCAAGAGAGCGAGCTGCTTCTCAAATTCCTCCATAGAAAGGTTCTCGTCATCGTCTGAGGAGGATGTATCCGCGTCTTCTTCCTTAGTTGTTTTCAATGCATAACCTGAAGACTTAGAAGTGGATGCCTTTCCAGAAGAATTGTTAGTAGTAAATGTCATTTCATAAGTTTGTAATGAACCAACTAATTCTTCTACACGTATTTCGTCCGGGTGTTTAATAGTTTCAATGGCAGTAACCTTTGGGCGAAATCGTTCAGGAAGAGTTCTTAAGATCTTTCTTACAATCTTAAATTCTGGAATCTTCTCTCCCAGATTAGCACATGAGTTTACGATGTCTTGCAATCGTGTATAGTAGTCCGTGAAAGATTCATTTTCTGCCATCAAGATAGAGTCAAACTTGCTCGTAAGCTTTTGCAGTTTCTGAATCTTCACGAGGTTGGTTCCCTCATGTGTAACCTGAAGAACATCCCAGATTTCTTTCGCAGTCTCACATGCCGAGACGCGAGAGAATTCAGTTTGAGATAAGGCATTAAAAATAGCATTAATTCCCTTGCCATTGTAAGAAGATGAATCTAACTCTTCCTTGGTCCATTTCGACCTAGGTTTTAAGGTGTGAACATCACCAATAAATTCAGTTGGATTAGACCATCCTAATTCAATTGATTGCCACACCCGTTCGTCGATGGAAATTAAAAAGGCTTTCATCCGCACTTTCCAGTACGCATAATTTGTTCCATCGAAGAACGGGGGTCGGTTGATGTTTCCACCTTCAACCATTGTTTACAACCCTATTCCCGCTCCGATACCACTTGTTGGGTTATATGTAATAAGGATCTAAATAGGGGAAAAAACACCTAGAGGGGGGTGAATAGGTGTAAACGTATAAACACTCAAAAAATCGTTGCGATAAAAACCCAATGCGGAAATAAAAATAATACGCAAGATTTTTACGTGGAAAACTCCATCACCGGAGTAAAAAACCACGGGACCGATAACACGGCAGAAATCCACTAGAATTAAAACACGTACAAGGTGATTTACCGTACACACTTACGACTCAACCTTTTCCATACGCTCCTAAAGGATCTTCTCCGCTCGCTCCGCGACGCTTCTCGAATCCACGATCTGCGCCCAACGCCGAATCCACGGCGTCCAACGTCGAATCCACGACGTCCGACCGAATCCACGGTCTTCACCCAATAGCACCCTTCGAATCCACGAACGTGCCTCGCTCCGAATCCACGAGAGCGGTTGAACCTTGAATCCACAAGGACACGCGAATCCACGCGCCGATTTTTGGGGTAAATCATTGTTTTTGGGTGGTGATGATCCGCCGAATACTTAGATCAAAGATAGATCGGAAATACCATCTAAGTATTCATTTGTTTGATTCAACTCAAGATGTGAGTATGAAAACCTAGAATCAAACTAATCAATATAGATGAAGAAACATAGAGTGTTCTCTAATGATTTCCTTTCTTCTCTATATGTGGATCTAGAGCCGTAAAAGATGATATATGAAAATGACGGCTATTTTCCTTTTTATCGGCTTCCCGTAGGAAATGAATCATAGGGTCTATTTATAGGTTAGAAACCCTAGGAAGGAGATAAGAATCAAAAACCTAACATTTCTGGAAATTTTACGGACGGCGATCCCGATCGGATTAGCTGTGATCCGGATCGTCGTAACGAGTCAGGTAATTCCAGAAAAACGAAGGTTCGGGATCCGGATCGAAGTGCTTGATCCGGATCGTTCATACAGTTCACCAAACATCAACGTTCGGGATCCGGATTGCGAAGCCTGATCCGGATCGTTCAAGGAAGATGGTAAACTCAGTGTTCGGGATCCGGATCAAGAGAGGCTACGATCCGGATTGAACTAGTGTATGAACAAACCACCTTCGGGATCCGGATCGAACAACCTGATCCGGATCCTGAACATGTCCCAAGTCTAGTTTTTGATTTTTATGCAATGAAAGATTCTTCCAAGTGTTTCTACACTACAAGAAGTATTCGGATCACACAAAATCTTAGGTTAAACATACCTGATCCTTTTGAATTCTTCTTTCTTGAGATTGAGTTAAATGATCCAACTTTCTTCACCTTAAATCTTCAAGACTTGAGACTTTCACGAAACTACGCCAACTCAAATTCCGTAACACCGCGCGGCAGGCACCCGCTGCCGCGCGGCACGCGCCAGGACCGCGCGCTGCTGCACGTGGGCGCCGCGCGGCAGGTGGCTAGCGCGGGAGCTTAGCGGGCGGCGGCTGGCCGGCGCGCTGCGGCGCGTGTGCTGGGAGCTCCTCGAGCGGCGCGGGGGCGTTTTCGTCGGCCGGGGATTTGTTTTTTTGGCCCCGGCTATCGCAGTTAGCCGTGTTGCCTCTAACCTTGGTATTTCCCTCTTTCTTGCTTGTTGTGTGTAGGGGAGATAAAAATTGTTTAGGAGAATGCTTTGTGGTTGGTGTTGGTATAGCAATTTTGGTGCGCGCGATGAGATTGGAGCCGACTGCGAATGGCGCGCGCATTGTCTGCAAGCTGTGGGGATTTTTGGAGTGTGCTGTGTAAAGGTGTGCATTTGAAGCCTGGCAGTGTACTAAGTGGATTATGTAAATTGTGTAATTGAGCTTTGAGTGGGTGCAAGGTGTTTTGGTGAGTGCTGCAGATTTTGTGTGAACCTAATTGAGAGTGTGAATGTGTTGTTTGAGAGCAGTTTTTGTGCTGTGCTAGTGGTATGTTGTGAGCACCTTGTTGGCGGTGTACTTGAGCCTGTTGCACTGTATTTTGGCCGTGGAGTGAGCCGGCTGCGCGCGGATTTTTGTGAAGACTCGAGGGAATTTATTGGAGCTTCCGAGAATTTTTCCGGGATTTACGGCATAATTTTCGAGGTTTCGTCAGTTCGAGGTTCCGGCACTTCACCGACTTCAGCAATTGCCTGCGGAAAGCGTTCCAGGTGGGTTGAAATTTCTTCGAAATTTATGGAATGCCCTCTAGTGCTTCTGTAAGCATATTGATCATTTTTAGCTTAATTATTTTGTGTGTTGATAAATCTGATAGTTGCCTGGATTTTTCTGGAAAATTCATTTGAGCCCCAGATTATTTTTAGCATACTCATGACACTATATGACACTAGGTTTCATGTTCTGTTGGCCTTACTTATGCACCTGAATCGTTTTAAAAATTGAGAAAGCCCGTTTTGGCAAAAACAACATTTTTAAAAGTGGTTTTTAAATTAGGATTTCGCCAGAGGTATGGCATAGGTTCAGGGTGCTTCTGACCTCATGCCTGGGGGTCGAGGGGTCTCTTTTTGAGTTTGAAATGAGTTATGGTGTCATGTGAGTCTTGAGCTTCTGATGGATTTATTCTAGATCATGGGTTGTGGTTCTGATTTGGTGATACCAGAGGTTCTCCCACTTAGCTTTGAGGATTTTGGGGTTCCGGCAGATTGAGTCGTGGAGGTTTCCCGACTCAGCCAAGGTCGTGCATTATCAGATTGAGTCGTTGAGGGTTCTCCGACATAGCTGTGAGAGTGTTTGGGCTATTCCTGTTTGAGTCGAGGTTCGTTTCCGACTGATTTGTGCTTTGAGCTGTGAGATACCGATCTGTTTGATCGTGGATTATAGGCTGCATGTGCCGCTTATGTGCCAGTGATACAGATTTGATACTTGAGTTCGGTGGGGTCGCTCCCCTCGAGCTACGCCCCGGGTGCGATGATGATACCGAGCCTGACGAGGCTGCGATGATGCGCCTAGTTCATTTACTAGAGGTCGCTTGATACCCCTGGCCGAGTTACCATGGGGTCACTTTGCGAGAGATTGAGATGGTCGGTTTAGGACGCCCCACGTAAATCCCGTCCTCTTGTGGATGCGTGGTAGTGGGCAGGTGCGTTCCTAGAGGACCGACGCAGCCTGGACTGAGCCACTTTTGGCAGTCCTTGAGATTGGGTGATTTGAGCAGGTGGTTACATACTATGTTCATAGATGGTTTCTTTCCTTGAGCATTGATACCGAGGCATCTTAGCAGTAGAGAGTGTATGCATATCGTGTTATTGGTAGAGTTTCCTTTGAGCTTTATGTTTGCGACTTTCTAGCTGTAGTTTTCTATTTCAGCTTACCATTATTTGTATATCTACCTATCTATCTGCATACCTATCTGTTTTTCCTCCAGTAGACTTAGTAGGCATACCGTGGATATTGGGACAGTAGCCACGGAGATCTGCCTTCTGCAGTAGATCTCACACCCACTGCGGTGACAGGTTTGAGGCAGCTGTTCCGGCTTGGTTCGCGCGGAGACAGCAGATCGAGGTGAGGACGCGGCTGATTAGTTCCTTACCAGCATTGAGAGTCTGAGGTAGATGTACCCGGTGGTTTTTATGTTTTCACTTTTGTATTGGACATTCTGAGAGACTATGTACCGTGGGGATTTGTGTACTAGTGGAGTTTTTGCTTTTCATGATGCTCAGTATTTATTCTCTAGCTCTTGGTTTTAGTTTCAGCTTTGATACATGTTTTCGGCTTTAGATCTGACTTGCTGGGTAGGCGCTTCGTCTGTGCGGCAGTTTCCGTACAGACGGCGGATCTGTTGGCGAGCCCGGGTCACAGTTTCGACCCCGGGGCGTGACAGTACCGCTACTCTCCAACGACGGGTAGGGATCTAGCACGCGACTCCCTCGCCTCAATCAACAACCGCAGAATTAGCAGCACCCGCTAAGACTCTGCAAAACAAAGAAGGGAAAAGAAGGGGAGGGGGAAAACCCCCAACGGGTGTGAGAACTACACCTAAAAAGGGAATCCTCAGTGGGTACCGCCACCAGGCCCGACGATCTGCCCACTAAGTCCACTAGAGGCATGAAGTAACCAAAGCAGTAAAGATTAAAATAAGACTGATGGAGATCCTCAACAGCTACCATGCCTCTATCTAAATGCTCAAATAGGGAAACTCAGATAAAGATATGCAACACTCGCACACGAGGTGCTCAATCGACCCAATCGAGCTGACTGCCACATCGGGTCTAGTGAAACCTGCGCCCACCTACAACCACCTCCCGCTGACGGGCAGGAATTACGTAGGGCGTCCAAACGGACTAACTCGCTATCGAGTAGTGGTTCATGCAGGCTATAGTCAAAATCCACGCTCTCTCTAAGAACGGATAAACTCCAGATCACCAAGCCTCTCGCACAACGGTCAACAACTCACAATAACCACGGGACCACCATCAATCCCCAAACGGTTCCTAACAACACTAGCACTGGTCTAAACACAGCGACTAGACTCCACCCGGTCCCCCCCCCGGACACGAGTGCAACAAGAAGGTAAATGCCGGTAATAACCCAATCTTGTGCCACCCGTAAAACTGGTATTGCCTGCTCAGTGGAATCTGCACACATGGCTCGAAACCGCGGGACCGGCCCACATGGCTCGCATTCCAAAGTAAGTAACAGATCGGCCTCGGACCGTCCGATCGCACACTCCGGAGTGGCACTCGAGGGGAGCGACCCACACGAGTATAGTATCTCTGTAACAAGTATCTCAGTATATCAGGACTTTGATCATAACTATGATCAAAGTGGAAAACTCTGTCCACTAAAGGAACCCCGATCCCCAAATCTGGTAGAATAGTGCTCAATAAGCGGGAAACTCTATCCACTAGAATAATCTGATACCCAATCTGATGCATAAGTAAAACATCCGGTCAACCGCCCAATGTCCGCGGTTGCCGCAACACCCCACAAGTCCAAATCTAATAAAGTAATCAACAGCTGGCTTACCGCCCAATGTCCGCGGTTGCCACAATGCCCCACAATCCATAATCGAGTCTAATCTGACCCTGACTCGATGGCCTCGACTACACTATCCCATACCCCTGCTCTAACTCAAGCAACATGCAACTGAATAGAAAGGAGAACAGCTAAACATGGTTTCTCCTAAGTCATTTCCCAATATGATAGTGCAGTAGTAAATAGTGGCCTAACTAGATGTCCAATCAAGATGCAGTTGTTCTCAAGAAGAATATAAGAAGGTAAACCACATGCCAGAATCATCAATGCCTACACCTGTCCATAATCCTCGATCATAATAACTCCTCAGAGTAAAAATCGGCACAGAGCTATATAATCCTGCCCCATCGCATAAACCAACCACATAAAAGGCTATGTGCTAACATGGCATGTTACATAATCACATAGGGTAACATTATCCTTGGTAAGCTTACACTAATCATCAACATAGATGTCCAGATCATGCAAGTCCTCATTAGGCATCATAAATACTATTCTTGCAATTAATCATACAATTATTATTACCAAGCTTACCTACCTTTCAAACATAAACCATGTACCCTAAACATGCATGCATCCTAACATACAGAATTAGAGAACCGTCCACCGGTTTTGGAAACAAAGCACCCACCTGAAACGCTTTTCGCAGGCAAAACTAAAGTCGGTGTAGAGCGTGGCCGCGTTCTAACATGATCTGCCGAACCCGCATCCTCGGTACATGTTGCGCAAGTCTCAGCTCCAAACAACATCAACCCAACATGCAACACCACAACAAACAACAAACAACACAACTCACTAATCAATACCCCCAAACATACACTTGCTAATTTTCCAAAATAGCACAAAGAAGGGCATTCTCACCTCCATTCAGCGCTCCAAAAAATCCAGAAGATTCATGATTGCGATCCTCGTGACGAGTAGCCCCAAAACGAGTATTTACACGCCCCGTTCCGACACCTGTAGGCCAAGATATAACTTATACACTGCGGGGCGCCGATAATCCACTACACTGCAAAAACTGCGGGATACAACCCCGAAAAAGCTTAATTCCCACCTTCGTTGAGTCCACAGAAAAATCCAATAAAAATACTGCCGCGAGCGTCGCATCGAGTCCTTCGAAACGAGTACCTGCACGTCACAATCCGAGTCTTGTACATCAAGATAAAAATCCGACAAAGTGACACTCTCAAAAGAATCCCGTACAAAAACTGTAGCACATAGCTCTGGGAAAAAGGGGATTTTCACCATCGGGAAAAACTCAGAAAAATCCAGGAAAATTCGAGGACGTTCCTCGCGACGATTAGATGCAAAACGACTTAAGGCGCGCCTCCATCCGATGCCTGAGCGCGAAGATATCACCGAAACACTGATGTGCTGTCCAAAACTCCGTAGTGGAAAATGGGTCATAAAATGGCTCAGAAAACTCTAAGAAAAATTGGAAAAGAGGCCAAGCTCAAATCATGAGAATCGTAGCCCTACCTGACGCGAAGCCAACGGCGCAAGAATCGCCGAAAACGGAGGTCGGAGTAAGCCGGGGGAGCTCGTGCACCGAAACGCGACGAAGAAGAACACCGAAGAGAGATCGTCGCACCGCGCCGTAAAATCGAAAAACTCAAAGTGCGTGCCCCCAAAAAACCCCAGAGTCTTTCGAAAGGTGCGGCTCAGGGTGAGGAAGAACCTTGTTGAGGAGTTCCCTGCGAAATTCCGGCCAGAGTAGGAGAAAAAGGTGAGCACAAGGTCACTCGGGTCCTATTTATAGGCCAGAAAATCCAGCCAAAAATGCACTTTGGGGTGCAATTTCTAGGCGCCCGAATGATTCGGCCCCCCAAAACGTACCCAGAACTCCCCCCAGCGGTGCGCCCGAAATGCTCCGGGTGCGCCACGTCACCCACAGAACAGGGGACAGCCGGCCCAGCCACTAGCCGTGCGCCATGTGGCACGGTCCACTCGTGCTGGTGTACTGTACCCGCCAACCGCAGGATGCCACGTGGACCGCACTCAGAGGCGGCCCACGTGCGCTCGCGTGCTCCCCGCGCAGCCGCCTGCCACACTGCTAGGCACGCTTCCCGAGGCAGCCCCCCGCATGCTCCGTGAACCAGGTCCATGGCACCGACCTCTCCTACTCCGCCACGTGTCCTCACCCCAATCAACAGGGAAGCGCCACGTGGCATGAACACCCTGTGCACCGCGCGCCTGCCCGCGCGCTGCCTGCGCCCGCGCGCTGCCCGTGCACTGCCCGCGCGCTGCCCGTGCACTGCCCGCGCCTGCCCGAGCCCCGCCGCCGCGCTCCGCCGCTGCCCACCGCCTCCGCCGCTGCCCGCCGGCTTGCCGGAACAGTGATAATGCCTCAAAATCCGTGCCGGGTCATCCGGGCTCCGAAAAATACAAGTAAATAGCCCATTTTCATCGTTTTCACGCGCTGAATCCAAATCCGGTGTCCGATTTGCCAAAATCCAACTCTAAAAATTGCCGAAGGCATCTGGAAAGGTGTTCTTTTGTCCAAACTTCGCGCTGAGCCCAATTTTAATATCCATTGCGCGCGAAACCACTTCTAAACATTCAACGGGGTCATCTGACTACTCTCGCGATCCATTTAACACACCGAGTCCATCACTAGTGTCCAGTTGGTGCACAAATGCCACCGACACGCCACATAGGCCTCCAGGAGCTGCTGGTCAACTAGAAATCTCGTCGTGGGGATCCGGGTCCTCACATCCTCCCCCACTAAAGAAAGTTTCGTCCCCGAAACTAGCTCAATTCCACCAGGAGTCACAAACACCAAGGGTAAGTACTCAACATCATCATCTCCAGCTCCTAAGTCATCACTCACTCCCCGTGATTACTCCTCAACAACAACAACAACAATATTCAATGCGGCATAGCCCGATTGTGCAATTCCCTCATCTCACGAGCCAGAATTCGCAACGGACGTCCCTCGTACTCCAAACACTCTTAGCTCTCAAATGGAGCGAGTCAATCACGGGCGAGGAACCCAAAAACAACACACTCATGAGCTGAGACATGAAACACCGCAGGGGCTCCATGAAAAGCTGGGGGAAACAAAATAACCACCAGTCCAGCACGCACCAAACCACATCTTGTGTCAACTCAACCAAGGAAACAAAATAACCACCAGTCAAGAAGGAAAGAAGCCCTCACAAACTAGGGTCTTCACTCGGTCACTCCTGAATCCTGACCATCCGAGTGAACTACTCAGTCGCGGTCTATCGTCCAAAGGAACCCTCAGTGACACAACCATAAGCCATGTTTGCCTCAATAGTCCACACTGCGCCAGCTGTGGAATCATCAACTCAACACCAGACAGCTTTCCTGCTCCAGGTATCTGCCATCACAGTGGCCCTGTCGGGGTAATCCAAAATGCTCAACAATAACCCAACGGTAATTCCACAGTCACCATGGGAGGCATCATTATAAATCGCAGATCCTTCTCCCAGCACTGGAAATACTAGCATTGGCACTGGTATCAGTCTCATTATCCATTAGCCAAGCTCTCCTGGCACTGCCAAGTCCAAGAAACTCCTCACCTCGACAATAATTGTCGATCTCGACCAATTCCCAAAGGGTATACATATTGGTCGGATTTCCACCGCCGTCCCTACGGCTAACACAATGTGACCCAAGAAGGTATGCTTCTGAAGCTAAAACTTGTATCTCAATAACTTGGCATACAACTTCATCCACATAGGCAGGTAGTACATCCATAAGTGCTCCACGTACTCCAAGTCGCTCTGGGAGTAAATCAAAATATCATCGGGGAACACCACTCCCAATGTGTCCAAGTACAACTAGAACACACAATTCCTCAAATCTTGAAGACAACAAGCATTAATCATTCCATTTGGCCTTACTATGAGCTCATAATGCCCTTACCTGATCCTGAATGCCATCATGGCAGAATACACAACTGTACAATTCCACATGAGTACAGGTATCCCAGACGAGCAACTGCCGGAGTATATCTCCATCAAAAGGTCCTAAATACCACCCGGACCTGTCTACACTCGAACCATAAAAGGACCCTCACAGTCGTGTATCAACGATGTGGCATCACCACCGTATATCAACGGCATGGCACTAGGTCAAACAGGCCCCTCGATCCATCGGATCCTGCAACTGCGCCATCAGCTCTCTTAGCTCTACCGGCGATATCCAATGAGGTGCTGTCGAGGGTGGCGCGGTTCTCCGAACCACGTCAAACGCAATCTCTATTTCCCTAACCGGCGGCATCGTCAACAGCTCAGGTGAAATCACACCCGGGATCTCGTGGGCAACAGAGATATCCTTGAGTCCCGGTGTCGCCGCAAGCACCTTTCACACTGTCGCTAAAAACCTGTGTGCTCTAACTATCTCAACAACCAAGCCTTCTCTTGTCTGCCTCGCAGAAGGTCAAAGTCCTCTCTTTCCACAGTCAAACATCCTGTGGCATTGTGCCAATTAATCTCAAGCACAGGGTCAAAATACCGAACTGCCACAATTACAAATAAGTCTGCCGTTAACTCGCAGTCTCAGCTGCACTGGACATGATCCAAAAGCTTCCTCCACATGCACCACACCAACAGGAACCTGTACCTCTAGTGCATATGGTAACAAATCTGCCCCTAGTCCATGCAGGAATACAACATGCTCTAACTCCGAGTGCTGTGATGAAATCCCACCTGCGACACTCGATCCACTACCGTGGAGCCCTCCAACCGGGCGGCACAGATTCATCCGCTCAAAGCAAGTGGTTATCGCTCAATCTACCTGAAAATCAGGACTATCCACAAGGGAGCACGACCTCTATCTCTGCTCACATTGAGGCGACGAATGCGGCCCTCCGCAGATCACCAATCCATGCTACCGCTGCGCTACTCTGGTAAAGACGCTGATACTGCCATCGGGGTCCACCCGATCTCTGATATCTTAGAAATCCAATACCCTGGAAAAAGAAATCAGAAATGCCTCTGCCGGCCGATCTGTCCTCCATCACCCGGCGCCAAGCACCAATATCCAAAACTCGCCTCTGGCAGGAGATCCCTATCCAAAGGAACTGCAGCGCCGCGCTCCATACACAATGCCTACTCCAACGAGGCGTCAAAACCTGTAACGGAGGGACTGAATAAACTGAAAGGTATCCTGGTGCAATCCACTCCCAGTCTCACATATCCTATGCGCCTCGTCCCTCGAAACCTGGAGCGAGCAGTTCAACAACTGCATAAATTCTCTAGCACAGGGAGGCTCTCAATTGATCACTCCATCACCACCAACCACGACTCTGCCTCCAAAGGCTCCAGACTCAAACTTACGAGTCGGGGTGGTTTATCTGCCAAATCTGGCTCACTCAATCAAACATGCCCCACAGCTCCTCTGCTGTTAACTATCAACCCTGCCTCGGTGCCTCGACACTAAACATTGGCACGGAGGGGGCTACTCAGTGCTCCGACAACTGTGTCACCCAGACCAGCTGCTCACCCTGCCGCTGAAAGGCCTCAGACAATCCTGTCATCTGGGTCCGGAGTTCTCTGACCTCCATCCAGGAATCCGGCCCAAAACCAACCGCTCAAGCTCAACTGCTATGACAGGATGCACACGGGTCAAAACCAAGCGTCGGGGAGACACCGCTCGCCACGACGAAACTGCAAAACAGCACACAACAACGACCCAATCTAGCGAAAGTCTAAAGCATGTCACCCGTTCCACAACATTATGTTGTTTGCAGCCAACATAATCACTTAGGAGAATAAACATGCCAATCACTCGTCCCGTCCTCTGGGAGAGGTATAAAACTCAATCAGGACTCTCGCTAAAATCACGACTCTCACGAAGTCAACAAAGGGTCAAACCATAAGCCTAGCGTTTCTAAGTCCACCATTACCTACAACCTAGGCTCTGATACCAACCTAATCTGTCACGTCTCGGGGTTGAAACTGCGACCCGGGCTTGCCAATAGATCCGCCACCTATGCCAAACCCGCATAGGCGAAGCGTTCTACCTGCAAGAAAAGTGCTACAGCTGAACAGATATCAGAGCTATAAATAAAAAATCTGTTGTAAACTAAAATCAATCACTGTACAACTGAAAATAATGCAACAATGTCCATCTCCCAAATATGATAACCATATAATATCCTCATATACAAAACTCAGAACTCAACAGGGAGGTATCTCCAATAAATACATCAGTGTACAGGCTCTCAATACATATCATATCCTCACTACATCAGTCTCTCAACAGAGGAAAATAAAATAGCTAATCTACTGAAGATCTCCTCAGAAGGGGTACCGCTACTCTCCAACGACGGGTAGGGATCTAGCACGCGACTCCCTCGCCTCGATCAACAACCGCAGAATCAGCAGCACCCGCTAAGACTGTGCAAAACAAAGGAGAGAAAAGAAGGGGAGGGGGAAAACCCCCAACGGGTGTGAGAACTACACCTAAAAAGGGAGTGCTCAGTGGGTACCGCCACCAGGACCGACGATCTGCCCACTAAGTCCACTAGAGGCATGAAGTAACCAAAGCAGAAAAGACTAAAATAAGACAGCTAGAGATCCTCAACAGCTACCATGCCTCTATCTAAATGCTCAAATGGGGAAACTCAGATAAAGATATGCAACACTCACACACGAGGTGCTCAATCGACCCAATCGAGCTGACTGCCACATCGGGTCCAGTCAAACCTGCGCCCACCTACAACCACCTCCCGCTGACGGGCAGGAATTACGTAGGGTGTCCAAACGGACTAACTCGCTATCGAGTAGTGGCTCATGCAGGCTATAGTCAAAATCCACGCTCTCTCTCAGAACGGATAAACTCCAGATCACCAAGCCTCTCGCACAACGGTCAACAACTCACAATAACCACGGGACCACCATCAATCCCCAAACGGTTCCTAACAACACTAGCACTGGTCTAAACACAGCTACTAGACTCCACTCGGTCCCCCCCCGGACACGAGTGCAACAAGAAGGTAAATGCCGGTAATAACCCAATCTTGTGCCACCAGTAAAACTGGCATTGCCTGGTCAGCGGAATCTGCACACATGGCTTGAAACCGTGGGACCGGCCCACATGGCTCGCATCCCAAAGTAAGTAACAGATCGGCCTCGGATCGTCCGATCGCACACTCCGGAGTGGCAGTCGAGGGGAGCGACCCACACGAGTATATATCTCTATAACAAGTATCTCAGTATAGCAGGACTTTGATCATAACTATGATCAAAGTGGAAAACTCTGTCTACTAAAGGAACCCCGATCCCCCAATCTGGTAGAATTGTGCTCAATAAGCGGGAAACTCTATCCACTGGAGAAATCTGATACCCAATCTGATGCATAAGTAAAATATCCGGTCAACCGCCCAATGTCCGCGGTCGCCGCAACACCCCACAAGTCCAAATCTAATAAAGTAATCAACAGCTGGCTAACTGCCCAATGTTCGCGGTTGCCACAATGCCCCACAATCCATAATCGAGTCTAATCTGACCCTGACTCGATGGCCTCGACTACACTATCCCATACCCCTGCTCTAACTCGAGCAACATGCAACTGAATAGAAAGGAGAACAGCTAAACATAGTTTCTCCTAAGTCATTTCCCAATATGATAGTTCAACAGTAAATAGTGGCCTAACTACATTTCCAATCAAGCATGCAATTGTTCTCAAGAAGAATATAAGAAGGTAAACCACATGCCAAAATCATCAATGCCAACACCTGTCCATAATCCACGATCATAATAACTCCTCGGAGTAAAAATCCGCACATAGCTATATAATCCTGCCCCATCGCATAAACCAACCACATAAAAGGCTATGTGCTAACATGGCATGTTACATAATCACATTGGGTAACATTATCCTAGGTAAGCTTACACTAATCATCAACATAGATGTCAAGATCATGCAAGTCCTCATTAGGCATCATAAATACTATTCTTGCAATTAATCACACAATTATTATTACCAAGCTTACCTACCTTTCAAACATAAACCATGTACCCTAAACATGCATGCATCCTAACATACAGAATTAGAGAACCGTCCACCGGTTCTGGAAACAAAGCACCCACCTGAAACGCTTTTCGCAGGCAAAACTGAAGTCGGTGTAGAGCGTGGCCGCTTGCTAACATGATCTGCTGAACTCGCATCCTCAGTACATGTTGCGCAAGTCTCAGTTCCAAACAACATCAACCCAACATGCAACACCACAACAAACAACAAACAACACAACTCACTAATCAATACCCCCAAACATACACTTGCTATTTTTCCAAAATAGCACAAAGAAGGGCATTCTCACCTCCATTCAGCACTCCAAAAACTCCAGAAGTTTCACGGTTGCGATCCTCGCGACGAGTAGCCCCAAAACGAGTATTTACACGCCTCGTTCCGACACCTGTAGGCCAAGATATAAATTATACACTGCGGGGCGCCGACAATCCACTACACTGCAAAAACTGCGGGATACAACCCCGAAAAAGCTTAATTCCCACCTTCGTAGATTCCACAGAAAAATCCAATAAAAATACTGCCGCGAGCGTCGCATCGAGTCCTTCGAAACGAGTACCTGCACGTCCCAATCTGAGTCTTGTACATCAAGATAAAAATCCGACAAAGTGACACTCTCAAAAGAATCCCGTACAAAAACTGTAGCACATAGCTCTGGGAAAAAGGGGATTTTCACCATCGGGAAAAACTCAGAAAAATCCAGGAAAATTCGAGGACGTTCCTTGCGACGATTAGATGCAAAACGACTTAAGGCGCGCCTCCATCCGATGCCTGAGCGCGAAGATATCACCGAAACACTGATGTGCTGTCCAAAACTCCGCAGTGGAAAATGGGTCATAAAAAGGCTCAAAAAACTCTAAGAAAGACTCAAAAAGAGGCCATGCTCAAATCACGAGAATCGTAGCCCTACCTAACTCGAAGCCAACGGCGCGAGAATCGCCGAAAACGTAGGTCGGAGTAAGCCGGGGGAGCTCGTGCACCGAAACGTGACGAAGAAGAACACCGAAGAGAGATCGTCGCACCGCACCGTAAAATCGAAAACCTTGAAGTGCGTGCCCCCAAAAAACCCCAGAGTCTTCCAAAAGGTGTGGTTCTGGGTGAGGAAGAACCTTCCTGAAGAGTTCCCTGCGAAATTCCGGCCAGAGGAGGAGAAAAAGGTGAGCACAAGGTCACTCGGGTCCTATTTATAGGCCAGAAAATCCAGCCAAAAATGCACTTTGGGGTGCAATTTCTGGGTGCCCGAATGATTCGGGCCCCCAAAACGTACCCAGAACTCCCCCCGCGGTGCGCCCGAAATGCTTCGGGCGCGCCACGTCACCCACAGAACAGGGGACGGCCGGCGGAGCCACTAGCCGTGCGCCATGTGGCACGGTCCACTCGTGCTGGTGTACTGCACCCGCCAACCGCAGGATGCCACGTGGACCGCACTCAGAGGCGGCCCACGTGCGCTCGCGTGCTCCCCGCGTAGCCGCCTGCCACCTTGCCAGGCACGCTTACCGAGGCAGTCCCCTGCTTGCTCCGTGAACCAGGTCCATGGCACCGACCTCTCCTACTCAGCCACGTGTCCTCACCCCAACCAACAGAGAAGCGCCACGTGGCATGCGCGCCCTCTGCACCGCGCGCCTGCCCGCGCGCCCGCGCGCCTGCCCGCGCCCGCGCGCTGCCCGCGCCTGCTCCGCCGCCTGCCCGAGCCCCGCCGCCACGCTCCGCCGCTGCCCGCCGGCTTGCCGGAACAGTGATAATGCCTCGAAATTCGTGCCGGGTCATCCGGGCTCCGAAAAATACAAGGAAATAGCCCATTTTCATCGTTTTCGCGCGCTGAATCCAAATCCGGTGTCCGATTTGCCAAAATCCAACTCTAAAAATTATCGAAGGCATCCGAAAAGGTGTTCTTTTGTCTAAACTTCGTGCTGAGCCCAATTTTAATATCCATTGCGCGCGAAACCACTTCTAAACATTCGACGGGGTCATCTGACTACTCTCGTGATCCATTTAACCCACCGAGTCCATCACTAGTGTCCAGTTGGTGCACAAACGCCACCGACACGCCACATAGGCCTCCAGGAGCTGCTGGTCCACCAGAAATCTCGTCGTGGGGATCCGGGTCCTCACAGTAGCGGTACCCCCACATTGGAGATTTGTAGTACAGTCAGTAGATTAGTTTTATTTCTGCTTTTGAGAAATTATTGTAGTGAGGATATGACTTGTACTGAGAGCTTATACACTGATGTATTATTTCAGGTTACCCTCCCTGTTGAGTTCTGGGTTATTGTATCTGAGTATTTTGTATTTGATTAGATTTTTTTTTGGGAGATGGATATTGTATCATTATTTCCAGTTGTACAGTGGTTGGATTTGAGTTTTTCAGCTTTTTATTTTACAGCTCTGATATCTGTTTAGCTGTAGTAGTTTTTCTTTGTAGGTTGGACACTTCGCCTATGCGGGGTTTTCGTATAGGTGGCGGATCTGTTGGTGAGCCCGGGTCGCAGTTCGACCCCGGGGCGTGACAATTTTAACAATCTTCCCATCTCTGTTACAAGGTTTACTGCAATTCTGTTTTGGTTTTTAAGTTGAGCATTGAGCCTTTGTATGAGGATAACTTTGGGAATATTTGATCTTTTTCGGGATTTAAAAGATTGGATGTCTTTTTAAGATTGAGATGAACAAATTCCCTTTTGAAACCTATGAAAAATTTATGTTGGATTAGCCCCTATGATGATTTGAACTCCATGGTGAAATTTGGTTCCCTGTTTTGGAGAGCAAGTGCAAGTTTGTGGTTTTGCTTAATTAAAAGGGATTTATGTTGAGTTTTTTATGCTTGGGAGATGTTTGTATGATTGAGGACACATTGAATTTACTGTTCGGAGCTTCCCTTGGACATGTATTGTTAAGGAATTTGTATTGGCGTATTTCGTGAAAGTGGTTAAGACTTGAAGATTGAAGATGAAGATGTTTGGATTATATACCTCAATCTCAAGAAAGAAGAATTCAAAAGGATCAGGTACGTTTAACTAAATAATTTTTGTGATCCGAATACTTCTTATAGTGTAGAAACACTTGGATGGATTTTTAATTGCATAAAAATCAAAAACTAGACATGTAATATGTTCAGGATCCGGATCAGGGCATTCCAGTCCGGACCCCGAACATAGGATAGTACATGCAGAATTTCAATCCGGACCTCCCCTGGTTCAGTCCGGACCCCGAACATGGATTCTGCAGAAATCGCATGAACAGTCCGGACTGCCCACATTTCAGTCCGGACCCCGAACATATTTTTCTAGAAAAGTTCTGTTTAATGACGACGGTCCGGACCCAACTTATTCCAGTCCGGACCGTCGACCCGAAAAATTCCAAATAAGGTAGTTTTTTATTCTTATCCTCTTCCAAAGGTTTCTAACCTATAAATAAACTCTAATTTCATCTTTTAGAGTAATCCGAGAATAATAAAAAGGTAATCCAAAATTAACGGAAAAAACTTAGAAAATCCCACATATAGAGAAGAAAGGAAAAACTAGATCTATTCTATGTTTCTTCATCTATATTGATTAATTTGATTCTAGGGTTTCAAAGCTCATATCTCTTGTAGAATCAAATTAGTGAATACTTAGATGGTATTTCCGATCTATCTTTGATCTAAGTATTCGGCGGATTTTCACCACCAACAAACAACGATTTTGCCAAAAATCGGCGCGTGGATTCGCGTGGCCTTGTTGACTCAAGGTGCTACCGTTTCGTGGATTCGAAACGAGGTGCGTTCGTGGATTCGAGATGTACTACTTGGTGGAGACCGTGGATTCGGTTGGACGCTATGGATTCGGCGTTGGACGCAAATCGTGGATTCGAGGCGCGTTGTGGAGCGAGCGGAGAAGATCAACTAGGAGCGTATGGAAAAGGTTGAGTCGTAGGTTTACGGTAAATCACCTTGTACGTGTTTTAATTCTAGTGGATTTCGCCGTGTTATCGGTCCCGTGGTTTTTTACTCCTGTGACGGAGTTTTCCACGTAAAATCTCTGCGTGTTATTTACTTTTCCTCATTGGGTTTTTGTTACGCAAAAATTTTGATGTGTTTATTATTTACACCTATTCACCCCCCCTCTAGGTGATTTTTCCCCTATTCAGATCCATATTTAACATAACCCACAAGTGGTATCGGAGAGGGAATAGGGTTGCAAAAAATGGTTGAAGGTGAAAACATCAATAGACCACCGTTCTTCGATGGAACAAACTATGCTTATTGGAAAGTACGCATGAGAGTGTTTTTAATTTCCATCGATGAATATGTTTGGCAATCAATCGAGTTTGGATGGACAAATCCTACTAAAATTATTGCTGATGTTCGCACCATCAAACCTAGGTCGAAATGGACCAAGGAAGAAATTGATACATCTTCTTACAACGGCAAAGGGATTAATGCTTTATTTAATGCTTTGTCGCAAACCGAATTCTCTCGCGTCTCGGCATGTGAGACTGCGAAAGAAATCTGGGATGTTCTACAAGTTACACATGATGGAACAAGCCTTGTGAAGATTCAAAAACTGTAGATGCTTACGAGCAAATTTGACTCAATTTTTATGGCAAAAAATGAATCATTCACAGATTATTATACACGATTGCAAGATATCGTTAATACATGTGCTAACTTGGGAGAGAAAATTTCAGAATCAAAAGTTGTAAGAAAGATTTTAAGGACTCTTCCTGAAAGATTTCGTGCTAAGGTTGCAGCCATTGAAACAGTAAAACGCCCGGACGAAATCAAAGTAGAAAAATTAGTTGGTGCACTTCAAACTTATGAAATGACTTTTCCTACTAACAATTCTTCTGGAAAGCCTTCCTCTTCTAAGTCTTCAGGTTTTGCATTGAAATCAACAAAAGAAGAAGACGCGGATTCATCCTCCTCAGACGATGATGAGAATCTATCAATGGAGGATTTCGAGAAGCAACTTGCTCTCTTGACGAGGAAATTTCGCTGAAGCTTTCGAAGGGGTAATTCAAGCAAAATCTCATCCTTCGTAAAGTCCAAGAAAGGCAAAGGATCTTCAGGCTTTAAGTCAAGAAAGCAAGAAAGTTCTTCAAAGGACAAAAAGAACTCGGAGGGACAAATCCAATGCTTCAAGTGCCGAGGCTATGGTTACATCTCAACGGAGTGTCCCAACAAGAATCCGTCAAAGAAGAAGGCGATGCAAGCCGTCACTTGGGATGACACCTCAACTTCCAATGAGTCATCTTCCAATGATGAGGATAACAACGCGACGGCATTCCACGCGTCCACAACTTCACCTTACGTGTGTTTTATGGCAAGTACATCCGGTTCATTATCCAACTCCTCCCAGGTTGAAAAGAATGCAACGGACGATGAACCGAGTAATTCCAAAGGTGAAGATTTTGCTTTTGCCTATCATAAACTACTGAAGGATTCAAAGAAACTGGCAAAGCGAAATAAGAGTTTGAGAAGAAAGTTGTGGGATCTTGAAGAAGAAGCCCAAAAGACAACTTCTTTCTCAAACGCTCTTGAAGTGGAAAGGGATAATTTGAAAATGATAAATGTTTCCCTTCAAGAGAAGAACGAGCATTTCGAGAAGGAACACAACAAGTTGGTGGATAAAGCTAATTACTTCTTGAAGCTCTACACCGAGGCTTGACAAGAGAAGATGGAGATGACGGAGACCATATTCCAACTTAAGGAAGATTTGAAGCGTTTCTTTTCCGGAAGGAGCAAGTTAGATAAGATGCTTGGTCTTGGTCAAACGAATCGTTTGGGCCTTGGATACGATCGAACTGGAAACAGTCCTAGTTCGAGTGAAACAATTTTTGTGCCTCAGTCAGTTGCTCCTCCTCCTCCTCCACTGACGAAACTCAACGCATCCAACGTAAACAAGCCTACCTCACCTACTTCGGGTTCGACATGTACAAAGGTATGTTTTCGTTGCGGTTTTGCAGGGCACACAAGACGCAATTGCAAGAATGGAGCGAAACGATCAAATCAAGCGCCTCTTGCAACAACTACCATCAAGGTCATTCCCCGGAAATCAAAGAAGAATTTTTCAAAGGTAAAGAACCTTGGTAGTACACCTAACAAGACGACGTCGTCATGGATTTCAAAGAAAAGCGATCAATCAAACAAGACACATTCACCAAGGAGAATAACTTCACAATCATTGCCGACGTACTCCAAAACTCAAAAGGTTTGGGTGCGCAAAGGTGAAATCTTCCCTTGTCTTGTCATTCATACATCACTGCATGCTTATGACAACTCGTCTTGGTATCTGGATAGTGGATCTTCCCATCACATGACCGGTGACAAAAAGTGTTTTCAAACTTTAGAGAAAACCTCCGGAGGACTTGTAGTTTTCGGAGACAGTCGTTCTTCAAAAATTGTTGGAAAAGGGATAATCACTATTCCAGAAGGCCCAAGTTTTGAACAATGTTTTATTTGTTGAAGGCCTTAAGACTAACCTCATTAGCATTAGTCAATTGTGTGATAATGGCTTTTCAGTTAATTTCTCATTTGTTGAATGTGTTGTAACTGATAACGACCATTCATTCTTTTTGAAAGGGGTTAGGTCTGAAAACAATTGCTATGTAGTTTCTAACAAAATTTCTAAATATTGTAACCTAGTGTCACTTGATAATGAAACTCTTTGGCATGAAAGACTAGGTCACATTAATTTTAAGGAACTAGCAAGAATTTCTAACAAAGACGTGGTTAAGGGTGTTCCAAAACTGTCTTTTAAAGAAAACATTGTGTGTGGAGGTTGTCAAAAGGAAAAACAATCAAGGGCCACGCACAAGAACTTAAACCACGTGGGAACCAAACGGCCACTTGAATTATTGCACATGGACTTAATGGGGCCGACTTGTCAACCAAGTTTGGGAGGTAAATGGTACATTTTTCTTTTGGTTGATGATTTCTCTAGATTTTCATGGGTAACATTTTTAAAAAAGAAAGCGAATACTTTCGATTCTTTTTATGAGATATGTCATCGTGTTATGATTGAGAAAAATGAAAAGATCGTTCGTGTTCGAAGTGATAGAGGTGGAGAATTTATAAATTCAAAATTCATTGATTTTTGCACTTCCAATGGTATAAAACATGAATTCTCTGCACCCTATACACCTCAACAGAATGGTGTAGTCGAGCGCAAAAACAGAGTAGTACAAGAGATGCGCGTGTTATGCTTCACAGCCGGAAACTCCCATTACATTTTTGGGCTAAAGCAGTTAACACCGCGGTCTATGTAATCAATCGTGTTTATTTGTGCCCGGGTACTTTGAATACACCATATGAGCTATGGTTTTGTAGAAAACCAAATATCAAATATTTTCGAATCTTTGGGAGTCGCTGTTACATTTTACGTGATCGCGAAAATCTTGGAAAATTCAACTCTTGAAGTGACGAAGGAATTTTCATGGGTTATTCTACAAACAGTAGAGCATATCGGGTATTTAATCTCGAATCTAAAACGATGGTAGAATCTTTTAATATTAAAGTAGATGAAGCTTTTCATTTTTCATCTGATAATTCTACCCCTGATATGTCTCTTGATGATGATACTCCTGTAAAAGATATTGCATCTTCTCATAATAATTCTTCCGATAATATTGATGCATCTCATGGTTCTTCTAGTTTATCTGATGTGCAGGAATCATCACACATACCTCCGAGTACTCCGTTACCGCAAACACTACGTATCTCCAAGGACCATCCAGAGTCAAATATCATTGGAGATCCACAAGAAGGAGTTATGACTCGGAGACAGTTGGTTTGTGGAGTTGCGTGTTACGTCTCCATGTTGGAACCAAAGGATGTCGATGAGGCTCTTCAAGACGATTATTGGATTGAAGCTATGCAAGAAGAGCTCCATCAATTTGAAAGAAACAAAGTCTGGGAACTAACGAAGCCTCCGAAGCAACACAACATAATTGGTACTAAGTGGATTTTCAAGAACAAGAAAAACGAGGATGGTACCATCATTAGGAACAAAGCACACCTAGTTGCTCAGGGCTATTCACAAATTGAAGGTATAGACTTTGATGAGACGTTCGCCCCGATAGCTCGTCTCGAGTCAATTCGCATCCTTTTCGCAATTGCTTGTCATTTCAAAATTAAACTTTTTCAAATGGACGTTAAGAGCGCATTTTTAAATGGTTTTCTAAATGAGGAAGTTTATGTGGCTCAACCGAAAGGTTTCATTGATCATAAACTACCTAATCATGTTTTTCGACTGAAAAAGGCTCTTTACGGTCTAAAACAAGCACCGCGAGCATGGTACGAAAGGTTGACAAAGCACCTTTTGGAAAAGGGCTACACTCGAGGGGGAGCGGATCGGACACTCTTTGTGAAGCATTTTCAGGATAACTTCATTGTGGCACAAATCTATGTCGATGACATTGTATTCGGTGCAACAAGGAATAATGATGCTTCAAAATTCGCCGAGACAATGGAAAGAGAATTTGAGATGTCCATGATGGGCGAGCTAACATATTTTCTTGGATTGCAAGTCAAACAAAGTGAAGAAGGCATTCATCTGTGCCAATCCAAGTATGCAAAGGAGTTGGTCAAGAAATTCGGAATAGAAAATTCTAAAGACTTTCCGACTCCAATGGGAACTAGCAACAAGGGATTAGGAAGTGAATCTCTCAGTGAAAGTGTAGACGAGAAGCTTTATCGCAGCATGATTGGAAGTCTACTCTATCTCACGGCTAGTCGCCCGGATATATCCTTCAGTGTTGGGATTTGCGCGAGATATCAATCTGCACCGAAGGAGGTTCACCTGAAAGAGGTGAAACGGATCATCCGGTACGTCAAAGGTACACTAAATTTCGGAATTTGGTATCCTATGGGCACAACTCTCGACATAATAGGATACTCTGATGCCGATTGGGCTGGATCAGTGGATGATCGAAAAAGCACGAGTGGTGCATGTTTTTACCTTGGCCATTGTCTTGTTGCATGGGATAGTAAAAAGCAAAACTGCATTGCACTCTCGACTGCCGAAGCGGAATATATTTCAGCAGGTAGTTGTTCAACTCAATTGATTTGGATGAAAAGCGTGTTGAGTGACTTCCGAATTTCTGCGACTTCGGTAACTATTCTTTGTGACAACACTAGTGCTATAAATATTTCTAAAAACCCTGTGTTGCACTCAAGAACAAAACACATTGAACTTAGATATCATTTTCTAAGAGAGCTAGTTGAATCAAGTACTCTTCAAATTTCTTATGTTTCAACTGAAGATCAATTAGCCGATATTTTAACAAAACCTTTGGATCAAAAACGTTTTATTCATTTGCGTAAAGCAATTGGAATGCTTTCTTGAAATTACCTCTTTTGAATCTTTCCTTAGGATAGGTTTTGTTTTGTGTTTGTGTTCTTTCTTTTTGTATGTATATACAACATTGACTGAGCTTTAGTTAATTAACTTTAATTGCATCCTTTCATATTTTAAGAAATTTTTTATGATTTGGATATCATGATAATTCATTTGATGCAATGATCATTTATATCAATTAGTTCATATTTAATTGATCAAAGTCAATTTCTCTCTCAAATGATCTCTTGGTATAGTTTTTATCTTATTTGACAATTAAGTCAAGTATGAACTCAAGATCAATTTTTGGTTGAATACTTCATATCTTAAATAATTGATAGCCAATTGAGGGGGAGTTTAATTATTAAAGTTTCATGCTCAAAAGATGTGAAAAGAGTTACATCCTTAAGTGGAGTGTGAAAACTACCACCACATGGAGGAAAGAGCTACCACCTCGGTCGTCCGAGTACTGTGTGCAGCTACCACATGTATACCAAGCATGGTTTTTCTTGGTAATTAGATAAAATATTTTTTGGAATACTTGACTCTGTCAAATTCCAAGGTTGGTATAAGGTGGGTATTTTTATTAAAAGATGCTCAAAGAGCCACTCCCTATAATAAATTGACTAGATACATTATCTAACTTATTTGGGATTTCAAACATCTATCGATCTTTGTGCTTTATTTTCTTTACTAAATTAATGATTTGATAAACGCATTACTCATTAGATCGTGATTGATGTTTTGAACTTGTTCAACTTTAAAGTATTTAATTTTTATAAATTTTCGTTTCATTACTTGGGTATTATTGATAGATTTAGCATAATTTATTTCTTTTGATATATATGAAACGATGATTTTTGTTTAAAGTTGATATACAAAAATTGCTTAAATACTTTTTATGGAATTTCTGGAATTTTTGTAAATTTTTCTGGAGAAAAAGTTGAAGCCGATCCGGACTGAAAGAATCTGATCCGGATCACGAACGGTGGAAATTCACTGCGAGTAGCCGATCCGGACTGGATTCTCGATCTGATCCGGACCGCGGCTAGGTTTTAATTGAAACGAAGGGTTATTTGATTTCTTTTTACCTCTAAACTTTGTTTCAAGCATCCCAGAGCTTCTCTCTCTAGATTCCAAAAGATTTGTACTCTTCCAAACTCAAGTTCTTTCTATTTGAAGTTCTTTGATCAAAACTCGGGTTATTCACTATTTTTGCTCTGTTCTTCAAAACGTGAATGAAATTCATGCCTATAATTCAATTTAAAATGGTTTTTGGTCAAATTTCTTTTAAAATAAGAACTCTGGATAGATTAGTTTTGTTTGTATGCCTTGTATTATCTTGATTAACGGATTTTTGAGCTTCTATTTCTAAAAATTCGGTTTTAGGGCATATTATGAGAATTTTTGAAAATCATGGTATTGATATATTTTTAAAATTCTTTTTGCAAAACTAACTTGACTCCTAGTCTCTGTGCACGATAATGATTGTTTGGGTACAATTTTTCAAATTTTTGAAAATTAAACAATTTTTCGTGTTCTTGAGTTCTTGCTCGCAGGTTCTTTATTTTCAAACGCACTAGCAAAGATGGTTTTCGGATGCATACTAGTGCTCATTGTAGCCATGGTCCACACTCGAGCGACAAACAAGCTCAAAAGAGCTAAGAAAGATCAAGGGAAAGGAGACTATATTTCTTTGGATAAAACGGATTCTGAGACAGAATCAGTAAATTGGGATGAATTGATGGAAGAAGACGCAGCACCTGCTGCATCAAAAAGGAAAGCCCCTGGTTCAACAAAGGTGAAGACACCGCCTACATCTGCCGAGAAAGGGAAGAATCCTATGCCACCAACACCTATATCAATGAAAAGGAAAAGCGTAGCTCGAAGAAGGGGACGAGCGCGAGGGATTGAGATTGAAGAACCATTAGCACGTGAAGCACCACCTCCAGAGGAATACGTGCATAGTAACACAGATCGAATGAAAGCATTTGAGAACCGAGAGTGTATTGGCGAACGACACGTTAATATTGCAGCTCTTCGAGATCGTTCTGCGGCTTTTGGAAATCTGATTGAACAAGCCAATCTCTCTCAAGTTTGCAAATTTCATGAGTCGCTTGGATATTGTTTGCATCTGGTACGCACTTTTTACACCAATGCACTACAGCTTCAAGAGATTGAAGACGGACCAATGGAGTTCCATACTACGGTCCGAGGGACAAAACTCAAGATATCTCCTCGACTAATTGGAGAAGTCCTAGGGATGAGATCCAGCATGACGGGGTGTGAGGTCCCGGAATCTCCCGCGTAGGGCTTGCTGGTTGTTGAGCAGCTTTTAGTGGCCTTTGGGAGTGTTTGTGCGCGTGTCGGGCCCGAGAATTGGATTTGTGGTGCAATTTGGGTTTTAGTTGCATCACTGGAGGCCTGCGTGGTGTGTCGGTAGTGTTTGCGCGCAATTTGGACACAAGTATTGGACTTTGGGCTTAAAGGAGATCCCGTGGGAAATTGGAGGACCCGTCGGGTGTTTGGAAGTGGTTTCGCGCGATTCAGATGTCAAAATTGGACTCCGGGCGAAGTTTGGATAAGAGTTTACCTCTCCGGTCGCCTTCGAGAATTTTTAGAGTTGGAATTTGGCAAATCGGACTTTAAAAATGGACCCGGCGCGAAAATCGGATCGAGTGGGCTATCCGGGGGCACTCCGTAATTTTCGGATGAGAATTTGGAGAAATGGACATCGTTTTTGGATTCAGCGCGCGAAATCGCTAAGAATGGACTATTTACTTGTTTGTTTTGGAGCCCGGATGTTTTACACGTTTTTCGAGGCGGCGCGGCACATTTCCCGAGGCGAGGCGACGGCGCGGATCCCGAGGTGGCTCAAGGCGCGCAGCTGGCGAGCGTTGGGAACGCGCGCCTGCGCGTGTCAGCGCAGGGGCCGCCACGTGGCAGCCCCCCGTTGGAGGCCCGCGCGGGAGCAGGTGGGCGCGCCCGTGTCACGCGCCCGTGTCCCGCGCCTGCGCGGGCGCGGTGTCACGCGCCCGTGTGGCGCGTGGACTGCGCGCCCGCGTGGCGCGCAGGGGCGCGGCCACGTGGCGGGCGCGCGGTCGCCTGCGCCTGGTGCACCGCTTTGTGCCGTGGACCGGGCGGTTGGAGGGTCCGGATTGGCCGGTGCACCGTGGACCGGTGCACCGTGGACCATCCCCTTTTTCCACCTCTTCTTCTTCTTCTTCTTTCTCCCCCGCACGCCACTTTCTTCCTTTCTTTTCCTTTATTCTTCAACTGAGCGAGAGGGAGGAGGTGGTGGGTTGTGTGGCGTGGCGTCGTGGGCCTCGTGGAGCGTGCGAAGTTCGCCGGCGGAGCGTTTCGGCGGCGGCGGCGCAGTCGGGTAGGCCCCGTGTGCTAATTTTTCGGTGTTTTTAGCACAGTTTTGGGGCGTTCTTTGGACTGTGAATTAACCCCTTGTTCTTATCTGTGTTAGGGACAGTATTTTTACTGTGCTCCGTTTTGCGTGCGGTCCCCCACGCCGTGCACCATTTTGCGTGCGGTCTCCGTTTTGCGTGCGAATTCTGGCACCGTGCTCCATTTTGCGTGCGGACTCCGGCACCGTGCACCGTTTTGCGTGCGAACTCCGTTTTGCGTGCGGACTCCGACACCGTGCACCGTTTTGCGTGCGGACTCCAGCATTATGCACCGTTTTGCGTGCGGACTCCGGCACCGTGCACCATTTTGCGTGCGGACTCCATTTTGCGTGCGGACTCCGGCACCGTGCACCGTTTTGCGTGCGGACTCCGGCACCGTGCACCGTTTTGCGTGCGGACTCCGGTACCGTGCACCGTTTTGCGTGCGGACTCCGGCACCGGACATCATTTTGCGTGCGGATCGCGTGGAGGCCAATTGCAAGTGTCTACGAGCAATTGGTGGCAAATCGAGGTGGGTGGCCTTATCTCCAAGTTTTATGGACTGTACATTAATTCTATTGATGTAGGACTATGCATGATAGTTTATTTCCTTGTGTAGCATGCTAGATTGTTGGAATGGTTATTCCTTTATCATCTGTTAACATAGTTATCTTGGAACTTGACCTAGCACCCCCGTCATATGTTGCATGTGTAACCAGACCAATAGAAAACCTTCACTTGGGCTAGGGTTATTTTATGCTTAGACATCCACACTGTTCTTTCATTCCTGGACATAGTGTTATCCTCGCCCGGGTAGTGGGCCGAGAGGTCGGGACTTGCTTTTAGTGTGGGATGCTTTTGCACTCTTGCTTGGGAGCAGAGTGGAGTCTGGTAGTTGTAGCGGGTTGCTTATCTGTGCCGGGAGGCGTTTGGGTAAACGGTAGTCCCGAGAGGTCTTGTTTCCCTGTTGCACAGTCGTGGGAGAGAGCCGTTGAGTAGACGGTAGTCCCGGGCCGTCGCGTATCTTCCGGTCAGTGTTGTTGGGAACCGTTGGGGTTAACGGTGATCCCGGGTCGTTGAGTTTTGTCCGACCAGTATTGTTGGCCTGAGTTGTGGGTCGTTCCTGGCTGTGGAGTACCTCCAGCCAGTGTGCTTTGTGCTGCGAGCTGTTGGAGAGGCTAGTGTCTCGTGTTTTGTGTGAGCTGATCAGCTGAGTCGTAGAGAGTGCTCCGACTATTGTGCGAGATATTTGGGGATCTTGAGTCCTACCGTTCTGGGAGTGAGCGTGGTTTTTGACTATAGCCTGCTTGTGCCAATTAGTGATACTCTATGCCGCGCCGTTTTCCTCAGTTGGAGTCGCGTCCCTGAGATGCCGCTGTGGATACGATGGGCCTGTTGAGGCAGTTTTGCGCGAGGGGTGAGTTAGTCGGGCAGGACGCCCCACCTAAATCCCGTCCTCATGGGGATGTGTGGTAGTGGGCAGGCGCGTTCCTAGTCGACAGGCGCAGGCTTGACTGGACCCTATGAGGCAGTCAGTTCGATTGGGTCTATTGAGCACCTTGGGTGCGAGTGGTCTCTTTTAATTTCATCTGTTCCACTTTTTGAGTATCTAGATAGAGGTATGGTAGCTGTAGAGTAGCTCCAGCTTTTCTTGTTCAGATTTCATTGCACTGTTATCTTTTACCTCTAGTAGACTTAGTGGGCAGATCGTTGGGCTTGTTGACGGCACCCACTGAGAACTACTGTGGGAAGTAGTTCTCACACCCGTCGTGGTGTCTTTTTCCCCAGGAACTTCTTCTCTTGTTCCTGTTGCTCCAGTTGCTGATCCTTCTGACCGAGGCGAGGGAGTCGCGAGATAGTTCCCTACCCGTCGTTGGAGTGTAGCGGTACCCCTTCAGAGGAGAGCTTCAGTAGATTAGTTTACCTCTTTTTCCTCTGTTGAGTGAGCTTTGTTGTGAGGTATAGAGTTGTACTTTATTTTACAGTTTGAGAGACTGATGTAGTGAGGATATTTGTATTGAGAGCTTGTACACCGATGTATTTTATTGGAGATACCTCCCTTTTGAGTTTTGTATCAGAGGACTTTGTATACGATCGTATTTGGGAGATGGATATTGTATTATTTTCAGTTTTTAGTAGTTTACTTTCCGCTCTGATATCTGTTTACTATAGTTGATTCTTTCTGCAGGTTAGACGCTTCGTCTGTACGGCAGTTTCCGTACAGATGGCGGATCTGTTGGCGAGCCCGGGTCGCAGTTTCGACCCCGGGGCGTGACAGATTAGAGTGGTATCAGAGCCTAGGTTGTAGGTCGTGGTGGACTTAGAAACCCTAGGCTTGTGGTTGGATATTAGGATGACTACGTGAGAGTCGTGACTTTTAGCGAGAGTCCTGATTGAGTTTTTACCTCTCCGAAGAGACGGGATGAGTGTTTGGCATGTTTATATTCCTAAGCGATTATGTTGGCTGCCGACAACATAATACTCTGGAATGGATGACATGTCTTAGACTTTCGCTGGATTGGGCCGTATGGTTGTTGTGTCCTGACGTTTGTTATTGTGCAGCGGATTGCGATACCCCGGAGACGTCGTGTTGTGAAGAGGACACACCCCTCACCTGATGAATACCCCACAGCGGGAGGCAGAACTATCAGAGTCACGCAGCGGAAGCATGGTGGGCCCATAACCCACAGGTCCCAGGATCGAAAACTTCGATAGGCTGAGCCTAGAAGAGCCTAGAATCTGTTCTTGTTTGATTGGGGTTCTAGGCACCGGTCTATCGGGATTTTCGAAATTTTGCCGCGTCAGTCGGTTCTTCTCACCTATGAGTGGGGTGTTATTGTGGGAGCCGTTTGGAGTGACGGCGGTCCCAGCTGAGTGGGTATTTTCCCTGGCTGTGTTACCAGGAGGGCATTTTCCCTGGCTGAGTTACCAGGAGGGCATTTTTTCCTGGCTGAGTTACCAGGAGGGCATTTTTCCCTGGCTGAGTTACCAGGAGGGCATTTTTTCCCTGGCTGTGTTACCAGGAGGGCATTTTCCCTGGCTGAGTTACCAGGAGGGCATTTTTCCCTGGCTGAGTTACCAGGAGGGCATTTTCCCTGGCTGAGTTACCAGGAGGGCATTTTTTTTTCCTGGCTGAGTTACCAGGAGGACACTTTCCACTGGCCGAGCTACCAGATGGATACATTGCCCCTGGCTGAGTTACCAGGTGGGCACATGCCCCTAGCTGAGTTACCAGGTGGGCACATGCCCTGGCTGAGTTACCAGGAGGACACTTTCCACTGGCCGAGCTACCAGATGGATACATTGCCCCTGGCTGAGTTACCAGGTGGGCTCATGCCCCTGGCTGAGTTACCAGGTGGGCACATGCCCTGGCTGAGTTACCAGGAGGACACTTTCCACTGGCCGAGCTACCGGATGGATGCATTGCCCCTGGCTGAGTTACCAGGTGGGCACATGCCCCTGGCTGAGTTACCAGGTGGACACATGCCCTGGCTGAGTTACCAGGAGGACACTTTCCACTGGCCGAGCTACCAGATGGATACATTGCCCCTGGCTGAGTTACCAGGTGGGCACATGCCCCTGGCTGAGTTACCAGGTGGACACATGCCCTGGCTGAGTTACCAGGAGGACACTTTCCACTGGCCGAGCTACCAGATGGATACATTGCCCCTGGCTGAGTTACCAGGTGGGCACATGCCCTGGCTAAGTTACCAGGTTGACACATGCCCTGGTCGAGTTACCAGGAGGACACCTTCCACTGGCCGAGCAACCAGATGGGTACATACCCCTGGCCGGGTTACCAGGTAGGTACATGCCCTGGTCGAGTTACCAGGTGGTTGCTTTACTGAGATTTAGATGGTCTGACAGGACGCCGAGATTTGGTGGCGTCGAGTTCGTCCTGTTGGACTACCAGGAGCTCAGTTGTTGACTTGGAACCAGTTTCGTGCTTTGCTGCTCAGGGCCAATGTTCCTGACAGTGTAAGCAGAAACTGGAAGGGGACCTTAGACTCCTGCAGCAGGGGAGTCGACCTCTTCTGGAGTATGTTCGCGAGTTTTGCGATTGTTGAATGGTGTACCCCATGTCTCCTGGATGAGATCCAGGATGTTGAGCTAGTTGAGAAAGGACTGCAGTGGAATATCTATCACTTGGTGTATTCTCGGCGGGTGCCAACGTTAGATGCAGTGATTGAGCATGCTTAGCGGGTTGACCGAGGATCAGTGATCATGTCAGAGAGGGACGGAGCGCCAGGGACCAACTCCGGGGAGAGGCATCCAGTGCCGCCTGTGTTTGGACAGTCGAATAGATCGAGACCCCCGGGGCCGCCACGATCCCAGTCTGAGGGTCGTGAGTCTCAGAGGAGACAGAGACCAGGAGGTTCTCCGCAGCCGATGTATCAGCAGCAGCAGTGGGATGACTGTGTCCTCGGTGGTGGGCCGCATTTTGCGCCGCAGTGTGACCACAGGCAGGGCATAGATCATGGTCTTGTCCTAAAGCGGGGTCATCAGTCGCTTGGGCAGCTTCGGTTCCTCCTCCTCCGCTCTTCCAGACAGGCGGAGCTTCGACAGGTTATGGCCAGATAGTTAGGGCCACTTCTTCGCGGCTGTCCGACGAACGACCACCCCCGAGCGAGAGCGTCTATGTCACACAGGATGAGGATTCGGGGGCAGCAAGCCACGTGGTGGCAGATACTAATCTTATCTCCCCTTCACGCACTTGAGCGTTAGTTGTTACCGGAGCATCGCATTCATTTCTTCTGTAGGGCATTTGCTTTGTTGTATGGGCAAGAGATAGGACCCTTAGCTTGTGCTCGTGAGGTTCAGATACCTGATCACGTGTTGCACATAGATGGGTGTTATTGGTCCTGCCCAGTGCAGTTGGGGCCCTGGTTTTTGCCTGTTGATCTTTTGGCTCTTCCTCAGCTCCGGGATTTCGAGGTAGTGTTGGGTATAGTACTGTGAGGATCTGAGGCCTTGATGCTTGAGTGATACCACGCCGTTGATACACGGTGGTGATGCCACACCGTTGATACACGGTGATGATGCCACACCGTTGATACACGGTGGTGATGCCACACCGTTGATACACGGTGGTGATGCCACGCCGTTGATACACGGTGGTGATGCCACACCGTTGATACACGGTGATGATGCCACACCGTTGATACACGGTGGTGATGCCACACCGTTGATACACGGTGGTGATGCCACGCCGTTGATACACGGTGGTGATGCCACACCGTTGATACACGGTGCTGATGCCACACCGTTGATACACGGTGGTGATGCCACGCCGTTGATACACGGTGGTGATGCCACACCGTTGATACACGGTGATGATGCCACACCGTTGATACACGGTGGTGATGCCACACCGTTGATACACGGTGGTGATGCCACGCCGTTGATACACGGTGGTGATACCACACCGTTGATACACGGTGGTGATGCCACACCGTTGATACACGGTGGTGATGCCACGCCGTTGATACACGGTGGTGATGCCACGCCGTTGATACACGGAGGGGATGCCACGCCGTTGGTGCACGGTGGTGATGCCACGCCGTTGGTGCACGGCAGTGATGCCACGCCGTTGGTGCACGGCAGTGATGCCACGCCGTTGGTGCACGGCAGTGATGCCACGTTGTAGGTACACAACGGTGAGAGTTTTGTGGATGTTTCGTACTTTGACCGCGAGTTTGGGCATCAGCTTTATGATCGCCTTGTGGGGCAGTTTTCAGTCCCGTTCACCGACGGTTTGGTCCCCGTCATGGTGTTCTTTATTAGTTGAGGGATCGACTTCGACCCGTGGGTCCGTTGGGGTTATGATAGCATGTTGAGCGACCAACTTTGGCATGAGATTGTGCCTTTTGAGGATCCCTTTTGAGGGTAGCCTGCAGTTGTGTTGTCCACTCGAGTGGTTTCGGATCGGGAGGTAACCGAGTGAAGACCCCAGCGTATTGGATTCCCTTCCTTATTGGATTAATATGCGGGTATGCTCGGGTCGTCTTGTTGAGGTTGGCACCATGTTGTGGTTTGGTGCGTGTTACACTTGTGGTTATTTCAGTTTCCCCCAGCCTTTTAGTGGACCCCTTTTGTTTTTCACGTCTCAGCTCAGTAATGATGTGATTTTCCTCGCCCGTGATTTACTTGCCTCTTGAGATCTATGGTTGTTGGAGTACGAGAGACGCCCGTAGCAATTTCTGGCTCGAGAGATGAGAGAATTGCACATCGGGTCATACCGTACTTGTTGTTGTTGTTGCGAAGTAATCACGAGGAGCGAGTGGGGTTTAGGGAGCGGGAGGCGTATTGTTAGATACCTAGCCGTAGTATTCTTGACTCCTGATGGGCTTGAGCTAGTTTCGAGGACGAAACTTTCTTTTAGTGGGGGAGGGTGTGAGGTCCCGGAATCTCCCGCGTAGGGCTTGCTGGTTGTTGAGCAGCTTTTAGTGGCATTTGGGAGTGTTTGTGCGCGTGTCGGGCCCGAGAATTGGATTTGTGGTGCAATTTGGGTTTTAGTTGCATCACTGGAGGCCTGCGTGGTGTGTCGGTAGTGTTTGCGCGCAATTTGGACACAAGTGTTGGACTTTGGGCTTAAAGGAGATCCCGTGGGAAATTGGAGGACCCGTCGGGTGTTTGGAAGTGGTTTCGCGCGATTCAGATGTCAAAATTGGACTCCGGGCGAAGTTTGGATAAGAGTTTACCTCTCCGGTCGCCTTCAGGAATTTTTAGAGTTGGAATTTGCCAAATCGGACTTTAAAAATGGACCCGGCGCGAAAATCGGATCGAGTGGGCCATCCGGGGGCACTCCGTAATTTTCGGTTGAGAATTTTGAGAAATGGACATCGTTTTTGGATTCAGCGCGCGAAATCGCTAAGAATGGACTATTTACTTGTTTGTTTTGGAGCCCGGATGTTTTACACGTTTTTCGAGGCGGCGCGGCACGTTTCCCGAGGCGAGGCGACGGCGCGGATCCCGGGGCGGCTCAAGGTGCGCAGCTGGCGAGCGTTGGGAACGCGCGCCAGCGCGTGTCAGCGCAGGGGCCGCCACGTGGCGGCCCCGCGTTGGAGGCCCGCGCGGGAGCAGGTGGGCGCGCCCGTGTCACGCGCCCGTGTCCCGCGCCTGCGCGGGCGCGGTGTCACGCGCCCGTGTGGCGCGTGGACTGCGCGCCCGCGTGGCGCGCAGGGGGCGCGGCCACGTGGCGGGCGCGCAGTCGCCTGCGCCTGGTGCACCGCTTTGTGCCGTGGACCGGGCGGTTGGAGGGTCCGGATTGGCCGGTGCACCGTGGACCGGTGCACCGTGGACCATCCCCTTTTTCCCCCTCTTCTTCTTCTTCTTCTTTCTCCCCCGCACGCCACTTTCTTCCTTTCTTTTCCTTTCTTCTTCAACCGAGCGAGAGGGAGGAGGTGGTGGGTTGTGTGGCGTGGCGTCGTGGGCCTCGTGGAGCGTGCGAAGTTCGCCGGCGGAGCGTTTCGGCGGCGGCGGCGCAGTCGGGTAGGCCCCGTGTGCTAATTTTTCGGTGTTTTTAGCATAGTTTTGGGGCGTTCTTTGGACTGTGAATTAACCCCTTGTTCTTATTTGTGTTAGGGACAGTATTTTTACTATGCTCCGTTTTGCGTGCGGTCCCCGACGCCGTGCACCGTTTTGCGTGCGGACTCCGTTTTGCTTGCGGATTCTGGCACTGTGCTCTGTTTTGCGTTCGGACTCCGGCACCGTGCACCGTTTTGCGTGCGGACTCCGTTTTGCGTGCGGACTCCGGCATCATGCACCGTTTTGCATGCGGACTCCGGCACCGTGCACCGTTTTGCGTGCGGACTCCGGCACCGTGCACCGTTTTGCGTGCGGACTCTGTTTTGCGTGCGGACTCCGGCACCGTGCACCGTTTTGCGTGCGGACTCTGGCACTGTGCACCGTTTTGCGTGCGGACTCCGGCACCGTGCACCGTTTTGCGTGCGGACTCCTGCAGCGGACATCGTTTTGCGTGCGGATCGCGTGGAGGCCAATTGCAAGTGTCTACGAGCAATTGGTGGCAAATCGAGGTGGGTGGCCTTATCTCCAAGTTTTATGGACTGTACATTAATTCTATTGATGTAGGACTATGCATGATAGTTTATTTCCTTGTGTAGCATGCTAGATTGTTGGAATGGTTATTCCTTTATCATCTGTTAACATAGTTATCTTGGAACTTGACCTAGCACCCCCGTCATATGTTGCATGTGTAACCAGACCAATAGAAAACCTTCACTTGGGCTAGGGTTATTTTATGCTTAGACATCCACACTGTTCTTTCATTCCTGGACATAGTGTTATCCTCGCCCGGGTAGTGGGCCGAGAGGTCGGGACTTGCTTTTAGTGTGGGATGCTTTTGCACTCTTGCTTGGGAGCAGAGTGGAGTCTGGTAGTTGTAGCGGGTTGCTTATCTGTGCCGGAAGGCGTTTGGGTAAACGGTAGTCCCGAGAGGTCTTGTTTCCCTGTTGCACAGTCGTGGGAGAGAGCCGTTGATTAGACGGTAGTCCCGGGCCGTCGCGTATCTTCCGGTCAGTGTTGTTGGGAACCGTTGGGGTTAACGGTGATCCCGGGTCGTTGAGTTTTGTCCGACCAGTATTGTTGGCCTGAGTTGTGGGTCGTTCCTGGCTGTGGAGTACCTCCAGCCAGTGTGCTTTGTGCTGCGAGCTGTTGGAGAGGCTAGTGTCTCGTGTTTTGTGTGAGCTGATCAGCTGAGTCGTAGAGAGTGCTCCGACTATTGTGCGAGATATTTGGGGATCTTGAGTCCTACCGTTCTGGGAGTGAGCGTGGTTTTTGACTATAGCCTGCTTGTGCCAATTAGTGATACTCTATGCCGCGTCGTTTTCCTCAGTTGGAGTCGCGTCCCTGAGATGCCGCTGTGGATATGATGGGCCTGTTGAGGCAGTTTTGCGCGAGGGGTGAGTTAGTCGGGCAGGACGCCCCACGTAAATCCCGTCCTCATGGGGATGTGTGGTAGTGGGCAGGCGCGTTCCTAGTCGACATGCGCAGGCTTGACTGGACCCTATGAGGCAGTCAGTTCGATTGGGTCTATTGAGCACCTTGGGTGCGAGTGGTCTCTTTTAATTTCATCTGTTCCACTTTTTGAGTATCTAGATAGAGGTATGGTAGCTGTAGAGTAGCTCCAGCTTTTCTTGTTCATATTTCATTGCACTGTTATCTTTTACCTCTAGTAGACTTAGTGGGCAGACCGTTGGGCTTGTTGACGGCACCCACTGAGAACTACTGTGGGAAGTAGTTCTCACACCCGTCGTGGTGTCTTTTTCCCCAGGAACTTCTTCTCCTGTTCCTGTTGCTCCAGTTGCTGATCCTTCTGACCGAGGCGAGGGAGTCGCGAGCTAGTTCCCTACCCGTCGTTGGAGTGTAGCGGTACCCCTTCAGAGGAGAGCTTCAGTAGATTAGTTTACCTCTTTTTCCTCTGTTGAGTGACCTTTGTTGTGAGGTATAGAGTTGTACTTTATTTTACAGTTTGAGAGACTGATGTAGTGAGGATATTTGTATTGAGAACTTGTACACCGATGTATTTTATTGGAGATACCTCTCTTTTGAGTTTTGTATCAGAGGACTTTGTATACGATCGTATTTGGGAGATGGATATTGTATTATTTTCAGTTTTTAGTAGTTTACTTTCCGCTCTGATATCTGTTTACTGTAGTTGATTCTTTCTGCAGGTTAGATGCTTCGTCTGTACGGCAGTTTCCGTACAGATGGCGGATCTGTTGGCGAGCCCGGGTCGCAGTTTCGACCCCGGGGCGTGACACGGGGACTCATTACTTGAAAGGAAAAAGTTTGACAAATTCGTTGTGGCGAACAGTTGTTAATGGAATATGCATGCCGGATACTCAGTCAACTAGAAACTCTGTATACTCAAAGGAGCTTCGACCTGAGTACATGTTTCTCAATTTCATTATATGCTACAATATTCTCCCGAACATGCAGATGAAAGTCCTGCGATGGGATCGCATGCTTTTCTTATATCTTTTGGGACATTCGTCGGAGGCAGTGGGTTTGAACATTAATATTCCATACATCATTTGGAATAGGATGGCACGGTATGTTGAACATCCTCATCAAACGGAAAGACTTCCGTTCCCATTAATCATCATGAGAATTTTTAGAAAATTCAAGGTTGATACTCGCTCTTCAAGTTATCAACACAGTTTGGGAATGATTAACGATTCGACAGTTGTAAAGTCTTTGCCAAGACTGCCTGATGACACCCCGACTACTCCACGTAGCAAGAAACCTTCAGTCTCTACTTCAGCAACACCTACAAAGCAAGTACCTACATCCGATGATGAAGCATTTGTGACTTCCATTTATAAAGAACAACAATGACTATCTTTTGAACAGGAACGAATCGCAAAAGAACAGGAGCGTATCTCACAGGAGCTAGAAATAATAATTGCATCTCAAGTCACTTTGACAAAGAAATACAACTCAATCAAGAAGTTGGTAAAAATGATTTTTACGAAGATAGGGTGTACTAGCTCAGAAGACTCAGAATCTGACAATTGATTGTTTCTAACTTTTTGTTTTACAGGTTTTCAGTTTTAGTTCTTACTCTTTTTGAACTTTTCACTCCCTTAATTTTTGTAATTTTGGCTAACTTCAGTGACAAAAAGGGGGAGAGAGACATATGAACAATGTGTTTGTGAGAACTTTGTGAACTTTGGTCACTTTAAACTTGAAAGGTAAGTATGACAACAACTTTGCTTTTTATTATGAATGAATGCCTCAACTAACTATTCGACTAACTATTTGGGCATGTAATATTACTAACAAGTTGTTTGATGACTAACATACTTATGACATTTGGAATTTAATGCTTAGATGATATGTGAATTGCTTTGATTGTTTTTTTTTTCATAGATATGTGATTTTGTAAATGTCATGGTGTGTATAAACTCTATCTCTCTGTTTGATTTTTGAATGTTAAATTCTTGAGTTATCAAACGATTTCTTCTGTCAAGAATTATTTCTTTTACAGAGAGTACAAACGTCTAAGTCTAGAGTATGTTTTAGGAGTTTATCTCATGTATTCATTTTTATTTGGATCATAATTGTAAATTTTTGTTGTATGGTGATAACAACAAAAATATCTTTTTGAATTTCATTGTGTGGATTTTGTTTTGTCACGAAACCGCCAAAGGGGGAGATTGTTAAGGAATTTGTATTGGCGTATTTCGTGAAAGTGTTTAAGACTTGAAGATTGAAGATGAAGATGTTTGGATCATATACCTCAATCTCAAGAAAGAAGAATTCAAAAGGATCAGGTACGTTTAACTAAATAATTTTGGTGATCCGAATACTTCTTATAGTGTAGAAACACTTGGATGAATTTTTAATTGCATAAAAATCAAAAACTGGACATGTAATATGTTCAGGATCCGGATCAGGGCATTCCAGTCCTGTCACGCCCCGGGGTCGAAATTGCGACCCGGGCTCAACAACAGATCTGCCATCTGTACGGAAACTGCCGCACAGACGAAGTGTCTACCCTGCAAGCCAGATCTATAGCTAAACATGTATCATAGCTGAAACCAAAAATCCCTAGCTACAGAAACAATCACTGAACATCTGATATAGATAAAATAATCCTCAAATACAACATCTCTCAGCTGTCAAATAAATAAAAAGCCTCACCAATCACTCAGACTGTCCAGTACAAAAGTGAAAACATAAAATACAGGGTACATCTACCTCTGACTCTCAAAACTGGTAAGGAACTACTCGGCCACGTCCTTACCTCGATCAGCTGTCTACGCGCGAACCAAGTCGGAACAGCTACCTTAGGAACCTGTCACCGCAGCGGGTGTGAGATCTACTACAGAAGGTAGATCTCAGTGGGTACCGTCACCAATATCCACGGTATGCCCACCAAGTCTACTGGAGGTAAACAGATAGGTATGCAGATAGATATATAATGAAAGCAGGAAATGAGTTACAGCTAATATGTCACCACATCATACCCAAAGAAACCTCTACTATGAACCTGCTATGCATACACTCTCACTACTAGATGCCTCAAGTATCATGCTCAAAGGAAATCTCATCTAAGAGCAAGCTATGCACCACTCGCACACGAGGTGCTCCCAAAACCCAAATCTCAATGACTGCCCAAAACTGGCTCAGTCAAGCCCGCGCCTGTCGTCTAGGAACGCTCCTGCCTACTCCACGTGGGGCGTCCTACTGATTACTATGGACGCACCTGCCCACTCTACGTGGGGCGTCCTAAACTGACTACTAGGAACGCTCCTGCCCACCCCCGTGGGGCGTCCTACTGACTACTAGGAACGCACCTGCCCACCCCCGTGGGACGCCCTAGTCTGTCTATCTCAATCATCCTCACGCATCCGGAGCGTAACTCGAGGGGAGCGACCCCACCGAGCTCAAGTATCTCGTCAGCCTCAACTATCTCATAAGCAGCACATGCAGGCTATGATCGTCGATCAATCAGATCGGAACTCAATACCCAGATAACACATCTCAGTCGGGAACCCTCGACGACTCGATCAGGGAATGCCCAAACCCTCTCATAGCTATGTCGGAGAACCCTCGACGACTCAATTTGATAATGCACATCCCATGGCTAAGTCGGGAAACCTCCACGACTCAATCTGCCAGAGCCCAAACTCTCCACTACCAAATCAGAGATACAAACCCATGATCTAGAATAATCCCACGAGGGATCTCAACTCACCTGACACTAGAAACTCATCCCATAGAGCTCTAAAAATCCACTCGGTCCCCCGGCACGAGAACATAAGCATCCTGAACCTACCCAATCTCTCTGGAAGCTCACAATAATTCCAAACTTGTCACGCCTCGGAGGTTCTAAAAGAGCGGAAAACGTATCCCATTTTTTTTTCAAAGGAACCTCGCCTCCGGTGCGCACCAGACCCGCCACATATGCAAATTCACTCCCCAAACGGGCGGAGCTTCCTTTGTATATGTACGGCGTTTCGAGCTCGACAATTACTTTAACCATGCTAACCATTAACAATAACAAGGAGAGACTACACTTAGTCATCCAGCCATATTTGTCATATTTAAACTACTGCATAAACCCATGAGTTTGAAAGTCGGTGTCCACACGACACCCGGTTTTTCCAAAGCATTTTCGAAATCTCTTCTAAGCGGCCACTACACTTGAAAGGATAAATCCACGGGTTTTGAAATTAGTGCCCACACGACACTTGGTTTGAAAATACTTTTGAAACCATGTTTGCGTTTGAAAACGAGCCGCAATCATACATCTTAACATTCACAGATAAGAGAAAATAATCCTACACGAAGTCCTCATTCCAACATCCACAAGAAACCACATGAGTAAATCACAGTTAAACTAACCAAACATTTAAGGAAATAACTAGGAAAATGTAGCATTTACTAGCCACCATGGCTAGGGTCCTCTAACCGATGCCTCACCGTCGTCCCGGTTCCCACTCCTGCTCGGACCTGTCACAGTGTGGGTAGTCAGTGATTGATAAAGTAGAAACACATAAGTAAATGCAATAACTGAAAAGACAAACCGATACACCGGAGCATTTACTTCCCCCTCATGTACCACTAAATCCCTGTCACAAAGCTCACTGGGCACCTACCCCAGATTTGAAATAAGTTGGGCCCCAACCCCAAATACCGTACTCATTTTCTTGGTGCCTCCAATCCCCTCAACTGCCCAAGTAGCAGCCGCCTCTCCTTGAGGGGTCCCCATCATCGCTAGTCGTGGGGTACACGGGTAATCCTTACCATCTTTCCGGAAAAATACACCCTGTGCGGTGGCCAAACCGCCGGTGTGCGTGTAAGCAATATGAGCATATAAACTGCCATGCGACCTCAGCCGCCTTAGTTAGAATATAAAACAGGATTTATATGCAATGGGGTTAGACAGTTTAACAAAACATCTACTTTATCATGCACCATACGCGGGAACGACATTACACCGAAAATAACCAAAGGTACCCACCTCACATTGCGTCGACCGAAACTCCGAAGATTGATTCGCGCCTTCGGATGACACCCGGACCTAAAAGAAAGTCCCCAAAGGGCATAATAGGTAAGATACAACTCTCATAAGGAAACACGACTCCAAAAGCGCGACCAAAAAGACTAAAGACCCGCGATGGTGGCGGCGACGACGGTGGCGACGAAACGGCCCCTCGTACGTCACGCGCGCCGCGTGCCGTGCAGCCGCGCGGGCGCCAACCCAGCACGGCACAAGTGGCGGCCGCGGGGCACCAGCCCCACGCGGCGAAATCGACGCGCCCGCGCGGGCACCTGCCCCGCACGGCGCAAACGACGCGCCCGCGCGGGCCCCACCCCCGCACGGCGGAGACAGCGGCCGCGTGAGCTCCAGCCCCGCGCGGCGCAAGCGACGCGCCCGCGCAGGCTCCAGCCCTGCGCGGCGCGCGCGCGCGCTGGCTGCGCGGGCACAGCGGCGCCGCCGCGCGGGCCCTAGCCCTGCGCGGCACGCCCGTTGGCCGCGGGGGCGCCAGCCCCGCGCGGGCGGCGCTGGCACCAGCCCCCGCGCGCGGCACAGCGACGCCGCCGCGCGGGCACTAGCCCCGCGTGGTGCGCGCGCTGGACGCGCGGCACCGCAGCGCCGCCGCGCGGGCACTTGCCCCGCGCGGCGCGCGCGTTGGCCGCGCGGGCACCAGCCCCGCGCGGCACAGCAGCGCCGCCGCGCGGGCACTAGCCCCGCGCGGTGCGCGCGGGCACCAGCCCCGCGCGGCACAGCGGCGCCGCCGCGCGGGCACTAGCCCCGCGCGGCACTGTTGCGCCGTCGCGCGGGCACTAGCGCCGCACGGCGCGTGCGTTGGCCGCGCGGGCGCCAACCCCGCGCGGCGCGAGCGGCTCGTCCACGCGGGCACTAGCCCCGCGCGGCGCGCGCGTTCCGCGTGCTGTGCGGCCGCAGTGGCGATGCCCTAGGGTTCCCGCGGCGCCGACGGCGATAAACGCAACAAAAACGGCGAAAGACCCAAAACACCAAACCCTGTAACGACGGAAACGTACGAACAACGGTACTAACCTCGATCTATCGGGAACGATGATCCGATCCTGTCCTTCGAGGCGCTGGGGATCCGGATCCGCTCCCTGTAGATGATGGCACCTCGTTCTCCGGCCTCCCGGCATGTCGATCGGGGCGATCAGGTCTCTCCGCTTTCTCCTTCTTTCCTTCTTTTCTCCCTTTTTTTCTCTGGTTAGGGTTTCCTTTTTCTTTTCTTTTTCTCTCTTTTCGAACTAGGGTTTCTTTTGGTTTTCAGCACGCACAAGAGGGAAGGGTTTAAGGAGGCGATCTTTTAAAACTAGGGTTTTCCTTTCGGTATACGGGAAATAAATAAATATTATTATTAATTTATTTCTTTTATTTTCCTTTTTCATATGTACGTACCGTCAAAATCCACAAAGGGTATTTTAATCTCTAATTAATTATTTATTTAATTAATCCTTGGAGATAATTACTTAGAGATAATTCCTTAAAGATAATTCCTTAAAGATAATTCCTTTAAGATAATTCCTTAAAGATAATTCCTTTAAGATAATTCCTTACTTCTCGAAAAGGGTGCATGATCACTTGCACGAATTTCGATGCACATCCCGGTTACCGCGATCCTAACAACCCCGTTCTGGGGGATCCGTAAGTCAGAATCCAGATCCGGTCGCACCGCCCTTCACCGTTTTTCAAGCTCTTTCACAGAAAAATACCCGCTCCTCAAGATTAACAACCTAAGTAAACCCCTTAATCCAATTTCCCATTACTTAAACTTTATTAGCAGGAGGGTAAAACGTTACATGAAAACTGTAATATTACAAAACTATTTTTAAATCTCAGTTTTTATTAAAATCGGTCCGCCGATTTTTAAAACGGTTCAGATGCCAATCGAATGCCAACTAATCATGCAATCTAGTGTGAAATCATTCCTAGATCATGCTAAAAATATCTGGGGCTCATAAATGCCTTTCTATGATTTTCTAGGCAACTATCAGATTTACCAGCTATGCAAATAATAAGCTAAACATGATCAACATGCATACAATAGCTTTAGAAGGCATTCCATACATCTTGAAGAAATTCCAACCCACCTGGAACGCTTTCCGCAGGCAAACGCTGAAGTCGGTGAAGCGCCGCACCGCTCTCTGTCAAAATCTGCCGGAAACGCCCCAAAACCGCGCCGCACGCGCGCACACTGTCACGATCCTCGAAAATATTCCCGGAAGCTCGTACAACCCTCTCGAGTCCTCTACAAAAATCTGCGCGCACTCCGGTCCTCTCCACGGCCGGCTCACAGCACGTGCGCGGCACCTCGGCACCGCGCAAAGAAAATCCACTCCTCAACCCACAGCACAAAAGAGGAGAGTCCCATCCAAAAATCCACTCAAAATCTCAATCTAAAATCATCAAATAAATCCAAGGTTCCAACTCGAAGAATCAGCCGACTTACCTCACATGCGGCCGACGCGCGCGCGGCTCCGTCCAACTCCAAGCAGCAGGAAAACCACAGCTCTTTCCCTCTCAACCTCTCTCACTCTCTTTTCTTCTTCTCTTTTCTTTTCCTTGCTTACTCTCTTTTCCTTTCTTTCTTTCTTTTCTGTCGTGGAGAAGAAGCAGGGCTTGGGAGGGTTCATATATAGACGGAGGAGTGGGGCAATACACTTGGGAGATGAAATTACCGAAAAGCCCTCCATAAAAATCCAACCCTAGTTCGAAATTAGCTTCCTGGACATTGGGTACCGGTACCCATAGTAGGGTACCGGTACTAACCACATTGGTTACGAAACTAGAGCTCGAGTTCCGGAACACAGTGCTCAGTTCCGGAACTCAAGTTCCAGTTCCGAAACTCAAGTTCCAGTTCCGGAACTGAAGCCCCCAAAGCTCAAATCCGAATCTGAAGCTTCCTAATCCTCACCGACAACTCACTTTATGCTCCGGAAGCTTCCGCAACACTCTGAAATCTCCCGAACCCCTCTGTAAACATAAAGTACACATGACCAAAGTTTTTCCCACTCACAAGGCTCAACTGTGGAGTCGGTGTGCCCAATCCGAAATCCGATACTCTTACAAGAGAGATCCTTACTTGGATTCTCTTCTTATTTCTTTTCTCAAGTCCAAAGCGGGTTACAAATAATTACTTAAAACCTTTAATTGCTAACTCCAACTCACTTTTCACCTTCGGGGCCTCCTCATCAAACCAAACCCTCCCGAGCTCCGCGGTAACCTGAAAATACACGAGTTCCAACACTTCCCAGTTTTCTGCGCACAACCGCGGAGTCGGTTCACTATTCAATCCAATACTCTACAAGTACACAATGCCCCAAAATCACTGATTCAACTGGGCTTCCAAGTTTCAACGCCGCTAACTCGCTTTTCTTCCCAAGGGATTCTGCGTCGATCCGGAACAATCAGAACTCATCTGTAAACCCAAATGGAACACGCCCAAGGTGATTTCTCCGCACCACGCCATCTTGCGAGGTCGATGCACTCTACAAAGTCCCGGTACTCTACAAGTCCGGCCCCCGAACATAGGATAGTTCATGCGGAATTTCAGTCCGGACCTCCCCTGGTTCAGTCCGGACCCCGAACATGTTTTTCTGGAAAAGTTTTGTTTAATGACGACAGTCTGGACCCAACTTATTCCAGTCCGGACCGTCGACCCGAAAAATTCCAGATAAGGTAGTTTTTGATTCTTATCATCTTCCAAAGATTTCTAACCTATAAATAAACTCTAATTTCATCTTTTAGAGTAATCCGAAAATAATAAAATGGTAATCCAAAATTAACAGAAAAAATATAGAAAAATCCACATATAGAGAAGAAAGGAAAAACTAGATCTATTCTATGTTTCTTCATCTATATTGATTAATTTGATTCTGGGGTTTCAAAGCTCATATCTCTTGTAGAATCAAATTAATGAATACTTAGATGGTATTTTCGATCTATCTTTGATCTAAGTATCCGACGGATTTTCACCACCAACAAACAATAATTTTGCCAAAAATCGATGCGTGGATTTGCGTGGCCTTGTGGACTCAAGGTGCTACCGTTTCGTGGATTCGAAACGAGGTGCGTTCGTGAATTCGAGACGTACTACTTGGTGGAGACCGTGGATTCAATTGGACGCTGTGGATTTGGCGTTGGACGCAAATCGTGGATTCGAGGCGCGTTGTGGAGCGAGCGGAGAAGATCAATTAGGAGCGTATAGAAAAGGTTGAGTCGTAGGTTTACGGTAAATCACCTTGTACGTGTTTTAATTCTAGTGGATTTCGCCGTGTTATCGGTCCCGTAGTTTTTTACTCATGTGACGGAGTTTTCCACGTAAAATCTCTGCGTGTTATTTACTTTTCCGCATTGGGTTTTTGTTACGCAAAGATTTTGGTGTGTTTATTGTTTACACCTATTCACCCCCCCTCTAGGTGGTTTTTCCCCTATTCAGATCCATATTTAACATAACCCACATGTATAATGCAGAATTTTATCCCCTTAATCATCTAAGTTCATGTTGAAATTCTTGACTTAATTCGCGCAGCGAGCATTGGTTTGGCGATTGCGCCCAATCCGAGTGGCGGATTTTAACGATTTCTATGTCATTGGTTTCCTGAGGAGCCGAGGATTCTACACGCCGAGTTTCAGCTAGATCGGGCATTGGATCGACTACTTTCCAAGTGGGTTGTTTTTGTCTCCAAAACTGGCGGACGATTCTCTAACTCTATTTGTTAGTATGCATGCATGTTTAATGTACAACTTATATGTTTGAGGTGTAAGCATGAGAAATGGTCTAAACTATGTGGAATGAGGCTTACATGATTAATTGTACATGTTATGTGGATTTGAGAACTTGCATGTTGTAATTGTCTTTTAAGTGTGAATGGGAGCTTATATGATGAATATGTTTAGCCTATGCTAGTTGAGAGCATGTTTGAGGAAGATGATGTTCACACTTGCTTTTTAGAGATTATGTTTGATGTAATGTCCACTTTATAATGATTACGCTAGCATCATGTATGATAGAATCACTTGATTGATTATCACTCTTATTAATGATGTTATTGGAACCTTAACTAGCACCTTGTCATATGTTGCATGTGTAAACCAGACTAGTAGAGAATCCTAACTTGGGCTAGTTTATTTATGCTTTACACACTCCCACACAGTGTATTTTCTTTTCCTGGACTTGGAGTGTTCCTCGCCAGGGTAGTGGGCCGAGTTGTCGGGATGTTGTGGGATGCATGTTGCACTCGTGCCTGGGGGCCGAGTGGAGTCTAGTAGTTGTGGTTAGACCAGTGCTAGTTTTTGGGAGCCGTCTGAGTCGACGGTGGGTCCCAGCTGTTGAGTACCTCCAGCCAGTGAGTTAGTGATGTGAGTTGGTTATTGCCGATCTGATTGATCATGGATTTGGATTATAGCCTACATGAGCCAAACGAGCTTGACAGAGATGCGCGGATACTTTCCTCGTTGGGGTCGCTCCCTCGAGTGTCGCTCCGGAGCTAGGCCTGTTACTTATCTTTCGCAGCTTGTCGACGCAGTCCGAGTGGGACCGCCCACGTAAATTCCGTCATAGTGGAGATGTGTGGTAGTGGGTAGGCGTAGGTTTGACTGGACCCTTTGTGGCAATCAATGAGATTGGGTTTACTGTACATATTGATGTCGAGTAGATGTATCATTTTCATCTGTATCACCCATTGAGCATTTAGATAGAGGCATGGTAGCTATAGAGTTATTTCCAACCTTTCCTTTATAGTATATTGCACTGTTATTTATGCCTCTATTAGACTTAGTGGGCAGACCGTTGGTCTTGGTGGCGGTACCCACTGAGAACTACTGTTGGTTGTAGTTCTCACACCCTCTATTGGTGACCATTTTCCAGAGGCATCGACTCTAGTTCCTGCTCCTCCTGTTGCTGCTTCATCTGGCCGAGGTAAGGGTGTCACGCCCCGAGGTCGAAACTGCGACCCGGGCTCGCCAACAGATCCGCCACCTATGCCAAACTGCGCATAGGCGAAGCGTCCTACCTGCAAGAAAAGTGCTACAGCTAACAGATATCAGAGCTATAAGATAAAAACCTGCTGTATAATTAAAATCAACCACTGTACAACTGGAAAAAAAAATAATGCAACAATGTTCACCTCCCAAAAAGAAATGATAATCGTACAATATCCTCAAATACAAAACTCATAGCTCAACAGGGAGGTATCTCCAATAAATACATCAGTGTACAGGCTCTCAATACATATCATCCTCAGTACAACAGTCTCTCAAAAGAGGAAATGAAATAACTAATCTAATGAAGATCTCCTCTGAAGGGGGGTACCGCTACTCTCCAAAGACGGGTAGGGATCTAGCTCGCGACTCCCTTGCCTCGATCAGCAATCGCAGAATCAGCAACACCCGCTAAGACTCTGCAAAACAAAGAAGAGGAAGGAAAAAGGAGGGGGAAAACCCCCAATGGGTGTGAGAACTACACCAAAAAGGGAGTTCTCAGTGGGTACCACCGCCAGGCCCGACGGTCTGCCCACCAAGTCCTCTAGAGACATGAGTTAACCAAAGCAATAAAGACTGAAATGAAGAAGCTGGAGACTCTCAACAGCTACCATGCCTCTATCTAAATGCTCAAATGGGGAAACACTGATAAAGATATGCAACACCCGCACACGAGGTGCTCAATTGACCCAATCGAGCTGACTGCCTCATCGGGTCCAGTCAAACCTGTGCCCACCTACCACCACCTCCCACTGCTGGGCAGGAATTACGTAGGATGTCCAAACGGACTAACTCACTATCGAATAGTGACTCATGCAGGCTATAGTCAAAATCCACGCTCTCTCTCAGAACGGATAGACTCAAGATCACCAAACCTCTCGCACAACGGTCGACAACTCACAACGACTTCGGGACCACCGTCAATCCCCAAACGGTTCCCAACAACACTATCACTGGTCTAAACACAGCTACTAGACTCCGCTCGGCTCCCAGGCACGAGTGCAACAATGAAAACACCTGCCGCATAAACCCAATCAAATTAACCGGTGTAAAACCCGGTACTGCCCGCTCTGCTGTCGAACTCATCTGCGGGAATACTGACCGACTACTGACCGGTACGGTCGCATCCCAAAATAGGTGACAGACCGACTACTGACCGGTATGGTCGCACCCAAAATAAGTAATAGACCGGCCCCTGACCGGCACGGTCGCACACTCCGGAGTGGCACTCGAGGGGAGCGACCCACACGAGTAAAGTATCACTATAACAGTATCATAATATAGCAGGACTGGATCACAACTCTGATCAAAGTGGGAAAGCTCAACCACTAAAGAAGGCCTCGGCCCTCAATCAGCTGCAAAAGTACTCAAATAGTGGAAAACTCCGTCCACTAGAGAAATCTGATACCCAATCTGATGCACAAATAAATATCTGATCAACCGACCAATATCCGCGGTTGCTGCAATACCCAGCCATCTATACCCAGGTCCTATAGCCGACCTCCGATCAACCGCCCAAAGTCCGCGGTCACCGCAAAACCCTGCCAATCGCAATCCAGTACAACCCGTCCCTGACACCAATGTCCTGGCTACACTACCCCAGACCCCTGCTCGCATCCGAGCAACACAGACCGCCTGACTAACAGAGAAAGAGAAAAAGATACATGGTTTCTCCTAAGTCAAGTTCCAAAAGTAGAGCAGCAGTAAAAGATGGCCTAACTACATGTTCATACAAGCATGCTTTTGTCCTCAGAAACGATAAAAGAGGGTGAAACATATAATAGCAAAGCATGCTAAAATGTTCCTACTATGCTGTACCAATCTCACACAAGTAGGCTAATGAATAAACATGTACAATAACCACATGATCTAGGCCATTCTTCAAGCTTTTCCTCTCGATGCTAAATATGGGTTGTACATTAAACATGCATGCTATCAGTCATGGAGGGGTGACATTCCCACAAGTGCACTTACATTCACCAAAACATAAGCATCCATGAAGATCTTATCATTGCCTCATACAGTTACTAATATTAAGCTTACCCACCTGAAGTGCTCAATCCAAGGCAAACCTGGGGTCGGTGAAGAGCGTGGCCACTTGCACGCACAATCCACTGAACCCGTATCCACGGTACATGTCGCGCAAACCTCGGCTCCTAGCAGTGTTCCAACAACACTCGCGAACCGTCCTGCAGAACGGATTCTGAAAAATCCCACAAAAATACTGTCGCGATCGTCGCATCGATACCTTCGAAACGAGTACCTGCACGTCAAATTCCGAGCCCCGTAGGCCGAGTTACAAATTCCACAACACGGGGTGCGCAAAACCACACAGCAACATAACTGTAATCCCATGCACAGATAAGGGGGAAAACATATACCTTCGGGCAAGCCCCAGAAAAATCCAGGAAAAATATTGTGATAATCCTCGCGTTGAGTAGATAAAAAAACTGTACAAGCACGTCTCTATCCAATGCCCGGTTGTGGAGATAAAAATCCGCGAAGACCTTGCTGTCCAGGAAACTCACCAGTAAAACAGGGACTCAGTAAAGCCTCTAAAACTGTGCCAAAAACCCAAATCTAGACGAAACACTCAACACGAAAGTCGAAGATATATCTCTCGTGAATCCAACGCCGCAAAAATCGACCAAAAATACTATCGGAGCAGCTCTGTAGACCTATCAGACCGAAATGCGGCGATAACGGGCCTCGAACAGAAAAATCGTCGCTCCGCGCTACGATGCCAAAAAGGTCGACTCCGCCGGCTTCCAAAAATTCCGGACCTCTTCAAGAAGATGCGCAACATGAATATCTCCAACTTTTCTAAAGGGTCCAAGGGCAGGGGAGCTCGAGAAAGGGGGCAAAAAGCCCCAGCAAGTAGCCTATTTATAGGCCCAGCCCGAAAAAATCTAGATTTTGGACTTTTGGCCCAAAATCGGGCGCCCGGAACTTTCGGGCTGCTACAGTAATGGGCCCGGCCCGTTACTGTTCACGCCCGGAAATTTCCCAGGCCGCCACGTAGCCACCCGAACAGGGTACAGCCGATTGGGCCAACCGAGTTGCGCCACGTGGCAGAAGCCGGAGCCGACGCGTGGCGCCCTCGAGCGGGAAATGCGGGTCAGCGCGCCCACGCCGCGCCAACGCGCGCCCACGCGCGCCTGTCGGGCACGCCGCCCGAGGCCACCAAATCCCATCTCGTGGACTGCGCGCACAAGACCGCACCAACCACGATCTGCCGCGCGTCCACCCCCGGTCCACCGTGCACCCACACCATCCTCGTGGACCGCGCCCACAGCGCCCACCAACCAGGAGCCGCCACGTGGCTAGCGCCCGGGTGCACGCCTCCGCGGTGGACCGCGCGCCTCCGCCGCTGCCGCCGGCGCCTCTCCGGCCGCCGGAACAGTGCCCCAAGACCTCGAAATGCGTGTTTTCGGATCCGAACTTCGAAAAACACAAGTAGGTAGTCCATTTTAATCGTTTTCGCGTGCTGAATCCAAATTTGCTATCCGTTTTGCCAAATTCCAAATCTAAAAATTGCCGAAGGCATCCGGAAAGGTGTTCCTTGGTCCAAACTTCGCGCTGAGTCCAATTTTAATATCCATTGCGCGCGAAACCACTTCTAAACATCCGACGGGGTCATCAGACTACTCTCGTGATCCATTTAACACACCGAGTCCAACACTAGTGTCCAATTGGCGCACAAATTCCACCGACACGCCACATAGGCCTCCAGAAGCTGTAGATGCAACAGTAGTCTAATGGTGGAAATTTCGGGTCCCCACAAAGGGAGTCCCGAGGAAGTACGTTTTTGATCCCTCACATGTAGTGTCCATGGTTTTCGTTCGGTATCACTTTCGTATTCACGATATTTTTCTCGTATTTTCGTTATGCCTTTTTGGTCGGATTTTTATTTCATTATGTAGGGCTCGAAAAGTAGAAAACGGTGGTGCGATCGGCTCTAAATTCCGGTAAACGAAACTCCCGATGTAATATTTCTAAGTTTAATATAAAAGAGTGTTTAGAACACACATTTCGGCTTTTGGGTGCTTGAAAATTTGTGCCAACGTACGATGAGATTTTTGAAGGGTTTGGAATGCAAATCAAGGGAGAAACGGTTAAATCAAAATATTTGATTTGTTACAAAAAGATTTGATTTGTTACAAAAGTTAGGAAGTGGTTATAATTGTTTCAAAATCTCTGATAAATAGTAGAACTGGGGATCGGTTTCTACTTTACACATCAAAGAGAGAGAGAGAGAGATGAGAAAACCCTAGTTTTCGGTAATTGTAACGAAAAGAGAACATCGTCTTTTTCCTCGAAGGGTTCATCAGAGATCGGGATCGAAAATTGGCATCATCGTGGGGCAACAGAGGAGGGAGCACCGGCATCGCGGGAGACCGGAGAACGGAGGACGGAGCCAAGCATCATACCGTCACCCTCACCGACTAGAAGGTATGTTTTGAGCTTTTCGTTATCTCTTGTAGAGATTTGTTAGGGTTTTTAATATTCTTGTCGGGTTTCTTTGAGGTGTCGATCGAAACGGGGATTTGATGCGAAATTGGGGTCAACACCGTCAAGGTGGACGGGAGGTCGCCGTCACCGTTGATGTTAACGGGATGTCGCCATCGCCGTCGATGTAAAATTGGGAAGCCGCCGCCGCCGTCGTCAAAGACGGGAGGCCGCCGCCGCCAATTGGATGCTTATCGAGCCTTGATTGGATGCTTATCGAGCCTTGACGAAGTTGATGCAAAGCACCGCCACTTGGGACGCCGCCACGCAAGGTGAGCCGCACGGGCCGCCAGCCAGGAGTGCCGCTCGCGCAGGAGGCACCCGCGCAAGAGCGAGCCTCGTGGGAGGCACCCGCGCGGAGCGCATGCCGCGCGGGGCACTACTGCGTGGGGCGCCGCCCACGCGGAGCGCACACAGCGTGGGGGCGCCTCCTGCGCGGAGCGCACACAGCGTGGGGCACCGCCCATGCGGGGGCAACGCCGCGCGGGGCGCCGCCTGCGCGGGGCTCTGGCCGCGCGGAGCGCCACGCGCGGGGGACCTCCGCGGCAGCACCGGTGCGGCAGCATGCCGCGCGGGGCGCCGCCCGCATAGGGCACTACCGCTGTGATGACCTGGATCTCTGCAGAGCTATGGTGGAGTCATTGGTGACATCTGGGGAGCCTGTACTGTGCGTTGGAGGTGTTTGTGCACCAATTGGACACAAGTGGCGGACTTCGGGCTTATTGGATCACGTGGGTGATCGGTGGACTCCGTCGGATCTTTAGAAGTGGTTCCGCGCGAAGCGGATATTAAAAATGGACTCAGCGCGAAGTTTGGACTAAGGAACACCTTTCCGGATGCCTTCGGCAATTTTTAGAGTTGGAATTTGGCAAAATGGACATCAAATTCGGATTCAGTGCGCGAAAACGGTTAAAATGGACTACCCACTTGTGATTTTTGATTACCGATCACTGTTCATGCCGGAACAGTGTTTCCGGCCGCCGGCGGGCAGCGGCGGCGGCGGCTGGCAGCGGCGGAGCACGGCGGACGGGCTCGGGCAGGCGGCGGAGCTGCCGCGGGCAGCGCGCGGGCGCGGGCAGCGCGCGGGCGCGGGCAGCGCGCGGGCGCGGACAGCGCGCGGGCAGGCGCGCGGTCCACGGGCCGTCGTGCACCAGGGGTAGGACACGTGGCATGTTGAGATTGGTCGGTGCAGTGGACTTGGATCATGGAGCTGGCGGGCGCGGTGCATAGACCGGTCTGGACACGTGGCGTCTTGCGGTTGGTGGGCTCACGAAGGCTGGGTCCACGGAGGTGCACCGGGGTGCCTCGGGATTCGCGCCTGGCAGGGGGCGCAGGCGGCGGGCGCAGGCGCACATGGGCGCGTTGACGCGCGGTTCCCGCGCGTGGGCCGCCACGTGTCGACCTTCCGCGTGGGCCACGCGGCGGGGCGTGAGCGGGGGGTTCGGCTGTTGCCTGTTCGCGGGGCAACGTGGAGGCCCAGGAGCGATTCGGGCGCGCACAGTGTTGGGCCAGGCCCAACACTGTAGCCGCCCGAAATCCCGAGCGCCCGGAAAAAGGGACATGTCGGGTATTTGTTGATTTGTTTTTCCAGCCTATAAATAGGCCCCTGTTCAGCAGTGAAGAACTCTTTCTCAGTGCGGATTTTTGCAGTGCCACCCTCACGAGATTTCTTCATCTCCCAGAGCCGGATCCATCTGCAGATTCCTGGATTTTTCTACGGCACGCATCCCAAGGTTTGCATTTTTACGGCGCGGCGCGACGCTCGTTCGTTTGTGATCTTCTTCATCACGTTTTGGTGCGAGGACTCCCCCGGCTTACTCCGACCTTCGATTGAGGCGATTCTTGCGCCGTTGGACTCACGACAGGTAGGGCTTTGATCTTCGTGTTTTGAGCTCCTCCTCATTTCGAGTTTATCTTGGAGTTCCCTGAGCTTCCATTTGACCCTTTTTCTTGGGCGGAGTTTTGGACAGCACTGTGGTATTTTGGCCATTTCTTTGCGCATAGGCATCGGATTGGGGTGATTCAAAAGACGTTTTGCATCTACACATCACGAGGAATATCCCCAAATTTTCTTGGAATTTTATGAATATTTTTCGAAGGTGAGAAATCACTATTTACAGGAATTAGTGCTACAGTTTTTGAGAGCAGTTTATTTCGGGGTGGTTCCCTTGTCGGATTTGTTTCTCAGTGTAGGAAACTCAGATTTGAGTGTGCAGATACTTGTTTCGACGGGTTCGTCGCGAGGATCGTGACAGTATTTTTCTTGGATTTTTTCGAGTATTTTTCGCAGGTGAAAACAGGAAAACTGTGGACTGTTGTATTTGGGACAGATTTTGTGTGAGCATTGTTTGTTATTTATGTATGTTCTTTTGGGAATTTTGTACAGTGATCGCGGCGGCTTATCGGTTTGGCCGAGAGCACTATTTGGACTTGGAATTAGCGATCGAGGTGGGTGGTTGTTGTTTACCTCTATTTTGACATGCTCACTAGGAATATTAGAGTGATCCCTTTATTTGGACATGCATGCTTAAGTAATATAAAATTGTGAGCCTATCATATGGAAAATACTATTGTGGATATCTGATAGTGGTTGGGACTTATACATGTTGGTATGGATGGAATGTTAGCGTTTAACCTTGCATGTGGATTGGAATATTTATTTTGGACTATATGATTATCCTGTTAGTGGTTGGTGCTATTTGAGGATTTTATGACATGCATAGGTGGATAGTGATGCTTTATTATGGAACATGGATTATAGACATGGGTGGTTGGATAATGTTTTAGCGTGATGGTTATATCTATGCGGAGCTATTAATTGTTACACATGTGGAACCACTATTGGTCACCTTTTCCTTTATTTCCTTGAGAACACTTGCATGCTTGTTTGGACATCTAGAGAGGCCATCTTTTATTGCTACACTTTCATGCTGAAACTTGACTTAGGAGAAACCTTGTTTGTTTCTTTTCTCCTTTCGTTAGTCAGGTGGTATTTGTTGCTCGGGTTTGAGCAGGGGTTTGGGATAGTGTAGCCGGGGCCTGAATTATGGATTATGGGTTTTGGCGGCGACCGCGGATATTGGGCGGTTGACCGGATGTCGGTTACAGGACATCGGTGATAGGGCATGATTATGGACTAGAGGGCTTTGTGGCAACCGCGGATAGTAGGCGGTTGACCAGATGTCCGATGTGGGACATGATTGTGATTGTGGGTTATTCCGGCGACCGCGGATATTGGGCGGTTGACGGGAGGTCGGTTGTTAGACCTGGTCGTGGATTGTGGGGTATTACGGCAATCGCGGATATTGGGCGATTGACCGGATGGTTACTCTTGCATCTGATTGGGAATCAGTTTTCTTTTAGTGGAGGGTTGTGTTCCACTGGGGCTTTATAGTTGTGATCCAATCCTGCTTTTATCACACCGGCGCGGTTATTGCCCGGTGATGCTTTTATCACACCGGCACGGTTATTGCCCGGTGATGCTTTCCTCGTGTGGGTCGCTCCCCTCGAGATCCCCTCCGGAGGCCGGGGCCAGACAGTTATGGACAGTTTTGCTATCACATCGGCGCGGCTTATTTGCCTGACGATGAGGGCGGCAGTAGGAATTTTGCTATCACATCGGCGCGGCTTATTTGCCCGATGATGAGGGCGGTACAAATTGGGTTCATCTGGGACGGTTGGTTATTGCTGCATACGGTTATTCCAGTCTAGGACTGTATTTTAGAGGCATAATAGTGGTAGATTTCCCTTTTTCAGCGGTTTCATTTCTTACCACTCTTCTTTCCTTTTTGCCTCTGGTAGACCTAGTGGGTGTGTCAGAGTTTGATGTTTTACCCACTAGGGGAGGCTACTGGTTTACTAGTAGTTCTCACCCCCAATCTTCTTTCCTCTTTTTCTTCTTCCTTGTTTTGCAGTGTCTTCTGCGGGTGCTCCTGGGCTTTCAGCGGCGGGTCGAGGAGAGAGGACGGCTGAGTAGGTCGATCTCGAGGCAGGATGAGCGAGTTAGGAGGAGAGAGGACGGTTGGTGTACCCAGGTTTCCTCAGACGGTTGTACTTTTACATTTGGGACTGGCTTTTGCCAGCAGGTTGTATTTATTTTGGTGGGCTGGGAGAGACAGATGTATCATTTATACAGATGTATTGTATTTTATTTCCAGCTTCAGTCTGAGATGTATTAGTTTAAGTTCAGCTCTGTTTTTATTGCTCTTTTATTATTATCTCTTATATCTGAGCAGGTTTGGCGCTTCGTGTACACGGGAAATACCGTGTGCACGGCGGATCTGTAGACGGGCCCGGGTTCTGGTTTACACCCGGGGCGTGACAACCGCGTGGGGTGCTACCCGCGCGGAGCGCACACCGCGCGAGGCGCCGCCCGCGTGAGGGCAATGCCGCGCGGTGCGCCGCCCACGCAGGGCAAAGCTGCGCTGGGCGCGGTCGACGCGGACCTCCGCGAAAGCACCGGTGCGGGAGCATGCCTGTGGTGACCCGGATCTTTGCAGGGCTTCTACAGTGTGACCAGCAGCTTCTGGAAGCCTACGTGGCATGTCGGCGGTGTTCGCGCGCCAGTTTGGACACAAGAGTTGGACTCGGGGCTTAAAATGGATCTCGTAGGTAATCGGGGGACCCCATCGGATGTTTAGAAGAGTTTACGCGCGGAGTGGATATCGAATTTAGGCTCGGCGCGGAATTCGGATTAAAAATACCTTTCCGGGAGCCTCCGGCAAATTATAGGATTGGAATTTGGCAAAATGGACGTCGTTTTTGGAATCAGCGCGCGAAAACGGTCAAGATGGGCTATTTGCTTGATGTTTTTGGGTTGGCGGTTACTGTTCATGCCGGAACAGTACCTCCGGCAGTCGCCGGCGGCGGCGGGCGGCGCCGGCGGGCGGCGGCGCGGCCTCGGGCAGGCGGCACGCGACGGCACACGGCGCGGGCAGGGCGCGGGCAGGCGCCCGGGCGCGCGGGCAGGCGCGCGGTCCACCGCGAAGGTCGTGTACCGGGGGGGCGGGCCACGTGGCGCTCTCCGGTTGGCCGGTGCAGCAGGCGCGGTCCACTGAATTTGGGCCCGGGTGCACGGTAGACCGGGTGGACACGTGGCGTGAGGTAGTTGGTCCGGTGTTGTGCTCCCGGTCCACGCAATCGGTGGAGTTGTTGACCGGGGCTGGTGGCCGTACGGCGGGGCAGGTGGCCGTACGGGCCCGGGTCAGCCGCGACGTGCGCGGTCCACGGCGCGACGTGCGCGGTGCACGGGTTGCCGGGCCACGGGTCGCGTCGTCATTTGCGGGCGCAGGTGCACCGGGTGCAGTGGGGCCAGGGGGAGTAGTGGACTGGGCTGTGTGGTGGACCGGGCCGCACTGTGCGCGCCCGAAACTTGGCGGGCCGGGCCGCACTGTGCGCGCCCGAATTCGGGCGGACCGGACCGGGCGCCCGGAAGTTGGGACAATATGGGAATTTTCCCAATTGTTTTCTTCAGCCTATAAATAGGCAGCCCGAGCCCTCTTTTCTGCTCTTTTTCTCTCAGCCCTTGCAAGATCTCCCCGAGCTCCCTTCTTGGAAGATTTTCATCTTCAAGTCATTGATCTTCCTGCAGAGTTTTGGGATTTTTGGGAGCACGCATCCGGAGGTTCCCCATTTTACGGTGCGGCGCGATGTTGCTTTCTAGTGTTCTTCTTCGGCGCAGCGACAGTGTTTTAGCTCCCCTGGGCTACCCCGAGATCATTTTGCTGTGATTCTTGCGCCGGCAGACTCCTAAGAGGTAGGACTTCATCTTTCGTTTTGGTCGCACTTTCCCGTTCGAGATTTTGGCACGGATCCCGAGGCAAACTGTAACCCTATTTTCTGTGTGGACTTTCTTGACAGCAGCGGGGTATTTTGGCCATATCATTGCGTACGAGCGTCAGCCGGAAACAAGCTTATACAACTTTTTCATCTACTAATCGCAAGGAACGCGCTCGTATTTTTCTTGGATTTTTCTGAGATTTCATCAGAGGTGAAAATTACTGTTTTCTCAGTGAATAGTGTACAGTTTTAACACAGATTTTTGTATGAGTGTACCCCCTTGCCGAATTTTTATCTTGACATACCGAACTCCGATTTGGGCGTGCAAGGTACCGTTTCGAAGCTATCGACGCAAGGATTGCTGTGATATTTTTATTGGAATTTTTTGAGCACTATCTGCAGGTGATAATTTAACAGTTCAGAATTCGAGGTTGTATGTGGTTTTATGTGCTGTAATTGGGAGCCTAGTATAATTAGTGGACTTTGTATTGTGCCAGGAGAGTTACGGGTGAGCTGAACTTATTGGAGCAAGGGATTAGAGTTATTTGGTGTTTTCAGCTGTTGGGCTTTGGACAGTCAGCTTTTCAGGTGTGTGCCTTATTCCCGGAACCGATGGACGGTTCTCTAAATTTTCATATGTTAGCATTGCATGCAGGTGAATGGTACAATAACTGGGATTGATCGGTAAGTTTAACAATGAGGATTTTATGGAAATTGCAAGTGAATTATTCACAGTATGACAATGGTATTAATCAAATAGTCATGTTGATGATTAGTGGAAGCTTATCTAAGGCAAGGATACCCTATATGATTAATTATCATGCCATATTAGCACATAACCTTTTATGAGGATGGTTTATGCATTGGGATAGGATTATGTAGTTATGTGCAGGTTCTACTCTGAGGAGCCATTCTGGATTGAGAATTATGGACAGGTATGGTCATTGATAATTTTGGCATGAGGTTTATTTTCTTTATTCTTCTTGAGGACAAATGCATGCTTGTATGGACATATGTGTATGGACATATAGTTAGGCCATCTTTTACTGCTGCACTACATATTGGAATTTGACTTAGGAGAAACCATGATTGCTTTCTTTCTCCTTTTTATTTAGACTTTTGAGTCATGTTGCTCGGGTTCGAGCAGAGGTTTGGAATAGTGTAGCTGGGACCTTCGGGTCAGAGACAGGGTGTGCTTGATGTTGGATTGTGAGTTATTGCGGCAACCGCGGACAGTAGGCGGTTGACCGGATCCTGATTATTTTACCCAATTGTGGGTTGTGGGTTATTGCGGTGACCGCGGACTTTGGGTGGTTGACCGGATGTTGACTATTGCATCATATTGGGTATCAGATTTGTTCTAGTGGATGGTGTTTTCCACTTTTTGAGTACTATTGCATCAGATCGGGGTTTTGTTAGTGGACGGAGTTCCCACTTTGATCATAGTCTTGATCCAGTCCTGCTATTATGAGACTGTGGTTACAGAGATACTCGATACAGTGATGCTTGATACAGTGATACTTTACTCGTGTGGGTCGCTCCCCTCGAGTGCCACTCCGGAGTAGGCTTTCCACGGTGTGAGCGCCGGGCACCAGGCGGGGTTCTTGAGTTCGACAGCAGAGCAGGCAGTACCAGTGATTACTGGTCTATCGATTGGGTTTATTCAGGCAGATACTTTTTGTTACACTCGTGCCTGGGGGACCGAGTGGAGTCTAGTAGCTGTGTTTAGACCAGTGCTAGTATTGTTGGGAACCGTTCGGGGTTTGACGGTGGTCCCGTGGTCGTTGTGAGTTCTTTGACCATTGTGTGAGAGGTTGAGCATCTTGAGTCTATCCGTTTTGAGAGAGAGAGCTTGGATTATGACTATAGCCTGCATGAGCCACTACTCAATAGCGAGTTAGTCCGTTTGGACGCCCTACGTAATTCCTGCCCGTCAGCGGGAGGTGGTTGTAGGTGGGCGCAGGTTTGACTGGACCTAATGTGGCAGTCAGCTCGATTGGGTCGATTGAGCACCTCGTGTGCGAGTATTGCATACATTTATCAGAGTTTCCCCATTTGAGCATTCAGATAGAGGCATGGTAGCTGTAGAGTGTCTTCTGCTTCTTCTTTAAGTTTTACTGCATTAGTTATCTTTTGCCTCCAGTGGTCTTGGTGGGCAGATCGTCGGGCCTAGTGGCGATACCCACTGAGAACTCCCTTTTTGCGTAGTTCTCACGCCCGTTGGGGGTTTTCCCCCTTTTTGTCCTTTCTCCCATTTGTTTTGCAGAGTCTTGGCGGGTGTTGCCGTTCTGTGGTTGCTGTGCGTGGTGAGGGAGTAGCGAGCTAGATCCAGACCCATCTTTGGAGAGTAGCGGTACCCCCTTTGGAGGAGATCTTCAGTATAGTCGGTAGATTGGTATTTATTTCCTCTTTTGAGAGACTGATGTAGTGAGGATATGATGTATTGAGAGCTTGTACACTGATGTTTTATTTGAGATATCTCTCTGTTGAGCTATGAGTTTTGTACTCGAGGTTATTATATGATCATCATTTTTGGGAGATGGACCATGTTGTTTTATCTTCAGTTGTACAGTGGTTGATTTTATTCTACAGCAGTTTTATCTTTTAGCTCTGATATCTGTTAGCTGTAGCTCTTTTTGCAGGTAGGACGCTTCGCCTATGCGGGTTTGGCATAGGTGGCGGATCTGTTGGCGAGCCCGGGTCGCAGTTTTGACCCCGAGGCGTGACAGATTAGGTGGTATCAGAGCCTAGGTTGTAGGTCGTGGTGGACTTAGAAATCCTAGGCTTGTCGTTGGACCCTAGGATGACTTCGTGAGAGTCGTGATTTGTAGCGAGAGTCCTGATTGAGTTTTACACCTCTCCCGAGGGACGGGATGAGTGATTGGCATGTTTATTCTCCTAAGTAGTTATGTTGGCTGCAGACAACATAACGCTATGGAATGGGTGACATGCTCTAGACTTTCGCTGGATTGGGTCGAGCGTTGTTGTGTGCTGATTTGTGGTTTCGTCGTGGCGAGCGGTGTCTCCCCGACGCTGGGTTTGGGACCCTTGTGCATCCTGTCATGGCAGTTGAGCTTGAGCGGTTGGTTTTGGGCCGGATACCCGGATTGAGGTCAGAGAACTCCGGACCCAGATGACAGGATTGTCAGAGGCATATCAGCGGCAGAGCGAGCAGCTAGTTTGGTGACGCAGTTGTCAGAGCAGTGGGCAGCCCGACAGTACTTTTCTTCTGAGACCACCAGGATGTAGTATCCTCAGCGGCAGGGACTTCTGTAGTGCCAATAGAGCGAGTGGCCCCCTCCGTGCCAATGTTTAGTGCCAAGGCACTGAGGTAGGGTGGATGGTTGACAGCAGAGGAGCTGTGGGGCATGTTTGATTAAGTGAGCCAGATTTGGCAGATGAACCACCCCGACTCGTAAGATTGAGCTCGGAGCCTTTGGAGGCAGAGTCGTGGTTGGGGGTGATGGAGTGATCAATTGAGAGCCTCCCTGTGCTAGAGAGTTTATGCAGTTTTTGAACTGGCGCTCCAGGTTTCGAGGGACGAGGCACATAGGATAAGTGAGATTGGGAGTGGATTGCGCCAGGATACTCCTTAGTTTCTTTTCGGTCCCTCCTGTTCGGGTTTTGGACTGTGGATGCCTCGCCGGAGTACGCATTGTGTTTGGAGCCGGACACTGCAGTTCCTTGGACGGGGATCTGCCGCTAGAGGCGAGTTTTGGAGGGAGGCGCTTGGCGCTAGGTGATGGAGGACAGATCGGCAGGCAGAGGCATTTTCGTTTTGCTTTCCTGGGTGGTGGATATCCTTGTGGATGGTTAATGTAAAGCTTACCCAAGGGGGATGTTACCCTGTGTGATTGATAACTGGCATGTTTGGGGTGCAATATATGTGATTGAGGGGTGAGCTTAGTAAGGATAATTGTATAAGGAATTGCATGAATCAATCGTGCTTGGTCGTATGACGATGATACCCAAGTGGATTTCTGAGACGTCAGGGGTTGGGTGGACCCCGATGACAGCAACAGCCATTTTATCAGAGTGGCGCAGCGGTAGCGTGGATTCGTTGTTTGCGAGAGACCACGTTCGGCATCTCAGTGTGAGCATGGACAGAGGTCGTGCTCCCTTTGTGATTGGTCTAGATATTTTGGCAGGCTGAGCGACGACCACTTGCATCGAGCGGATGAATCTGTGCCGCCCGGTTGGAGGGCGCCACGGTAGTGGATTGAGTTGTCGCAGGTGCGATTTCTTCACAGCAGTCGGAGTTAGGACATGTTGCGTTCCTGCATGGGCTAGAGGTAGAGTCGTTACCACATGCACTTGAGGTACTGGTTACTGTTGGCATTGTGCAAGTGGAGGAGGCTTGTGGATCATGTCCAGTGCAGCAGAGGCCGTAAGTTATGCCGGCAGACTTAATGGTTTTTACGGCAGCTCAGTGTTTTGACCCAGTGCTTGGGATCGGTTGACATAGTGCCACAGGATGTTTGACTGCTGAGAGAAAGGACTTTGACTTTCTGCGAGGCAGATAATGGAAGGCATTTTGTTTGTTGAGACTATTTGAGCACACAGGTTACAGCGTCCGTGTGAGAGGTGCCTACGGCGGCAGCGGGACTTAAGGATGTCCCTATTGCCCATGAAATCCCGGGTGTGAGTCCACCTAAGCCGATGATTAGGCCGCCAGAAAGGAAGATTAAGATTGCGATTGACGTGATTCTGGAAACCGCGCCAACTTCAATAGCCCCTCTTTGGATATCGCCTTTAGAGCTGCGAGAGTTGATTCCTTAGGTGCGTGGATTTGATGGATAGAGGGTCTGTTTGACCTAGTGCCACGTCGTTGATACACGACGGTGAGAGCCCTTTGGGATTGGAGTCCAGGCAAGTCCAGGTATTATTTAGAACCTTTTGAAGGAGCTATATTCCGGCAGTTATTGTATGATGCCTGCGCCAATTTGGAATTTCAGCTGAGAGCTTTGTCGAGATGGTGTTCAGGACACGGTAGGGGCAATATGAGTACAGTGAGGCCAATGGAATGACTTATGCCTTGTTGCCTCTAGATTGAGGAATTTTGTATTTCTGTTGGCCTTGAACGGTTGGTTAGCGGCATCCTCCAGGGATATTTTGATTTTACCCCCCTCCCTGAGTGATTTAGAGCTTGTGCAGCATTTGTATATGGTGTGACAAGGTCTGTGGGGAAGAAGCTTTTTGCCAAGTCGTTGTGGTGCAAGTTTTAGCTTCGAGAGCATATCTTCCTGGATTGCTTATTCTAGCCGAAGGGGCGGCGGTGGGAATTCGGCCAAAGTGGATGCTATTTAAGACTGGCCGAGATCGACGGTCATTGTTGGGGTGAGGAGTTTTTGGACTGGATAGTGCCAGCAGAGCTTGATGACCGGGTGATGAGATTGGTACCAGCGCCGATTCTAACCTAGCCAGTGGTGGGAGATGGATTTGTGAGTTTTTGTGATACCTCCCTTAGGGGCTGAAGAGCTACCATTGGATTTTTGTTGAGCATCCAATATCACCTTGACTGAGCTACTGTGGTGGCGGATACCTGGAGCGGAAGAGCTTTTGGGAGTCGAGTTTGGCGGTTCCTTAGCTGGCGCTGTGTGGGGCCATCCTTGTGTGCAGGGTTTGAGTTGAGTCCCTGAGGATCCCTTTTGATGAGAGGCTGCGGCTGAGCAATCCACTTAGGTGGTTGAGTTTTGAGGGCGACCGAGTGTGAACCCCTGCCTGTTTGGGCCCCTTTTCTGTGCAGGTGTTTGTGTGGATGTGATTCGGGTCGCTTTGGTTGATCTGGCTCTTGGGAGTGATTTTAGAGCGTGTTACTCAGGCTGTTCGTTCCTTTCCCCCAGTCTTTTGTTGGAGTTTGGAGGTTTTTCTGCGTCTCAGCTCAAGAGTGTTATGTTTTGGACCCCTCGCCCGTGATTGACTCGTTCCTTTTGGGGTCTGTGAGAGTTTGGAGTACGAGGGACGCCCGTTGCGAATTCCGACTCGTGAGGTGAGGGAATTGCGCAATCGGGCTATGCCGTACTGGTTGTTGCTGTTGTTGTTGCTGAGGAGTAATCACGGGGAGTGATAGGTGACTTGGGAGCTGGAGGCGGCGGTGTTGAATATTGACCCCTGGTTTCTGAGACTCCTTGGTAGTTGCCTTAGTTTCGAGGACGAAACTTTCTTCTAGTGGGGGAGGATGTGGTGACCCGGATCTTTGCAGGGCTTCTACAGTGTGACCAGCAGCTTCTGGAAGCCTACGTGGCATGTCGGCGGTGTTCGCGCGCCAGTTTGGACACAAGAGTTGGACTCGGGGCTTAAAATGGATCTCGTAGGTAATCGGGGGACCCCATCGGATGTTTAGAAGAGTTTACGCGCGGAGTGGATATCGAATTTAGGCTCGGCGCGTAATTCGGATTAAAAATACCTTTCCGGGAGCCTCCGACAAATTATAGGATTGGAATTTGGCAAAATGGACGTCGTTTTTGGAATCAGCGCGCGAAAACGGTCAAGATGGGCTATTTGCTTGATGTTTTTGGGTTGGCGGTTACTGTTCATGCCGGAACAGTACCTCCGGCAGTCGCCGGCGGCGGCGGGCGGCGCCGGCGGGCGGCGGCGCGGGCTCGGGCAGGCGGCACGCGACGGCACGCGGCGCGGGCAGGGCGCGGGCAGGCGCCCGGGCGCGCGGGGAGGCGCGCGGTCCACCGCGGAGGTCGTGCACCGGGGGGCGGGCCACGTGGCGCTCTCCGGTTGGCCGGTGCAGCAGGCACGGTCCACTGAATTTGGGCCCGGGTGCACGGTAGACCGGGTGGACACGTGGCGTGAGGTAGTTGGTCCGGTGTTGTGCTCCCGGTCCACGCAATCGGTGGAGTTGTTGACCGGGGCTGGTGACCGTACGGCGGGGCAGGTGGCCGTACGGGCCCGGGTCAGCCGCGACGTGCGCGGTCCACGGCGCGACGTGCGCGGTGCATGGGTTGCCGGGCCACGTGTCGCGTCGCCATTTGCGGGCGCAGGTGCATCGGGTGCAGTGGGGCCCGGGGGAGTAGTGGACTGGGCTGTGTGGTGGACCGGGCCGCACTGTGCGAGCCCGAAACTTGGCGGGCCGGGCCGCACTGTGCGCGCCCGAATTCGGGCGGACCGGACCGGGCGCCCGGAAGTTGGGACAAGATGGGAATTTTCCCAATTGTTTTCTTCAGCCTATAAATAGGCAGCCCGAGCCCTCTTTTCTGCTCTTTTTCTGTCAGCCCTTGCAAGATCTCCCCGAGGTCCCTTCTTGGAAGATTTTCATCTTCAAGTCCTTGATCTTCCTGCAGAGTTTTGGGATTTTTGGGAGCACGCATCCCGAGGTTCCCCATTTTACGATGCGGCGCGATGTTGCTTTCTAGTGTTCTTCTTCGGCGCAACGACAGTGTTTTAGCTCCCCTGGGCTACCCCGAGATCATTTTGCTGTGATTCTTGCGCCGGCAGACTCCTAAGAGGTAGGACTTCATCTTTCGTTTTGGTCGCACTTTCCCGTTCGAGGTTTTGGCATGGATCCCGAGGCAAACTATAACCCCATTTTCTGTGTGGACTTCCTTGACAGCAGCGGGGTATTTTGGCCATATCATTGCGTACGAGCGTCAGCCGGAAACGAGCTTATACAACTTTTTCATCTACTGATCGCAAGGAACGCGCTCGTATTTTTCTTGGATTTTTCTGAGATTTCATCAGAGGTGAAAATTACTGTTTTCTCAGTGAACAGTGTACAGTTTTAACACAGATTTTTGTATGAGTGTACCCCCTTGCCGAATTTTTATCTTGACTTACCGAACTCCGATTTGGGCGTGCAAGGTACCGTTTCGAAGCTATGGACGCAAGGATTGCTGTGATATTTTTATTGGAATTATCTGAGCACTATCTGCAGGTGATAATTTAACAGTTCAGAATTCGAGGTTGTATGTGGTTTTAAGTGCTGTAATTGGGAGCCTAGTATAATTAGTGGACTTTGTATTGTGCCAGGAGAGTTACGGGTGAGCTGAACTTATTGGAGCAAGGGATTAGAGTTATTTGGTGTTTTCAGCTGTTGGGCTTTGGACAGTCAGCTTTTCAGGTGGGTGCCTTATTCCCGGAACCGGTGGACGGTTCTCTAAATTTTCATATGTTAGCATTGTATGCAGGTGAATGGTACAATAACTGGGATTGATCGGTAAGTTTAACAATGAGGATTTTATGGAAATTGCAAGTGAATTATTCACAGTATGACAATGGTATTAATCAAATAGTCATGTTGATGATTAGTGGAAGCTTATCTAAGGCAAGGATACCCTATATGATTAATTATCATGCCATATTAGCACATAACCTTTTATGAGGATGGTTTATGCATTGGGATAGGATTATGTAGTTATGTGCAGGTTCTACTCTGAGGAGCCATTCTGGATTGAGAATTATGGACAGGTATGGTCATTGATAATTTTGGCATGAGGTTTATTTTCTTTATTCTTCTTGAGGACAAATGCATGCTTGTATGGACATATGTGTATGGACATATAGTTAGGCCATCTTTTACTGCTGCACTACATATTGGAATTTGACTTAGGAGAAACCATGATTGCTTTCTTTCTCCTTTTTATTTAGACTTTTGAGTCATGTTGCTCGGGTTCGAGCAGAGGTTTGGAATAGTGTAGCTGGGACCTTCGGGTCAGAGACAGGGTGTGCTTGATGTTGGATTGTGAGTTATTGCGGCAACCGCGGACAGTAGGCGGTTGACCGGATCCTGATTATTTTACCCAATTGTGGGTTGTGGGTTATTGCGGTGACCGCGGACTTTGGGTGGTTGACCGGATGTTGACTATTGCATCATATTGGGTATCAGATTTGTTCTAGTGGATGGTGTTTTCCACTTTTTGAGTACTATTGCATCAGATCGGGGTTTTGTTAGTGGACGGAGTTTCCCACTTTGATCATAGTCTTGATCCAGTCCTGCTATTATGAGACTGTGGTTACAGAGATACTCGATACAGTGATGCTTGATACAGTGATACTTTACTCGTGTGGGTCGCTCCCCTCGAGTGCCACTCCGGAGTAGGCTTTCCACGGTGTGAGCGCCGGGCACCAGGCGGGGTTCTTGAGTTCGACAGCAGAGCAGGCAGTACCAGTGATTACTGGTCTATCGATTGGGTTTATTCAGGCAGATACTTTTTGTTACACTCGTGCCTGGGGGACCGAGTGGAGTCTAGTAGCTGTGTTTAGACCAGTGCTAGTATTGTTGGGAACCGTTCGGGGTTTGACGGTGGTCCCGTGGTCGTTGTGAGTTCTTTGACCATTGTGTGAGAGGTTGAGCATCTTGAGTCTATCCGTTCTGAGAGAGAGAGCTTGGATTATGACTATAGCCTGCATGAGCCACTACTCAATAACGAGTTAGTCCGTTTGGACGCCCTACGTAATTCCTGCCCGTCAGCGGGAGGTGGTTGTAGGTGGGCGCGGGTTTGACTGGACCTAATGTGGCAGTCAGCTCGATTGGGTCGATTGAGCACCTCGTGTGCGAGTATTGCATACATTTATCAGAGTTTCCCCATTTGAGCATTCAGATAGAGGCATGGTAGCTGTAGAGTGTCTTCTGCTTCTTCTTTAAGTTTTACTGCATTAGTTATCTTTTGCCTCCAGTGGTCTTGGTGGGCAGATCGTCGGGCCTAGTGGCGATACCCACTGAGAACTCCCTTTTTGCGTAGTTCTCACGCCCGTTGGGGGTTTTCCCCCTTTTTGTCCTTTCTCCCCTTTGTTTTGCAGAGTCTTGGCGGGTGTTGCCGTTCTGTGGTTGCTGTGCGTGGTGAGGGAGTAGCGAGCTAGATCCAGACCCATCTTTGGAGAGTAGCGGTACCCCCTTTGGAGGAGATCTTCAGTATAGTCGGTAGATTGATATTTATTTCCTCTTTTGAGAGACTGATGTAGTGAGGATATGATGTATTGAGAGCTTGTACACTGATGTTTTATTTGAGATATCTCCCTGTTGAGCTATGAGTTTTGTACTCGAGGTTATTATATGATCATCATTTTTGGGAGATGGACCTTGTTGTTTTATCTTCAGTTGTACAGTGGTTGATTTTATTCTACAGCAGTTTTATCTTTTAGCTCTGATATCTGTTAGCTGTAGCTCTTTTTGCAGGTAGGACGCTTCGCCTATGCGGGTTTGGCATAGGTGGCGGATCTGTTGGCGAGCCCGGGTCGCAGTTTCGACCCCGGGGCGTGACAATGCCGCCGCCGCTTGATGTTTCCACCATCTCTCTGTTTCTGCCATTTCGTCGCACCGTTAGCCATTTCGTTCCGTCAAACGACGTTTTTCACCAGTTTCGCCGTCGGAACTCCGATTTGATCCCCGAGTCATGGAATTTCATTATGATGATGTTTTTAACAACGGTTTTTGGTGTAGTCATCGTCCAGGCAATGTTTGAGGTGTTTTGGGAGTTTTCACACATCGTTTTCTTTGTCGATAAGAGGTGGGTAATCGAACCAAGGTAGGGGATGCTGTTGGACCATAGAGTCCGGCCCTCCTCTCCCTTTTTATTGTAATTTTTGGTATAACTATTTTAAGGGTAAGGAATGACTGGGTTTTGAATGTTTTGGAAAAATTGGTACTTACAAAAAGAGGACAAGGAAAAACACTTGACTTTATTGGGTACAGCTACCACTATCTAGTCTACGAATACAAGTTTTGAAGCTCATGGCGCAGTCACGTGCACCAGCAGTTTGGCCACTGCAAGGGTGTACTTTTTCGGGGAAGTGGTTTAAGTACCCGTGAAACTCTATGTGGTGTTTACGTAGGGGCCCTCTGATGTGCGACGGGGAGGATAAAAAGGGCACCAAAGGATTAAGCAAGGTTGGTAATTCCTTAGGTCTATGGACTAAGGAATGGTAAGAATGGAATGGATGTTCCGGTTTATGGTTTGATGTCCTATTCACTTTTTGTACCTATTACAGCATGTTATTATTATGTTGTTGGTTATTTTCCTTCTTGTATTTTTGTCACTGACTCCCCCCATGTGACAGGTTCCGGCGGGGACGGAGGAGAGGTGTCGACTCACGAGTGACTTGCAATTCGTCATTCCGGTGACCCTTTTTACTTATCTTTTTGGTCATTACACTTAGTGAATATTTGATGCATGACATTTGAACAATTTGTGATGTGGATAATGATGTGATATGAATGTTGGAACATTTGAACGCCGTGATGGCTTTGGGATGATAAACTTTTGGTCTTTCATTTTTATCTTGTGATGGTTGAATATGAATGTGAAGGTTTTTGAAAAGCTAAAACAATTGCGAAAAGGGATTTCTAAAACAAGAGTGTAGGGTAGGCACTATTTTAAAACCTTGTGGATTTATCCTTTCAACTTAGAGTATGCCGAGTGGGCGAGTTTCCTTTGAATGATATAAAAGTTTATTTAATCCCATAATTGAGCATGTGTATGTTAAACTAGTGATGATTGGTGATTGTATGTTGTGCGATGCCGTGCATATGCAAGGGAGACTCTGTCCATTTATTGGAAGTGACCTTGTGTATGTGGTGGATCTGAGCACATGCCAGGGAGTAAAGGCTTTTAGAAAAAAAAAATTAGGCCATTTTTTGCTTTTAGATTACCCCCTGGGCGTGACAAATCAAGATGGTATCGGAGCGTAAGGGCACCAATCACGTAGTTTGCATATCTTTGAGTTCCATTAATGACCAAACATCCACGGTATCTTATTTCATGCAAATATCTAGTGTAATCAGCAAAGTCCCCCGGTCACATGAGTCAGTGGTTTTAAGTTTTGTTTTAATTTTTATGCCTTTCTTTTAATGTTTGTTTTGTTGGTTTGACCGGTTGCTGGATATTGTTGGTTGCTGATCCCTTGTGACGTGTGTATCGAGTATGGCTCGTACCCCATCTTCGGGTGAAGGTAGAGGAGAGGAGGGAGTGAGACCGACTGCCGCCGAGGCTGCCACAGCCATGGAGGACCAGTTGCTCCGATAACAGGTTTAGGATCTATCGGGACAACTGGCGGCGCTCACTAATGTCGTACAGCAGATAGTTTGTCAGACGGCGATGTTGGTTACGGCTACCTTGGCTCCTGCTCCTAGGCCACCACCGTCTGAAGCACAAGCGCCGGCAACAGTCGGTGAGGATTGTCACGCCCCGGGGTCAAAACTACGACCCGGGCTCGCCAACAGATCCGCTACCTATACGGAAAACCCCGCATAGGTGAAGCATCCTACCAGCAAGGATAAAACTACAGCTAAACAGATATCAGAGCTAGAAAATAAACTGCTGTAAAACTAAAATCCAACCACTATACAACTGGAAATAAAAATACAATATCCATCTCCCAAAATAATCATCATACATCATCCTCTGATACAAAAGCTAAGAACCCAAATGGGGAGGTAAAATAATAATACAATAGTGTACAGACTCACAGTACAAGTCAGATCCTCACAATACATCAATCTCTCAAAATAAAGAAAACTCTTAAGGAGTAAAAATAAACAAATCTAACTGACTGTACTATAAATTTCCAATAGTTCAAGTTGCTAAACCCTCGAAAATTCTTGCCCAACGGGCCCCAGCCCGGTAGTCATGCTACCACAAGACAAGATTTCTAAGGTAGCCAATAGCACCTCAAGTGTTACCCCGTCCTACGGGGAAACCTGCCCTACGGGTCACTGCCCGGGAGAGGGACACTGCCCTAGCTCCGTCAGGAATATATTTCCACCCTGCAGGTATGCCCATTTTATTATATTTTCTTTTCTTTTCTTTTCTTTTCCTTTCTTTTACTTTGGCACTTAGCCTATTTAGCATTTTATGCATTTCTTTTTCCCTTTGCTCTTAAGCACTTGCTTTTCTTTCTTATTCGAGCTTATAGCTCACATTGCCACTGGCAATCTGTTTCTCTTTCATTTAAGCCTTTTAGCTTATCTTGCTTATCAAGCCAATACTTTTCTTTCCTTCTTTTAGGCTTTTAACTTTTTACTTTCCTTTTTTACCCTTGCCTTTATTTAATTGGTCCCTTGAAGGAGTATCACATCTGATTCCCCTTGGAAGGGTCTCACAGCCTGATGCACCATTTGCACTTTCTTTCTTCTCTTTAGCCACTTTTAGCTTGCTTTTAAACTTTGCCTTTTTCATTAATTTACCTCTTATCCTGTAGTATTCTGGTTTTCCCCGTACAGTTTTTCCGTTGAATCCACTGTGTAGAACACCTAGTGTTGGTGTGTCTGGCCCATGGTGCATCAAAGGGGTGCAACAGATGGACCCTGTGTGGTATTTTAGCTGATTTGGTCTTCGGCTGTGTTTGCTGAATTTTAGAGAAGGAACTGGGCCAAGCGGAGTTCGGATTTGGATTCAGCGCGGAAAAACGCTTGAAAACGACTATTTATTTGTCGAATTTGGAGTCCGGATGACCAAATGCGGGCTTCCGGAAGTTTCGGGGGATTTCCGATGCATGGGGGTGCTCCGTGGACCGGACAGTGCCACGTGGCGGCCCATTATTGGGCGGCTCACGTCGCTCGGTCCACGGAGGAGGCGCGGCGGTGCATGGACCGCGCGGGTGGCCGCGTGGCGCTTCCGGATTGGAGGGAGCACGCGGCGCGGTCCAGGGAGGTTGGCGCGGGGCTCGTGGACCGGGCGCACGACACGCGTCGCCGGCTGGTTGGGTGGTCCACATGGACTCGGTCCACGCGTGCCCGAGGCGGTGCCTCGGGGCGCGGGCCGGTGCAGGGCCACAGTGCGGCTGGTCGGCCGCACATGGCCCGCACTCGAGTGCGGGCCACGTGTCGGCCGGCCAGCGGAGGGGTGCATGCACCGCCTCCAGCGCACCCGGGCCACGTGGCGGGCGGCCAGTCGCCCCGCACGGCTGTTTGCTGTGCGGGGGACACGTGGCCGCTCCAGGGAGTTTCGGGCGGTCGGATGGCCCCCCGTCCGACCTGGTTTGAGAATTCGGGCGCCCGAAAGTGGCGCCCGAATCCGACAAGTAGGGGGGGGGGGGGGTTGGCAGCCTATATAAAGGCCTTTTGGGGGGCCCTTTTGCTCACTTTCTGTGAGGATGTCCACAGTGAACCCTTAATGAAAAATCTTCCTCTACCTGAAACCCTTCTTGTCGCTCACTCCTGAGATTTTAGGAGCGCGTTTTTCGAGGTTGGTCATTTTCCGGCGCGGCGCAACACTCGTTCTTCGACGACCCGTTTCGTCCCTTCGCAGTGTTTAGGCTCCCCCGGCTCACCCCGACCTCCGATTCGGGTGATTTTTGCGCCGTTGGACTCTCGACAGGTAGGGCTTCATTTTTGATATTTTGAGTAGCCCCTAGTTTTCATGTGGATTTTGAGTTTCCCGAGCTTCTTTGTGACCCATTTTTCCTCGCGGAGTTTTGGACAGCACCTGCTTGATTTGGCTATAACTTCGCGCTCAGGCGACGGATCGAGGCGATTCAAAAGGCATTTCTCATCTACATCTCGCGTAGAATCTCCTGGAATTTTCTCAGATTTTTCTGAATATTTTTCGAAGGTGGAAATCTCCTTTCTCTGTAACTTTTGGTACAGAAATTCTGCACAGTTTTGTTTGGGGTGTTCCCCTTGCCAAATTTGTATCTCAGCAAAGGAAGCTCGGTTTTGAACGTGCAGGTACTCGTTTCGACGGGTTCGTCGCAAGGAACGCGACGGTATTTTTATTAGAATTTTCTGAGCACCCTTCGCAGGTGAAAATCTGAGATCTTTGGATCGGTAATTTTGGGACAGATTTTGTGATGTTTGAAAGACTAAAATTATGTATGTTCTTCTTGGAGGTTTGGCACAGCATTGCGGTGAGTTTTGGTGCGAGCGCGGGTTTTCGCATTTGGGACAGGATTTTAGCGCTCGAGGTGGGTACCGTTGTTAACCTCTTATTTTGGACAACCCACTAGGCATATTGGAGCTTGTATTTTGTAATATGGCCAACATACTAGTAAAAATGAACAGAGCATGCTTAATGAAAAGAAAAGGGCTCACGATTGATACTTGTATCTTTAGAGGACTAGACACTAATAAATGGTAATAACCGGCTAAATCCGTTTCATACTTAATGTTTATTGAAGGACTTATGCATGTGTCTAAATCAGCTTATGGTAGGTTAATATTTCGGATATTTTAACCAAGGCATAATGTAAGAATTGGAATACAAAAATTATCTTGCTTAGTAAAGGACATTTGCATGTTTAAATGGTCACCTAGTTAGGCCACCTTTTTCTGCTGAACTATCACGCTGGAATTGACTTAGGAGAAACCATGATTTCATTTTCTCCAGTTATCTTGACATAAGGGGATGTCATGCCCGGGATAGGGCAGGGGCTGGGATAGAGTAGGCAGATACTGGGATTTCGGGACAGGCAGGCTGTGTAGGCAGGGTATTGCGGCGATCGCGGATTTTGGGCGATTGACCGGACAGTTGTTGTTGCATCAGATCGGGGAAGGGATTTGGGCTTTCTTTTTAGTGGATGGACCTGTTCCATTTAGATCAGTGTCATGATCCAGTCTTGCGGACTTATTTTTCCTTGGACACTTATTACTCAGGCATTATGCTCGTGTGGGTCGCTCCCCTCGAGTGCCACTCCAGAGTGCGCGTTATACAGACTTGAGTCTTTGAGACTCCTATCCCCTATCGGTGTTATGCGTAGGCTGGCATACCCGATTTGGCAGGCATCGCAGGCAGTACCAGTGTATACTGGGGTATAGATTGGTTTGGTCAGGCAGGCTTTGATATTCTGATGCATACATTTAGCTATCTTTTAGCCGGGCATGTAGAGGCATATTAGTGGTATTTTTATCAGTATCCATGCATAAAGTTTACCACATTATTCTTTTCGCCTCTGGTAGTCCTAGTGGGCAGGTACGAGTTGAGGTTTACCCACTAGGGGAGGCTACTGTTTTTATAGTAGTTCTCACCCCCACTCTTTTTCCCTCTTCTTTTCCCCTTTGTTTTGCAGAGTCCTCTGCGGGAGTTGCGGGACCCTCTTCCCTGGACCGAGGTAAGAGGATCGTTGACTAGCTAGCTGTTTTCCCCTGACCCTGAGGTTGATAGATTTGGATGTATCCCCGGTACACTCAGACTGTTGTACTTCCTTTTATTTTGGGTCTGGCTTCGGCCAGCTGGATGTATTTTATTTGGTGAGCTGGGAGAGACATTTGTATATTTTTGAGAGCTATGTTGTATTTTCTTTTCTGCTCTTATCTGAGTGTACTAGTTGTAGTTAGCTCTGTTATGCTCTTTTATTTTATCTAGCTATCTGAGCAGGTTACCAGCGCTTCGTGTACACGGAAAATTCCGAGTGCACGGCGGATCTGTAGACGAGCCTGGGTTTTGGTTTACACCCGGGGCGTGACAGATTAAGATGGTATCAGAGCTTAGGGATAGGTCAGTTGGGACTTAGGAAACCCTAGGCTTTTGGCAGGCCCTAGGATGGCAGGGCGCGAGTGACGCGATATTTTGCGAAAGTCGGCAATTTATTATTAACTCTTCCTGTGAGTGGAGAGGGATTGGCATATCCTATTTCTGGTAGACTATTATGTTGGCTGCAGACAACATAAGGTTACAGAAATAGGGGGATGTCCATGGCTTTCGCTGGATTGGGTCGAGAGTGCTTTTGTTTACTGACTCGTGGTTTCTTGTGTGGCAGGATGCCTCCTAGGCGGCAGATCCCTACTCGGGGTACTCCTACACCCCCGGAGGAGCCGGAGCAGTCCGGGCCTTCGGAGATTAGTGAGCTTAGGGCCATGGTGGCCCAGTTGGCGCAGAGCCACCGCCGTCAGGAGCAGAGGTTTGATCAGTTGCTTGCCCAGGTTAGGGCACCTCCCCCTACTACTTTAGAGGCCCCTATACCACCTGTTGTACCACCGGCTATTCCACCAGTCCCTACGGCACCGTCGTCGAGCAGTGGGGCCCAGGGGATGTTCAGGCCGTTGACCCCGGCGGAGGAGCGGGAGTTTGCTGACAAGCTCTCACAGTTTTGCAAGCGAGGACCGCCTAGGTTCTCAGGGCGGAGCACACACCCGTGGGAGATAGGATTATGGCTGGCAGCAATGGAGAAGTTATTTCAGGACTTCTTCATTGACCATAGATACAGAGTGCATATGGCAGTACACTGTCTAGAGGGGGATGCAGATGCCTGGTGGCGTCGGGTTGAGCCCTTGGAGTTTCAGATTACCCGGCAGCTGCCTTGGTCAGAGTTTCGACGGATGATCCTGGACACCTATTTCTCCACGAGCGTGAAGAAAAAGATTGAGGATGACTTGAAGAATCTACAGCAAGGTGATCGGGCTGTATGGGATTATTTTCAGGAGTTCACGCAGTTGCTCAACTGCGTGCCCTATGTTGCCAGGGATGGGCCGCACCAGGTAGAGCTTTTTGAGACGGGCCTTCGCCCAGAGATTTATACCTTAGTGCACGCCCAGAGGCTTCAGACCTTATCAGAGGCAGTGGATCATGCACAGTGGGTCGAGAGGGGAGACCACGTTGTCGCTAGACGTGGAGGCTTGGTCGCTCAGGGTTCTGAGAGGAAGCGACCAGCGCCAGATGATGGGGGACAGGCCAGTTCCTGGAGGCCGCCCCGACCGCCACTGCCTCAGTTTACGGGCCGTGGGCGCTCGGAGCTGCGAGGGTCTGGGGGATCCCAGAGGCCCCCGCAGCATCAGCAGCAGCAGCCCCAGCGACAGCAGCAGCATTCGCAGCAGCAGAGGTCGCAGTCTCGACAGCAGGGGTCACAGCGGCAGAGGCAGCAGCAGCAGCAGTCGAGGCAGTCTCAGTCGGCGGTCAGGTGCATCTTTTGCAGGGGACATCACCCGTCGGATACTTGTGATCAGAGGTTTGGCCGCTGTTATCGGTGTGGACAGTCTGGCCACATTCGTGCTACTTGCCCTTTCTCGGCATCGCCGGCTCCTTCCTCAGCATCAGCCCCTTCGGCGCCCCAACAGCGGCCTTATGCTCCAGCGAGCAGGGCTCCTTCTTCGCATCCTGCAGACTACAGACCCCCGGCACAGAGTGGGCGTGTTTACGCCGCCCAGGTAGAGGACTCCGCAGCAGCCGACCACGTGGTGGCAGGTATCACTTTACTTTTTGGTACTAGAGCTCGCACTTTATTTGATACCGGTGCATCACATTCTTTTATCAGTAGATCATTTGCATCATCCTATGGATTAGAGTTAGGTCGGTTGCCACATGCATTAGAGGTACGGATTCCTGAGCATACATTGCATGTAGAGGAGTGTTGTTGGTCTTGCCCTGTACAGCTTGAGTCTTGGGTTTTGCCAGCGGACCTTATGGTCCTTAGTCAGCTGCGAGATTTTGACATTGTACTGGGGGTGGATTGGCTGGCTCGCTATTTCGCGACGATTGACTGCGCCGCGAGGACTGTTACTTTTAGCGAGCCAGGCCAGGAGGTGTTCGTTTACAGGGGGTGCCAGAGTGCTTTCTTTGCCTCTGTAGTTTCGACTTCTCGGGCGAGGCAGATGATGCGCAGTGGCTGCGTAGCCTTTTTGGCTTGTGTGGTAAAGGAGCCTACGGCGGCACCGGGACTCACGGATATCCCTATTGTCCATGAGTTCCCGGACGTGTTTCCACCGGAGTTGACTTGTATGCCGCCGGATAGGGAGGTCGAGTTTTGGATTGACGTAGTCCCAGGAACTGCGCCAATCTCTAAGGCTCCTTACCGGATGGCACCGGCTGAGTTGCGAGAGTTAAAGGCGCAACTTCAGGATTTAATGGATAAAGGCTTTGTGAGGCCAAGTGTATCGCCTTGGGGAGCGCCGGTGCTATTTGTGAAGAAGAAAGATGGATCACTTCGACTGTGTGTTGATTATCGAGAGCTGAATAAAGTGACCATCAAGAACAAGTACCCTTTGCCGCGCATCGATGATCTATTTGATCAGCTGCAAGGGTCTTGTGTCTTCTCCAAGATTGACTTACAGTCTGGTTACCACCAACTGAAGGTGAAGGCCGAGGACATCCCGAAGACGGCATTCAGGACGCTGTACGGGCATTATGAGTTTACCGTCATGCCTTTTGGATTGACTAATGCCCCTGCTGCTTTTATGGATTTAATGAATAGGATTTTTCGGCCATATCTGGATCGATTCGTGGTGGTGTTTATTGATGATATCCTGATCTATTCACGGAGTGATGCAGAGCACGAGGAGCATCTGAGGATTGTGCTGCAACTTCTCTGGGAAAAGAAGTTGTATGCCAAACTATCTAAGTGCGAATTTTGGCTTAGAGAGGTCACCTTTTTGGGGCATGTGATCTCCGCCGCAGGAGTGACCGTGGACCCGGCGAAGATTGAGGCAGTCCGGGATTGGCCTCGACCAACGACGGTATCTGAGGTTCGCAGTTTTATGGGCTTAGCCGGATACTACCGTCGGTTTGTGGAAGGTTTTGCGAAACTTTCCACACCCCTCACTCGTCTGACTCGTAAAGGGATTAAGTTTATTTGGAGTGAGGATTGCCAGAGGAGCTTTGAGGAATTAAAGAATAGATTGATGTCGGCTCCTATCCTTTCCCTCCCTATTATGGGGAAAGGATATGTGATTTATAGTGATGCATCGCACAATGGACTTGGATGCGTGCTGATGCAGGAGGGTAGAGTGATCGCGTATGCCTCTCGGCAGCTAAAAGATTATGAAAAGAACTACCCCACCCATGACTTGGAGCTTGCTGCAGTGGTTTTTGCATTGAAGTTGTGGCGCCATTATCTGTATGGGGAGCACTGCGAGATTTACACAGATCACAAGAGCTTGAAATACTTGTTCACACAGAAGGAGCTCAACTTGAGGCAACGCCGATGGTTAGAATTATTAAAGGATTATGATGTGGATATACTCTACCATCCCGGCAAGGCCAACGTGGTTGCTGATGCCTTGAGCAGGAGAGCAGTGCAGAGCTTATCTTTGATGATCACCGATCAGGCGCCACTACTTGAGCAGATGAGGCGGTTAGAGCTCGAGGTTGTATCCCCTGGGGTCTCTGCGCGACTTATGACTCTAGTCGTACAGCCCACTCTGTTGGACAGGATTCGGGAGAGACAGAGTGAGGACCCCCACTTGTTGAGGGTTCGAGAGCAGATTCAGACGGACTCGGCAGGGGATTTTTCAGTTGATGCTTCGGGAGTACTTCGGTACAGGGACCGAGCTTGCGTGCCCATGGATACAGAGATTCGAGAGCAGATCTTGAGGGAGGCCCACTATACACCTTATACCATCCATCCTGGGGGGACTAAGATGTATAGGGACCTCAAGGCACAGTTCTGGTGGAACGGGATGAAAAGAGACATTGGGAGGTTTGTAGCACATTGCTTAATTTGTCAGCAAGTAAAGGCTGAGCATCGTGTACCTGCTGGCAAGTTGCAGAGCCTCCCAATCCCTGAATGGAAATGGGAACATGTTACCATGGATTTTGTTACCGGGTTGCCGAGGGCACAGTCAGGAGCAGACGCGATCTGGGTAGTCGTGGACAGACTCACCAAATCCGCTCATATTTTACCGGTACAGGTGACTTGGCCACTAGACCGACTGGCACAGCTGTATTTAGACGAGGTAGTGAGGTTGCATGGCGTGCCTACCTCCATTGTATCTGATCGAGATTCGAGGTTTGTTTCGCGCTTTTGGAGGAGTCTACAGGCCACTTTGGGGACGCAGCTAAGTTTCAGCACGACTTTTCACCCACAGACAGACGGACAGTCAGAGCGGACTATACAGATTCTTGAGGACATGCTCCGGGCTTGCACGCTAGACTTTGGAGGAGGATGGGTGCGACACTTATCACTGGCAGAGTTTGCGTACAACAATAGCTTTCAAGCGAGCATCCAGATGGCTCCGTTCGAAGCATTGTATGGACGCAAGTGTCGTTCCCCACTTTATTGGAGCGATGTGGGTGAAAGACGGACTTTGGGTCCAGAGTTGTTGCGAGAGGCAGAGGATAAAGTCAGGATAATCAGGCAACATCTTCAGACAGCTCAGAGCAGACAGAGGAGCTACGCCGATGTGCAGAGGCGAGACCTTGAGTTTTGGGTTGGAGATCATGTCTTTTTGAAGGTTTCGCCTTCAAAGGGTATCCGGAGATTTGGGATTCGTGGGAAACTGAGCCCTCGTTATATTGGACCTTTTGAGGTATTGGAGCGCATAGGGCCAGTTGCCTACAGGCTTGCACTCCCCCCCAGGCTTGCTGGTGTTCACGATGTATTCCATGTATCGACCCTGAGGAAGTATGTTCATGATCCATCACACATCATCGATTTCACCCCACTGGAGATTGCTGAGGATCTGAGCTTTGTTGAGCGGCCATCGAGGATCTTGGACCGCGAGGTTAGAGAGCTGTGCAGCCGGGCCATCCCTTATGTGAAGATCCTCTGGAGCGGTCGTGATGAGCGCGAGGCTACCTGGGAGCTGGAGTCAGCGATGTTGGATGCTTACCCCTATTTGTTCGAGGCCCCGGCTTGAGGTATGGCTTTTGTTTCGAGGACGAAACTCTTTTAGTGGGGGAGGATGTAGTATTCTGGTTTTCCCCGTACAGTTTTTCCGTCGAATCCACTGTGTAGAACACCTAGTGTTGGTGTGTCTGGCCCATGGTGCATCAAAGGGGTGCCACAGATGGACCCTGTGTGGTATTTTAGCTGATTTGGTCTTCGGCTGTGTTTGCTGAATTTTAGAGAAGGAACTGGGCCAAGCGGAGTTCGGATTTGGATTCAGCGCGGAAAAACGCTTGAAAACGACTATTTATTTGTCGAATTTGGAGTCCGGATGACCAAATGCGGGCTTCCGGAAGTTTCGGGGGATTTCCGATGCATGGGGGTGCTCCGTGGACCGGACAGTGCCACGTGGCGGCCCATTATTGGGAAGCTCACATCGCTCGGTCCACGGAGGAGGCGCGGCGGTGCATGGACCGCGCGGGTGGCCGCGTGGCGCTTCCGGATTGGAGGGAGCACGCGGCGCGGTCCAGGGAGGTTGGCGCGGGGCTCGTGGACCGGGCGCACGACACGCGTCGCCGGCTGGTTGGGTGGTCCACCTGGACTCGGTCCACGCGTGCCCGAGGCGGTACCTCGGGGCGCGGGCCGGTGCAGGGCCACAGTGCGGCTGGTCGGCCGCACATGGCCCGCACTCGAGTGCGGGCCACGTGTCGGCCGGCCAGCGGAGGGGTGCATGCACCGCCTCCAGCGCACCCGGGCCACGTGGCGGGCGGCCAGTCGCCCCGCACGGCTGTTTGCTGTGCGGGGGACACGTGGCCGCTCCAGGGAGTTTCGGGCGGTCGGATGGCCCCCCGTCCGACCTGCTTTGAGAATTCGGGCGCCCGAAAGTGGCGCCCGAATCCGACAAGTAGGGGGGGGGTTGGCAGCCTATATAAAGGCCTTTTGGGGGGCCCTTTTGCTCACTTTCTGTGAGGATGTCCACAGTGAACCCTTAATGAAAAATCTTCCTCTACCTGAAACCCTTCTTGTTGCTCACTCCTGAGATTTTAGGAGCGCGTTTTTCGAGGTTGGTCATTTTCCGGCGCGGCGCAACACTCGTTCTTCGACGACCCGTTTCGTCCCTTCGCAGTGTTTAGGCTCCCCCGGCTCACCCCGACCTCCGATTCGGGTGATTTTTGCGCCGTTGGACTCTCGACAGGTAGGGCTTCATTTTTGATATTTTGAGTAGGCCCTGGTTTTCATGTGGATTTTGAGTTTCCCGAGCTTCTTTGTGACCCATGTTTCCTCGTGGAGTTTTGGACAGCACCTGCTTGATTTGGCTATAACTTCGCGCTCAGGCGACGGATCGAGGCAATTCCAAAGGCATTTCTCATCTACATCTCGCGAGGAATCTCCTGGAATTTTCTCAGATTTTTCTAAATATTTTTTGAAGGTGGAAATCTCCTTTCTCTGTAACTTTTGGTACAGAAATTCTGCACAGTTTTGTTTGGGGTGTTCCCCTTGCCAAATTTGTATCTCAGCAAAGGAAGCTCGGTTTTGAACGTGCAGGTACTCGTTTCGACGGGTTCGTCGCAAGGAACGCGACGGTATTTTTATTAGAATTTTCTGAGCAACCTTCGCAGGTGAAAATCTGAGATCTTTGGATCAGTAATTTTGGGACAGATTTTGTGATGTTTGAAGGACTAAAATTATGTATGTTCTTCTTGGAGGTTTGGCACAGCATTGCGGTGAGTTTTGGTGCGAGCGCGGGTTTTCGCATTTGGGACAGGATTTTAGCGCTCGAGGTGGGTACCGTTGTTAACCTCTTATTTTGGACAACCCACTAGGCATATTGGAGCTTGTATTTTGTAATATGGCCAACATACTAGTAAAAATGAACAGAGCATGCTTAATGAAAAGAAAAGGGCTCACGATTGATAGTTGTATCTTTAGAGGACTAGACACTAATAAATGGTAATAACCGGCTAAATCCGTTTCATACTTAATGTTTATTGAAGGACTTATGCATGTGTCTAAATCAGCTTATGGTAGGTTAATATTTCGGATATTTTAACCAAGGCATAATGTAAGAATTGGAATACAAAAATTATCTTGCTTAGTAAAGGACATTTGCATGTTTAAATGGTCACCTAGTTAAGCCACCTTTTTCTGCTGAACTATCATGCTGGAATTGACTTAGGAGAAACCATGATTTCATTTTCTCCAGTTATCTTGACATAAGGGGATGTCATGCCCGGGTTAGGGCAGGGGCTGGGATAGAGTAGGCATGTGGTGACCCGGATCTTTGTAGGGCTTCTACAGTGTGACCAGCAGCTTCTGGAAGCCTACGTGGCATGTCGGCGGTGTTCGCGCGCCAGTTTGGACACAAGAGATGGACTCAGGGCTTAAAATGGATCTCGTAGGTAATCGGGGGACCCCATCGGATGTTTAGAACAGTTTACGCGAGGAGTGGATATCAAATTTAGGCTCGGCGCGGAATTCGGATTAAAAATACCTTTCCGGGAGCCTCCGGCAGTTTATAGGATTGGAATTTGGCAAAATGGACGCCGGATTTGGAATCAGCGCGCGAAAACGGTCAAGATGGGCTATTTACATGTATTTTTCGGAGCTTGCTACAGTAATTTTACTGTTCATCGCCGGAACAGTGTTTCCGGCGATCGCCGGCGGCGGCTGGCGGCGGCGGGCAGCGGCGGAAGGCGGCGGAAGGCGCTCGGGCAGGCGGCGCGCGGCCGCGGGCAGGCGCACAGGGGCGCGGGCAGGCGCGCGGGGGCGCGGTCAGGTGCGCGGTCCACGCGGCCGTCGTGCACCCGAGGAAGGGACACGTGGCAGGTTCTCACTGGTCGGTGTTGTGGTCTGGGTTCACGGTGCAGGCCGGTGGTGCACGGTAGACCGGGTGGACACGTGGCGTGAGGTGGTTGGTCCGGTGTTGTGCTCCCGGTCCACGCAACCGGTGGAGTGGGTGATCGGGGCAGGTGGCCGTACGGCGGGGCAGGTGGCCGTACGGCCCGGGTCAGCCGCGACGTGCGCGGTCCACGGCGCGACGTGCGTGGTGCACGGGTTGCCGGGCCACGTGTCGCGTCGCCATTCGCGGGCGCAGGTGCACCGGGTGCAGTGGGGGCCCGGGGGAGTAGTGGACTGGACTGTGTGGTGGACCGGGCCGCACTGTGCGCGCCCGAAAGTTGTGGGCCGGGCCGCACTGTGCGCGCCCGAAAAGTTTCGGGCGCCCGGAAATTGGGACACAATGGGAATTTTTCCATTTGTTTCCTCAGCCTATAAATAGGCAGCCCGAGCCCTCTTCTTTGGCTCTTTTCTCTCAGCCCTCGCACCATCTGCCCGAGCACCTTGAAGAAGATTTGTTCAACTCTTAATTCTTGGTCTTCCGGCCAAGTTCTATGATTTTAGGAGCACGCATACCGAGGTTCTGGATTTTACGGCGCGGCGCGACGTTGCATTCCTGGGTTCTTCTTCGGCGCAGCGACAGTGTTTTAGCTCCCCTGGGCTACCCCGAGATCATTTTGCAGTGATTCTTGCGCCGACAGACTCCTAAGAGGTAGGGCTTCATCTTTTGTATTGATCGCGCTTTCCTGTTGCGAGTTTTTGGCACGGATCCCGAGGCAACACTGTGACCCATTTTCTGTTTGGCTTTGTGGGACAGCATCGAGGTGTTTTGGCCATATCTTTGCGCACAAGCGTCAGCCTGAAACGAGCTTATACAACTTTTTCATCTATAGATCGCAAGGAACGCGCTCATATTTTTCTTGGATTTTTCTGATATTTCATTAGAGGTGAAAATTACTGTTTTCTCAGTGAACAGTGTACAGTTTTAATACAGATTTTTGTATGAGTGTACCCCCTTGCCGAATTTTTATCTTGACTTACCGAACTCCGATTTGGGCGTGCAAGGTACCGTTTCGAAGCTATCGACACAAGGATTGCTGTGATATTTTTATTGGAATTTTCTGGGCACTATCTGCAGGTGATAATTTAACAGTTCAGAATTCGAGGTTGTATGTGGTTTTAAGTGCTATATTTGGGAGCCTAGTGTAATTAGTGGACTTTGTATTGTGCCAGGAGTGTTACGGGTGTGCTGAACTTATTGGAGCAAGGGATTAGAGTTATTTGGTGTTTTCAGCTGTGGGCTTTGGACAGTCAGCTTTTCAGGTGGGTGCCTTATTCCCGGAACCGGTGGACGGTTCTCTAAATTTTCATATGTTAGCATTGCATGCAGGTGAATGGTACAATAGCTGGGATTGATCGGTAAGTTTAACAATGAGGATTTTATGGAAATTGCAAGTGAATTATTCACAGTATGACAATGGTGTTAATCAAATAGTCATGTTGATGATTAGTGGAAGCTTATCTAAGGCAAGGATACCCTATATGATTAATTATCATGCCATATTAGCACATAACCTTGTATGAGGATGGTTTATGCATTGGGATAGGATTATGTAGTTATGTGCAGGTTCTACTCTGAGGAGCCATTATGGATTGAGAATTATGGACAGGTATGGTCATTGATAATTTTGGCATGAGGTTTATTTTCTTTATTCTTCTTGAGGACAAATGCATGCTTGTATGGACATATGTGTATGGACATATAGTTAGGCCATCTTTTACTGCTGCACTACATATTAGAATTTGACTTAGGAGAAACCATGATCGCTTTCTTTCTCCTTTTATTTAGACTTTTGAGTCATGTTGCTCGGGTTCGAGCAGAGGTTTGGGATAGTGTAGCTGGGACCTTAGGGTCAGAGACAGGGTGTGCTTGATGATGGATTGTGGGTTATTGCGGCAACCGCGGACAGTAGGCGGTTGACCGGATCTTGATTAATTTACCCAATTGTGGATTGTGGGTTATTGCGGCAACCGCGGACAGTAGGCGGTTGACCGGATCTTGATTAATTTACCCAATTGTGGATTGTGGGTTATTGCGGCAACCGCGGACAGTAGGCGGTTGACCGGATCTTGATTAATTTACCCAATTGTGGATTGTGGGTTATTGCGGCAACCGCGGACAGTAGGCGGTTGACCGGATCTTGATTAATTTACCCAATTGTGGATTGTGGGTTATTGCGGCAACCGCGGACAGTAGGCGGTTGACCGGATCTTGATTAATTTACCCAATTGTGGGTTGTGGGTTATTGCGGTGACCGCGGACTTTGGGCGGTTGACCGGATGTTGACTATTGCATCAGATTGGGTATCAGATCTGTTCTAGTTGATGGTGTTTCCCACTTGTTGAGTACTATTGCATCAGATCGGGGTTTTGTTAGTGGACGGAGTTTCCCACTTTGATCATAGTCTTGATCCAGTCCTGCTATTATGAGACAGTGGTTACAGAGATACTCGATACAGTGATGCTTGATACAGTGATACTTTACTCGTGTGGGTCGCTCCCCTCGAGTGCCACTCCGGAGTAGGCTTTCCACGGTGTGAGCGCCGGGCACCAGGCAGGGTTCTTGAGTTCGACAGCAGAGCAGGCAGTACCAGTGATTACTGGTCTATCGATTGGGTTTATTCAGGCAGATACTTTTTGTTACACTCGTGCCTGGGGGACCGAGTGGAGTCTAGTAGCTGTGTTTAGACCAGTGCTAGTATTGTTGGGAACCGTCGGGGTTTGACGGTGGTCCCGTGGTCGTTGTGAGTTCTTTGACCATTGTGTGAGAGGTTGAGCATCTTGAGTCTATCCGTTCTGAGAGAGAGAGCATGGATTATGACTATAGCCTGCATGAGCCACTACTCAATAGCGAGTTAGTCCGTTTGGACGCCCTACGTAATTCCTGCCCGTCAGCGGGAGGTGGTTGTAGGTGGGCGCAGGTTTGACTGGACCCGATGTGGCAGTCAGCTCGATTGGGTCAGTTGAGCACCTCGTGTGCGAGTGTTGCATATCTTCATCAGAGTTTCCCCATTTGAGCATTTGGATAAAGGCATGGTAGCTGTAGAGTGTTTCCAGCTTCTTCTTTCAGTTTTACTGCATCGGTTATCTGTTGCCTCTAGTAGTCTTGGTGGGCAGATCGTCGGGCCTAGTGGCGATACCCACTGAGAACTCCCTTATTTGCGTAGTTCTCACGCCCGTTGGGGGTTTTCCCCCTTTTGTCCTTTCTCCTCTTTGTTTTGCAGAGTCTTGGCGGGTGTTGCCGTTCTGTGGTTGCTGTTTCTGCGGTTGCTGTTCGCGATGAGGGAGTAGCGAGCTAGATCCTGACCCATCTTTGGAGAGTAGCGGTACCCCCTTTTGTGGAGATCTTCAGTATAGTCGGTAGATTGGTATTTATTTCCTCTTTTGAGAGACTGTTGTAGTGAGGATATGATGTATTGAGAGCTTGTACACTGATGTTTTATTTGAGTTATCTCCCTGTTGAGCTATTAGTTTTGTACTCGAGGTTAATGTATGATTATCATTTTTGGGAGATGGACCTTGTTGTTTTATCTTCAGTTGTACAGTGGTTGATTTTATTCTACAGCAGTTTTATCTTTTAGCTCTGATATCTGTTAGCTGTAGCTCTTTTTGCAGGTAGGACGCTTCGCCTATGCGGGTTTGGCATAGGTGGCGGATCTGTTGGCGAGCCCGGGTCGCAGTTTCGACCCCGGGGCGTGACAAGGCAGATACTGGGATTTCGGGACAGGCAGGCTGTGTAGGCAGGGTATTGCGGCGATCGCAGATTTTGGGCGATTGACCGGACAGTTGTTGTTGCATCAGATCGGGGAAGGGATTTGGGCTTTCTTTTTAGTGGATGGACCTGTTCCATTTAGATCAGTGTCATGATCCAGTCTTGCGGACTTATTTTTCCTTGGACACTTATTACTCAGGCATTATGCTCGTGTGGTTCGCTCCCCTCGAGTGCCACTCCGGAGTGCGCGTTATACAGACTTGAGTCTTTGAGACTCCTATCCCCTATCGGTGTTATGCGTAGGCTGGCATACCCGATTTGGCAGGCATCGCAGGCAGTACCAGTGTATACTGGGGTATAGATTGGTTTGGTCAGGCAGGCTTTGATATTCTGATGCATACATTTAGCTATCTTTTAGCCGGGCATGTAGAGGCATATTAGTGGTATTTTTATCAGTATCCATGCATAAAGTTTACCACATTATTCTTTTCGCCTCTGGTAGTCCTAGTGGGCAGGTACGAGTTGAGGTTTACCCACTAGGGGAGGCTACTGTTTTTATAGTAGTTCTCACCCCCACTCTTTTTCCCTCTTCTTTTCCCCTTTGTTTTGCAGAGTCCTCTGCGGGAGTTGCGGGACCCTCTTCCCTGGACCGAGGTAAGAGGATCGTTGACTAGCTAGCTGTTTTCCCCTGACCCTGAGGTTGATAGATTTGGATGTATCCCCGGTACACTCAGACTGTTGTACTTCCTTTTATTTTGGGTCTGGCTTCGGCCAGCTGGATGTATTTTATTTGGTGAGCTGGGAGAGACATTTGTATATTTTTGAGAGCTATGTTGTATTTTCTTTTCTGCTCTTATCTGAGTGTACTAGTTGTAGTTAGCTCTGTTATGCTCTTTTATTTTATCTAGCTATCTGAGCAGGTTACCAGCGCTTCGTGTACACGGAAAATTCCGAGTGCATGGCGGATCTGTAGACGAGCCTGGGTTCTGGTTTACACCCGGGGCGTGACATATCCTAGGTCTCGCCACAAGGATAACTAGAGAGTCTCTTGGACCCTTAAACATTTCTCTTTAATTTATTGAACTCAAATTGAAGTTAAAGTGGTTGTCCATTTGCCCAGAAATCCTATGACCGACTCTAGGGTTATAATTGTTTAACTCTTTAACCTTGTGATCACAATACTTTTTTTTCCTATTCCATGTTGAACCTGGAGTTACATTAACTATATTTTTCCATTTCCACTTTTAACTTAGAGTTACCTTGACTCTAATTCATTACTTGAGAGTAAGACACTACTAGTTCACCTTAGGTTTCCTTTACCTAAGTTCCATATCATGCTTAACTTAGAGTTCACTGACTCTATGTTAAATACTCTATTCTCAACCTTAGGTTATCCCCTGAGACAATGCCACTCGTTCATCTAGGTTTAACTCCTAGGATATCAAGCCACTCGTTAAACCCCAAATCTAGGTTTTCTCCTAGGTCTTACTACCAAACCTGCTCTTTTTCCTTATACTTTTACATGGTTCCTAGGGTTATACCATAACATGATCATAATCATAAAATAATTAGTCACTTTTACGCATGCAATTATTATCCATATTCTGGGTAAATCACAAATATCACTTTTTATCTGTGTTCATCTATACGTGCAAATATATCACCTATGTTAGGTAAATCAAAAATGGCACTTATCATCTATGTCCTTTTACACATGCAAATTTATCATCTATTTAGATAAATCAAATTTTACATTTTTCCTCTAAGTCTTTTTACACATGCAAATTTATAAACTATTTAGATAAGTCAAAAATTATATTTTTCCTCTAAGTCCTTTTACACATGCAAATTTATCAACTATTTAGATAAGTCAAAAATTACATTTTTCCTCTAAGTCCTTTTAAATAAGAAAATAAATCCCCTATTTTGACAAATCAAATTTTACACTCTTCCGCTAGGTCCACTGACATATGCAAATTTATCGTCTCTTTTCGGCAACTAAAAGTTGCACCTTTCATCTGTGTTCATCTACACATGCGAATTTATTTCCTATTTTGGATAAATTATAAATATCACTTTTCTCCAAGTTCCTTTACACATGCACATTTATCATCTATTTTTGGTAACTAAAAGTTGCACTTTTCATCTGTGTTCTGTAGGTTTTTATATATTTAAGGATCCACAAGGATCTAAATAGGTACTATCAAACAACTAGAGGGGGGGTGAATAGGTGTAATACTTATAAAACCAATCTCAGTGCAAAATAAAAACCAATGCGGAAAATAAAAATAGCACACCGAGATTTACGTGGAAACTCCAATCCAGGAGAAAAACCGTGGGACCAACACGCAATAACAATCTACTAAGAAAATGAAGAATAACAAGGTGATTACCGACTCCACGGACTCGACCCCTCCTTCAACTTCTTCGGACCTTGCGCTCACCGATTGCACGTCCACTGCACACATTCGAATCCACGAACGCCACTCGAATCCACGAGCACACGTTTCGAATCCACGAAACGCCTTCAACACATCGAATCCACGATGCTACGTCGAATCCACGACGCAAACTTGATAAAAGCTTCGATGGTGATCCTTTGCTTAGATTATCATTGAGGAACCGTAGAAGGAATCTCTAAGCAAAGATTAGATCAATTCGACAAAAGATAGATCTTGGAAGAACCGTCGAATTGACCTAAAAGAGGCTATAAAGAAGAACGATAAAAAACCTAGCCTCTAGGGTTGCTCTCAAGTGTTTTATTAATTAATCGGTAGTTCTTGAGAAACCCTAAGTGTCTATTTATAGGTTAGAAACCTTTGGAAAGAGATAAGCATCAAAAACTGACTTAACAGAATTTTTCCCGCACGACGGTCCGGACTGGTTCAGGACTGTCGTCTTTTTTCAGCAATTCCTGAAAAAACAAGGTTCAGGGTCTGGACCGTGGATTTCAGTCCGGACTGGAATTCTGATCCGAACTGGTTTAGGACTGGAATTCTGATCCGGACTGGTTTAGGACTGGAATTCTGATCCGGACTCTGAACATCCAATTTGTCCAGTTTTTGATTTTTAAGTAAAGAAAACTTATCCAAGTGTTTCTAAACTACACAAATGTATTCGGATCACCAAAATTATTTAGTTAAACACACCTGATCAATCCGAATCCATTTTCCTTGAGATTGATGTATATGATCCACAATTCTTCAACTTCAATCTTCAAGACTCAAAACACTGAGTGTCAACTTGAGATCTTGTTGAATCTTCTCTGAGTCTTCAATTGCTGATTGACAATTTGATCACTTCAAGACTTCGACTCAACTCACGAAATATGCCAACACAAAAAGCCGTAACAATCTCCCCCTTTGGCAATTTCGTGACAAAACCCAAAAAAACATAAAACGCTCAAGACACTCATCTTAAACCAAAAAATCGAAACTCAATGTCATCACCAAAACATTGACTTTCTTTGCGTGAAAGATCCAATAAACAAAAATTACATTTGAACCAATCTTAGAACAAACTCTATGACTTAGGACTTGGAGTCTTAAAGTGATGTAATTCCTGCAAAACAAAACTCCAAACAAAATCAAACGTTAGTCGTTAGAAATTAAATGTAAATCCTACATTTGATTCGTCCTTTTGGTTCTTTTTGTTTTTCGGCTCCTTTTTCATCATCTCTTTTCTTTTTCTCCCCCTATCTTGAGCATCTCTGTTCTCCCCCTATCTCTGTTCTCCCACTATTTCTGTTCTCCCCTTTTTGTCACAAATTGTCAAACAGTGAATATAGGCAAAAAGAAATCACTTACAGCATTAGTTCATAGAGAAAGAGAGATAAAAGCTCAGTTCCGGTATATAACAAAAACGCAGATTTCGTACCGGTCCTCGAAGGCAAAAATCACAAAAATTCTTGAAACAAATCCAAATTTTGAAATCTTTCAAATACCGATTTGCATTCCATCAAGAAAACAATTTAAGTGCTTGAAAATAATATGAGATCACATAGATGTCATTCAATCAAATTAATTTTACAAAAATTAAAAAGATTTACTCCGAAATCATGAAAAGCAAAGATAAGACATTATAAACCGTTTTTCATATTATATACGTCAAACACAAGTCATCAAAAATAATCTTGAGATCCAAAGTCTATCAAGATGTAACGGATTTACAAAGATGACTTACAGAGATTTCCAAATGACATCAATTTGATTTCTACCCTTTCAAGTTTGAGATAAGCACTAAAATACCTAAGGGTGGCTCTTTGAGCATCTTTCAACTATCCCACCTTATACCAACCAGGAGATTGTTCAAAAAAATTAAGAACTTTGAATATGAATCTCCGAATGTTTCAACTAAAAATCACTACAAAAAATTGTGATTTAGCGGCATTCTGTAATTGCCGCCTAAAGGTCAAAAAGTGCTGTAAAAACAATTAGTGGCATTTAACAATTAGTGCCGCCTAAAGTCGTGTTGCTGATTCTTCTACCGGCATTTAATTAAATTGCCGTTAAAATTAAATAATTAGTAGCATTAAATAAATGCCGTTATAGATGTGGTTATTAGCGATATTATTAAATGCCAGTATTTTTTAACTATCTACAACACTAATAAATACCGGTAATTATTAGTTTATTTGCAATATTATACAAATATTGGTAATCTATTGTTAATAAATGCCGGTAATTATTAGTTTATTTGCAATATTATACAAATATTGGTAATTTATTGTTAATAAATGCCGGTAATTATTAGTTTATTTACAATATTATACAAATGTTGGTAATCTGTTGTTAATTCCGGCATTAATAAATGCCGCTAATTCTAAATATTTTTAAATTATATTTTTAAATAAATAAAAATAATATAAATTATTATTTGCACTATCATAAAATAATTAAATCTTATCAATTTCAAAAAACAGAAATTCAATGGATAATATGAGATTTCAATATTTTCAATATTTATGCATAAATCGTACATAACACAATAACAAAAATAATTTACTAAGCTCATTTTCAATTAAACAAACAATAAGTTAAAATCTTCAGTACATTCAACATCCAAAAAAATAACAAACGACCACAAAATATTCTAAACACAAAAGTACTAATACGTACATAAATAACGCATCCAAATAGGTCAGTACACGACATAAAGTTGTTTGCGAATATAACAATACAGCTTAAAATTGTTTAAATTGTCTTGAATTCCAAATGTAGCATTACCTGCGTTGAACCTGTCAAAAAAAGAACACGTTAAAAGTTAGTTTTAACGAGTCAAAAGTTTATATATTAAATAATTAAATTGACGAAAGGATAAAAATATAGGTCTTATACAAATGTAAAGGGCCAAGCCACATAAGCTCCAACAGCATCTCCAATTGTTTGAAAAACTCCATATGATCTTAATAATGGCTCGTTATGCTCTATTGGAACATTTATTTGCACCTCCCAGCATTGTGATCCTAACTCGACACCACCTAATTTCATTGTTGGATTTGTACTCAACAAAAAACCTTGCGCAACATGCTTGTGAGGTTTTCTCAAGCTCTTCAAATATACTTCAATTCCGCCCTAATATATATTGAGTAAAAATAAGTAAATACAGTTAAACTTTTAAAGTGCAAAAAGTAATTTGTACTAGTCTTTATATTGAAATAATATTAAATAATAACTAAAAAATAAAATTAAACTTGTAATTTATATATATTAGAAATAAGTAATAAGAAAATTCAGAATAAGAAATAGAAGGTACCCTATTATCTAAAGTATCGACATCCTTTCCAACAACTTTTGCTCGATAACCCTGCATTCAAATATAGTATATATTGGATATCTATATTGATCTTAAGTACATATAAATTTATACAAAAAAATTAAGATAAATTAATTACAAAAAAATTACCTGATTTCGTGGTACTTCAAAGCTAGATTCAGAAGATTGTATTTCATTACTCGGCGGTTCTTCAAAGGGAATGTTATTATTATTACCATTCTGCGAAAAAAAAAAAAAAAAATTAGATGATTTATCTCATTATAATTAGATGGTTATTTTAAAAAAGTAAAAAATAAATATAAGTACACTCGAGTTTACTTGTGGACTGCCTATTGGATTAGATGTGCCTACTGGATTAGATGGAATGTCTCTATCTTCAGTCAAATTCAAGTCTTGTGATTTTTTTTCCATTGATTCCAACCTTGCCCTCATCATCGATAATTCTTGCCTCATTTCAACAATCTCCTTTTGCATTGTATGTTTCTCCTCTTCAGCTAACATTTTAGTTTCGGAGAGCATTCTTAAGCATTCAGCTCGAGTTGGATTTGTGCCAAAGACTTCTGAGAGAGCAGCACCCAACCCGTAACAACGAACAGAATTTCCCCCTTTTTCTTTTCCTAAAGCCATCACTAAAAGATCATCTCGAGCTGCATTTTTTTGTGCAATTTCTGGATTCTGAGATGAAAAATTTTTGATTGCAGCCTACAAAAAAGAAAGTAAATGAGAGACAAATATTTTGAGATAGTAGATATAATTTTAACATATTTAAAACATACAATGTTACTTTCACAGCTTTCCAGAGCCTCGCCATTCTTTTTAGTATGTGTTCTTATATATAATTCATGTCTTTTCGGTGCAACTTTATTCTCCTTTGTCATCTAGCAACATGTAGAAAAGTTAGTTTATTTAGAAAATATAATAACAAATTTATATACACAATTTCAAAGAGAAAGAAAATTTTTACCTCTGCGCGAACCCTTGCAAAGCTCATTGTGCCTGCGGTATGCGTGATATCTTGCTTTGCACGAGTAGCTTTATTTTTTGCACTACGGTCCTATAATGAGGCAAAGATATAAAATTTAAATCCAATACAGTCAAACTAGTAAATTATCAATATGAAAAATATAGAAATGATGCTAAATTGTAATTTTCTATGTATATAAAGATATAAAAGACACAACAATTGTGATTTCTAAGTATCATTTTTTATACCAATGTTGCTTCAGAATTCCAATACTTGACAAGAAATTCCCATTCATTTGGTAAGACCCGTGAATCACGGTCTGCTATTCTTTCCGCGTAGGTTGTATGAGAATCATAGTGTCGTTTCTTCAACATACATTTGTACTCTCTCCATTTTTTACCAATAGACATCATAATCCATCTTTTTTCTTCTTCTGGAATTTTGAACTTTCTCTGCATCAAAGATTAAATATGTATATTGACAAATATCAAATAATACGATAGGAATCGATATAAATATTATTAAATCTACCTGTACTATGTTCCACATTAAGTTTTTATCCGTGCTTGGAACTTGTCTCCAATCTTTATGACTAAGAGTAGTTATTTGTCCGTTTCTGGCTATGAGCCCCAAAAAATTGCTAAGAGTGGCTGCTGATTTTCCAATCGGTTGTCCATATACATTGAATTTGACTTTTACCGGTTTTGTTCTTTTAAACAATTTGAGCAACTTAGTACGCCCTCGTGTATTCTTCGATGCTTGTGTTGAACCTGCTTAACGAAAAATATATAGCAAGAGAAATCATTATTATTAATATATTTCATCAATTAAGAAATATAATTGTACAAAAATTCAACTCAATAGTTATTATTTTATACTATAAGAGAATAAAAAAAAATATACCATCTATTGTTGGGTTATATGTAATAAGGATCTAAATAGGGGAAAAAACACCTAGAGGGGGGTGAATAGGTGTAAACGTATAAACACTCAAAAATCGTTGCGATAAAAACCCAATGCGGAAATAAAAATAACTCGCAAGATTTTTACGTGAAAAACTCCATCACCGGAGTAAAAAATCACGGGACCGATAACACGGCAGAAATCCACTAGAATTAAAACATGTACAAGGTGATTTACCGTACACACTTACGACTCAACCTTTTCCATACGCTCCTAGAGGATCTTCTCCGCTCGCTCCGTGACGCTTCTCGAATCCACGATCTGCGCCCAACGCCGAATCCACGGCGTCCAACGTCGAATCCACGACGTCCGACCGAGTCCACGGTCTTCACCCAATAGCACCCTTCGAATCCACGAACGTGCCTCACTCCGAATCCACGAGAGCGGTTGAACCTTGAATCCACAAGGACACGCGAATCCACGCGCCGATTTTTGGGGTAAATCGTTGTTTTAGGTGGTGATGATCCGCCGAATACTTAGATCAAAGATAGATCGAAAATACCATCTAAGTATTCATTAGTTTGATTCAACTCAAGATGTGAGTATGAAAACCTAGAATCAAACTAATCAATATAGATGAAGAAACATAGAGTATTCTCTAATGATTTCCTTTCTTCTCTATATGTGGATCTAGAGCCGTATAAAATAAGATATGAATATGACGGCTATTTTTCTTCTTTTTGGATTTTCCCTAGAAAAAAAGCCATAGGGTCTATTTATAGGTTAGAAACCCTAGGAAGGAGATAAGAATCAAAAACCTACCATTTCTGGAAATTTTACGGACGGCGATCCGGATCGGATTAGCTGTGATCCGGATCGTCGTAACGAGTCAGGCAATTCCAGAAAAACGAAGGTTCGGGATCCGGATCGAAGTGCTTGATCCGGATCGTTCATACAGTTCACCAAACATCAACGTTCGGGATCCGGATTGCGAAGCCTGATCCGGATCGTTCAAGAAAAATGGTAAACTCAGTGTTCGGGATCCGGATCAGGAGAGGCTACGATCCGGATTGAACTGGTGTATGAACGAACCACCTTCGGGATCCGGATTGAACAATCTGATCCGGATCCTGAACATGTCCCAAGTCCAGTTTTTGATTTTTATGCAATGAAAAATTCTTCCAAGTGTTTCTACACTACAAGAAGTATTCGGATCACACAAAATCTTTAGTTAAACATACCTGATCCTTTTGAATTCTTCTTTCTTGAGATTGAGTTAAATGATCCAACTTTCTTCACCTTCAATCTTCAAGACTTGAAACTTTCACGAAACTACGCCAACTCAAATTCCGTAACAATCTCCCCCTTTGGCGGTTTCGTGACAAAACACAGATCCACTAAAGAAAATTCAAAAAGATATTTTTGTTGCTATCACCATACAACAAAAATTTACAATGGAGATCCAAAAATTTAAAAACATGAGATAAACTCCTAAAACAGACTCTAGACTTAGACATCTGTACTCTCTGCACAAAGAAATCATTCTTGACAAAAAGAGATCGTTAGATACCTCAAGAATATTTAACATTCAAAACCTAGTACAGAGATAGAGTTTATCTGATCATCATGACATTTGAGAATTCAGATATGTAAGAGAATCATAGTCAAAACACCAACATATCTTCTATGCAATCAAAAACCAAATGTCACAAAGTGAACATCAACTTGTTAGTTATATTACATGCCCAAATAGTTAGATGAATAGTTAGTCGAGGCATGCATTCAAACAAATGAAACCAAAAGTTGAAGTTCTACTTACCTTTCAAGTTGAGGTTATACTTACCTCGATGTTCACACATTCACATCACATCATCATTGTTCAAGTTCTCTCTAAACTCTCTCCCCCTTTTTGTCACAAACAAAGCCAAAATCACAAAAATTTAAGGAGAGCCAAGAAGTTTCAAAAATTTGTTCCTAAAAGTAAGAACTAGAACTAAGAGTGAGTCCTAAAAACTGAACAAGGTTAAAGCCTGCACAAAAATTGTTAGAGCAAAAATTAATTATCGGAGTCTGAATCCTCAGACGCACTATATCCCATCTTAGCGAACATGTTCTTGATCAATTTCTTCATCGAATTTACTTTCTTGGTCAATTAATTTGGGATGCGGTTATGATTTCGAGTTCTTCAGACATTCGTCTTTGTTCTTTGGTTATTCGCTCTTGCTCAAGCGATAGGCGCTGTTGTTGCTTGAAGATTGAAGTTACTGATGCGTCTTCATCCGCGCCAGGTGCTTGTTGAGATGGTGAGGCCGAGGTGCCGACACAAGGTTCTTACCAGTGGACGGTGTCGGAGTAGTAAATGTGGTAATTGTGAAGTGACTTCACAACGGTGGACTCATCGATAATACCCAAACATTGATGATAAGTCGGTGAAGTAATATCAACCTGAAATTTCTTCAAGATCTCATATAATCAGTGGAAATGGATCTTTCTGGGGATGAGGGTGCTCAACATATTTGTCATTCTATTCCAAATAA
>CM055066.1:42288764-42453764 GCA_029204045.2 Tillandsia leiboldiana
AGAGTCTGTTCTTGTTGATTGGGGTCTAGGCAACGGTCCATCGGGATTTTCGGATCCTGCCGTGTCGTCGGTTCTTCTCGCCTATGAGGGGGTGTGTGTGGGAAGCCGTTGGGAGAGAGACGGATGGTCCCAGGAGAGCGTAGTACTTTCGTTGAGTGGGTCGTGTTGGAGACTGAGCGTGGGAGGGGTTCTCCGACCGATTGGCTTTGAGCATCGAGATACCGATCTGTTTGATCGTGGATGTCACGCCCCGGGGTCGAAACTGCGACCCGGGCTCGCCAACAGATCCGCCATCTGTACGGAAACTGCCGTACAGACGAAGCGTCTACCCTGCAAGTCAGATCTATAACTATAATGTATCAGAGCTGAAAAAAAGAAAGTAGCTACAGAAATCCACTGAACATCTGATATAAAGTAATCTCCACTAAAACACAAATCCTCAATATACACAGTCTCAAAATCACTCAGACTGTCCAGTACAAAAGTGGAAATATAAAATACAGGGTACATCTACCTCTGACTCTCAAAACTGGTAAGGAACTACTCAGCCACGTCCTCACCTCGATCAGCCGCCTCCGCCGCGAACCAAGCCGGAACAGCTACCACAGGAACCTGTCACCGCAGCGGGTGTGAGAACTACTGCAAAGGTAGTTCCCAGTGGGTACCGTCTCAATATCCACGGTATGCCCACTAAGTCTACTGGAGGCACAATAGATAGGTATGCAGATAGATAGATAGATAAAAGCTGAAAGAAACTATAGCTATCATGTCTCAATCATCATGCTCAAGAAACTCTACAATGATGAAGATGTGCATACACTCGCTACTGCTAACATGCCTCAAGTATCATGCTCAAAGGAAAACTCATCTATGAACATGCTATGAAACTCACTCACACATATCACCCAATCCCAATGACTGTCCCTCTTTGGACCAGTCAATCAAGCCTGCGCTCATCTACTGCCGCGCATCCCGTAGGAACGGACTTACGTAGGCATCCACTGCCGCACATCCCGGAGGAACGGACTTACGTAGGGTGTCCCTCTAGGACCATCTCAGTAATCACATCGCCTCGTCAGGCTCGGTATCATCATCGCACCCGGGGCGTAGCTCGAGGGGAGCGACCCCACCGAACTCAAGTATCTCAAGTATCTCATAACTGGCATAGAATGCCAGGCTCAGCAGGCTATAATCCACGATCAAACAGATCGGCAACTCAATGCTCAACTAGCATAACTCAGTCGGAGAAAGACTCCACGACTCGAACAGAAAAAGTCCAAACACTCACACAGCTATGTCGGAGAACCCTCAACGACTCAAGGCTATAACACACGATCAAACAGATCGAACTCAATGCTCAACAAGCATACTCAGTCGGAGGAAAGGACTCCACGACTCGAACAGGAAACGCCCAAACACTCTCACAGCTATGTCGGAGAACCCCTCAACGACTCAATCTGATAATGCACAACCCGTGGCTGAGTCGGGAAACCTCCACGACTCGATCTGCCAGAGCCCCCAAAACTCTCACGGCTAAGTGGGAGAACCATCTCCACCACTAAATCAGAGCACAACCCATGATCTAGAGCAACCCAATCAGGGAATACATCCTCAATACCCCGCGAACTCAAGTATCTCAAAACTCTCTCATGACACTAGAAGTCATCTCATAATGCTCTAAAAATCCACTCGGCCCTCTGGCACGAGAACCACATGCATCCTGAACCTACTCAACCCCTCGGGAAGATCTCAATGTTTTAAAACTATTTTCAAAACCCAGTTTTCCTTAAAACAGTTCCGACGATTTTTTTTAAAACGGTTCAGATGCCAATATAAAGCCAACTAAACATGCAGTCTAGTGTCCAATCACTTCTAGATCATGCTAAAAATATCTGGGGCTTGCAATTGTATTCCCTACAATTTTCTAGGCAACTACAGATTTACCAGCTATGCAAATAATTAAGCTAAACATGATCAACATGCATTCAATAGCTTTAACGGGCATTCATACATCTTGAAGAAATTCCAACCCACCTCAAATGCTTTCCGAAGGCCGCGCCGAAATCGGAGAAGAAACGGTGCGGAAAACAGACGAAAAACTGCACTGTGCCTCTCGCGCGCACGCGTGCCGTCGCGCGTCTCGGAAGAAATTCCACGAAGCTCCGATCAATCCTCTATCACACTCCCCAAGGTCTCAGCATGCCTCTGCTCAGCTCAAGAGGGTCCCCCCACACGTGCGCAAGAAGCAGACAAATCCTCGGATTTGCGCAGTAACCTCCCTGCTTGCACCCGAGGAGCACAGGGAGATGGAGAGAGGAGAGAAAGGATGGAAATTAACTCAAAATCCCAATCAATTCATCAATAAAACCCAAGAGGAGAACTATCGAATCCAAATCCACAATCTCCAACAATTCAATTTACCTCAATTGCTCCTCGCGAGCGCACGTTGACTCGGTCAACTCCCACAATGCACGAGCCTGCTTCTCCTTCTACTACTTCATCTTCTTCTTCTTCTCTGGCAGCAAGAAAGGGAGGAGGAGATGATAAGGAATGAAGGGTGGAGAGGGAGCAAGCGTCTGGGTATAAAACATGACGGGAGTGGTTGGAACAGAAGAAGCCTATACCTCCAAGTACTGTGCACCAATCCGAGCTCTTTTCGGGCATTTCCAGAGTCTGTGTTCGGGTACCAGCATTTGGGTACCGGAACACCACCTCTGGTTCCGGTACCAGGCAGCTGGTTCCGGAACCAAGGGGCCAGTTCCGGAACCAACTGCTTGGTTCCGGAACCCAGCCACCCAGAACCTCCAGAATCCTGCCAGAACCTTCCCGAATCGCGCCGATAACTCACTTCCTCGCCCCGGGACCTCCGCATCACCCCGAAACCAACCGAACACCTCTGTAAAATCATAATACACATGTCCCAAGGGATCAACTCACAACAAACCCATCCATGAAACCAATGCTTGACCCGCAAGCTCTCAATCCGACGCCAACTCACTTTTCTACAAGAATACTTCCGCGTCGCTCCGGGACCACCCGAACCTCTCTGTAAATACAAACAGAAACTGCCTAAAGGTATTTCCACAATACCAGGCTGCCACGTGGAGTCGGCACACTGCCCGAAGCTCCGGTACTCTACACTCTCCCCTCCTTTTAATGGTTTCGTCCTCGAAACCTCAAAACTCCAGAACTCAGGGGGGGTGACTCAAATAAGTGGGGATATGAAACTCTCAGCTCATCCTCAGGCTCTCATGTGGCCTCTCGCTCCTCATGATGACTCCATAAGACCTTTACCAAAGGTAAGATCCGGTTGCGTAATTCTCTCGTCTCTCGAGCAAGAATTCGCACCGGTCGCTCCTGATAGCCCAAGTCCTCGCCTGACTCCAAAGAAACGAAGTCCAAATCATGCAAGGGGTCCAAATCCATGCTTCCCTCAGGACGGATACACCAACGTCCTCGTGGGTACTTGCCAAATCATGGCGGTAGCGCAACTCGATGAGCAGCTGATCCAATGCGCTCTAACTCCTCGAATGTGCCAATAATTCGCGGACTCAACTTCCTGCGAAAACTCAAATCTACACATTTCTGCGGATAGTGATTTCCAGAAGTCACCAAAACTCCTTGCCTCCAAATGGCATAACTTTTCCGTTGCTCCTTAGCAACCACAATGCTGAGAGCTTCACGATGCATTCTTACATCCATCCACAGGGTAAGAAGTCCAACATCGGGAACAACACTCAACCCCTAACCCTCAAAATCAGCTCTCGGATCTCGGAATCCCCGGGCACACAGATGCGGTCCTTGTACTTCAGTACTCCCGCTGCATTCACTGAGAAATTCCCTCTCTAATCCTGTCCAACGGAGTGGGTTACGAGTCCAAAATACAAGTTTTGCCACATTCCCAGGGAACACCACCTTAATCTCAATTCGTCTCAATTACTCTTTCAGCGGCATCTGCTGAGTAACCACCATACTCCAAAACTGCACCGCTCGCCTATTCAAGGCAGCTGCGACCACATTGGCTTTGTCGGGACGTTACTGTAAGCTCAATCATACATCCTTAATAACTCTATCCACCGGCATTGCCTCAAATCAAATTCCTTCTGAGTAACCCAGTACCTCAGGTTCTAGGATCGATAGATATCTCAAATCTCTCTCTATCTCAAGCAACTATTCACAATGATGTTAATACCATCCACAGCTTGAACTCCTCAAGGTTATGCTGGCACTGCTTAATCCACAACTCTGGACCTCTGTCACTATCATGGGTCCAAGCCGAACCTAAACGGCAACACTCTTCGCCGGGTCCACTGTCACTCCTGCGGCTGTAATAACATGGCCTAACCACAAAATCTTCCGAAGTCTAAGAGCAAATTCTCTTACAACTCGGCATCAACTTCTTCTCATAGAAGTTGCAGCACTATCCTTAAGTGCTCCTCGTGCTTAAACTCATCTCGGAAACCAAATCCGATATAATCAAATCAACTGGCCTTGTATAAATTTAACTCAACTACTAGCACGGCAACTCACTGTAGAGCTCAAACTCACACTGGTTCTACTGCCCGGTCCAAGTACCGCCGGAACACACAAGTCCTCAAATCCAAAAGGCTGCAGGGCCTTAGTCAATCCGCTTGACCTCACTGTAAGCTCAAAATGTCTCTATCGGGTTCAGACTCTATCTGGCACAGCCCTCAGCTGTAGGGTTCCACAAAGCCTTCAATGTCCCGCAAGGCATCAACCCAACACGACCCAAATCTAACTGTGCTCGAATCGTCACAGCACTCTCACCGTTGTGCACTCACAACGTGGCATCACTGCCGTATACCAACGGCATGGCATCACCACCGTGTATCAACGGCGTGGCATCACCACCGTGTATCAACGACGTGGCATCACCACCGTGTATCAACGGTGTGGTAACACATCCAAAATACCAATCTCTCGGATCCTCACTGTCGTATCCTCACGACGTGGCATGGGGTCACCCAGACCTCTCGATCCCTCGGATCCGCAGCTGCGCTAACAGCTCTCTCACTGGCTCACGAGTGATACTCCAAGAGATGCTGCCGAAGTCGGCGCGGTTTCCAAACCACGTCGATCACTATCTCGATCTCAGTCTCACTAAACGGCGGCATCAACATCAGACCAGGTAAACTCCTGTCCGGGATCACACGGGCGATAAAGATATTCCTTTAGTCCCGGTGCTGCAGTAGGCACCTTTTCTACCGTCGCTAGCAAATCGACACGACCACGACTCAACCTCTGCCGTGCTCTAGCATCCTCTATAACCACACTCCTCCTGGCCAGGTCCACGGAGGGTCATTGTCCACTCTCGACAATCCAAGATAGCACAACATTGGGATAACCAATCCCTATCCAACCTTATATCAACATCTCGGAGCTGATGTAGGACTAACAACTCTAGGATCAAATCCAAGGTATTATCTGCACTGGCAGGACTGGCAACACTCATCCATGCGCTATACGTGATCTGGAACCTGATCCTCACGTGCACAAGCCAACAGTCCCACCTCCGGCCCACACGCAGCTATCTTTGCTCTAGTAAAGCACACACCAGCGGTGTTGGCATCAACATGCTCTAACTCCGATGACCATAAGAAAACCACACCTGGTAAGACGCGCTTCACTATCCTGGCGTCCTCCAACCAACTACACCATTTCATCCACTAGATGATGGTGGCCATCGCTCAATCTGCCTCGGCATCTCGGCTCAATCAGCCTACCGGTAAGTCGGATGAACCTCTATCTCCTGTAGGAGTAATGGGGTGCCGTCGCGAGCGGCAATCCAAGAGCACCACACTGGGACACTCTGCCTGAAAATGCCCTGACTATCCACAAGAAAAGCATCGCCCTTTCCCTAAAGTCACTCTATGGCGATGAATGCGGCTCACCACGAAAGACACAATCATACGAATACTGCTGTTGGTGCCTCGACTGTCGAGAACCTCTTAGTCTCTGTCTCCTCTGAGACTCATGATCCTGTGACTGAAATCATGGCAACCTCGATCCACTCGACTATCCCAAAATCAGGCGATACTGGACATCTCTCTCTGGAGCTAGTCCCTCGCTCTCCGTCCCTCTTGGATGTGATCGCAGATCCTCGGTCAATCCATCGAGCATGCACGATCGGTGCAGCTAAAGTTGCTCGCCGAGAATACCCAAAATGATAAACATCTGAAGCAATCCCCTCTCAAACATAGTCAACTATCTGGGCCTCATCCTGGCAACATGGGGCACACTGCTCAACCGTCGAAGAAACTCGCTCCAAGTCCTCGACTGCTCTCCCGGTGGTTCAATAGGACAACTTGACGCCACCAACTCTCGGCGTCCTTATCCAAAGTGCATAACCAAGTGCACCCGATGCTTGTCCTGGATAACAAGTCCTCAAACACTTTCCAAAGCGGCAATCCAGTTCTCGGCCTCTCGAGGCTCCAACTCTGCCCTGAAATCTGTAGGGGATGGAACTGGCGGATGCACAACTATCAATCAGCAATCTCTCGCTGCTTCTGCACAACTCACAGTGCAAACGGAGCCGAAGTCGACGATGTCGCGGCTGGAGGTACTACTGGCGATACCTCAAACGATACTCTCTGCTCAACATGCGCATCACGCGCTCCGTGTTCTCTTCCTGGCGCCGCGTCGCCTAAACAACTGAGCTACCTGGGCCCGTAACTCGCAGACCTCGCTCTGCTCTGTCCATTCAGCCCCCCGCTGTTCGGGCTCCTCATCCAAGGTCAAACATGCCCTCGCCGCTGCACGGCATCACAGGGCCAACAAGAAGAACAGCCACGGCCAACCAAACCACAAACACTCTCGACCCAATCAAGCGAAAGTCTATAACATGTTAACCGTTGTAAAGTATTATGTTGTCTGCAGCCAACATAATCACTTTAGAGAATAAACATGTAAAATCACTCGCCCCAATCCCTCGGGGGGAGGTACAAACTCAATCAGGACTCTCTCGCTAAAATCACGTCTCTCACGACAGTCATCCTACTGTCCAACCAATAATAGCCTAGGGTCACTAAGTCCTCAACGACCTATATTCCTAGGCTCTGATACCACCCTAATCTGTCACGCCCCGGGGTCGAAACTGCGACCCGGGCTCGCCAACAGATCCGCCATCTGTACGGAAACTGCCGTACAGACGAAGCGTCTACCCTGCAAGTCAGATCTATAACTATAATGTATCAGAGCTGAAAAAAAGAACCAGTAGCTACAGAAATCCACTGAACATCTGATATAAAGTAATCTCCACTAAAACACAAATCCTCAATATACACAGTCTCAAAATCACTCAGACTGTCCAGTACAAAAGTGGAAATATAAAATACAGGGTACATCTACCTCTGACTCTCAAAACTGGTAAGGAACTACTCAGCCACGTCCTCACCTCGATCAGCCGCCTCCGCGCGAACCAAGCCGGAACAGCTACCACAGGAACCTGTCACCGCAGCGGGTGTGAGAACTACTGCAAAGGTAGTTCCCAGTGGGTACCGTCTCAATATCCACGGTATGCCCACTAAGTCTACTGGAGGCACAATAGATAGGTATGCAGATAGATAGATAGATAAAAGCTGAAAGAAACTATAGCTATCATGTCTCAATCATCATGCTCAAGAAACTCTACAATGATGAAGATGTGCATACACTCGCTACTGCTAACATGCCTCAAGTATCATGCTCAAAGGAAAACTCATCTATGAACATGCTATGAAACTCACTCACACATATCACCCAATCCCAATGACTGTCCCTCTTTGGACCAGTCAATCAAGCCTGCGCTCATCTACTGCCGCGCATCCCGTAGGAACGGACTTACGTAGGCATCCACTGCCGCACATCCCGGAGGAACGGACTTACGTAGGGTGTCCCTCTAGGACCATCTCAGTAATCACATCGCCTCGTCAGGCTCGGTATCATCATCGCACCCGGGGCGTAGCTCGAGGGGAGCGACCCCACCGAACTCAAGTATCTCAAGTATCTCATAACTGGCATAGAATGCCAGGCTCAGCAGGCTATAATCCACGATCAAACAGATCGGAACTCAATGCTCAACTAGCATAACTCAGTCGGAGAAAGACTCCACGACTCGAACAGAAAAAGTCCAAACACTCACACAGCTATGTCGGAGAACCCTCAACGACTCAAGGCTATAACACACGATCAAACAGATCGAAACTCAATGCTCAACAAGCATACTCAGTCGGAGAAAGACTCCACGACTCGAACAGGAAAAGCCCAAACACTCTCACAGCTATGTCGGAGAACCCTCAACGACTCAATCTGATAATGCACAACCCGTGGCTGAGTCGGGAAACCTCCACGACTCGATCTGCCAGAGCCCCCAAAACTCTCACGGCTAAGTGGGAGAACCATCTCCACCACTAAATCAGAGCACAACCCATGATCTAGAGTAACCCAATCAGGGAATACATCCTCAATACCCCGCGAACTCAAGTATCTCAAAACTCTCTCATGACACTAGAAAGTCATCTCATAATGCTCTAAAAATCCACTCGGCCCTCTGGCACGAGAACACATGCATCCTGAACCTACTCAACCCCTCGGGAAGATCTCAATGTTTTAAAACTATTTTCAAAACCCAGTTTTCCTTAAAACAGTTCCGACGATTTTTAAAACGGTTCAGATGCCAATATAAAGCCAACTAAACATGCAGTCTAGTGTCCAATCACTTCTAGATCATGCTAAAAATATCTGGGGCTTGCAATTGTATTCCTACAATTTTCTAGGCAACTATCAGATTTACCAGCTATGCAAATAATTAAGCTAAACATGATCAACATGCATTCAACAGCTTTAACGGGCATTCCATACATCTTGAAGAAATTCCAACCCACCTCAAATGCTTTCCGAAGGCCGCGCCGAAATCGGAGAAGAAACGGGCGAAAACAGACGAAAAACTGCACTGTGCCTCTCGCGCGCACGCGTGCCGTCGCGCGTCTCGGAAGAAATCCACGAAGCTCCGATCAATCCTCTATCACACTCCCCAAGGTCTCAGCATGCCTCTGCTCAGCTCAAGAGGGTCCCCCACACGTGCGCAAGAAGCAGACAAATCCTCGGATTTGCGCAGTAACCTCCCTGCTTGCACCCGAGAGCACAGGGAGAGAGGGAGAGAAAGGATGGAAATTAACTCAAAATCCCAATCAATTCCATCAATAAAACCCAAGAGGAGAACTATCGAATCCAAATCCACAATCTCCAACAATTAATTTACCTCAATTGCTCCCCGCGAGCGCACGTTGACTCGGTCAACTCCCACAATCCACGAGCCTGCTTCTCCTTCTACTACTTCATCTTCTTCTTCTTCTCTGGCAGCAAGAAAGGGAGGAGGAGATGATAAGGAATGAAGGGTGGAGAGGGAGCAAGAGTCTGGGTATAAAACATGACGGGAGTGGTTGGAACAGAAGAAGCCTATACCTCCAAGTACTGTGCACCAATCCGAGCTCTTTTCGGGCATTTCCAGAGTCTGTGTTCGGGTACCAGCATTTGGGTACCGGAACACCACCTCTGGTTCCGGTACCAGGCAGCTGGTTCCGGAACCAAGGGGCCAGTTCCGGAACCAACTGCTTGGTTCCGGAACCCAGCCACCCAGAACCTCCAGAATCCTGCCAGAACCTTCCCGAATCGCGCCGATAACTCACTTCCTCGCCCCGGGACCTCCGCATCACCCCGAAACCAACCGAACACCTCTGTAAAATCATAATACACATGTCCCAAGGGATCAACTCACAACAAACCCATCCATGAAACCAATGCTTGACCCGCAAGCTCTCAATCCGACGCCAACTCACTTTTCTACAAGAATACTTCCGCGTCGCTCCGGGACCACCCGAACCTCTCTGTAAATACAAACAGAAACTGCTAAAGGTATTTCCACAATACCAGGCTGCCACGTGGAGTCGGCACACTGCCCGAAGCTCCGGTACTCTACAGTGGACTATAGCCTGCAGGAGCCACTTGTGAGACAGTGATTCAGTTGTGATACTTGAGTTCGGTGGGGTCGCTCCCCTCGAGCTACACCCCGGGTGCGATGATGATTCCGAGCCTGATGAGGCTGCGATGATGATTCCGAGCCTGACGAGGCTGCGATGATGCGCCTAGTTCATATACTAGAGGTCGCTTGATACCACTGGCCGAGCTACCATGGGGTCACTTTGTGAGAGATTGTGATAGTCCGATTGGATACCCTGGTTGATACACTAGGGGGCGCAGGCTTGACTCGACTGGACCCTATGTGGCAGTCGCTGAGATTTGGGTTACACTGAGAGAGTGATGGCATAGCATGTGTCATAGTAGAGTTTCTTGAGCATAGTACTTGTGACATATTCTCTTCCTATTGAGCATAGTAGATAGAGGCATGATAGTTGTAGATTCTTTTCCAGCTTATTTACATTATCACCGTCTTTTCTGCTATCTTATGCCTCTAGTAGACTTAGTGGGCAGACCGTGGTTCTTGGAGACGGTACCCACTGAGAACTACTGTAGGATGTAGTTCTCACACCCTCTGTCGGTGAAAGGTTGCTGAGGCTTTTCTTCCGTTCCTGCCGAGCTTGACTGGACGGACCGAGGACAGGGAGTCGCGTGATAGTTCCCTACCAGCATTGTTACTTTAGAGTGAGGTAGATGTACCATCCCAGACTGTGGGAACTTGATTATGTATGGTTATATTTCCTGTTTAGCTATCTCCCATTGGGATTTGTAGATGTTGTATAGGTGGACTTCTATTTGTATCATCTTGTTTTTGGGAGATAGGCTATGTGTTGTTGCAGCTTTGTAGTAGTGAAATTTTATTTTACAGCTTTCTTATCCGCTCTGATATCTGTGTAGCTGTAGTTCTGTCTTTGCTGGTTAGACGCTTCGTCTGTACGGCAGTTTCGGTACAGATGGCGGATCTGTTAGCGAGCCCGGGTCGCAGTTTTGACCCCGGGGCGTGACATCTGCGCCCAGGGATCTATACCTTGGTGCATGCCCAGAGGCTTCAGACTTTATCAGAGGCAGTGGATCATGCACAGTGGGTTGAGAGGGGAGATCACGTCGTCGCTAGACGTGGAGGCTTGGTCGCTCAGAGTTCTGAGAGGAAGCGACCAGCGCCTGATGATGGGGGACAGGCCAGTTCCTGGAGGCCGCCCTGACCGCCACCGCCTCAGTTTACGGGCCATGGGCGTTCGGAGCGGCGAGGGCCTGGGGGATCCCAGAGACCCCCACACTACCAGTAGCAATGACAGCAGCAGCACTCGCAGCAGCAGAGATCGCAGTCGCGACAGCATGGGTCACAGCGGCAGCCACAGCGACAGCAGCAGCAGCAGTCTCGGAGGCCACAGCAGCAGTCCCGACAGCCCCAGTCGTCTGATAGATGTGTCTTTTGTGGAGGGCAGCACTTTCCCAGCACTTGCGATCAGCGGTGGGGACGATGTTATATCTGTGGACAGTCCGGTCATATGCGAGCCACTTGCCCTTTTGCGGCGTCGACAGCTCCTTCCTCGGCATCAGCCCCTTCGGTGCCCCAGCAGCGGCCTTATGCTCCAGCGAGCAGGGCTCCTTCTTCCCACCCTGCAGATTACCGACCACCAGCTCAGAGCGGGCGGGTCTATGCCGCCCAGGTGGAGGACTCCGCGGCAGCCGACCACGTTGTGGCAGGTATCACTTTACTTTTCGGTACTAGAGCTCGCACTTTATTTGATATCGGTGCATCACATTCTTTTATCAGTAGATCATTTGCATCATCCCATGGACTAGAGTTAGGTCGGTTGCCACATGCATTAGAGGTACAGATTCCCGATCATACATTGCATGTAGAGGAGTGTTGTTGGTCTTGCCCTGTACAGCTTGAGTCTTGGATTTTGCCAGCGGACCTGATGGTCCTTAGTCTGCTGCGAGATTTCGACATTGTACTGGGGATGGATTGGCTGGCTCGCTATTTCGCGACTATTGATTGTGCCGCGAGGACTGTTACTTTTAGCGAGCCAGGCCAGGAGGTGTTTGTTTACAGGGGGTGCCAGAGTGCTTTCTTCGCCTCGGTAGTTTCGACTTCCCGTGCCAGGCAGATGATGCGCAGTGGATGCGTGGCCTTTTTGGCGTCTGTGGTTAAGGAGCCTACGGCGGCACCGGGACTCGCAGATATCCCTATTGTCCACGAGTTCCCGGATGTGTTTCCTCCATAGCTGATTCATATGCCGCCGGATAGGGAGGTTGAGTTTTTGATTGACGTAGTCCCAGGAACTGCGCCAATCTCTAAGGCTCCTTACCGAATGGCACCGGCTGAGCTGCGAGAGTTAAAGGCACAACTCCAGGATTTAATGGACAAAGGCTTTGTAAGACCGAGTGTATCGCCTTGGGGAGCGTCGGTGCTATTTGTGAAGAAGAATGATGGATCACTTCGACTGTGTGTTGATTATCGAGAGCTGAATAAAGTGACCATCAAGAACAAGTACCCTTTGCCGCATATTGATGACTTATTTGATCAGCTGTAAGGGTCTTGTGTCTTCTCAAAGATTGATTTACAGTCTGGTTACCACCAATTGAAGGTGAAGGCCGAGGACATCCCAAAGACGGCATTCAGGACGCGGTACGGGCATTATGAGTTCACCGTCATGCCTTTTGGATTGACAAATGCCCCTGCTACTTTTATGGATTTAATGAACAGAATTTTTTGACCATACCTGGATCGGTTCGTCGTTGTTTTTATTGATGATATCCTGGTTTACTCCCGGAGCGATGTGGAGCACGAGGAGCACTTGAGGATTGTGCTGCAACTTCTGAGAGAGAGGAAGTTGTATGCCAAGTTATCTAAGTGTGAATTCTGGCTTCGGGAGTTTGTCTTTCTGGGCCACGTGATTTCAGCCGCTGGAGTGGTAGTAGACCCGGCGAAGATTGAGGCAGTCCGGGATTGGCCCCGACCGACGACGGTATCAGAGGTCCGCAGTTTTATGGGCTTAGCTGGATATTACCGTCGGTTTGTGGAAGGTTTTGCGAAACTTTCCACACCCCTCACTCGTCTGACGCGAAAAGGGGTTAAGTTTATTTGGAGTGAGGATTGCCAGAGGAGCTTTGAGGAATTAAAGAACAGATTGATGTCGGCTCCTATCCTTTCCCTCCCTGTTATGGGGAAAGGATACGTGATATACAGTGATGCATCGCACAGTGGACTTGGTTGCGTGTTGATGCAGGAGGGAAGGGTAATCGCTTATGCCTCTCGGCAACTAAAGGATTATGAAAAGAATTGCCCTACCTATGACCTGGAGCTAGCTGCAGTGATTTTCGCACTAAAGTTATGGCGCCACTACCTGTATGGGGAGCACTACGAGATTTACACCGACCACAAGAGCTTGAAATACCTGATCACATAGAAGGAGCTCAACTTGAGACAGCGCAGATGGTTGGAATTGTTAAAGGACTACGATGTAGACATATTATACCATCCTGGCAAGGCCAACGTGGTTGCTGATGCCCTGAGCAGGAGAGCAGTACAGAGTCTATCTTTGATGATCAACGATCAGGCGCCATTACTTGAGCAGATGAGGCGGTTAGAGCTCGAGGTTGTGTCCCCTGGGGTCTCTGCTAGACTTATGTCTCTAGTCGTGCAGCCCACTCTGTTGGACAGGATTCGAGAGAGACAGAGTGAGGACCCCCACCTGATGAGGATTCGAGAGCAGATACAGACGGGTTTGACAGGGGACTTTTCAGTTGATGCTTGGGAGTACTGCGGTACAGGGACCGAGCTTGTGTGCCTATGGATTCAGAGATCCGAGAGCAGATCTTGAGGGAGGCCCACTATACACCTTATACCATCCATCCTGGTGGGACTAAGATGTATAGGGACCTTAAGGCACAGTTTTGGTGGAATGGGATGAAAAGAGACATTGGGAGATTTGTAGCACACTGTCTAACTTGTCAGCAAGTAAAGGCTGGGCATCGTGTACCTGCTGGCAAGTTGCAGAGTCTCCCAATCCTTGAATGGAAATGGGAACATGTTACGATGGATTTTGTCACTGGTTTGCCGAGAGCACAGACGGGGGCAGATGCTATCTGGGTAGTCGTGGACAGGCTTTCCAAGTCCGCTCACTTTCTACCCGTTCAGATGACTTGGTCGATGGAGCGACTAGCACAGGTGTACTTAGCTGAGGTGGTCAGATTGCACGGGGTACCCGTTTCCATCTTATCAGATAAAGACCCGAGGTTTGTCTCGCATTTCTGGAGGAGTTTACAGACAGCCTTGGGGACGCAGCTCCGATTTAGTACAGCATTCCACCCACAGACTGATGGACAGTTAGAGCGCACTATTCAGACCCTCGAGGATATGTTGAGAGCGTGCGTTCTGGACTTTGGAGGAGGGCAGTACCGACACTTGGGATTAGTTGAGTTTGCGTACAACAACAGCTATCAAGCGAGCATTCAGATGGCTCCGTTTGAAGCGTTGTATGGACGCAAGTGTCGGTCACCCCTATATTGGAGTGACGTGGTTGAGAAGAAGACTTTGGGTCCTGATCTACTATTAGAGGCAGAGGAAAAGGTCAGATTGGTACGACGACATCTAGAGACCGCCCAGAGTCGACAGAGGAGTTATGCTGATACACGACGGCGAGACTTAGAGTTTCAGGTGGGTGACCATGTTTTTTTGAAAGTTTCACCTTCGAAGGGGATTCGGAGATTTGGTATTCGTGGGAAACTGAGCCCTCGTTATATTGGACCTTTCGAGGTGTTGGAGCGCTTAGGGCCAGTTGCCTACAGGCTTGCACTTCCTCCCAGGCTTTCAGGTGTTCACGATGTTTTTCATGTATCGACTCTGAAGAGGTATGTTTATGACCCGTCACATATCATTGATTTCACCCCACTGGAGATTACTGAGGACTTGAGCTATGTCGAGCGGCCATTGAGGATCTTGGACCGTGAGGTTAGGGAGTTGCGCAGCCGAGCCATCCCTTATGTGAAGATTCTCTAGAGCAGTCACGATGAGCGCGAAGCTACTTGGGAGCTGTAGTCAGCGATGATGGATGCTTACCCCCACTTGTTCGAGGCCCCTGTTTGAGGTATGACTTTTGTTTCGAGGACGAAACTCTTTCTTGTGGGGGAGGATGTAGTGTTCTGGTTTTTCCCATGCAACTTTCCGATGAATCCACCATGTAGAACACCTAGTGTTGGTGTGTCTGGCCCATGGTGCATCAAAGGGATGCCACAGATGGACCTTGTGAGACATTGATAGCTGATTTGGCCTTCGGCTGCATTTGCCGAATTTTAGAAAAGGTTTTGGGCCAAACCGAGGTTGGATTTGGATTCAGCGCGGAAAAAACGCTTGAAAACGGCTATTTGCTTGTTAAATTTGGAGTCCGGATGACCAAAAAGGGGCTTCCGAAAGTTTTCGGGGATTTTCGGTGCATGGGAGGTGACTGTGGACCGCCGGCTGCCATGTGGTGGCCTGTCATTGGCCGGTTCGCGGTGTTCGGTCCACGGAGCGGCGCGGCGGGGTGCATGAGCCCGGCGCAGGACACGTGGTAGGCGGGGTTAGGCTGGCTTTCGGTGCGCGGTCCACGGGAATTTGAGCGGCGGTGCACGGTTTGAGCGGCGGTGCAGGGAGCTGAGCGGGATACACGTGTCGCGCCTCGGTTGGTCGGCGCACACGGCGCGGTCCACGGAACCCAAAAGCGGGTGCGTGGACCCGGTGTATGGGACGCGTGGCAGCTTCCTATAGGTGGGCTCAGCTAGCGCGGTGCAGCGGGAGGCGTGGAAGCCGCCTCGGGACGGAGCGCGCAGAGGCGCCTGACGCGGCGGTCGGCCGTAATCGACTGCGCCACGCGTCGCGACGTGAGTAGCAGGCCGTACTCGAGTGCGCCACGCGTCGTGACGCGAGTGGCGGGCCGTACTCGAGTGCGCCACGCGTCGTGACGCGAGTGGCAGGCCGTACCTACCCCGCTGACCGCGTGGGGGGCACGTGGCGCGCGACGGGGAACCTTGCACCGCTGTCCCGTGTTATGGGGACACGTGGCGGCACCAGTACAATCCGGGCGCATTGGACGGGAGGCGTCCGACCGAGTTTCCGGATTCGGGCGCCCGAATCCGGCGCCCGAATCCGGCCCACTAACAGGGGTGGGCTGAGCCTATAAATAGGCTTCCTGGGCTTCTTTTTTCGGGCTTTTGGACTTCTTTTCTCTGTGACTCCCTTAGAAGAAATTTCCCTCACACAGTGCACTATCCATTGGAGGACTTTGAGGATTTTTGGAGGCATGCATCCCGAGGTTCGTGATTTTACGGTGCGGCGCGACGCTTGTTCTCCGGCGACCCGCTTCGTCCCTTCTCAGTGTTCGGGCTCCTCCGACTCACACCGACTTCTGATTTCGCCGATTCTCGCGCCGTTGGACTCACGACAGGTAGGACTCCAACTTCTGTGTTTTGAGGTTCCTCGCTTTCCGTGCTGACCTTGGAGTTTTCTGAGCACCCATTTGACCTATTTTTCTTCACGGATTTTTGGACAGCACTGCGGTGTTCTAGCCGTATCTTTTCGCACAGACGTCGGATCGAGGCGAATCACAGGGTATTTTTCATCTTCACTTCGCAAGGAATCTCCTAGATTTTTTCCTAAATTTTTGGAATATTTTCCGAAGGTGAAAATCTCCTTTTACTGTAGTTCTTTGTTACAGAAATTCTGTACAGTTTGTGTTGGGGTGTTCCCCTTGCCGAATTTTTATCTCAGCGTAGGAAACTCGGTTTTGAGCGTGCAGGTTCTCGTTACGACAGGTTCGTCGCGAGGATCGCGATAGTATTTTTCTTAGAATTTCCCCGGCACTTTTTACAGGTGAAAATTGAGAAACTCTGGACTGTGGTAATGGTGCACAGATTTTGTGAACTTTGTATGTTTAAATTATGTATGTTCTTTTGGGATATGTTGTGCAGTGTTGTGGTGACTGTTTGGACCGAGCGTGGGATTCGCTTTTGGACAGGGATTTAGCGCTCGAGGTGGGTGTCGTTGTAAACCTCCTACTTTTGATGTGTCACTAGGCATATTAGAGTGTTGCTTGATCATGTTGCTAGTTAGAATTGGGAAATGGACCTAGCATGCTTGTATGAGATCATGGATTCATTGTTACTATTTGCATTGTTAGAGAACTAAATGTTAGTAAGTTGTGTTTCCTTACTTTAGATGTATAGCTTAAACACTTGGAAATCATGTTAACTCCATATCATGTTGTATGTATAAAGGAAGGTTTGGGCATGTAGTTAGAGTTCATATTTTGAAAAGATTACTTGTTAGTAAGTTTCTATTTATGCAACATGTACATTGGAGGTTCTATGCACTTAGTTTTGTAAAAGTTAGAATACTCGAAATTGCCTTATCAAGTAAAGGACTTCGCATGCTTGTATGGTCATCTAGCTAGGCCACCTTTTTCTGCTACACAAACATGCTGGAATTGACTTAGGAGAAACCATGCTTTTTTATTCTTTCTCCTGTTGTCTAGACTTAGGGGATAGTGTAGCCAGATGTTCAGAGTTTGGGACAGTTGGGGACCGATGGTTGGGTATTGCGGCAACCGCGGACTGTGGGCGGTTGACCGGATTATTATTATTATTATTATTGCATCAGATTGGAGGTGAAGGATCGGGCTTCCTTAGTGGATGGTCTTACCCACTTGCTAGAGTCTTGATCCAGTCCTGATGTCACGCCCCGGGTGAAAACCAGAACCCGGGACCGTCTACAGATCCGCCGTGCAGGCAGAATTTCCCGCGTACACGAAGCGCCAACTACCTGCTCAGATATAAGAGATATAATAAAAGAGCAATAAAAACAGAGCTGAACTAAAAACTAATACATCTCAGACTGAGGCTGGAAATAAAATACAATACATCTGTATAAATGATACATCTGTCTCTCCCAGCTCACCAAAAATAAATACAACCTGCTGGCAAAGCCAGTCCCAAAAGTAAAAGTACAACCGTCTGAGGAAACATGGGTACACCATCCGTCCAGCTAATACGCTCGTCCTGTCTCGAAATCTATCTACTCAGCCGTCCTCTCTCCTCAACCCGCCACTGAAAGCCCAGTAGCACCCGCACAAGAAAGACACTACAAAACAAGGGAGAAGAAAAAGAGGAAAGAAGAATGGGGGGTGAGAACTACTAGTAAACCAGTAGCCTCCCCTAGTGGGTAAAACCTCAACTCTGACACGCCCACTAGGTCTACTGATGAAAAGCTACCACTAGTATGCCTCTAAATACTGAGCTAAAAGAATAGCTGAATGTATGCATCAAAATATAAATGCCTGCCTGAATAAACCCAATCTGACCACCAGTAAACACCGGTACTGCCTGCTCTGCCTGCCGCGACGGGTATGCCAGCCTACGCATAACACCGAAGCAAAGGAGTCTCAAGGACTCAAAGTCTGTCTGCCGCGCACTCCGGAGTGGCACTCGAGGGGAGCGACCCACACGAGTAAAGTATCTCAGTATCCAGTAACATAAGTATCATAAATCAGCAGGACTGGATCATGACTCTGATCAAAGTGGGAAAACCCATCCACTAAAGGGAGACCCGATCTCAACCTGATGCAAGATAACAAATAGTGGGAAACTCCATCCACTAGAGACTTGATACCCAATCTGATGCATAAGCAACGTCCGGTCAACCGCCCAAGGTCCGCGGTTGCCGCAATACCCTGCCATCAAGCCTGCCTGTCCCAAAACCCAAGATCCTGACTACACTATCCCCAAACCCCCTGCTCGCGCATGAGCTACAAATACCCTGAGCCTCAAATTAAAGGAGAAAAGAATAATAAAAGGGTTTCTCCTATGTCAATTCCAGCATGATAGTGTAGCAGAAAAAGGTGGCCTATCTAGGTGACCATACAAGCATGCAAATGTCCCAAGATGATACAAAATAAAACAGATGTCGATAACCTTTATAATGTTAGAGCATGTAGAGAACAGTATGAGAGAAGTAAATATGAGATAGCCTGTGCCTGCCTATGCCACATACCCAAAGCCCACAAATTATTGATTAGCCTTATCTTTTACCATGATGTTACTGCTCTACAATCATAATCCCCAATTAAGCATGTTCTAACAATATCCGGTTTAATCTCAACCAAGCCTGCCATTGCCATACGTAAAATGCATTTAGCCTTTTAATCAAGGAAGCTACTCAAGTGCCTAGCGGGTAATAAAAAGCAAGGGGAAGCGTCTCACCTGCAAAATCCCGCATAGGCGAAGCGTCTAACCTGCAAAAGATAGTACTATAGCTACGCAAATATCAGAGTGAAAATAAAATGCTGTAAAATAAAATCCAATCACTGTACAACATGAAATAAAGTACAATATCCTTTTTCTCAAATACAGATAATCAACATACAATGTCCTCAGTACAGCATCTCTCAACTATAAAAGGGAGATAAACTAAAACTATAGTACATCAGTCTCAACATCGGTCTCTCCAAATACAAAATATCTCTCTCCAAAGTAAACAGTAAAAACCAGCTGACAGCTACAAGGAAACTCCAACCAGGGGATACAGCTATGCTCCTCGGGCGGTAAGGATCTAGCTCGTGACTCCCTCGCCTCGAACAACGACCGAAAGGTCAGCAACTCCCGCAGAAGACACTGCAAAACGGGAGGAAGAAAAGAAGGAAACAACAATGGGGGTGAGAACCACTAGTAAACCAGTAGCCTCCCCCTGTGGGTAAAGCCTCAAACTCCGGCGTACCCACTAAGTCTACTAGAGGCAAGAAAAGGAATAAGTGGTAAAGCTGTAAACATAACTGCTGAATAAAGGGAAACCACTACTGGTATGCCTCTAAATGCAATACCGAAAGAAATAACTGTATGAATGCATCAGGAAACGGTATATGACCAAATAACCCAATCTAGTACCACCAGTAAAACTGGTATTGCCTGCTCAGCGGAATCTGCACACAAGGCTCGAAACCGCGGGATCGGCCCGCACGGCTCGCATCCCAAAATAAGTATCAGACCGGCACACAAGGCTGGGTCCAAAAAGCCTACCTCCGGAGTGGCACTCGAGGGGAGCGACCCACACGAGTAAAGTATCTCTGTCACCAGTATCACAAGTATCTCTGTAGCACATATCTCAATATAGCAGGACTGGATCAAGACTATGATCAAAGTGGGAAACTCCATCCACTAATGCAACCCCGATCCCCAATCTGATGCAATAGTACTCAATAAGTGGGAAACTCCATCCACTAGAGGAATCTGATACCCAATCTGATGCATAAGTAAATATCCGGTCAACCGCCCAATGTCCGCGGTCGCCGCAACACCCCACAAGACCCAAAATCTGATGAAATAATCAATCTTCGGTCAACCGCCTACTGTCCGCGGTTGCCGCAATAACCCACAAATCCAGCATCAAGTACACCTTGTCTCTGACCCTAAGGTCCCGGCTACACTATCCCAAACCTCTGCTCGAACCCGAGCAACATGACTCAAAAGTCTAAATAAGAAAGAGAAAGAAAGCGATCATGGTTTCTCCTAAGTCAAATCCCAATATGATAGTGTAGCAATAAATAGTGGCCTATCTAGATGTCCATACAGGCATGCAAAAGTCCTCATGCAAGGTGAAGGAGAAAAACATCAAATAACAGTTCCACATGTGTAACTAATAATAAATCCACATAGATATACCCAATATGCTAAAATCATCAGTCAACTACACATGTAAATAATACCTTATCCATAATAAATCCCAAAGTGGCACCCGCACATAGATAAGTCATCATGTCCCAACATTTAATCCATTTAATCCACTTTCATAAAATCTATGTGCTAATATGGCATGTTAATTATCACTATTAAATATGTCCCCGCAATCATGTTTCCACATGTCACGCCCCGGGGGTCTCGCTCAGCGGAAATGAAAGAGTTGTTTGATTGAGTCCCTTAAATTTTTTTTTAAAATTCAGTCTTCCCCGGCACGTGCCCAGACCCGCCGCATATACAGATTTACTCGAAAATCGGGCAGAGTCTCCTCTGTATATGCACGGCGTCGCGGCTATTACAACATCTCAATTCAAGCATTCAGTTAATCACAACAGTTCGAGTATTCAATCAACAATGTAAACTAAATAGAGTGCCCGCCGCCAATCAAGTTGAAAGGATAAACTCACAGTTTTGAAAACAGGCCCACACGACCCAAGGTTTTAAAAACGTTTTGGAAAGATGCCATAAATCCACAGGGTTTGGAAACAGGTCCACACGACCCGAGGTTTTGAAAATGGTTTAGAAATCTCATAAAACCACAGGGTTTGGAAAAAGCGGGCCCACACGACCCCATATTTTTGAAAGATAGTTTTCGAAGTTCCTTTTTCTTTTCTAGTTACTTTGTTTTGGAAAAACGGCCAAACGGGCGAATAAAAGAAACATAATATCAAATCCGGAACACCGGGAATCAACATCCACACCGACCCCACAAGGGTATCGCGAACCACACCGTAGTCTACAGTACCAAATGAAATGCAAGGAAAAAGGGAAAAGGAGATACAGACTAGGGCTCCTCACAGCCCGACCACTCCCGTCTCGACCTCACCGCCGTCTACCGCTCACCACTGGAAGAACCTGTCACGGAGTGGGTAGTCAGCGACATGCGATAATAATAATAAGCAGGAAAGGAAGCCAAACCCAACAGTAAAACTATCCGGAGCAACCACTCGACTCACTGGAAGAGTGACACGCGAACACATGTAACACCTGCAACATCTGTAATGCCCGTAACACCTATACACCTTGATCTCGTCGGGCACCTATCCCGACGGATCGCACCGCTCACACCTTGGGGCACCTGACCTCGTCGGACACCTGTCCCGATAGGTCGCACCTTTTTCCCCCACCTTTTGATGCCTCAAACCCCACACCTACGGGGGCCCCCACCACTTCACCTTGTGGGTTAACACGGGTCGAAGACCGCTTTCCCGGAAAAGAGCACCCTTTGCGGTGGCCAGACCGCGGGTGCGCGTGTCGCAACCACGAGCACAAAAATTCGAAATACAGGATAATATCGAAAACATAGAGACCGTCAGCATTAGTAATACAAATATGCAGTTAAACGACTAACCCAGAATACCGAGTCTATACTTGGTCTCAAAGGAACCCACCTCTTTCGTTGTCGCGCTGCTGGTCGACTTCGGGTTCTGTCGCGTCCCGGTGTGCCTGCCCGGACCTACACGAACCTGTCTCACCAGAGTTAGTAACTCCAACATCCCGAAAGGTACACTAAAGTAAAAGAGACGCGGAACACCCGACCCTCCCGGTCGATCACGGGGCACGCCCCGCCGAGTCGGCAAGGATGGCGGCGTCCCCGGGCGAGGCCAACAACGCGGACGGCTCCGGCTCCCGCGGAACCCACCGGCCCCTCCCCCTCCTTGTTGCCCGCAAGTGCGGGCGCGCGCTTGCGCCCGGCCCCGCGCGGCTGGGCAGCGGCCTGCCCGCATGCGGAGGATGCCCGCATGCGGGGGTGCGCGCCCCCAGCCCCGCACGGCTGGGTGGCAGCCCACCCGCATGCGGGTTTGCCCGCATGCGGGGCTGCGCGCCCCCAGCCCCGCGCGGCTGGGTGGCAGTCCGCCCGCATGCGGGTTTGCCCGCATGCGGGGCTGCGCGCCCCCAGCCCCGCGCGGCTGGGTGGCAGCCCGCCCGCATGCGGGTTTGCCCGCATGCGGGGCTGCGCGCCCCCAGCCCCGCGCGGCTGGGTGGCAGCCCGCCCGCATGCGGGTTTGCCCGCATGCGGGTTTGCCCGCATGCGGGGCTGCGCGCCCCCAGCCCCGCGCGGCTGGGCGGCAGCCCGCCCGCATGCGGGAGGTGCCCGCATGCGGGGCTGCGCGCCCCCAGCCCCGCGCGGCTGGGCGGCAGCCCGCCCGCATGCGGGAGTTGCCCGCATGCGGGGGGTGCGGCCCCCAGCTCCGCGCGGCTGGGCGGCAAGTCGTCCGCATGCGGCGTTTCCCGCATGCGGCTCTGTGAGCGCCGGGCTCCGGCGACGGCGCCGACCAACCTCCTCCCGTTTCCAAGAAAAAAACCAAGAATTAACGAAAACCCCAAAATTAAGCTCACCTCAGATTCGTCGGCTCGGGTTGATCGAGGGAGGGATCGTCCGTCTTGCGTGCTTGCTATCCAAGGGTATCCCGTCGATCCCCTCCCTCCTCGGTCGCGCCGCCTTGGTTCTCCAAACAATCGCTAGGAAGGGGGTGAGGTTGAGGAGTTGGTTCCGCGTTCGGGTGTCGTGCGTCAGGGCAAGGAGGAAAGAGTACGAAAGGGGTTTTCCCAAAAACCTAAATTCCCAACCAAATTAATAAGCTGTTTAGGTGCCATCGGACTGAACCCCAAAATAGAAAAAAAAGTCGATCAGGGTGCGAACCCTGGTCCGGTCTGCCTCGGTAACCGTGATAGTCGCCTGAACCGTACTAAAACTTTCGGAATTTATTCTGGGAGATTCCGGAGTCGGAATCCAAAACCGATTTTGCCGGCGGTCTCCGTTTCGCGAGCTTTATTGACTAAAATTACTCGCGAGCCCCGACGATCTGTCCAGAAACAAAGAATTATTAGTCCCCCCTCCCGGGCCCCTGAAACGAAACGCGAATAATAGAAACCCAAGAGTAGACCCAAGAACGGAACCACAGTATTTTAAACCAGCGGATATTACACCACAATAATATTATCCAATAAGATTCCCAACATGTTATATCCACATGATTAGTCTCAAATGATAGGCTCACATTTATATCAGTCAAACATGCATCGCAATCAATCAATATGTTCAATAGTGGGCTTCTCTAATAAACTTAGTGAGCAAGTCAGAAGTAGAGGTATGCAGCAACCACCCACCTCGAAAAGCGCGATCTACACCAAAAGAAGCTCCTTGCTGCCCGCAGTCCTCTAACACAGCAATCCACCAAAAACTGTGCCCCACTGCACAAAACATCGCACCTGGTGTAAACATACCACCAAAACAGCATTTGCTGTCTTCCAAACAGCACAGAAAAGGATAAATATCACCTCTGTCCAGTCCTCTAAAAAATCCAGAAAAATCACGGTTGCGATCCTCGCGACGAGTAGCCCCAAAACGAGTCTTTAAACACTTAAATCCGATACCTGTAGGCCAAGAAACAAATCGGACATCGCGGTAAGCCAAACCATCAACAACTCACACATCTGTAAAATCAGCCACAGAGAAGCTTAATTCTCACCTTCGAAATGACCCCAGAAAAATCTGATAAAAATAAGAGTACGTTGCTCTCGAAGCGTAGATGTCAATCGACTCTTTAAACGCCTCATTCCGATGCTCGTAGACCGAGATACAAAATCGACAATTCCATGCTGTCCAAAACTCACCACAGAAAATGGGGGTCAAAAGGTGCCTCGGGAACCATGCCGAAAGTGCGAAACAGAGCAAAGTGATCAACACGAAAAACGAAGCCTTGCCTCTTAGGAACATGCTGTTGAAGAAATCGCCCAAAAATTCCTCCTGTTGTTGCTCGGGAAATTTTTGACTGAACTGCGACGGAAATGGGCCAGAAAATGGAAATCGTCAAAGCGCGCAGCATCGTAGAGAACTCGCTGTTGGAAACTCCAAAACTTCTGAAACTTCCTGGAGAGATGTAGGACAGAGAGGGGAACAAGTTCACTTCAGGCCACTCCCTCAGTTTCTCTTCTAAAACTCGGGAAAAACCAGAAAATGGGGAGGGAAAACATTGAGCTCAGTTCAAAATCTCAGGCTGTGCACAAGTTCTTCAAAGATGGCTAATAAACTCTCAGAAATATTCAAATCTAGGTAAAGTGGTACATACCAAAGTTGTAGCGCTTCGAGTTCTGAAGATTTTCCCACAAAAATCATCTCAAAATTCCATTCCTACTGTCCAGGGGAGGGAAAACACTGAGTACTGTCCGAAATCCCACGCTGTGCACAAGGGTCCCAAAGATGGCTTAAAAACTTCAATAAAACTCAAGATCTAGCCAACGTGTTGAATACCAAAGTTGTAGATCTACCTCTTGTGAAGATGCAGAACCAAAAATTTGGCCAATATTCGAAGGGATGTGTTCTGTGGAGCTCCTGCACTGAAATGGGACGGAAATGGTTGAAATCAGCTTCAAAGGGTTCATCCACCACTTGCACAGCTACGGGCACCCATAGCACACCCCAAATCCGAAAACTGATGAAGGAGAAGAAGAAGAAGGAGATGGGGATGCTCTGAAAAAAATTTGGGAATTTGGCCAGATTTCAAAAGTCCAAAAATGGAAAAGAAATGGGCTATTTATAGGGCAAAACCTTCTCTGTAAAAGTGGTTCGGGGGACATTTTGGGAGACGCGAAGCCGGCAGCCTTTATTGAGTGGAAAAAGCGCTGCGGCGCACGCGCGCCGCCCAACCAGCGTGCCTCACACCTTGTGTCGGGCCAATCACGGCCCGACACATGGCGGGCGCAAATTTGGCTGCGCCTGGTGTACCCGCATGTCCCGTGAACCGGCCCACTTAAAATAGGCCCGTTTTGGGCGTCCGGACTCCGAAAAATACAAGTAAATAGCCGTTTTCAAGCGTTCTTCCGCGCTGAATCCAAATACTGCCTCTGTTTTGCCAAATTCTCAACCGAAATTTACCCGGAAGCCCCCGGAAAAGCCCACTTGATCCGATTTTTGCGCGGGGTCCATTTCTTGAGTCCGATACACACCCAAACACTCCCATCTCCCAAGATAATCCTCCAGAAGCCACTGATCAAGCCATAAACCCCCAATGAAAATCCGGGTCATCACATCCTCCCCCACTAAAAGAAAGTTTCGTCCTCGAAACTAAAACAACTTAAAAGGGGGGTCTCAAACTAGGGTAGGTACCCATCCACACCGTCTCCAGCTCCCAGGTCACTACTCACTCCTCGTGATTACTCCTCAACAACAATAACAACAACCAGTACGACATGACCCGATTGCACAATCCTCTCATCACACGAGCCAGAATTTGCAATGGGCGTACCTCGTACTCCAAACATTCACAAATCTCAAATAGAGCGAGTCAATCACGGGCGAGGGATTCAAAAGCACATCACTCCCGTTCTGAGATGTGGAAAAACCTCAGGGACTCCAACAAAAGGCTGGGGGGAAAAGGGAAGAAGAACAGTACAACACACTCCAGCACTACACCCTAGTGCCCACTCGACCAGTGCAACCCAAAACACCCCCACGAGATCATCCAAGAAGGGAATAAGCCTTAACAAGCCGGGGTCCTCACTCGGTCACTCTCAAATTCTGACCATCCGCGTGGACTGCTCCACCGCAGTCTACCATAAAAAGGAACCCCCAGGGACACAACCTCGAGCCCTAGTCACCTCAACGGTCCCACACAGCGCCAGCTACGGAATCATCAAACTCACCCCCAAATAGCTCTCCTGCTATGGGTATCCGCCACCACAGTGGCCCTGTCGAGGTGATATTGGATGCTCATCAATAATCCAACTGTAACTTCATAGCCACTATGGGAGGCATCACTGTATCTCACAAATCCATCTCCCATCACTGGCGATGCTAAAATCGGCGCTGGTATCAGTCTCATCACCTATTCGTCAAGCTCTGCTGGCACTATCCGGTCCAAAAGCTCCTCACCTCAACAATAACTGCCAGTCTCGGCCAGTCTCGAATAGCATCCATTATAGCCAGATTTCCACCGCCGCCCCTATGGCTAGAATATATAATCCAAGAAGATATGCTCTCGAAGCTAAAACTTGTACCACAACAACTTGGCATATAGATTCTTCTTCACAGACCTTGTCACACCATCTACCAGTGCTCCCCAAGCTCTAAATCACACAAGGAGGGAGGATAAAATCAAAATATCCCGGGAGAATAACGCCAACAATCCTTCCAAGTGCGGCTAGAACACACAATTCCTCAAATCTTAAAGGCGACAGGGCATTAGTCATTCCATCTGGCCTCACTGTACTCATAATTCCCCTACCGTGTCCTGAACACCATCTTGGCGAAATACTCAGCTGTATGATTCCAAAAAGATACATGCATCATGAGCAAACAACTGCCGGAGTACAACTCTATCAAAAGGTCCTAAAATACTACCCGGACTTGCCTACGGTCACACCACACAAGAACCCTCACCGCCGTGCATCAACGGCGTGGTACTAGGTCAAACAGACCCTCGATCCATCAAATCCTGCGACTGCGCCATCAGCTCTTTTAGTTCTACTTGTGATATCCAATGAGGTGCTGTCAAGGTTGGCGCGGTTCCCAGAACCACGTCAATCGCAATCACAATCTCCCTAACCGGCGGCATCATCATCAGCTCAGGTGGAATCACACCCGGGATCTCACGGGCAACAGGAACATCCTTGAGTCCCGGTGCCGCCGTAAGCACCTCTCGCACTGTCGCTGCAACCTGCATGCTCTAACTGTCACAACAAACAAGCCTCCATTGTCTGCCTCGCAGAAGGTCATAGCCTTTTCTCTCCGCAGTCAAACATTATGTGGCACTGTGCCAACCAATCCCACGCACTGGGTCAAAACACCGAGCTGACACACGTACCAATAGGTCTGCCGATATAACTCGTGGTCTCAACGGCGCTGGACATGATCCACAAGCCTTCCTCACCTGCACAATACCAACAGTAACCTGTACCTCAAGTGCATTTGGTAACGACTCTACCTCTAGTCCATGCAGGAATGCAACATGCTCTAACTCTGACTGCTGTGATGAAATCACACCTGCGACAACTCAATCCACTACCGTGGTGCCCTCTAACCGGGCGGCACAGATTCATCCGCTCGATGCAAGTGGTCGTCGCTCAGCCTGCCAAAATATACCTTGACCAATCACAAAGGGAGCACGACCTCTGCCTCTGCTCACACTGAGGCGACGGATATGGTCCTCCGCAGACAACAAATCCATGCTACCGCTGCGCTACTCTGATATAGATGCTAATGCTGCCATCGGGGTCCACCCGACCTCTGACGTCTCAGAAAATCCATTATTACAACCGTCATATGACAAAACACAATTAATTCATGCAATTCCTTATACAATTATCCTTACTAAGCTCACCCCTCAATCACATATATTGTACCCCAAACATGCATGTTATCAATCACAAAGGGTAACATTCCCTTGGGTAAGCTTTACATAATCCGTCCACAAGGATATCCACCATCTGGGAAAGGAAAACGAGAATGCCTCTGCCGGCCGATCAGTCCTCCAACACCTAGCGCCAAGCGCCTCTATCAAGAACTTGCCTCTGGCAGCAGATCCCTATCCAAAGGAACTGCAATGCCACGCTCCACACACAATGCCTACTCCATCGAGGCATCCAAAATTCAAAACGGAGGGATCAAATAAACTAAAAGGTATCCTGGCGCAATCCACTCCCAGTCACACATATCCTATGCGCCTCATCCCTCGAAACCTGGAGCGCGTAGTTCAACAATTGTATAAACTCTCTAGCACAGGGAGGCTCTCAGTTGATCACTCCATCACCACCAACCACGATTTTGCCTCCAAAGGCTCCAACTAAATTCCACGAATCGCGGTGGTTCATCTGCCAAAATTGGCTCATCTAATCATTGGTGTCCCATAGCTCATCAGCTGTCAGCTATCCACCCCGCCTCGGTGCCTTGGCACTAAAAATTGGAACGGAGGGGGCTACTCGCTCCATCGGCGCCACAGAAATCACTGCCGCTGAGGATACTGCAACCAGGTAGTCTCGGGAGAAAAGCACTGTCGGGCTGCCTACTACTCCGACAACTGTGTCACCCAGACCAGCTGCTCACTCTGCCGCTGATAAGCCTCTGACAATCCTGTCATCTGGGTCCGGAGCTCTCTGACCTCAATCCGGGTATCCAGCCCAAAACAATCCGCTCAGGCTCAACTGCTGCGACGAGTGCACACCAATCAGCACAACGCGTCGGGGAGACACCGCTCACCACGACAAACTGCACCACAGCACAAAACAAAACTCGACCCAATCCGGCGAAAGTCTAGAGCATGTAAACCGTTCCACCACATTATGTTGTCTGCAGCCAACATAATTGCTTAGGAGAATAAACATGCCAATCACTCGTCCCATCACTTGGGAGAGGTATAAGACCCAATCAGAACTCTCGCCAAAAGTCACGACTCTCACGAAGTCATCCTATGGTCCAACCCCAAGCCTAGGGTTTCTACAGTCCCAACTGACCTATCCCTAAGCTCTGATACCAACCTAATCTGTCACGCCCCGGGGTCGATACTGCGACCCGGCTCGCCAACAGATCCGCCACCTATGCAAAATCTCGCATAGGCGAAGCGTCTAACCTGCAAAAGATAGTACTATAGCTACGCAAATATCAGAGTGAAAATAAAATGCTGTAAAATAAAATCCAATCACTGTACAACATGAAATAAAGTATAATATCCTTTTTCTCAAATACAGATAATCATCATACAATGTCCTCAGTACAGCATCTCTCAACTATAAAAGGGAGATAAACTAAAACTATAGTACATCAGTCTCAACATCGGTCTCTCCAAATACAAAAGATCTCTCTCCAAAATAAACAGTAAAAACCAGCTGACAGCTACAAGGAAACTCCAACCAGGGGATACAGCTATGCCCCTCGGGCGGTAAGGATCTAGCTCGTGACTCCCTCGCCTCGAACAATGACCGAAAGGTCAGCAACTCCCGCAGAAGACACTGCAAAATAGGAGGAAGAAAAGAAGGAAACAACAATGGGGGTAAGAACCACTAGTAAACCAGTAGCCTCCCCCTGTGGGTAAAGCCTCAAACTTCGGCGTACCCACTAAGTCTACTAGAGGCAAGAAAAGGAATAGGTGGTAAAGTTGTAAACATAACTGCTGAATAAAGGGAAACCACTACTGGTATGCCTCTAAATGCAATACCGAAAGAAATGACTGTATGAATGCATCAGGAAACGGTATATGACCAAATAACCCAATCTAGTACCACCAGTAAAACTGGTATTGCCTGCTCAGCGGAATCTGCACACAAGGCTCGAAACCGCGGGATCGGCCCGCACGGCTCGCATCCCAAAATAAGTATCAGACCGGCACACAAGGCTGGGTCCAAAAAGCCTACCTTCGGAGTGGCACTCGAGGGGAGCGACCCACACGAGTAAAGTATCTCTGTCACCAGTATCACAAGTATCTCTGTAGCACGCACATATCTCAATATAGCAGGACTGGATCAAGACTATGATCAAAGTGGGAAACTCCATCCACTAATGCAACCCCGATCCCCAATCTGATGCAATAGTACTCAATAAGTAGGAAACTCCATCCACTAGAGGAATCTGATACTCAATCTGATGCATAAGTAAATATCCGGTCAACCACCCAATGTCCGCGGTCGCCGCAACACCCCACAAGACCCAAAATCTGATGAAATAATCAATCTTCGGTCAACCGCCTACTGTCCGCGGTTGCCGCAATAACCCACAAATCCAGCATCAAGTACACCCTGTCTCTGACCCTAAGGTCCCGGCTACACTATCCCAAACCTCTGCTCGAACCCGAGCAACATGACTCAAAAGTCTAAATAAGAAAGAGAAAGAAAGCGATCATGGTTTCTCCTAAGTCAAATCCCAATATGATAGTGTAGCAATAAATAGTGGCCTATCTAGATGTCCATACAGGCATGCAAAAGTCCTCATGCAAGGTGAAGGAGAAAAACATCAAATAACAGTTCCACATGTGTAACTAATAATAAATCCACATAGATATAGCCAATATGCTAAAATCATCAGTCAACTACACATGTAAATAATACATTATCCATAATAAATCCCAAAGTGGCACCCGCACATAGATAAGTCATCATGTCCCAACATTTAATCCATTTAATCCACTTTCATAAAATCTATGTGCTAATATGGCATGTTAATTATCACTATTAAATATGTCCCCGCAATCATGTTTCCACAATAATATTATCCAATAAGATTCCCAACATGTTATATCCACATGATTAGTCTCAAATGATAGGCTCACATTTATATCAGTCAAACATGCATCGCAATCAATCAATATGTTCAATAGTGTGCTTCTCTAATAAACTTAGTGAGCAAGTCAGAAATAGAGGTATGCAGCAACCACCCACCTCGAAAAGCGCGATCTACACCAAAAGAAGCTCCTTGCTGCCCGCAGTCCTCTAACACAGCAATCCACCGAAAACTGTGCCCCACTGCACAAAACATCGCACCCAGTGTAAACATACCACCAAAACAGCATTTGCTGTCTTCCAAACAGCATAGAAAAGGATAAATATCACCTCTGTCCAGTCCTCTAAAAAATCCAGAAAAATCACGGTTGCGATCCTCGCGACGAGTAGCCCCAAAACGAGTCTTTAAACAATTAAATCCGATACCTGTAGGCCAAGAAACAAATCGGACATCGCGGTAAGCCAAACCATCAACAACTCACACATCTGTAAAATCAGCCACAGAGAAGCTTAATTCTCACCTTCGAAATGACCCCAGAAAAATCTAATAAAAATAAGAGTGTGTTGCTCTCGAAGCGTAGATGTCAATCGACTCTTTAAACGCCTCATTTCGATGCTCGTAGACCGAGATACAAAATCGACAATTCCATGCTGTCCAAAACTCACCACAGAAAATGGGGGTCAAAAGGTGCCTCGGGAACCATGCCGAAAGTGCGAAACAGAGCAAAGTGATCAACACGAAAAACGAAGCCTTGCCTCTTAGGAACACGCTGTTGAAGAAATCGCCCAAAAATTCCTCCTGGTTGTTGCTCGGAAAATTTTTGACTGAACTGCGACGGAAATGGGCCAGAAAATGGAAATCGTCAAAGCGCGCCGCGTCGTAGAGAACTCACTGTTGGAAACTCCAAAACTTCTGAAACTTCCTGGAGAGATGTAGCACAGAGAGGGGAACAAGTTCACTTCAGGCCACTCCCTCAGTTTCTCTTCTAAAACTCGGGAAAAACCAGAAAATGGGGAGGGAAAACATTGAGCTCAGTTCAAAATCTCAGGCTGTGCACAAGTTCTTCAAAGATGGCTAATAAACTCTCAGAAATATTCAAATCTAGGTAAAGTGGTACATACCAAAGTTGTAGCTCTTCGAGTCCTGAAGATTTTTCCACAAAAATCATCTCAAAATTCCATTCCTACTGTCCAGGGGAGGGAAAACACTGAGTACTGTCCGAAATCCCACGCTGTGCACAAGGGTCCCAAAGATGGCTTAAAAACTTCAATAAAACTCAAGATCTAGCCAATGTGTTGAATACCAAAGTTGTAGATCTACCTCTTGTGAAGATGCAGAACCAAAAAATTGGCCAATATTCCAAGGGATGTGTTCTGTGGAGCTCCTGCACTGAAATGCGACGGAAATGGTTGAAATCAGCTTCAAAGGGTTCATCCACCACTTGCACAGCTACGGGCACCCATAGCACACCCCAAATCCGAAAACTGATGAAGGAGAAGAAGAAGAAGGAGATGGGGATGCTCTGAAAAAAATTTGGGAATTTGGCCAGATTTCAAAAGTCCAAAAATGGAAAAGAAATGGGCTATTTATAGGGCAAAACCTTCTCTGTAAAAGTGGTTCGCCTTTATTGAGTGGAAAAAGCGCTGCGGCGCACTCGCGCCGCCCAACCAGCGTGCCTCACGCCTTGTGTCGGGCCAATCACGGCCCAACACATGGCGGGCGCAAATTTGGCTGCGCCTGGTGTACCCGCATGTCCCGTGAACCGGCCCACTTAAAATAGGCCCGTTTTTGGGCGTCCGGACTCCGAAAAATACAAGTAAATAGCCGTTTTCAAGCGTTCTTCCGCGCTGAATCCAAATACTGCCTCTGTTTTGCCAAATTCTCAACCGAAATTTACCCGGAAGCCCCCGGAAAAGTCCACTTGATTCGATTTTTGCGCGGGGTCCATTTCTTGAGTCCGATACACACCCAAACACTCCCATCTCCCAAGATAATCCTCCAGAAGCCACTGATCAAGCCATAAACCCCCAATGAAAATCCGGGTCATCACAGGTACCCTCCCACAAGACGTTTCACAATATCTCAATATGAAAGTACATCCCCCCCCCCCCCCCCCCCTTATGCAAGGTTAAATGCTAAAATGATGTCCATGTAAGCATGTATAAGTTCCAACCATTATCAAGTTTCCAATATAATGTTTTCCATATGATAGGCTCACAATTATTTAGTTAAGCATGCATGTCCATTAGGTGACCATTCAATATGTCCCATAGAGGGGATCTCTCTAATATTCCTAGTGGGTATATCAGAAAAGAGGAATAAAGCAACCACCCACCTCGAGCGCTAAATCCTGGTCCCAACAGTGAAGTCCACGCCCGGTCTAAGCAATCACCACAACACTGCACAAAGCACCCCAAAAGGACATGCACAATTAATATACTATGCTCACAAAAAATCTGTCCCAAACATAACAGTCCACAGTTTTGCCTTTTTCACCTGCGAGATCTGCTTGAAAAATTCCAGAAAAAATACTGTCACGATCCTCGCGACGAACCGGTCGAAATGAGTACCTGCACGTTCACACCCGAGTTTCCTACACTGAGATACAAATTCGACAAGGGAACCACCCCGAAATAAACCAATCACAAATCTGAATCGCAAGGTTCTGTAAATAGAGACTTTTCACCTTCGGGGAAAATTCATAAAATTCCATGAAAATTTGGGGATATTCCTCGTGATATGTAGATGCAAATCGCCTTTTGAATCACCCCAATCCGATGCCCGGTTGCGGAGATATCGCCAAAAGATCAAACCGCTGTCCAAAACTCAATCACAGCAAATGGTGTCACAGTAAACTCAGAAACACTCCTCGAAAAGCGCGAAACAAGGGAAAACAAGAAATAACAAGATTAAAGCTCTGTCAGTCGTCGTTCCAATGGCGCAAGAATCGCCATAAAATGTGATCAGGGTAGGCCGGGAGAGCTCTCGCATCAAAACGCGTCGAAAGGGGTACACCAATGAAGGAACGTCGCGCCGTGCCGGAGAAAATGGAAATCTCGTAATCCGTGCCGTCGAAAAATCCGAAACATCACAGGAGCATTCGTCTCTTCTTGGAGAAGGTTTCATCTTCTCATCCCTCAGGAAGATGAGGCCTCGAAAATGGTGAAAATGCTCTCCCAAGTCTTCTCGAATGGAACTAATAGGAAAAACCAGAAAAGCATTTCCAACAATTCCCTCTGTGTCCCGCCGAACAGGAAACACCAAAAACTGCCAATCACATGCTGCCACGTGGCCCAAGAACACGAAACACCAATCTCATACAATGGATCTGCGCCACGTGGCCCGACCGCGCCTGCCCGCGCGCCCAGACGCGCCAGCTGCCCTTCTACCCGCACAGTAGACCAACCAATAGGGAAGCGCCACGTGTCCCTACCACTGACTGCTGCACCCGGTGCACGAACCTCTGTACACCGAACCAATAATATCCTGCTACGTGTCCACCCCCGGGTGCACCACGAACCAACACCCAACCGCCAAACTCCGTAGACCGGGAGCTGTGAGCCAGCCTATACAGTGATGCCACGTGTCCCCGCCTTGGTGCACACCGGCCGCGTGGACCGCGCGCCTGCCCGCGGGCACGCGCGCTGCCCGCGCCGCGCGCTGCCGCCGTTCCGCCTGCCCGATGCCGCGCCGCCGCCCGCTGGCGCTGCCCGCTGCCATCGCCGGCGCCGGCGATCGCCGGAGTTACTGTTCCGGCCGGTGAACAGTAAAAACACTGTAGCAACATCCGAAAAAATAAGTGTAAATAGCCCATTTTGACCGTTTTCGCGCGCTGATTCCAAATCCGGCGTCCATTTCGCCAAATTCCAATCCTATATATTGCCGGAGGCTCCCGGAAAGGTGTTTTTAACCCGAATTTCGCGCTGAGCCTAAATTTGATATCCGTTTTGCGCGTAAACACCTCTAAACATCCGACGGGGTCCCCCGATTACCCACGTGATCCATTTTAAGCCCGGAGTTCATCACTTGTGTCCAAGTTGGCGCTCAAACACCACCGTCCTGCCGCGTAGCCCTCCAGAAGCTGCCGGTCACACTGTAAAAAGCCCTGTAGAATTCCGGATCACCACATCCTCCCCCACTAAAAGAAAGTTTCGTCCTCGAAACTAAAGCAACTCCCACGGAGTCTCAGAAACCAGGGTTAAGTACTCAACACCGCCGTCTCCCGCTCCCAAGTCGCCTAACACTCCCCGTGATTACTCCTCAGCAACAGCAACAGCAACAACCAGTACGGCATAGCCCGATTGCGCAAGTGCCTCACCTCACGAGCCGGAATTCGCAACGGGCGTCCCTCGTACTCCAAACTCACGCAGGGCTCAAAAGAAGTGAGTCAATCACGGGCGAGGGGTCCAAAACATAACATTCCTGAGCTGAGACGCAGAAATACCTCAGGGACTCCAACAACAGACTGGGGGAAAAGGACGAACAGCCAATGCAACACGCACTAAAATCACCCTCTAGAGCCAACTCAACTAGGGCGGCACGAAACACGTCCACACCAGCACCCGCACAAGAAAGGGGCCCCAACAAGCAGGGATTCTCACTTGGTCACTGTCAAAACCAGACCACACGAGTAGATCGATCAGCCGCAGCCTATCCGCAAAAGGGATCCTCTGGGACACAATCTCAAGCCCTGTACACCACCATGGTCCCACACAGCGCCAGCTATGGAACCGTCAAACTCAACTCCCAAATAGCTCTTCTGCTCCAGGTATCCGCCACCATAGTGGCCCGGTCGGGGTGATCCTGAATGCTCATCAAAATCCAATGGTAGCCCCATAGCCACTATGGGAGGTATCACTATAACTCACAAGTCCAGCTTCCTCCGCTGACCAAGCTAAAAAAAAAATCGGCGCTGGCACCAATCTTATCATCTGCTCGTCAAACTCTGCCGGCACCATCTGGTCCAAAAGCTCCTCACCTCAACAGTAACGGTCAATCTCGGCCTGTCTCAATCAGCATCCATTTTGACCGGACTTCCACCGCCGCCCCTACGGCTAGAATATGTAATCCAGAAAGATATGCTCTCAAATCTAAAACTTGTACCAAAACCACTTGGCATAAAGCTTCTTCCTCACAGACCTTGCCACAGCATCTACAAATGCTCCACAAGCTCTAAATCACTCAGGGAGAGGGTAAAGCCAAAATATCCCTAGAGAATGCCGCTATCAACCCGTTCAAGTCCCGCTGGAATACAGAGTTCCTCAATCTTAAAGGCAACAAGGCATTAGTCATTCCATTGGTCTCACTATACTCACAATGCCCCTAGCGTGTCCTGAACGCCATCTTGTCGAAATACTCAGCTGTAAATCCAAACTGGTGCAGGCATCATACTCGATCAATTGCCGGAGCATAACTCCATCAAAAGGTCCTAAATAATACCTGGACCTGCCTGGGCTCAAACCACAAAAGAGCTCCCACAGTCGTGTATCAACGACGCGGCACTAGGTCAAACAAACCCTCTATCCATCAAATCCACGCACCTATGCCCACAACTCTCACAGCTCTACAAATGATATTTAACGAGGTGCTATCGAGGTAGGCGCGGTTCCCAGAACCACGTCAAGCGAAATCACAATCTCCCTAACCGGCGGCATCATCATTAGCTCAGGTGGAATCACACCCGGGATCTCACGGGCAACAGGAATACCCTTACGTCCCGGTGCCGCCGTAGGCACCTCTCACACTGTCGCTGTAACCTGAGTACCCAAACAGTCTCAACAACAAGCCTTCCATTGTCTGGCTCGCAGAAACAAAGTCCTTTCTCTCAGCAGTCAAACATCCTGTGGCACTATGCCAACCAGTCCCAAGCACTGGGTCAAGACACCGAACTGTCACAAATACCAATAAGTCTGTCTGCATAACTCACGGCCTCTACTGCACTGGACATGATCCACAAGCCTTCCCCACCTGCGCAATACCAACAGTAACCTGTACCTCTAGTGCACGAGGTAACAACTCTGCCTCTAGTCCATGCAGGAATGCAACATGCTCTAACTCCGACTGCTGTGATGAATTCACACCTGCGGCAACTCAATCCACTACCGTGGCGCCCTCCAACCGGGCGGCACAGATTCATCCACTCGATGCAAGTGGTCGTCGCTCAGCCTGCCAAAAATATCTAAACCAATCACAAAGAGGCACGATCTCTGTCCATGCTCACACTGAGGTGACGAATGTGGTCTCTCGCAGACAGCCAATGTCACGCCCCGGGGGATTAATTTAGCGGAAACGGATTACAAAAGGTATGTATTTTTTTTTTTTTTGAAAACCTTCTTCCCCGGCGCGTGCCCAGATCCGCCGCATATACAGGATCACTCTACAAACGGACAGAGTCTCCCCTGTATATGCACGGCGTCGCGGTTTGTACAATGTTCAAAACGAGTAAACATTCAATCACAACAATCCAAACGTATAACCATTCACGATGTGCAGAAAAAACTCACGGCCGATTAGTTTGAAAGGATAAAACCCACAATTGTTGAAACGGCGCCCACCCGGCACCCATATTTTGAAAACCCTTTTTCGAAAGCAACATAAACTCAGGGGTTTGAAAAACAGTGCCCACACGACACTTAGGTTTTGAAATCCATTTTCGCAAACCATAAATCCACAAGGTTTTGAAAACGGTGCCCACACGGCACCCGAGTTTTGAAATAGTAGTTTTCGCAATCTGTTCTTTTATTTGCTATTTTATTTTCCAAAGCGGCCCACAGAGATGTAAAGAAAACTAAACAATTCAGTTGTCACCGTACCGACATCCACACCGACCCCACGAGGGTATCGAGAACCATCCACAGTCTACAAATAATAAATGGAATGCGACAGTAAGAGGTAAAGTACTGTTCCGGTCTCCTGGGACCCAAAATTTCTAGCCGCGGCCTCACCGTCGCCTAACTCTCCCTCCTGTAGGACCCTGTCGCAAAGTGGGAAGTCAGCGACTAAACAAAAGTGATAAAAGTAAAGCAGGTAAAGAAAACGTCCAACCGTAGTCTATCCGGAGCAACCACCCTCGCAAGGGAAAAGTAAAGTCAAACACCTGTAAACCTGCAATACCCGATCCCGTCGGACAACTAAACCGACGGATCGCACCGCGCCCAAGTCGGACAACTAAACCGAATGGGTCGCACCGCTCCCACGTCGGACAACTAAACCGACGGGTCGCACCGCTCACACCTTGGCGCATCCAAGCCCCACAACTAAAGAGGCCCCACGCCGTCCTGTGGGTATACACGGGTCATAGACCACTTTTCCGGAAAAGCGCACCCTTCGCGGTGGCCAAACCGCGGGTGCGCGTGTTGCAGCCGAGCATAGTAACCGTGAACAATATATATATGTGCATGTAAGCGAACCATGTGAGACAATATATACATATCTATGTATGAGAACCGTATGAAATAATATGTACATATCCGTGCATGAGAAGCATATGAAACAATATATATTCACGACATACACCTATCCATGCATGAGAACCATATGAAACAATATGTACATCTAATCATAATAACCGTAAAGCCATAAATGAATAATTGATGCCTCCCTACCATGTTTAACCCAAGTACACATAAGGTTGACCCCGTCCAACATGATAGAACTAAATGCTAAGACTTAAGAATAAAAACCCACACTTTTAAATATATTTCCAGTTTTCAAAGCCCGACCCTAACCCTCAGGACAAGTACTCACAATATGATAACCATAACTGAAACGAGATTGTGCACAAAGGATTTCTAAAGGTGTACCCACCTGAAACGCGAAGAAGAAGGTGTACGGAACCCCCGCTAAAACACTCCCATCCTGTGCCCGAAAAAGCTACAATAAGTAATGATGTTAAAAACATCGTCGTGGTCAAAAACACTGAACAACGGGGCGAAACGGGCCAAAAACGGGCCGAAACGGAGTTACCGGGCTTCCGGGCTGGGGGCTGGTGCACGGGCAGAGGCGTGGACCGGGTCCACAGTGCAGAGGGTGCGCGGCGCAGACCGGGCTCACCCGGGCGCGTGCACCAGGCAGCATGGGCCGGGCCGGTGCACGCGCAGGGCGTGCACCGGGCTCACCCCCACGGGCGCTGCGGCACGCACCGGGTGCACGCTGGAGGCGTGCACCGTGGTAAGCGGGCCGGGCCGGTGCACGCGCAGGGCGCGCACCGGGCTCACCCCCACGGGCCGCGGCGACGCGCACCGGGTGCACGCTGGAGGCGTGCACCGCGATGCGCGGGCCGGGCTGGCGCACGCGACCGTGCGCCCGGTTCCGCGCCTTCGGGCTGCGAGACGTGCACCGGGTGCATGCCGCTCCGGTGGACCGCGCGGGGTGTGGTCCGTACGGGTGAACAGTAACCTCCCGTTTCGTCTCCCCGCGGCTCCGGTGACGACCCCGCGAACACCGCGACTGCGGCAACGACCCCGTGGGCACGATAACGGCGGCGGCGGCCTCCCGTTTAACAACGGCGGCGGCGGCTTCCCGTTACCCACACAACCCACCCGGCGTGCGACACCCGAACAACCACCACCCCTCGACCCCACAGAAATTGCAAAAAGGACAAAAAGGAAAACTCCAACCGCTCACCTTGATTCCGCCGGAGGAGGATGAAGGAAGAAGATCGTCCCCTCCACGCCCGATCAATCCCGCAGAGGATGGACGATTTTCCCTTTCTCTGCCCGATTCTCATTCTCGGTTCCTCCGCCGTTTCTTGGAAAAAGGGGAAAAAAAAAGGGTTTCTAGGGTTTCCCCCCGCACCCCGATCGGTTTAACTTATACGAAGAGACTTTAAAATTAAACCCAGGTCAACAACCTTAGCCTTTTGAAATTGAACGAGAGGTCTAGATCGCCTCGGAAAACGTGCCGATCGCCGGCACGCATTCCGATGCACCCAAGTAGATAGCAAACTTCAAAAATTGTTTCTGGGAGATCCCGGGGTCGGAATTCAAATCCGATCGCGCCACCGTTCACCGTTTCGCGAGCTCTAACATCTAAAAATACCCGCGCGTCCCGACAGTCTGCCCAAAAATTCTCGAATTTCAACCCCTCCATAATCGACTGAAAAACTATTCAATTAGGACCCAAAACGGAAACCGTAAGGTCGAGGTACCACCAAATGAATAAAATAATCCACTAACATAAAAAAGATGAAAGGACCGATCACAGCAGGATCCCGCCGATCGCCTCAAAAAGCGTGCCAGCCACTTAGCGCGGGTTTCGATGCACCACTCAAAGCAAATGCTTTGACCCCCATTCCGGGAGATCCGTAAATCGAAAACCGAATCCGTTCGCTTTGCCGTCTTCCGTTTTTCGAGCTCAATCGCAGAAAAATACTCGCGGTCCAGGCCAGCCCATTGCAGAAAATGCAGTTAAAAGTTTTCCTAACAGTCCCGTCAAAAATAAAAGGGAGGCCTACCCGGGCAAGGGGACTCCAGGACTCTACAGCCAATCCACGCTACCGCTCCGCCACTCTGATAAAAGGGCTGATGCTGTCATCGGGGTCCACCCAACCTCTGACGTCTCAGAAATCCACCTGGATATCATCGTCATACGACCATGCACAATCAATTCGTGCAATTCCTTATACAATTATCCTCACTAAGCTCACCCCTCAATCACAAATATTGTACCCCAAACATGCATGTTATCAATCACACAGGGTAACATCTCCCTTGGGTAAGCTTTATATGATCCATCCACAAGGATATCCACCATCCTGGAAAGGGAAAACGAAAATGTCTCTGCCGGGCGACCTATCCGCCAACACCTAGCGCCAAGCGCCTCTATCCAAGGCTCGCCTCTGGCGGCGGACCCCTATCCAAAGGGACTGCAACGCTACGCGCCATACACAATGCCTACTCCATCGAGGCATCCAAAATCCAAGACGAGGAATCAAATAACCTGAAAGGTATCCTGACGCAATCCAGTCACAGTCAAGCATATCCTATACGCCTGGTCCCCCAAATAATAGAGTGCGCAGGTCGATAACTACGTAAACCTTTTGACACCAGGAGGCTCTCAAGTAGTCTCTCCATCACCACCGACCATGATTCTACCCTAAGAGGCCCCAAACTTAATCCTATGAACCGAGGTGGTTTATCTGCCGAAACTGGCTCAACTGATCATTCGTATCCCATAGCTCATCAGCTGTCAATTATCCACCCTGCCTTGGCGCCTCGGCACTAAACATTGGCACGGAGGGGGCTACTCACTCCATCGGTACCACAGAAATCCCCGCCCCTGAGGATACTGCAACCGGGTGGTCTCAGAAAGAAGCACTGTCGAGCTACCCGCTGCTCCGACAACTGTGTCACAAAAACCAGATGCCCGCTCACTCTGCCACTGATAAGCCTCTTACAATCCTGTCATCTGGGTCCGGAGTCCTCTGACCCCAATCCGGCATTCTGGCCTGAAACAACTAGCTCAGACCCAACCGCTGCACCAAAGTGTGCCCGGGTCAAGGCCCAACGTCGGGGAGACACCGCTCGCCACGACAAACCGCAAATCAGCACACCCCAAACACTCGACCCAATCTAGCGAAAGTCAAAGACATCCCTCTATTTCTGTAACCTTATGTTGTCTGCAGCCAACATACTGTCCCACAGAAATAGAATATGTCAATCCCTCTTCACTCACTGGAAGAGTCAAACAAATAAATCGCTGACTTTCGCAAAGTGTCGTGTCCCTCGCGCCCTATCATCCTAGGGTCCGCTAAAAGCCTAGGGTATCCTAAGTCCCAACCGACCTATCCCTAAGCACCGATACCAACTTAATCTGTCACGCCCCGACTTAATCTGTCACGCCCCGGGTGAAAACCAGAACCCGGGCCCGTCTACAGATCCGCCGTGCACGCAGAATTTCCCGCGTACACGAAGCGCCAACTACCTTCTCAGATATAAGAGATATAATAAAAGAGCAATAAAAACAGAGCTGAACTAAAAACTAATACATCTCAGACTGAGGCTGGAAATAAAATACAATACATCTGTATAAATGATACATCTGTCTCTCCCAGCTCACCAAAAATAAATACAACCTGCTGGCAAAGCCAGTCCCAAAAGTAAAAGTACAACCGTCTGAGAAAACATGGGTACACCATCCGTCCAGCTAATACGCCCGTCCTGTCTCGAGATCTATCTACTCAGCCGTCGTCTCTCCTCAACCCGCCACTGAAAGCCCAGTAGCACCCGCACAAGAAAGACACTGCAAAACAAGGGAGAAGAAAAAGAGGAAAGAAGAATGGGAGGTGAGAACTACTAGTAAACCAGTAGGCTCCCCTAGTGGGTAAAACCTCAACTCTGACACGCCCACTAGGTCTACCAGAGACAAAAGAAATAAAGGTGGTATGCAATGAGTATGACTACTGATGAAAAGCTACCACTAGTATGCCTCTAAATACTGAGCTAAAAGAATAGCTGAATGTATGCATCAGAATATAAATGCCTGCCTGAATAAACCCAATCTGACCACCAGTAAACACTGGTACTGCCTGCTCTGCCTGCCGCGACGGGTATGCCAGCCTACGCATAACACCGAAGCAAAGGAGTCTCAAGGACTCAAAGTCTGTCTGCCGCGCACTCCGGAGTGGCACTCGAGGGGAGCGACCCACACGAGTAAAGTATCTCAGTATCCAGTAACATAAGTATCATAAATCAGCAGGACTGGATCATGACTCTGATCAAAGTGGGAAAACCCATCCACTAAAGGGAGACCCGATCTCAACCTGATGCAAGATAACAAATAGTGGGAAACTCCATCCACTAGAGACCTGATACCCAATCTGATGCATAAGCAACCTCCGGTCAACCGCCCAAGGTCCGCGGTTGCCGCAATACCCTGCCATCAAGCCTGCCTGTCCCAAAACCCAAGATCCTGACTACACTATCCCCAAACCCCCTGCTCGCGCACGAGCTACAAATACCCTGAGCCTCAAATGAAAGGAGAAAAGAATAATAAAAAGGTTTCTCCTATGTCAATTCCAGCATGATAGTGTAGCAGAAAAAGGTGGCCTATATAGGTGACCATACAAGCATGCAAATGTCCCAAGATGATACAAAATAAAACAGATGTCGATAACCTTTATAATGTTAGAGCATGTAGAGAACAGTATGAGAGAAGTAAATATGAGATAGCCTGTGCCTGCCTATGCCACATACCCAAAGCCCACAAATTATTGATTAGCCTTATCTTTTACCATGATGTTACTGCTCTACAATCATAATCCCCAATTAAGCAGGTTCTAACAATATCCGGTTTAATCTCAACCAAGCCTGCCATTGCCATCCGTAAAATGCATTTAGCCTTTTAATCAAGGAAGCTACTCAAGTGCCTAGCGGGTAATCAAAAGGAAGGGGTTCACAACAACACTCATAATAACAATCCTGAACAAGATCCGACATCCGGTCAACCGCCTACTATCCGCGGTAGCCACAATACCCCAAAAGCTAAAATCCAAGCCCCGGCTACACTATGCCAATCCCTGCTCAAACCCGAGCAACAAATAGCCACCTGCCTAGGGAATAGGGAGAGAAGAAATAATAGGGTTTCTCCTAAGTCAGTCCCAATATATAGTGTAGCGATCAGAAATGGTCTAACTAGGTATCCATAAAATCATGCCTATCTCCTCATGGAAGAAAGAAGGGGAGTGACGAATAGTGGTTCCACATGTGTATCCAATAATAACTCCATCTGGGTGTAATCGTCATGCTAAATCATAATCCAACCACACACATGTCCATAACCTGCTAATCACCCTCACATGAATCATCCACCTATGCCTGTCCAAAAATCCTCAAGTGGTACCCTCCCACAAGACGTTTCACAATATCTCAATATGAAAGTACATCCCCCCCCCCCCCCTATGCAAGGTTAAATGCTAAAATGATGTCCATGTAAGCATGTATAAGTTCCAACCATTATCAAGTTTCCAATATAATGTTTTCCATATGATAGGCTCACAATTATTTAGTTAAGCATGCATGTCCATTAGGTGACCATTCAATATGTCCCATAGAGGGGATCTCTCTAATATTCCTAGTGGGTATATCAGAAAAGAGGAATAAAGAAACCACCCACATCGAGCGCTAAATCCTGGTCCCAACAGTGAAGTCCACGCCCGGTCTAAGCAATCACCACAACACTGCACAAAGCACCCCAAAAGGACATGCACAATTAATATACTATGCTCACACAAAATCTGTCCCAAACATAACAGTCCACAGTTTTGCCTTTTTCACCTGCGAGATCTGCTCAAAAAATTTCAGGAAAAATACTGTCACGATCCTCGCGACGAACCGGTCGAAATGAGTACCTGCATGTTCACACCCAAGTTTCCTACACTGAGATACAAATTCGACAAGGGAACCACCCCGAAATAAACCAATCACAAAATCTGAATCAAAAGGTTCTGTAAATAGAGACTTTTCACCTTCGGGGAAAATTCAGAAAATTCCATGAAAATTTGGGGATATTCCTCGTGATGTGTAGATGCAAATCGCCTTTTGAATCACCCCAATCCGATGCTCGGTTGCGGAGATATCGCCAAAAGATCAAACCGCTGGCCAAAACTCAATCACAGCAAATGGTGTCACAGTAAACTCAGAAAAACTCCTCGAAAAGCGTGAAACAAGGGGAAACAGGAAGTACCAAGATTAAATCTCTATCAGTCGCCGTTCCAATAGCGCAAGAATCGCCATAAAATGTGATCAGGGTAGGCCGGGAGAGCTCTCGCATCAAAACGCGACAAAAGGGGTACACCGATGAAGGAACATCACGCCGTGCCGGAGAAAATGGAAATCTCGTAATCCGTGCCGTCGAAAAATCCGAAACTTCACTGGAGCATTCGTCTCTTCTTGGAGAAGGTTTCATCTTCTCATCCCTCAGGAAGATGAGGCCTCGAAAATGGTGAAAATTCTCTCCCAAGTCTTCTCGAATGGAACTAATAGGAAAAACCAGAAAAGCATTTCCAATAATTCCCTCTGTGTCCCGCCGAACAGGAAACACCAAAAACTGCCAATCACATGCTGCCATGTGGCCCAAGAACACGAAACACCAATCTCACACAATGGATCTGCGCCACGTGGCCCGACCGCGCCTGCCCGCGCGCCCAGACGCGCCAGCTGCCCTTCTGCCCGCACAGTAGACCAACCAATAGGGAAGCGCCACGTGTCCCTACCACTGACTGCTGCACCCGGTGCACGAACCTCTGTACACCGAACCAATAATATCCTGCTACGTGTCCACCCCCGGGTGCACCATGAACCAACACCCAACCGCCAAACTCCGTAGACCAGGAGCTGTGAGCCAGCCTATACAGTGATGCCACGTGTCCCCGCCTCGGTGCACACCGGCCGCGTGGACCGCGCGCCTGCCCGCGGGCCCGCGCGCTGCCCGCGCCGCGCGCTGCCGCCGTTCCGCCTGCCCGATGCCGCGCCGCCGCCCGCTGGCGCTGCCCGCTGCCGTCGCCGGCGCCGGCGATCGCCGGAGTTACTGTTCCGGCCGGTGAACAGTAAAAACACTGTAGCAACATCCGAAAAATAAGTGTAAATAGCCCATTTTGACCGTTTTCGCGCGCTGATTCCAAATCCGGCGTCCATTTCGCTAAATTCCAATCCTATATATTGCCGGAGGCTCCCGGAAAGGTGTTTTTAACCCGAATTTCGCGCTGAGCCTAAATTTGATATCCGTTTTGCGCGTAAACACCTCTAAACATCCGACGGGGTCCCCCGATTACCCACGTGATCCATTTTAAGCCCGGAGTTAATCACTTGTGTCCAAGTTGGCACTCGAACACCACCGTCCTGCCGCATAGCCCTCCAGAAGTTGCCGGTCATACTGTAAAAAGCCCTGTAGAATTCCGGATCACCACACCTGCTTTATCAGATACTTATGGTTACATATTTTACTCGTGTGGGTCGCTGCCCTCGAGTGCCACTCCGGAGTAGGCTTAGGGCCGAGCCGTGTGCCGGTCGATTGGATACTTTGAGGATCGTGCCGTGTGCCGATCAGATACTGGGTTCTTGAGTTGACAGCAGAGCAGGCAGTACCAGTGTTTACTGGTGTATTGATTGGGTTTGGTCAGTCAGGCTTTGACATTCTGATGCGTACATTTAGCTATTCTTTTAGCTGGGCATTTTAGAGGCATATTAGTGGTAGCTTTATCATCAGTAGATTTACTTATAGCATACCACCTTTGTTTTATTTTCGCCTCTGGTAATCCTAGTGGGCATGTCTGAGTTTGAGGTCTACCCACTAGGGGAGGCTACTGTTTTTATAGTAGTTCTCACCCCCCACTGTTTTCCCTTTTTCTTTCCCCTTTGTTTTGCAGAGTCCTCTGTTGGAGCTGCGGGACCCTCTGCCCAGGATCGAGGTAAGAGGATCGCCGATTACATAGCTACTACCCCGAGCTCGAGTTTAGTAGTTTTGATGTATTCCCTGTACACTCAGACGGTTGTATTTTCTTTTACTTTGGGTCTGGCTGCGGCCAGCTGGTTGTATTTATTTCGTGAGCTGGGAGAGACACATGTATATTTATGAGAGTTTATTGTACTTTTATTTCCAGCATTTGTCTGAGATGTACTAGTTTTAGTTTAGCTCTGCTTTTATGCTCCTTTATTATTTCATTTATATCTGAGCAGGTTACCGGCGCTTCGTGTACACAGGAAATACCGTGTGCACGGCGGATCTGTCGACAAGCCCGGGTTCTGGTTTACACCCGGGGCGTGACACCACCAACCACGACTCAGCCTCTAAAGGCTCCAAACTCAATCTTACGAGTCGGGGTGGTTCATCTGCCAAATCTGGCTCAATAGATCGATCATGTCCCATCAGCTCACCAGCTGTCATCTATCCACCCTGCCTCGGTGCCTCGGCACTAAACATTAGCACGGAGGGGGCTACTCAGTGCTCCGACAACTGTGTCACCAAGACCAGCTGCTCACTCAGTCGCTGATATGCCTCTAACAATCCTGTCATCTGGGTCCGGAGCTCTCTGACCTCAATCCGGGTATCCGGCCCAAAACCAACCGCTCAAGCTCAACTGCTGTGACAGGATGCACACAGGTCAAAACCCAGCGTTGGGGAGACACAGCTCACCATGACAAAACCGCAAAACAGCACACAACAAACACTCGACCCAATCCAGTGAAAGTCTAAAGCATGTCACCCATTCCACAGCATTATGTTGTCTGCAGCCAACATAATCACTTAGGAGAATAAACATGCCAATCACTCATCCCATCCCTTGGGAGAGGTGTAAAACTCAATCAGGACTCTTGCTATAAATCATGACTCTCACGAAGTCATCCAAGGGTCAAACCATAAGCCTAGGGTTTCTAAGTCCACCATGACCTACAACCTAGGCTCTGATACCACTCTAATCAGTCACGCCCCGGGATCGAAACTGCGACCCAGGCTCGCCAACAGATCCGCCGCCTATACAAAACCCCGCATAGGCGAAGCGTCCAACCTGCAAGAAAAGGTGCTACAGCTAATAGAAATCAGAGCTATAAATAAAAATCTGTTGTAAAACTGAAACCAACCACTGTACAACTGGAAATAAAACAATAATATCCATCTCCCATAAAAGATAATCATATAAGTCCTCAGATACAATAATCCAAAACTCAACAGGGGGGTATCTCCAATAAAACATCAGTGTATAGGCTCTCAATACATATCATATCCTCACTACATCAGTCTCTCAAAAGAGGAAATAAAATAACTACTCTACTGAAGATCTCCTCTGAAGGGGTACCGCTACTCTCCAACGACGGGTAGGGATCTAGCTCGCGACTCCCTCGCCTCGATCAACAACCGCAGAATCAGCAACACCCGCTAAGACTCTGCAAAACAAAGAAGAAAAAAGAAAGGGAGGGGGAAAACCCCCAACGGGTGTGAGAACTACACCAAAAAGGGAGTTCTCAGTGGGTACCGCCACCAGGCCCAACGATCTGCCCACTAAGTCCACTAGAGGCATAAGATAACCAATGCAGTAAAAACTGAATAAGAAGCTGGAGATACTCTACAGCTGCCATGCCTCTATCTAAATGCTCAAATGGGGAAACTCTGATAAAGATATGCAACACTCGCACATGAGGTGCTCAATCGACCCAATCGAGCTGACTGCCACATCTGGTCCAGTCAAACCTGCGCCCACCTACAACCACCTCCCACTGACGGGCAGAAATTACGTAGGGTGTCCATACGGACTAACTCGCTATCGAATAGTGGCACATGCAGGCTGTAGTCGAAATCCACGCTCTCTCTCAGAACTGATAGACTCAAGGTCCACAACCTCACACACAACGGTCAAAGTACTCTCAACGACACGGGATCACCGTCAAACCAAACGGCTCCCAACAACACTAGCACTGGTCTAAACTCTGCTACCAGACTCCACTCAGCCCCCAGGCACGAGTGCAACAATAAAAGTATCTGACCGAATAAACCCAATCAAATGAACCGGTATAAAACCCAGTACTGCCTACTCTGTCGTCAATCTCACGAACTCAGCATCTCCACTATCCAACTGATCAGCACCCGTCACGGTCTAAAGCCTACTCCGAAGTGGCACTCGAGGGGAGCGACCCACACGAGTAAAGTATCACTGTAACCGGTATCATCACTAATATAAAAATAGCAGGACTGGATCATGATTCTGATCAAAGTGGAAAAACCCATCCACTAAAGGGAAACTCGATCCCCATTCAGATACAAGGATAAACAATAAGTGGGAAACTCCATCCACCATAGGGAAATCTGATACCCAATCTGATGCACAAGGACATATCCGGTCAACCGCCCAATATCCGCGGTCACCGTAATACCCCACAAATCCACAATCTAATCCAACCTGTCCCAGACACAAAGTCCCGACTACACTATCCCAGACCCCTGCTCGAACCCGAGCAACACTGACCGCCTGACTAACAAACAAGGAGAAAGGAAAAGCATGGTTTCTCCTAAGTCAAGTTCCAATATGTAGTGTAGCAGTAAAAGATGGCCTAACTATATGTCCATACAAGCATGCATTTGTCCTCAAGGAAGAATAAAGATGAGATAACGAATAGTATCATCAACTAGAAATAACCGCATGCCCGAAAATCAAAGATGAACTACCCCTGTCCATAATCCATGAAAACTTGTGGTGACCCGGATCTTTGTAGGGCTTCTACACTGTGACCGGCAGCTTCTGGAGGCCTATGTGGCATGTCGGCGGTGTTTGTGCGCCAATTTGGACACAAGTGATGGACTACGGGCTTATAATGGATCACGTGGGTGATCGGGGGACCCCGTCGGATGTTTAGAGGAGTTTACGCGCAGAATGGATGTCAAATTTAGGCTCAGCGCGAAATTCGGATTAAAAATACCTTTTCGGGAGCCTCCGGCAATTTATAGGATCGGAATTTGGCAAAATGGACGCCGGATTTGGACTCAGTGCGCGAAAACGGTCAAGATGGGCTATTTACTTGTTTTTTTTGGGCTTGCTACAGTAATTTTACTGTTCGCCGGCCGGAACAGTAACTCCGGCGATCGCCGGCGGCGGCCGGCGGTGGCGGGCAGCGGCGGAAGGCGGCGGCGCGGCCTCGGGCAGGCGGCACAGCGCGGCGGGCAGGCGCGCGCGGCGCGGGCAGAGGCGCGGGCAAGTGCGCGGTCCACGCGGGCGGCGTGCACCTGAGGTGTGCCACGTGGCGTCCTCTGAGTGGGTGGTTTAGGCAGCGCGGTCCACGGAATATTTTGGGTGCACGGTGGACCGGTGTGTGACACGTGGCAGCTTCTGATTCGCTGGCGTTGTGCACCCGATCCACGGTTCAGGAGGTAGTTACCTCGGTTTGCGTGCACGGCATGGTCGCGGCAGCGCGCATGTGGGCGCGATTCCCAGGCGCGGGCGCGCGGGAGGGGGGCCACGTGTCGCGCGGAGAGTGGCCGGGGTTGGTGTTTTTGTGTACTGGTGCCACGTGGCGCGACATGAGCGGCCCGTTTTGGTGTTTCCTGTTCGGCGGGACATGATGGGTATTTTCTGAAATGATTTTCTGGTTTTTCCCTTAAGTTGCAACCCGAGGGCTCTTCATTGGGGATTTTCGACCCCTTCGAGCCCTCTGCTCGAAGGGGGTTGTGAAGAAGGGTTGTTCTTCATGAAGAGAGGATTTCGCCCGTCAAGTTACGGATTTTTCAGCGGCACGGATTTTGAGATATCCATTTTACCGGCGCGGCGCGACGTTTCTTCTTCGGTGTTCTTTTCCGTCGCTTTTCGGTGCACAAGCTCCCCCGGCCTACCCCGAGCTCCTTTTTCTGTGATTTTTGCGCCGTTGGCTTCATGACAGGTAGAGCTTCAACTTTGGTGTTGAGCTCCCCCATTTTCCGAGATTTTCATGGAGTTTTTCGAGCTTCTCTTTGACCCATTTTCTATTGCGGAGTTTTTGGACAGCACCGTAGTATTTCAGCGATATCTCCGGAACCGGGCATCGGATTGAGATGTTCCAATAGGCGTTTTGCATCTACACATCACAAGGAGAATCCTCGAATTTTCCTGGATTTTTTTGGATTTTCTCTGAAGGTGAAAAAGGCATTAATTTCAGTGTTTGGTGCTGCAGTTTTCTGTACAGAATTCTTTGGGGTAGTTCCCTTGCAGAATTTATATCTCAGTGTAGGAAACTCGGATTTGAGCGTGCAGGTACTCTTTTCTACCGGCTCGACGCGACGAACACAGCGGTTATTTTCTCAGATTTTTCTGAGTTCATCTCACAGGTGAAAACAGTGCATTTTTGGGACTGATTTTGGGACATCGAATAACTTGAGTTATTGTGTGTAATTTGGACACCCCTGTGTACAATTTTTGCAGTTATCGCGGCGGTTTATCTGTTTGGGCGAGAACACTCTTTGGACAGCGAGAAGGATTTTACAGACTTGGTTTGCGCAATTTCAGGTGGGTGGTTGCTTTATCCCTCGTTCTGATACCCCACTAGGAATATTAGAGAGATCCTCTCTATTGGACATGTTGAATGATCATCTAATGCACATGCATGCTTAATAGAAATCATTGTGAGCCTATCATATGGATAATATCATAGTGGAAACGTGATAGTGGTTGGAACTTATACATGCTTATGGGGATATTATTGGCATTTAACTTAGCATGGGGGATTTACTTTTATGCTGGGATATTATGAAATGTCTTGCGGGAGGGTACCACTTGAGGATATTTCGGACAGGCATAGGGGGATGGTTTATATGAGGGTGATTAACAGATTATAGACAGGTGTGGTGGATTATGATTTTAGCATGATGATTATACCCAGATGAAGCTATTAATTGATACACTGGTCGAACCACTAATTGTCACATTTTCTCCTATCTCTCATGAGGACTTAGGCTGCCTTATTTGGACATTTTGTAGGGCCATTTTTTATCGCTACACTTTATGTTGGGATTTGATTTAGAAGAAACCTATTTTCTTCTTCTCCCCCTATTCTTTAGTCAGGTGACTATTTGTTGCTCGGGTTTGAGCAGGGGATTGGCATAGTGTAGCCGGGGCCTGGATTTTAGCTTTTGGGGTATTATGGCTACCGCGGATAGTAGGCGGTGGACCAGATGTCATATGTGGGACATGTTTGTGATCATGGGTGTTGTTGTGAACCCCTATTTTTGATTACCCACTAGGCATTGGAGTAGCTTCTATGATTAGAAGGCTGATTAATAAATTGTGGGCTTGGGCATGAGGTATAGAAAGGCACAGGTTATCTCCTATTTACTGTCCTTATGCATTTATCAGCATGCTTTAGCAAGGTAAGATCATATCGATATCTGCTTTATTTTATATATACCATCTTGGGACATTTGCATGCTTGTATGGTCACCTAGATAGGCCACCTTTTTCTGCTACACTATCATGCTGGAATTGACATAGGAGAAACCCCTTTTGTTATTCTTTTCTCTTTTCATTTGAGGCTCAGGATGTTTGCAGCTCGTGCGCGAGCAGGTGGATGGGATAGTGTAGTCAGGTTCTTGGGTTTTGGGACAGGCAGGGTATCGCGGCAACCGCGGACATTGGGCGGTTGACCGGAGATTTCTTATGCATCAAATTGGGTATCAGGTCTCTTGTAGAGAGAGTTCCCCCGGTTTGTCTATCTTGCACCGGGTTGGGATCGAGCTATTTTGTGGAGGGTTTTTCCCACTTGATCATTGTCACGATCCAGTCCTGCTTTACAGTGATACTTGAGATACTTGTGATATGGTTACTTTACTAGTGTGGGTCGCTCCCCTCGAGTGCCACTCCGGAGTAGGCGATTGATATAGCGTCCAGTGAGTACCGGACCCCGAGTTCTGGTCAGTGAGTGCCGATCTGTTAGCAGATACTTGAGACAGCAGAGCAGGCAGTACCAGTTTTACTGGTGGATTCGATTGGGTTTATTTGGTCAGATATTGTTTCCTGATGCATTCATACGGACTTTCATTTCGGTATCATATTTAGAGGCATTCTAGTGGTAGCTTTTCATCAGGAGTCTTATTCTTTTTAGCATACCACCTTTGTTCCCTTTTGCCTCTGGTAGACCTAGTGGGCGTATCAGAGTTTGAGGTTTTACCCACTAGGGGAGGCTACTGGTTTACTAGTAGTTCTCACCCCCATTCTTCTTTCCTCTTTTTCTTTTCCCTTGTTTTGCAGTGTCTTCTGCGGGTGCTACTGGGCTTTCAGTGGCGGGTCGAGGAGAGAGGACGGCTGAGTAGATAGATCTCGAGGCAGGATGGGCGTGTTAGCTGGACTGTTGGTGTACCCATGTTTTCCTCAGACGGTTGTACTTTCACTGTTGGGACTGGCTTTTGCCAGCAGGTTGTATTTATTATTTGTGAGCTGGGAGAGACTGATGTATCATTTATACAGATGTATTGTATTTTATTTCCAGCTTCAGTTTGAGATGTATTAGTTTTAGTTCAGCTCTGTTTTATTGCTCTTTTATTATTTCTTTTTATCTGAGCAGGTTTTTGGCGCTTCGTGTACACGGGAAATACCGTGTGCACGGCGGATCTGTGGACGGGCCCGGGTTCTGGTTTTCATCCGGGGCGTGACAAAACTCCTCAGAGTAATTTTTGCACATAGATAAATCATCCTACTCCATCGAGTAAATCCAATCCCATGAAAGTCTATGTGTTAACTTGGCATGCTAGTAACTTGCTACTATAATAAATCGATCTCGCAAAACGATGCCAAAATAATCAAACATCCACCATCTGCTAGTGTCTAATAACCACAACCATCCACCATCTGCTAGATCTTAATTCCTTTAAATCATGTACAATATACAAGTAAGCATTAAACACATGATCAAGGCCATTTCCATGCTTACATTTCAAATCTATTAATTGTACATTTAATCATGCATGCAATCTAACATATAGAATTAGAGAACCGTCCACCGGTTCTGGGGACAAAGTAACCCACCTGAAACGCTTTCCGTAGGCAAAGCTGAAGTCGGTGAAGAGCGTCGCCCCTTTGTCACGCCCCGGGGTCGAAACTGCGATCCGGGCTCGCCAACAGATCCGCCACCTATGCCAAACTCCGCATAGGCGAAGCGTCCTACCTGTAAGAAAAGTACAACAGCTAACAGATATCAGAGCTATAAATAAAAATCTGCTGTATAACTAAAATCAATCACTGTACAACTGGAAATAATACAACAAAGTCTGCCTCCCAAAAATAATAATAATACAATATCCTCAAATACAAGCTCTGAACCCAACCGGGAGGTAACTCCAATAAATACAACAGTGTACAGTCTCACAATACATAATATATCCTGACTACATCAGTCTCTCAAAAGAGGAAAATAAAACAACAAATCTGCTGAAGATCTCCTCTGAAGGGGTACCACTACTCTCCAACGACGGGTAGGGATCTAGCACGCGACTCCCTCGCCTCGAACAACAACCGCAGAATCCGCAACACCCGCTAAGACTCTGCAAAACAAAGGAGAGAAAAGAAGGGGAGGGGGAAAACCCCCAACGGGTGTGAGAACTACACCTAAAAAGGGAGTCCTCAGTGGGTACCGCCACCAGGCCCGACGATCTGCCCACTAAGTTCACTAGAGGCATAAGATAACCAAAGCAGTAAAGACTGAAATAGGAAAGCTGGAGACTCTCAACAGCTACCATGCCTCTATCTAAATGCTCAAATGGGAAAAACTCTGATAAAGATATGCAACACTCGCACACGAAGTGCTCAATCGACCCAATCGAGCTGACTGCCACATCGGGTCCAGTCAAACCTGCGCCCACCTACAACCACCTCCCGCTGACGGGCAGGAATTACGTAGGGCGTCCAAACGGGCTAACTCGCTATCGAGTAGTGGCTCATGCAGGCTATAGTCAAAATCCACGCTCTCTCTAAGAACGGATAAACTCAAGATCACAAAGCCTCCCGCACAACAGTCAACAACTCAAAATGACCTTGGGACCACCGTCCACCCCCAAACGGTTCCCAACAACACTAGCACTGGTCTAAACACAGCTACTAGACTCCACTCGGTCCCCCCCTGACACGAGTGCAACAATAAGGCAAATATCTCCAATAAACCCAATCTAGTGACACCAGTAAAACTGGCATTGCCTGCTCAGCGGAATCTGCACACAAGGCTCGAAACCGCGGGATCGGCCCGCACGGCTCGCATCCCAAAATAAGTATCAGACCGGCACACAAGGCTGGGACCGAAAAGACTACCTCCGGAGTGGCACTCGAGGGGAGCGACCCACACGAGTAAAGTATCTCAGTAATAAGTATCTCTGTATAGCAGGACTTTGATCACAAATCTGATCAAAGTGGGAAAAGTCAACCACAAAAGAAAGACCCGACCTCAATCGGATGCAACTAAACGATAAGTGGGAAACTCCATCCACTAGAGAAAACTGATACCCAATCTGGTGCATAGATAAGCATCCGGTCAACCGCCCAATATCCGCGGTTGCCGCAAAGCCCCACAACTAATCCAACCTGTCCCAGACACAAAGTCCCGACTACACTACCCACACCTCTGCTCGAACCCGAGCAACACTGACCACCAGACTAACAAGAAGGAGAAAGGAAAAGCATGATTTCTCCTAAGTCAAGTTCCAATAAGTAGTGTAGCAATAAAAGGTGGCCTAACTATATGTCCATACAAGCATGCATTTGTCCTCAAGAATGATATAAGAAAGTAAACCACATGTCTACACCTGATCATAATCCTCGATCATAATAACTCCTCAGAGTGAAAATCCGCACATAGCTACAAAATCCTGTCCCAAAGCATAAACCAACCACATGAAAGGCTATGTGCTAACATGGCATGTTACATGATCTCATAGGGTAACATTAACCTAGGTAAGCTTACACTATTCACCGACATAAACACCCAAATCATGCAAGTCCTCAATATACAACATGAATATTATTCCTGCAATCATTTATACAATTTTCATTATCAAGCTTACCTACCTTACAAACATAAGCCATGTACCCTAAACATGCATGCATCCTAACATACAGAATAAGAGAACCGTCCACCGGTTCTGGAAACAAAGCACCCACCTGAAGTGCTTTCCGCAGGCAAAGCCGAAGTCGGTGAAGTGTGTAGACTCACAGTCCAAAATCTGCCAAAATTACACCCTCGGTACATGTCGCGCAAGCCTTGGCTCCAAACAACTGAAAACACCCGGAATCCACTATGACCAATTTTCTCCAGTTCCAACAGGTCCAGCAACACTTGCAAACACCCCTGGGTACAACAATAAGGTCCAACATTACACTTAATCCAAAATATTCCAAGTATATACAACATTAGAAAATAGCCCCGAAGATGTTCAGTTTTCACCTGCAGAACAGATTCTGAAAAATCCAACAAAATTACTGTCGTGTTCCTTGCGTCGATACCATCGAAACGAGTACCTGCAGGTCAAATTCTGAGCCCAGTAGGCCGAGTTACAAATTCCACAATACAGGGCGCTCACAAACACACAACCACACATCTGTATTTCCATGCACAGATAAAGGGCGAAAGATATACCTTCGGGCAAGCCTTATAAAAATCCAATAAAAATACTATGATAATCCTCGCGTCGAGTAGATGAAAAAAGTGTTGAAGCACGTCGCCATCCGATGCCCGGTTGCGGAGATAAAAATCCGGCAAGGTGTCGCTGTCCAGAATTCCTCACAGAAAATGAGGTCCCAGTAATCATGGAAAAACTTCTCGAAAAGCGCGAAACTAGGGAAAGTAGAAAATACAAAGATCGTAGCTCTGTCTGTCGCGGATCCAACGGCACAAGAATCGCCTAAAACGGAGGTCGGAGTAGGCCGGGGGAGCTCGCACACCGAAACGCGACGAAGAGGAACCCAAATGGACGAGCGTCGCGCCGCGTCGTAAAAATGGAAACCTTGATAAGCGTGCCACCAAAAATCCTAGAAATCCTCCAGAGGGTGCGCAACATGAAGGGGAGCAACTTTGCTGAAGACCTCCAGTCGGTTTGAAGCTCAGAAATGCGAAAAGAAGGGAAGAAGAAGAAGCTCGGATCCCTTTTATAGGCTAAACAAATGAAGAAATGACGGCTGTGTCCCCACTTTCGGGCGCCCGAAAAATCCGGGCTGCTACAGTGTTGGGCCCGGCCCAACACTGTGCAGGCCCGAATCCTCCACGGGCCTCCACGTAGCCCGCCGAACAGGCGACAGCAACGCCCGCCGCTCACAACGCGACACGTGGCGCCCCCAGACGCCGACACGTGGTCGCCCACGCGCGGGAACAGCGCGTCTACGCGCACACGTGCGCCCTGCGCCAGCCGCCTGCGCCTCTGCACGCACGCTTCCCGAGGTGCTCCCCAGCCTGCTCCGTGGACCGAGCGTGCTACACCGCACCAACCACACGCCGCCACGTGTCACCCTCCGGTCCACCGTACACTGCGCTTTTCCCGTGGACCGCGCCCGCTGCGCCGGCCAACCAGGATCCGCCACGTGGCCCGCGCCCGGTGCACGCCTCCGCGGTGGACCGCGCACCTGCCCGCGCCTGCATCACCGCGCTCCGCCGCTGCCGCCGCTGCTCGCCGCCACCGCCGCCGCCCGCCGCCGCCGCCGTCGGCCGCCGGCTGCCGGAATGTCACGCCCCGGGGTCGAAACTGCGACCCGGGCTCGCCAACAGATCCGCCACCTATGCCACCCTGCATAAGCGAAGCGTCCTACCTGCAAGAAAAGTACTACAGCTAAACAGATATCAGAGCTATAAATAAAAATCTGCTGTATAACTAAAATCAATCACTGTACATCTGGAAATAATACAACAATGTCCGCCTCCCAAAAGAATAATAAAAATATAATATCCTCAAATACAAGCTCTGAACCAAACCGGAAAGTAACTCCAATAAATACACCAGTGTACAGTCTCTCGATACATGAAATATCCTCACTACATCAGTCTCTCAAAAGAGGAAAAAGAAACAACTAAACTACAGAAGATCTCCTCTGAAGGGGTACCGCTACTCTCCAAAGACGGGTAGGGATCTAGCACGTGACTCCCTTGCCTCGATCGACAACCGCAGAATCAGCAACACCCGCTAAGACTCTGCAAAAACAAAGGAGAGGAAGGAAAAAGGAGGGGGAAAACCCCCAAAGGGTGTGAGAACTACACCAAAAAGGGAGTTCTCAGTGGGTACCATCGCTAGACCCGACGGTCGGCCCACCAAGTCCTCAAAAGACAAAAACTAACCAAAGACGTAAAGACTGACAAAAAGAAGCTGGACCCTCCCAACAGCTATCAAGCCACTAAGCTTGCTATGACTGCCATGCCTGCCTATGCCTGCCATGCCTGCTATGCCTGCCATGCCTGCTATGCCTGCCATGCCTGCTCTGCCTGCCTATGCCTGCCAAGCCTACTATGCCTGCCCTGCCTGCCTATGCCTACTATGCCTGCCATGCCTGCCTGCCTGCCATGCCTGCCTATGCCTTCCCTGCCTGCTATGCCTACTATGCCTGCCATGCCTGCCTGCCTGCCATGCCTGCCATGCCTGCCTATGCCTGCCCTGCCTGCTATGCCTACTATGCCTGCCATGCCTGCCTGCCTGCCATGCCTGCCTATGCCTGCCCTGCCAGCTATGCCAACTATGCCTGCCATGCCTGCCTGCCTGCCATGCCTGCCTATGCCTGCCCTGCCTGCTATGCCTACTATGCCTGCCATGCCTGCCTGCCTGCCATGCCTGCCCTACAACGGTCAACAACCCACAATGTCCTTGGGACCACCGTACCCCTAAACGGTTCCCAACAACACTAGCACTGATCCAAACACCGCCACTAGACTCCACTCGGTCCCCCCGACACGAGCGCAACAACAAGAAAACAAAAGCCTGTAATAAGCCCAATCTAATGCCACCAGTAGACACTGGTACTGCCTGCTCTGCCTGCCGCGACGGGTATGCCAGCCTACGCATAACACCGAAGCAAAGGAGTCTCAAGGACTCAAAGTCTGTCTGCCGAGCACTCCGGAGTGGCACTCGAGGGGAGCGACCCACACGAGTAAAGTATCTCAGTATCCAGTAACATAAGTATCATAATCAGCAGGACTGGATCATGACTCTGATCAAAGTGGGAAAACCCATCCACTAGAGAAATCAGATACCCAATCTGGTGCATAAATAAATGTCCGGTCAACCGCCCAATATCCGCGGTTGCCGCAAAGCCCCACAACTAATCCAACCTGTCCCAGACACCAAGTCCCGACTACACTACCCCGAACCCCTGCTCGAACCTGAGCAACACAGACCACCTGACTAACAAAGAAGGAGAAGAGGATAACATGGTTTCTCCTAAGTCAAGTTCCAAAAGTAGTGCAGCGGTAAAAGACGGCCTAACTACATGTCCATGCACGCATGCTTTGTTCTCAGAAATAATAAAAGTGGGTGAAGCATATATTAGTAAAGCATGCTAAAACATTCCTACTATGGTATACCAATCTCACCCAAGTGGGTCATTCCTTGCTTACCTCTCGCTCATATCGGTTGCACATCAAATACGCCTGTTATCAATCATAGAGGGATGATAACCCCACATGTGCACTTACATCCACTATGATATAGAAATCTTATACAGTTACTAAATTAAGCTTACCCACCTGAAGTGCTCAATCCAAGGTAAACCTGAAGTCGGTGAAGAGTGTAGACGCTCACAGTCCAAATTCTGCCGAAACTGCATCCTCGGTACATGTCGCGCAAACCTTGGCTCTGAAGAGCTACCCCGAAATCAAAGTCTACAGATCCATCGGGTCCAGCAACACATGTAAACACCCCTGGGTACAACAATAAGGTCCAACATTACACCTTCATTCCCAAAATTAACCACGCACAAACACACAGAAAATCAGTCCCAAAGATATGCTTATTTCACCTGCCGAAAGTGCCCAGAAAAATCCCATACAAATATCACAGCAATCCTCGCGTCGATACCTTCGAAACGAGTACCTGTACGTCCAATTCCGAGCCCCGTAGGCCGAGTTACAAATTCCACAGTGCAGGTACGCAAAACTACACAGCAACATAACTGTAATTCCATTTACAGATAAGGGGAAGAACATATACCTTCGGGCAAAACTCAGAAAAATCCAAGAAAAATACTGTGATATTCCTTGCGTCGAGTAGATGAAAAAAGTGTATACGCACGTCGCCATACGATGCCCGGTTGCGGAGATATCGCTGAAAGACCATGCCGCTGTCCAAATCACCATCACAGAAATGGGGTCACAGTAAGCTCGAACAAACACCTTGAAAAGCGCGAAATGAGGGAAAACCGAAAATATCTAGATCGTAGATCTGTCCGTCGCGGATCCAGCGGCGAAGAAATCGCTCAAAAAGGTGGTCGGAGTAGGCCGGGGGAGCTCGCGCACCGAAACGCGACGAAGGGGAACCCAAATGGACGAGCGTCGCGCCGCGCCGTAAAAATGGAAACCTCGATAAGCGTGCCACCAAAAATCTCAAAACTTTACAGAAGGATGCATCCAAGCTCGGGGATCATCTTTGCTGAAGGCACCATGGCGAGAGGAGGCTCGGAAAAGCTGGAAAAAGGGGAAAGAAGAAGGCTCGGATCGCTTTTATAGGCTCCAAAAATAATTCAGGAAATACCGAATATGTCCGGATTTCCGGGCGCATGGGACTTTCGGGCGCGCACTGTAGCAGCCCGAAATCCCCCCCCGCGCGCACTGTAGCAGCCCGGAACTCAGCTGGGCCTCCACATCGCCCGCCAAACAGGCGACAGCAACCCCCGCCGCTCACAATGCGACACGTAGCGCCACCAGACGCCGACACGTGGCCGCCCACGCGCGGGAACCGCCCGTCAACGCGCCCACGTGCGCTCTGCGCCCGCCGCCTGCGCCTCTGCACGCACGCTTCCCGAGGCGCCGCAGCTGCACCGTGGGCCGAGTGCACATGGACCGGCCAACCGGTGTGCGCCACGTGTCCCCCCACCGGTCCACCGTACACCCGCCTTTCCCGTGGACCGCACCCGCTGCGCCGGCCCAACCGGGAGCCGCCACGTGGCCCACGACCAGTGCACGCCTCCGCGGTGGACCGCGCACCTGCCAGAGCCTGCTCCGCCGCGCTCCGCCGCTGCCCGCCGCCGTACGCCGCCGCCGCCGGTGCCGGAACAGTAACTTTGCCTCGAAAAACGTGCCGAATCATCCGGACTCCGGAAAAAGCAAGTGAATAGCCCATTTTCATCGTTTTCGCGCGCTGAATCCAAATCCGAAGTCCAATTTGCCAAATTCTAACTCTAAAAATTGCCGAAGGCGTTCGGGAAGATGTTCCTTGATCCAAACTTCACCCCGAGTCCAATTTTAATATCCTTTGCGCGCGAAACCACTTCTAAGCATTAAATGGGGCTCTCTGACTACCCTCGTGATCCAATTAACACTCCGAGTCCAACAAAAGTGTCCAATTGGTGTACAACCGCCACCGACACGCCACAAAGGCCCCCCAGAAGCTGCTGGTCAGCCAGTAATCACATCAGGGAAAACCAGGTCCTCACATCCTCCCCCACTAAAGAAAGTTTCCTCCTCGAAACTAGCTCAATTCCACCAGGAGTCGCAAACACCAAGGGTAAGTACTCAACATCATCATCTCCAGCTCCTAAATCATCACTCACTCCCCGTGATTACTCCCAACAACTACAACAACAACAACAAGTACGGCATAGCCCGGTTGCGCAACCTCTAATCTCACGAGCCAGAATTCGCAACGGGCGTCCCTCGTACTCCAAACATTCCTAGATCTCAAATGGGGCGAGTCAATCACGGGCGATGAATCCAAAACATAAACTTCCGGAGCTGAGACATGAAACACAAAAGGGGTTCCATCCCAAAGTTAGGGAAACCAGATAACCGCTAGTGCAACACACACCAAACCACAACCTGTGTCAACTCAACCAAGGCAACCCGAAGCACACCCACACGATTAACCAATAAGGAAATAAGCCCTAACAAGGAGAGGTCCTCACTCGGTCACTCCCGAATCTGGACCATCCGAGTGAACTACTCAGCCGCGGTCTATCATCCAAAGGAACCCTCAGGGACACAACCACAAGCCATGTTTGCCCCAATAGTCCACACAGCGCCAGCTGTGGAATTATCAAACTCATCCCCAGACAGCTTTCCTGCGCCAGGTATCCGCCATCACAGTGGCCCTGTCGGGGTAATCCAAAATGCTCAACAACAACCCAACTGTAATTCCACAGTCGCTTTAGGAGGCATCACTAAAACTCGCAGATATCTCTCCCAACACTGGAAATACTAGAATTGGCGCTGGTAGCAATCTCAATAATCTGGCATACAGCTTCCTTCACCTAAGCATTATAGCACATCCACAAGTGCTCCTCATGCCCCAAGTCGCTCTGGGAGTAAAAATATCCCTAGAGGATCTTGTTACCAATCCAATCAGGTATTCGCACCATACTATAACTGCCGGAGCACGACTCCATCAAAAGGTCCTAGATACCACCCGGACCTGTCTACCCTCGAACCATAAAAGGACCCTCAGAGTCGTGTATCCACGACGTGGCACTAGGTCAAACAGACCCCTCAATCCATCAGATCCTGCAACTGCGCCATCAGCTCTCTCAGCTCTACAAGCGACATCCAATGAGGTGCTATCGATGGTGGCGCGGTTCCCCGAACCACGGCAAACGCAATCTCTATCTCCCTAACCGGCGGCATCACAAACAGCTCCGGTGAAATCACACCCGGGATCTCGTGGGCAACAGAGATATCCTTGAATCCCGGTGCCGCCAAAAGCACCTCTCACACTGTCGCTACAACCTGTATGCTCTGGTAATCTCAACCATCAAGCCCCCCTCTCGTCTGCCTCACAGAAGGTCAAAGTCCTCTCTTCTGCAGTCTAACATCCTGTGGCACTGTGCCAACCAATCTCAAGCACCTGGTCAAAACACCAACTGCCACAATTACCAATAAGTCTGCCGGTACTCGCAGTCTCAGCTGCACTGGACATGATCCAAAAGTCTCCTCCACATGCACAACAACAACAGAAACCTGTACCTCTAGTGCACGTGGTAACAGATCTGCCTCTAGCCCAGGCAAGAATAAAACATGCTCTAACTCCGACTGTTGTGGTGAAATCCTACCTGCGACACTCGATCCACTACCGTGGCGCCCTCCAACCGGGCGGCACAGATGCATCCGCTCAAAGCAAGTGGTTGTCGCTCAATCTGCCTGAAAATCAGGACTATCCACAAGGGAGTACGACCTCTGTCTCTGCTCACATTGAGGCGACGAATAGGGTCCTCCGCATATAACAAATCCACGCTACCGCTGCGCTACTCCGATACAAACGCTGATACTGCCATCGGGGTCCACCCGATCCCTGATATCTCAGAAATCCTATACCTCGGAGAAAGAAATCAGAAATGCCTCTGCCGGCTGATCTGTCCTCCATCACCCGGCGCCAAGCGCCAATATCCAGCACTCGCCCCTTGCGGCAGATCCCTAACCAAAGGAACTGCAGCGCCACGCTCCATACACGACGGCTACTCCACCGAGGCATCAATAATCCATAACAGAGGGACCAACTAAGCTGAAAGGTATCCTGGCGCAAACCACTCCCAGACTCACATATCCTATGCGCTTCGTCCCTCGGAAACTGGAGCGCGCAGTTCAACAACTACATACACTCTCTAGCCCAGAGAGGCTCTCAATTAATCACTCCATCAACACCAACCACGACTCTGCCTCCAAAGGCTCCAAACTCAATCTTACGAGTCGGGGTGGATCATCTGCCAAATCTGGCTCAATAGATCGATCGTGCCCCACAGCTCCTCTGCCGTCAACTATCCACCCTGCCTCGGTGCCTCGACACTAAACATTGGCACAGAGGGGGCTATTCAGTGCTCCGACAACTGTGTCACCAATATCAGCTGCTCACTCTGTCGCTGATAAGCTTCTGACAATCCTGTCATCTGGGTCCGGAGTTCTCTGACCTCAATCCAGGTATCCGGCCCAAAACCAACTGCTCAAGCTCAAGTGCTATGACAGGATGCACACGGGTCAAAACCCAGCGTCGGGGAGACACAGCCCGCCACGACGAAACCACAAAACAGCACACAACAACGCTCGACCCAATCCAGCGAAAGTCTAAAGCATGTCACCCGTTCCACAGCATTATGTTGTCTGCAGCCAACATAATCACTTAGGAGAATAAACATGCCAATCACTCCTCCCGTCCCTTGGGAGAGGTAAAACTCAATCAGAACTCTCGCTAAAAGTCACGACTCTCACGAAGTCAACCAAGGGTCAAACTATAAGCCTAGGGTTTCTAAGTCCACCATGACCTACAACCTAGGCTCTGATACCACTCTAATCTGTCACGCCCCGGGGTCGAAACTGCGACCCGGGCTCGCCAACAGATCCGCCACCTATGCCACCCTGCATAAGCGAAGCGTCCTACCTGCAAGAAAAGTACTACAGCTAAACAGATATCAGAGCTATAAATAAAAATCTGCTGTATAACTAAAATCAATCACTGTACATCTGGAAATAATACAACAATGTCCGCCTCCCAAAAGAATAATAAAAATATAATATCCTCAAATACAAGCTCTGAACCAAACCGGAAGGTAACTCCAATAAATACACCAGTGTACAGTCTCTCGATACATGAAATATCCTCACTACATCAGTCTCTCAAAAGAGGAAAAAGAAACAACTAAACTACAAAAGATCTCCTCTGAAGGGGTACCGCTACTCTCCAACGACGGGTAGGGATCTAGCACGCGACTCCCTTGCCTCGATCGACAACCGCAGAATCAGCAACACCCGCTAAGACTCTGCAAAAACAAAGGAGAGGAAGGAAAAAGGAGGGGGAAAACCCCCAAAGGGTGTGAGAACTACACCAAAAAGGGAGTTCTCAGTGGGTACCATCGCTAGACCCGACGGTCGGCCCACCAAGTCCTCAAAAGACAAAAACTAACCAAAGCCGTAAAGACTGACAAAAAGAAGCTGGACCCTCCCAACAGCTATCAAGCCACTAAGCTTGCTATGACTGCCATGCCTGCCTATGCCTGCCATGCCTGCTATGCCTGCCATGCCTGCTCTGCCTGCCTATGCCTGCTCTGCCTGCCTATGCCTGCCCTGCCTGCCTATGCCTACTATGCCTACCATGCCTGCCTGCCTGCCATGCCTGCCTATGCCTGCCCTGCCTGCTATGCCTACTATGCCTGCCATGCCTGCCTGCCTGCCATGCCTGCCTATGCCTGCCCTGCCTGCTATGCCTACTATGCCTGCCATGCCTGCCTGCCTGCCATGCCTGCCTATGCCTGCCCTGCCTGCTATGCCTACTATGCCTGCCATGCCTGCCTGCCTGCCATGCCTGCCTATGCCTGACCTGCCTGCTATGCCTACTATGCCTGCCATGCCTGCCTGCCTGCCATGCCTGCCCTACAACGGTCAACAACCCACAATGACCTTGGGACCACCGTACCCCTAAATGGTTCCCAACAACACTAGCACTGATCCAAACACCGCCACTAGACTCCACTCGGTCCCCCCGACACGAGCGCAACAACAAGAAAACAAAAGCCTGTAATAAGCCCAATCTAATGCCACCAGTAGACACTGGTACTGCCTGCTCTGCCTGCCGCGACGGGTATGCCAGCCTACGCATAACACCGAAGCAAAGGAGTCTCAAGGACTCAAAGTCTGTCTGCCGCGCACTCCGGAGTGGCACTCGAGGGGAGCGACCCACACGAGTAAATTATCTCAGTATCCAGTAACATAAGTATCATAATCAGCAGGACTGGATCATGACTCTGATCAAAGTGGGAAAACCCATCCACTAGAGAAATCAGATACCCAATCTGGTGCATAAATAAATGTCCGGTCAACCGCCCAATATCCGCGGTTGCCGCAAAGCCCCACAACTAATCTAACCTGTCCCAGACACCAAGTCCCGACTACACTACCCCGAACCCCTGCTCGAACCTGAGCAACACAGACCACCTGACTAACAAAGAAGGAGAAGAGGATAACATGGTTTCTCCTAAGTCAAGTTCCAAAAGTAGTGCAGCGGTAAAAGATGGCCTAACTACATGTCCATGCACGCATGCTTTGTTCTCAGAAATAATAAAAGTGGGTGAAGCATATATTAGTAAAGCATGCTAAAACATTCCTACTATGGTATACCAATCTCACCCAAGTGGGTAATTCCTTGCTTACCTCTCGCTCATATCGGTTGCACATCAAATACGCCTGTTATCAATCATAGAGGGATGATAACCCCACATGTGCACTTACATCCACTATGATATAGAAATCTTATACAGTTACTAAATTAAGCTTACCCACCTGAAGTGCTCAATCCAAGGTAAACCTGAAGTCGGTGAAGAGTGTAGACGCTCACAGTCCAAATTCTGCCGAAACTGCATCCTCGGTACATGTCGCCCAAACCTTGGCTCTAAACAGCTAAAAGTACCCCGAAATCAAAGTCTACAGATCCATCGGGTCCAGCAACACATGTAAACACCCCTGGGTACAACAATAAGGTCCAACATTACACCTTCATTCCCAAAATTAACCACGCACAAACACACAGAAAATCAGTCCCAAAGATATGCCTATTTCACCTACCGAAATTGCCCAGAAAAATCCCATAAAAATATCACAGCAATCCTCGCGTCGATACCTTCGAAACGAGTACCTGGACGTCCAATTCCAAGCCCCGTAGGCCGAGTTACAAATTCCACAGTGCAGGTGCGCAAAACTACACAGCAACATAACTGTAATTCCATTTACAGATAAGGGGAAGAACATATACCTTCGGGCAAAACTCAGAAAAATCCAAGAAAAATACTGTGATATTCCTTGTGTCGAGTAGATGAAAAAAGTGTATAAGCACGTCGCCATACGATGCCCGGTTGCGGAGATATCGCCGAAAGACCATGCCGCTGTCCAAATCTCCATCACAGAAATGGGGTCACAGTAAGCTCGAACAAACACCTTGAAAAGCGCGAAATGAGGGAAAATCAAAAATACCTAGATCGTAGATCTGTCCGTCGCGGATCCAGCGGCGAAGAAATCGCTCGAAAAGGTGGTCGGAGTAGGCCGGGGGAGCTCGCGCACCGAAACGCGAGGAAGGGGAACCCAAATGGACGAGCGTCGCGCCGCGCCGTAAAAATGGAAACCTCGATAAGCGTGCCACCAAAAATCACAAAACTTTGCAGAAGGATGCATCCAAGCCCGGGGATCATCTTTGCTGAAGGCACCATGGCGAGAGGAGGCTCGGAAAAGCTGGAAAAAGGGGAAAGAAGAAGGCTCGGATCGCTTTTATAGGCTCCAAAAACAATTCCGGAAATACCGAATATGTCCGGATTTCCGGGCGCATGGGACTTTCGGGCGCGCACTGTAGCAGCCCGAAATCCCCCCCCCCGCGCGCACTGTAGCAGCCCGGAACTCAGCTGGGCCTCCACGTCGCCCGCCAAACAGGCGACAGCAACCCCCGCCGCTCACAATGCGACACGTGGGGCCACCAGACGCCGACACGTGGCCGCCCATGCGCGGGAACCGCCCGTCAACGCGCCCACGTGCGCTCTGCGCCCGCCGCCTGCGCCTCTGCACGCACGCTTCCCGAGGCGCCTGCAGCTGCACCGTGGACCGAGTGCACGTGGACTGGCCAACCGGTGTGCGCCACGTGTCCCCCCACCGGTCCACCGTACACCCGCCTTTCCCGTGGACCGCGCCCGCTGCGCCGGCCCAACCAGGAGCCGCCACGTGGCCCACGACCGGTGCACGCCTCCGCGGTGGACCACGCACCTGCCAGAGCCTGCTCCGCCGCGCTCCGCCGCTGCCCGCCGCCGTACGCCGCCGCCGCCGGTGCCGGAACAGTAACTTTGCCTCGAAAAACATGCCGAATCATCCAGACTCCGGAAAAAGCAAGTGAATAGCCCATTTTCATCGTTTTCGCGCGCTGAATCCAAATCCGAAGTCCAATTTGCCAAATTCCAACTCTAAAAATTGCCGAAGGCGTCCGGGAAGATGTTCCTTGATCCAAACTTTGCCCCGAGTCCAATTTTAATATCCTTTGCGCGCGAAACCACTTCTAAGCATTAAATGGGGCTCTCTGACTACCCTCGTGATCCAATTAACACTCCGAGTCCAACAAAAGTGTCCAATTGGTGTACAACCGCCACCGACACGCCACAAAGGCCCCCCAGCTGCTGGTTAGCCAGTAATCACATCAGGGAAAACCAGGTCCTCACACGGAACAGTGCCAAGGTGCCTCGAAATCCGTGTCGGGTCATCCGAGCTCCGAAAAATATAAGTGAATAGTCCATTTTCATTGTTTTCGCGCGCTGAATCCAAATCCGAAGTCCATTGTGCCAAATTCCAACTCTAAAAATTGCCGAAGGCATCCGGAAAGATGTTCTTTTGTCCAAACTTCGCGCTGAGCCCAATTTTAATGTCCATTGCGCGCAAAATCACTTCTAAGCATTCGACGGGGTCATCTGACTACTCCCGTGATCCATTTAACACACCGAGTCCATCACTAGTGTCCAATTAGTGTACAAACGCCACCGACGCGCCACATAGGCCTCCAGAAGCTGTAGATGCAACAGTGCTCCATAAGTGGGAATTTCGGGTCTTCACATCCTCCCCCACTAAAAGAAAGTTTCGTCGTCGAAACTAGCTCAAATCCACCAGGAGTCACAAATACCACGGGTAGGTATCCATCAATAACGCCTCCAGCTCCCCAAACACCACTCACTCCCCGTGATCACTTCCAAAAAAAACAACAATACCCGTTACGGCATGGCCTGATTGTGCAATTCCCTCATCTCTCGAGCCAGAATTCGCAACGGGCGTCCCTCGTACTCCAAACACTCTTAGCGCTCAAATGGTGCGAGTCAATCACGGGCGAGGGATCCAAATGCAAAACACTCCTGAGCTGAGACGTGAAATAATACAGGGGCTCCATCAAAAGCTGGGGGAAACAAAATAACCACCAGTGCAACACGCACCAAACCACATCCTGGTGCCAATCTCAATAAGGCGACCCGAAGCATACCCACACATTCATCCAATAAGCTGGGGTCTTCACTCGGTTACTTCCCGATCCAAAATCACCCGAGTGGACTACTCAACTGCGGGCTACCCTCAAAAGGGATCCTCAAGAGGCACAGTCTCATGCCACAGTTGGTCACTCAACATGCCAACATAACCCCAACAGACCCACGGGTCGAAGTCGATCTCTCAACTAATAAAGGACACCCTGACGGGGACCAAACCGTCAGTAAACGGGACTGAAAACTGGCTCAAAAGGCGATCATAATGCTGATGCCCAAACTCGCGGTAAAAAATCCGAACCAGCAACGACAATCCGCATAAATTCCACCCAAGATGCTGAAAGCTATAGGCTCCACTGATGCCGCATGGTAGAAACTGTAAACTGAAGCTGAAATCTTAATCTATCATATAGTATAGAACAGAAATGCTGAGTAATCAGGACTGATAGCCAAGTAGGCATGGCCTACGCCCAGGTATATCAATCAAAGCTGGAAGTAATAGACGTACTGAAAGGCTCAACTGTTGGATCCAAGCTGCCTGCAAAACAACAGTTCGTCCCGCCTCAATACTCAAAGGGTTGGACTAATGAAGTGTGGACCGAAAATCAACCCACGGTAACTCTACAGCCACAATGGGAGGCATCACTAAAACACACAAATCCATCTCCCAACACTGGAAACACTAGCATTGGCGCTGGCATCAGTCTCATTATCCATTGGCCATGCTCTCCCGGCACTGCCAAGTCTAAGAAGCTCCTCACCTCAAGGATAAATGTTGGTTTCAGCCAAACTCGAATAACATCCATTTGGTCGGATTCCACCGCCACTCCAATGGCCAAAATAAGGTGACCCAAGAAGGCATGCACTTGGAGCTAAAACTTGTACCTCAATAACTTGGCATACAGCTTCATCCACACAGGCATGGTAGCACATCCACAAGCGCTCCTCGTACTCCAAGTCGCTCTGGGAGTAAATCAAAATATCCTCGGGAAACACTACTCCCAGTCCGTCCAAGCACAACTAGGACATACAATTCCTCAGGTCTTGAAGTCGACAGGGTATTCGTCATTCCATTAGGCCTCGCTATAAACTCATAACGCCCCTACCGTATCCTGAACGCCATCTAGGCGAAGTCCTCGGCTGTCTTATTCCAAGTAGGTACTCGCATCATACACTAACTGCCGGAGTATAACTCCATCAAAAGGTCCTAGATACCACCCGGACCTGTCTACACTCGAACCATAAAAGGACCCTCACAGTCGTGTATCAACGACGTGGCATCACCACCGTATACCAACGGCGTGGCATCACCGCCGTATACCAACGGCGTGGCATCACCACCGTATACCAACGGCGTGGCACTAGGTCAAACTGACCCCTCGATCCATCAGATCCTGCAACTGCGCCATCAGCTCTCTCAGCTCTACAGGCGATATCCAATGAGGTGCTATCGAGGGTGGCGCGGTTCCCCGAACCACGTCCAACGCAATCTCTATCTCCCTAACCGGCGGCATTATCAACAGCTCAGGTGAAATCACACCCGGGATCTCATGAGCAACAAGGATATCCCTGAGTCCCGGTGCCGCCGTAAGCACCTCTCACACTGTCGCTAAAACCTGTGTGCTCTAACAATCTCAACAAGCAAGCCTCCTCTTGTCCGCCTTGCCGAAGATCAAAGTCCTCTCTCACCGCAGTCAAACATTCTGTGGCATTGTGCCAATCAATCTCAAGCACAGGGTCGAAACACCGAATTACTACAATTTTCAATAATTCTGTCGGTAACTCGCGGTCTCGGCCGCACTGGACATGATCCAAAAGCCTCCTCCACATGCACAACAACAACAGGAACCTGTACCTCTAGTGCACGTGGTAACAGATCTGCCTCTAGTCCAGGCAAGAATGAAACATGCTCTAACTCCGACTGCTGTGGTGAAATCCCACCTGCGACACTCGATCCACTACCGTGGTGCCCTCCAACCGGGCGTCACAGATTCATCCGCTCAAAGCAAGTGGTTGTCGCTCAATCTGCCTGAAAATCAGGACTATCCACAAGGGAGCACGACCTCTGTCTCTTATCACATTGAGGCGACGAATAAGTTCCTCCGCAGATAACAAATCCACGCTACCGCTGCGCCACTCTGACATAGATACTAATGCTGCCATCGGGGTCCACCCGATCTCCGGCATCTCGGAAACTCTTTATCCTGGAGAAAGAAATCAGAAATGCCTCTGTCGGCCGATCTGTCCTCCATCACCCGGCGCCAAGCGCCAAAATCCAGAACTCGCCTCTGGCGGCAGATCCCTATCCAAAGGAACTGCAGCGCCATGCTCCAAACACAACGCCTACTCCAACGAGGCATCAAAACCTATAACCCTATGCGCCTCGTCCCGTGAAACCTGAAGCGCGCAGTTCAACAACTGCATAAACTCTCTGGCACAGGGAGGCTCTCAATTGATCACTCCATCACCACCAACCACCACTCTGCCTCCAAAGGCTCCAAACTCAATCTTACGAGTCGGGGTGGTTCATCTGCCAAATCTGGCTCAATAGACCAATCATGTCCCACAGCTCCTCTGCTGTCAACTATCCACCCTGCCTCGGTGCCTCGGCACTAAACGTTGGCACGGAGGGGGTTACTCAGTGCTCCGACAATTGTGTCACTAAAATCAGCTGCTCACTCAGCCGGTGATAAGCCTCAGGCAATCCTGTCATCTGGGTCCGGAGTTCTCTGACCTCAATGCGGGTATCCGACCCAAAACCAACTGCTCAAGCTCAACTGCTATGACAGGATGCACACGGGTCAAAACCCAGAGTCGGGGAGGCACCGCTCACCACGACGAAACCACAAAACAGCATGCAAAACCACTCGACCCAATCCAACAAAAGTCTAAAGCATGTCACCCGTTCCACAGCATTATGTTGTCTGCAGCCTACATAATCACTTAGGAGAATAAACATGCCAATCACTCCTCCCGTCCCTTGGGAGAGGTATAAAACTCAATCAGGACTCTCGTTAAAAGTCACGACTCTCACGAAGTCAACCAAGGGTCAAACCATAAGCCTAGGGTTTCTAAGTCCACCATGACCTACAACCTAGGCTCTGATACCACTCTAATCTGTCACGCCCCGGGGTCGAAACTGCGACCCGGGCTCGCCAACAGATCCGCCACCTATGCCAAACTCCGCATAGGCGAAGCGTCCTACCTGCAAAAAAAGTACTACAACTAACAGATATCAGAGCTATAAATAAAAATCTGCTGTATAACTAAAATCAATCACTGTACAACTGGAAATAATACAACAAAGTCTGCCTCCCAAAAATAATAATAATACAATATCCTCAAATACAAGCTCTGAACCCAACCGGGAGGTAACTCCAATAAATACAACAGTGTACAGTCTCATAATACATAATATATCCTCACTACATCAGTCTCTCAAAAGAGGAAAATAAAACAACTAATCTGCTGAAGATCTCCTCTGAAGGGGTACCGCTACTCTCCAACGACAGGTAGGGATCTAGCACGCGACTCCCTCGCCTCGAACAACAACCGCAGAATCCGCAACACCCGCTAAGACTCTACAAAACAAAGGAGAGAAAAGAAGGGGAGGGGGAAAACCCCCAACGGGTGTGAGAACTACACCTAAAAAGGGAGTCCTCAGTGGGTACCGCCACCAGGCTCGACGATCTGCCCACTAAGTCCACTAGAGGCATAATATAACCAAAGCAGTAAAGACTGAAATAGGAAAGCTGGAGACTCTCAACAGCTACCATGCCTCTATCTAAATGCTCAAATAGGAAAAACTCTGATAAAGATATGCAACACTCGCACACGAAATGCTCAATCGACCCAATCGAGCTGACTGCCACATCGGGTCGAGTCAAACCTACGCCCACCTACAACCACCTCCCGCTGACCGGCAGGAATTACGTAGGGCGTCCAAACGGGCTAACTCGCTATCGAGTAGTGGCTCATGCAGGCTATAGTCAAAATCCACGCTCTCTCTTAGAACGGATAAACTCAAGATCACAAAGCCTCCCGCACAACAGTCAACAACTCACAATGACCTTGGGACCATCGTCAACCCCCAAACGGTTCCCAACATCACTAGCACTTGTCTAAACACAGCTACTAGACTCCACTCGGTCCCCCCCTGACACGAGTGCAACAATAAGGCAAATATCTGCAATAAACCCAATCTAGTGACACCTGTAAAACTGGCATTGCCTGCTCAGCAGAATCTGCACACAAGGCTCGAAACCGCGGGATCGGCCCGCACGGCTCGCATCCCAAAATAAGTATCAGACCGGCACAGAAGGCTGGGTCCGAAAAGCCTACCTCCGGAGTGGCACTCGAGGGGAGCGACCCACACGAGTAAAGTATCTCGGTAACAAGTATCTCTGTATAGCAGGACTTTGATCACAAATCTGATCAAAGTGGGAAAACTCAACCACAAAAGAAAGACCCGACCTCAATCGGATGCAACTAAACGATAAGTGGGAAACTCCATCCACTAGAGAAAACTGAAACCCAATCTGGTGCATAGATAAGCATCCGGTCAACCGCCCAATATCCGCGGTTGCCGCAAGGCCACACAACTAATCCAACATGTCCCAGACACAAAGTCCCGACTACACTACCCACACCTCTGCTCGAACCCGAGCAACACTGACCACCAGACTAACAAGAAGGAGAAAGGAAAAGCATGGTTTCTCCTAAGTCAAGTTCCAATAAGTAGTGTAGCAATAAAAGGTGGCCTAACTATATGTCCATAAAAGCATGCATTTATCCTCAAGAATGATATAAGAAAGTAAACCACATGTCTACACCTGATCATAATCCTCGATCATAATAACTCCTTAGAGTGAAAATCCGCACATAGCTACAAAATCCTGTCCCAAAGCATAAACCAACCACATGAAAGGCTATGTGCTAACATGGCATGTTACATGATCTCATAGGGTAACATTAACCTAGGTAAGCTTACACTATTCACCGACATAAACACCCAAATCATGCAAGTCCTCAATATACAACATGAATATTATTCCTGCAATCATTTATATAATTTTCATTATCAAGCTTACCTACCTTACAAACATAAGCCATGTACTCTAAACATGCATGCATCCTAACATACAGAATTAGAGAACCGTCCACCGGTTCTGGAAACAAAGCACCCACCTGAAGTGCTTTCCGCAGGCAAAGCCGAAGTCGGTGAAGTGTGTAGACGCTCACAGTCCAAAATCTGCCAGAATTGCACCCTCGGTACATGTCGCGCAAGCCTTGGCTCCAAACAACTGAAAACACCCGGAATCCACTATGTCCAATTTTCTCCAGTTCCAACAGGTCCAGCAACACTTGCAAACACCCCTGGGTACAACAATAAGGTCCAACATTACACTTAATCCAAAATATTCCAAGTATATACAACATTAGAAAACAGCCCCGAAGATGTGCAGTTTTCACCTACAGAACGGATTCTGAAAAATCCAACAAAATTACTGTCGCGTTCCTCGCGTTGATACCTTCGAAACGAGTACCTGCATGTCAAATTCCGAGCCCTGTAGGCCGAGTTACAAATTCCACAATACAGGGCGCTCACAAACACACAACCACACATCTGTATTTCCATGCACAAATAAAGGGCGAAAAATATACCTTCGGGAAAGCCTTAGAAAAATCCAATAAAAATACTGTGATAATCCTTGCTTCGAGTAGATGAAAAAAGTGTATAAGCACGTCGCCATCCGATTCCCGGTTGCGGAGATAAAAATCCGGCAAGGTGTCGCTGTCCGGAATTCCTCACAGAAAATTAGGTCCCAGTAAGCATGGAAAAACTTCTCGAAAAGCGCAAAACTAGGGGAAGCAGAAAATAACAAGATCGTAGCTCTGTCTGTCGTGGATCTAACGGCACAAGAATCGCCTAAAACGGAGTTCGGAGTAGGCCGGGGGAGCTCGCGCACCGAAACGCGACGAAGAGGAACCCGAATGGACGAGCGTCGCGCCGCGCCGTAAAAATGGAAACCTCGATAGGCGTGCTACCAAAAATCCTAGAAATCCTCCAGAGTGTGCGCAACATGAAGGGGAGAAACTTTGCTGAAGACCTCCAGTCGATTTGAAGCTCAGAAATGCGAAAAGAAGGGAAGAAGAAGAAGCTCGGATCCCTTTTATAGGCTCCAGAAACAAATGAAGATATGACTGCTGTGTCCCCACTTCCGGGCGCCCGAAAAATCCGGGCTGCTACAGTGTTGGGCCCGGCCCAACACTGTGCAGGCCCGAATCCTCCACGGGCCTCCACGTAGCCCGCCGAACAGGCGACAGCAACGCCCGCCGCTCACAATGCGACACGTGGCGCCCCCAGACGCCGACACGTGGCCGCCCTCGCGCGGGAACAGCGCGTCAACGCGCCCACGTGCGCCCTGTGCCCGCCGCCTGCGCCTCTGCACGCACGCTTCCCGAGGCGCTCCCCAGCCTGCTCAGTGGATCGAGCGTGCTACACCGCACCAACCACACGCCGCCACGTGTCACCCTCCGGTCCACCGTACACCGCGCTTTTCCCGTGGACCGCGCCCGCTGCGCCGGCCAACCGGGATCCGCCACGTGGCCCGCGCCCAGTGCACGCCTCCGCGGTGGACCGCGCACCTGCCCGCGCCTGCACCGCTGCCACCCCTGCCCGCCGCCGCCGCCGGCCGCCAGCTGCCGGAACAGTGCCAAGGTGCCTCGAAATACGTGCAGGGTCATCCGAGCTCCGAAAAATGCAAGTGAATAGTCCATTTTCATCGTTTTCGCGCGCTGAATCCAAATCCGAAGTCCATTGTGCCAAATTCCAACTCTAAAAATTGCCGAAGGCAACCGGAAAGATGTTCTTTTGTCCAAACTCCGCGCTGAGCCCAATTTTAATATCCATTGTGCGCAAAATCACTTCTAAGCATTCGACGGGGTCATCTGACTACTCCCGTGATCCATTTAACACACCGACTCCATCACTAGTGTCCAATTGTTGTACAAACGCCACCGACGCGCCACATAGGCCTCCAGAAGCTGTAGATGCAACAGTGCTCCATAAGTGGGAATTTCGGGTCTTCACACCCTTGCTAACAAAATCCACTAAACCCGCATCCTCGGTACATGGTCGCACAAGCTTCAGCTCCAAACAACATCAACCCAACAACGCAACACAAACAATAATCAACATCACAACACTCTAATCAAAACCCCACACATACACTTGATGTTTTTCCAAAATAGCACAAAGAAGGGAATTTCTCACCTCCAATCAGTGCTCCAAAAATACCAAAAAAATCACGGTTGCGATCCTCACGACGAGTAGCCCCAAAACGAGTATTTATACGCCCCGTTCCGACACCTGTAGGCCAAGATACAAATTAAACAATGCGGTGCGCCGGCAATCCACAATACTGCAAAAAATGCGGGATACAACCCCAAAGAAGCTTAAATCTCACCTTCGAAGAGTCCTCAGAAAAATCCAACAAAAATACGGGCGTGTTCCTCTCGAAGTGTAGATACCGATCGAGTCCTCATACGCCTCATTCCGATGCCCGTAGGCCGAGAAATCTCAACATAACTCCACCGCTGTCCAGTACCTCGCAGCAGTACAAAGGGGTCAGAAAACACCTCGGGACCCATGCCAGAAATCCAGAATGAGACAAAGTGATCAACACGGAAAACTAATCCTTACCTCTCGTGAACGTGCTGCCGTGAAAATCGGCTCAAAACTCCATCTGTGTAGCTCAGGGTGCCTCGCGCACTGGAAAGCGAAGGTGAAGGCCAAAAATCCAAAGAGCGTCGATGTGCGTCGCGTCGCAGATAACGCCGATGGCACATTCTCCAAAAATGTCCAAGATCCGAGGAAGGGTAGAGGACAAGGTGGGGAGTGCTCTGCTCAAAGGGGAGGCTCCAAGACTACCTAAAATCCCGCACCAAAAGCTCCCATTGCCTATTTATAGGCTGAAATCCACGCCAAAAACACACATTGGCCTGGGGACAATTTCCGGGCGCCTGAAACATTCGGGCGCCAACAGTAGGGCCCGATCCAGCCGCAGATCAAGCGCCCGGAATGCCTCGGTTGCGCCACGTTGCACCGAACAGGGGACAGCCAAAAGCGCCACCAGCCACGAGCCGCGTGGTCCACCCCTGCTGCCGACGCGTGGCGCGCCCATGCGAGGGAACCATGCGTCAACGCGCCCACGTGCTCGCCTGCGCCCGCTGCCTGCGCCCTCTGCACGCAAGCTTCCAGAGGCCAGCCGCACCAGCTCTGTGGACTAAGTCCACTGCACCGACCAATCCACTGCGGCCACGCGTCCCTAGGAAAACCAACAGGAAGACGACACGTGGCACGACACCCCCGTGCACCGCGCGCCTGCCCGCGTGCACTCCGGCGCCTGCCCGCTCCCGTGCCGCCGCGCTCCGCCGCTGCCCGCTGCCGCCGGGTGCCGGAATAGTACACTAACCTCAAAATCCGTGCACGGGCATCCGGCCTCCGAAAAATACAAGTGAATAGTCTATTTTCATCGTTTTCGCGCGCTGAATCCAAATCCGATGTCCGTTTTGCCAAATTCCACTTCTAAAATCTGCCGAAGGCATCCAGATAAGTGTTCCTAACCCAAATTTTGCGCTGAGTCCAATTCTGATGTCTGTTCCGTGCGAGACCACTTCTAAACACTCGACGGGGTCATCCGACTACTCTCGTGATCCATTTAACACACTGAGTCCATCACTTGTCCCCTATTTGAGCACAAACACCGCCGACGCACCACAAATGCCTCCAGAAGCTGCAGATGTAACAGTAAACCATACGTGGGAATTTTGGGTCCTCACACTCTATCACAGAAAAGTACTCGCATCGCACGATGGTCAACTTAAGAAAACTCGATAATTCGATTTTCCCTAACATGTAATTTATTATCAAGAGGGTAAAACTGTACACAAAAAGTCGTGATATTACACCACACACCCCTTAAAAGAAGTTTCGTCCCCGAAACTTATCCTCAACCCTCGCTAAACAAATCGGGAAAACACTTTCGCATCTTCGTCTCTAGTTTCCAAGTCGCCTCACGCTCCTCATGGTAACTCCATTGCACCTTCACGTAGGGGATCGTCCGGTTGCGTAGCTTCTTATCTTCATGCGCCAAGATTCGTACCGGTTTTTTCTCGAAGCTCAAGTCCTTACGCAACTCGATAGCAGAAACATCGAGGACGTGTGACGGATCGGGGAGGTATTTTCGAAGAATCGAGATATGAAACACATTGTGTACCCGTTCGAGGTTTGGCGGTAAGGCCAACCGGTATGCCACCTGGCCCACGCGCTCCAAGATCTCGAATGGTCCCACATACCGCGGGCTCAGTTTCCCTCTCAAGCTGAAACGTCTGGTTCCTTTAGATGGTGATACACGGAGTAACACGCGCTCCCCTACCATAAACTCCAAATCGCGTCGCCTCTGATCCGCATAACTCTTCTGCCGGCTCTGGGCGGCCAACAGCCGCTGCCTGATAAGGCGCACCTTTGCCTCAGTTTCCTCCACTAGATCTGGCCCCAAAAACTTTTGCTCCCCCATGTCGTCCCAACATATAGGATATCGACATCGGCGTTCGTACAGGGCTTCATACGGCGCCATTTGAATGCTTGCTTGGTAGCTCTTATTGTAGGCGAATTCCACAAGGGGCAGGTAACGCGACCATACCTCACCCAAGTCGAGCATGCAAGCTCGGAGCATATCTTCGAGAATCTGGATTACCCGTTCCGATTGTCCGTCATTCTGCGAGTGGAAAGCCGTGCTGAATTGCAGCTTGGTCCCCATTGCCCGCTGTAGGCTCCGCCAAAAGTTCGACACAAAACGTGTGTCTCTATCATAAGTAATCGACGCCGGTACTCCGTGCAACCTTACCACCTCGTCGATGTAGGTTTTCGCCAATCGGTCTCGGGTCCATGTCGTGTAGATGGACAGAAAATGAGCCGATTTCGTCAAACGATCCACTATGACCCATATCGCGTCGTGCCCTTGTTGCGATCGGGGAAATCCAGTCACGAAGTCCATGGTAATCCATTCCCATTTCCATTCCGGTACGGGCAATGGCTGTAGTTTTCCCGCTGGACGCTGGTGTTCAGCTTTCACTTGTTGGCATACCAAACAATGTGCCACAAATCGCGTCACGTCCCCCTTCAATTTAGGCCACCAAAATGTCTGCCTAAGATCTTTATACATCTTCGTACCACCGGGATGCGCAGTGTAGGGGGCACTATGCGCTTCTGTTAGAATTTCTTTCTTTATTTTCGGTACGTCGGGCACGCAAATTCGTCCCCGAAACCTTATTGCGTTATCCGAGCCAATCATAAAATCGCCCCCTTGTTCCGAAGATATTCTGTCCCGCACAAGTTGCAATTGTGTGTCCGTTGTCTGGCCTTCCAATATCCTCTCGATCAAAGTAGGCTTAACTACTAAGGACAGGCGTTGCGTAACCGTACCCGCAGGCACTACCTCCAGTCTCAATTGCGAGAATTCCGCAATTAGACGATCCTGTTGGGTAAAGGCACTCATCGTCAACTCCCCCGTCTGCCCCTTCCGGCTTAAGGCGTCGGCCACCACATTTGCCTTTCCAGGGTGTTAATGGATAGACAAATCGTAGTCTTTCAGTAGCTCCAGCCACCGCCTTTGCCGTAAGTTCAACTCCTTTTGTGTGAACAAGTACTTAAGGCTCTGGTGATCGGAAAACACATTGCAGTGAGCTCCGTAAAGATAGTGTCTCCAGAGCTTTAGAGCAAACACGACTGCTGCGAGCTCCAAGTCGTGTGTAGGGTAGTTCTGCTCATATTCCTTGAGCTGTCTTGATGCGTAGGCTATGACCTTCCCTTGTTGCATTAGTACGCTTCCAAGACAGCTTCGTGATGCGTTGCAATAGATCTCATAGTCCTCTCCAGGCTTCGGTAGTGTGAGCACTGGCGCCCGTGTTAATCTGCCCTTGAGTTCCTCGAAGCTCTTCTGGCATTGAGCCGTCCAGATGAATTTCTCCCCTTTTCGGGTTAATCGATTTAGGGGAGTGGCTACCATTGAGAAACCTTCCACGAAGCGTCTATAGTACCCCACCAGTCCTAGGAAACTTCGGATCTCCATCACCATTGTATCGGGTTATACTATATGGATCTAAATAGGGGAAAAAACACCTAGAGGGGGGTGAATAGGGGTAAACAGTAAACACTCAAAAATCTTTGCGCAATAAAACCCAATGCGGAAATGAAAAATAACACGCAAGATTTTTACGTGGAAAACTCCAAATCCAGGAGTAAAAAACCACGAGACCGATAACACGCGAAATCCACTAGAATTATAACACGTACAAGGTGATGTAACGCACTCACTCACGACTCAACCTTTTCCATATGCTCCTAGTAGATCTTCTCCGCTCGCTCCGCAATGCTCCTCGAATCCACGATTTGCGTCCAACGCCGAATCCACAGCGTCCAACGTCAAGTCCACGACGTCTGACCGAATCCACGGTCTTCACCCAGTAGCACGTCTCGAATCCACGAACGTACCTCGCTCCGAATCCACGAGAGCGGTTGCACCTTGAATCCACAAGGCCACGCGAGTCCACGCGCCGATTTTGGGAAAATCGTTGTTTTTGGGTGGTGATGATCCGCCGAATACTTAGATTAAAAATAGATCGGAAATACCATCTAAGTATTCATTAATTCGATTCTACTCAAAATCTGAGTTTGAAAAACCTAGAATCAAATTAATCAATATAGATGAATTGACATAGATTTAATCTAGTTATTTCATTTCTTCTCTATATGTGAATTTTTCTCTTTTTGACCGTATTTTTTGGATTACCCTAAAAATGAATCGTAGGGTCTATTTATAGGTTAGAAACCATTGGAAGAATATAAGAATCAAAAACTAACCTTTTCTGGAATTTTTCAGGACGACGGTCCGGACTGGAATTTTGGCGGTCCGGACTGTCATGGCTAAACAGACTATTTCCAGAAAAACATACCTTCGGGGTCCGGACTGAAATAACCACGGTCCGGACTGTTCATACAATTCCTACAGAATCCACGTTCGGGGTCCGGACTGAAGTAACCCCGATCCGGACTGGAATTGCGCAGGAACTACCCTATGTTCGGGGTCCGGACTGTAGTGCCTGATCCGGATCCTGAACATGTAATATGTCTAGTTTTTTTATTTTTATGCAATTAAAAATTCATCCAAGTGTTTCTACACTATAAGAAGTATTCGGATCACCAAAAATATTTAGTTAAATGTATCTGATCCTTTTGAATTCTTCCTTCTTGAGATTGAGGTATATGATCCAAAATTCTTCATCTTCAATCTTCAAGACTTAACCATTTTCACGAAATACGCCAACACAAATTCCTTAACGATCTCCCCCTTTGGCGGTTTCGTGACAAAACACAAATCCACTCAAGAAAATTCAAAAAGGTATTTTTGTTGCTATCACCATACAACAAAAATTTACATTGGAGATCCAAATAAAGATAAATACATGAGATAAACTCCTAAAACAGACTCTAGACTTAGACATCTGTACTCTCTGCAAAAAGGGAATCATTCTTGACAAACGAGATCGTTAGATACCTCAAGAATTTTAGCATTTAAAAACCAAACACAGAGATAGAGTTTATACTCACCATGACATTTATGAAATCAGATATGTAATAAGATCAAAATCAAAAATGACATATCTTCTAAACATTAAAAATCCAAATGTCACAGAATTGTTAGTCAACAACAACAATTTGTTAGTTATATTACATGCCCAAATAGTTAGTCGAATAGTTAGTCGAGGCATGTATGCAAAACACAATATAAAACCACAGTAAAGTTGAAGTTGTACTTACCTTCATAGTTCAAAGTTCATAGTTCTCACAAACATGTTCAAAAACATGTTCAAAGTGCACAACCATTAGTCGATCATTGTTCGTTCTCTCTCCCCCTTTTTGTCACAAAATCAAGCCAAAATTACAAAACAAAAGGAGAGTTAAAAGTTCAAAACAAGAATATGTGAGAACTAAACAAAAAAAAAAACTTGAAAAACCTACAAAACAAAGTTAAAAGGTTAGAACAAAATCAATCATCGGACTCTGAATCCTCAGAGGTACTACAGCCCATTTTCGAGAACATCTTTTTCATCAACTTTTTCATCGAAGAGAACTTCTTAGTTAAGGTGATCTGGGCTACTGTAATGAGTTCAAGTTCATCTGAAATTCTCTTCTGCTCCTTCGTAATTTGTTCTTGCTCAAAGGATAGGCGTTGTTGTTCCTTATAAATGGATGTGACTGATGCTTCATCCTCTGGTGCGGGTGCTGGCCGTGACGGTGATGCGGAAGTGCCGACGCAGGGTTTCGTTCCGCATGGAGGAGTCGGAGTGACATGAGGCAGCTTATGAAGGGACTTAACAATGGTGGACTCATTGATCATGCCTAAACAGTGTTGATAAGTTGTCGAATTGATATCAACCTGAAATTTCTTTAAAATCCTCATAATGATTAATGGAAAAGGGAGTCTTTCGGTAGGATGAGGATGCTCAACGTATCTTGTCATCCTATTCCAAATAATGTATGGAATATTCATATTTAATCCCATTGCCTCTGATGGATGTCCTAGGAGATATAAAAACAACATTCGATCCCATCTCAAAACCTTCGTTTGCATGTTTGGAAGAATATTGTAGCATGTGATGAAGTTTAGGAACTGGTACTCAAGACGGAGTTGTTTGGACTTGACAGATTCCTCCGTTGACTGAGTGCCTTCCAAACATATTCCCCTTATAACCGTTTGCCACATTGTGTTCGTCAAACTCCTTCCAGTCAAGTAGTTAATTCCTGACTTGCTAGCTTGCATCCCTAAGACCTCCCCAATTAGTTGTGGAGTTATTTTAAGCCTTGCTCCTTGAATGTTTGTATAAAGCTGCATAGAACCGTCTTCATTCTCCTGAAGGTGTCGTGCGTTTGTGTAGAAGGTCCTCACTCGATGCAAACAATAACCAAGCATTTCTGGGAATCTGCATACTTGAAGAAGGTTGGCTTGTTCAATTAACTTACCAAACTCCGGGGAGTGGTCTCGAAGAGCACCAACGTTAACATGCCTTTCGCCGATGCATTCTCTGTTCTCAAACGCCCTTAGACGGTCTGTATTAACAGAGACTTGTTCCTCACGGGGTGGAGAATCAGGAGCTACTGGTTCATTAATTTCAACCCCTCGTGCTCGTCCAAACCGTCGAGCCAGTCTTTTTCTTTTCATCGAGATAGATGATGATGTCATTGGTGCTTTACCTTTATCCACAACAGTCTTTCCTTTTGGTGAATCAGGGGTCTTTTGCGTTGACTTAATAGGCGTTGTTTCATCGTCCATCAATTCGTCCCAGTTCACCTCTTCCTTTTCAGATTCAGTCTCTGAGTCGTTAACAAGAACACACTCCCCTTTTCGAAGAGTTTTCTTTGCTCTTTTCAATTTATTCGTCGCCCTAGTGCGAACCATAGCAGTTAGAAGAAAGATTATCCGGGTGATCACCATCTCTGCTATCTTTTGTGAAAAAGAGAGTCCTGTGAGCAACAACTCAAGAACACGAAAAAATCATTAATTTTCAAAAATTTGAAAATTTGTACCCAAACAATCATTATTGTGTAGAGAGACTAGGAATCAAATTAGTTTTGCAAAAAGAATTTTAAAAATAGATCAATTCCAAGATTTTCAAAAATTCTCATTATATGCCCTAAAACCGAATTTTTAGAAACCGAAGCCTAAAAAGTCGTTAATCAAGAGAAAACCTAGCATATAATCAAAACTAATCTACTCAGAGTTCTTATTTCAGAAGAAATTTGATCAAAAACCAACCTCAAACGAAAAAGATACAAATTTTTCTTCACGTTTTGAGTAAAAAGATAAAAACAGTGAAAAACCAAGGTTTTGAACAAGAAAACTCACTTTGAATCGAAGAACCTGAGTTGGAAAGGCTCCAAATTGGTTGCTTTCTAGAGAGAGAAGCTCTGGAGACTTAGGAACAAAAGATTGTAGTAAAAAGAAATCAAAACCCTTTTGTTCTATATAAAACCCTAGCCGTGGTCCGGACTGCCTCAAGAATCCAGTCCGGATCGGCTACCCGTAGGAATTCCTGCGTTCGGGATCCGGATCGGATTGTCTAGTCCGGATCGGCTCCAAACTTTTTCTTCAGAAAAATTCCGAAAAATTCTAGAAAATCCAGAAAAAGATTGTAAGCACTTTTGTGTATCAACTTTAAATGAAAATCATCGTTTCATGTCAAGAGAAATAGATTATGCTAAATCTATCAATAATATCCAAATAACGAAATAGAAATTTATAAAAATTAAATCCCTTAAAGTTGAACAAGTTCAATTACATCTATCACGATCTTATGAGTAATGCCTTTATCAAATCAACAATTTGGTAAAGAAAATGAAATACCAAGATCAATAGATGTTTGAAATCCCAGATAAGTTAGATAATATATCTAGTCAATTTATTGTAAGGAGTGGCTCTATGAGTATCTTTCAATAAAATCCCCACCTTATACCAACCTTGGAATTTGACAGGGTCAAGTATTCCAAAAAGCATTTTATCTAATCAACTTGAAAAACCATGCTTGGTATACATGTGGTAGCTGCACACAGTACTCGGACGACCGAGGTGGTAGCTCTTTCCTCCATGTGGTGGTAGTTTTCACACTCCTCATTGGGATGTAACTCTTTCCACATCTTTTGAGCATAACAATTTTCATTAACTCCCCCTCAATTGGCTATCAATTATTTAAAATATAAAGTATTCAACCAAAAATTGATCTCGATTTCATACTCGACTCAATTGTCAAATAAGATAAAAACTAAACAAAGAGATCATTTGAGAGAGAAATTGACTTTGATCAAAACAAAGATGACTTAATTGACATAAATGATCATTGCATCAAATGAATTATTATGATATCCAAAGCATAATAAATTTCTAATTATATGAAAGGATGCAATTAAAGTCAATATAACTAATGCTCAATAAATGTTCTATGTACAAACATAGATAATGAACAAAAACACAAAACAAAACCTAACTTAAGCAATGATTTCAAAAAGGAATTATTTCAAGGAAAGCATTCCAATTGCCTTACGCAAATGAATAAATCGTTTTTGATCCAAAGGTTTTGTTAAGATGTCAGCTAATTGATCTTCAGTTGAAATGTAGGAAAGTTGAAGAATATTTGATTCAACTAGCGCTCTTAGAAAATGATATCTAAGTTCAATGTGTTTTGTTCTTGAGAGAAACACAGGATTTTTGGAAATATTTATAGCACTTGTGTTGTCACAAAGAATTGTTACCGAAGTTGCTGAAATCCGAAAGTCGCTCAACACACTTTTCATCCAAATGAGTTGGGTTGAACAACTACCCGCCGAAATATATTCCGCTTCGGCAGTCGAGAGTGCAATGCAGTTTTGCTTTTTACTATGCCATGCAACAAGGCAATGGCCAAGATAAAAACATGCACCACTCGTACTCTTCCGATCATCCACAGATCCTGCCCAATCGGCATCTGAATATCCTATAATGTCAAGCGTCGTTCCCATAGGATACCAAATTCCGAAATTCAAAGTTCCTTTGATGTACCGGATGATCCTTTTCACCGCTTTCAGGTGAACCTCCTTTGGTGTTGATTGATATCTAGCACAAATCCCAACACTAAAGGATATATCCGGGCGACTAGCCGTGAGATAGAGTAGACTTCCTATCATGCTGCGATAAAGCTTCTCGTCTACACTCTCACTAAGAGATTCACTTCCTAATCCCTTATTGCTAGTTCCCATAGGAGTCGGAAAATCTTTAGAGTTTTCTAAATCGAATTTCTTCACCAACTCCCTTGCATACTTGGATTGACACAAATGGATGCCTTCATCATTTTGTTTCACTTGCAATCCAAGAAAGTATGTCAGTTCTCCCATCATTGACATCTCAAATTCGCTTTCCATGGTTTCCGCGAATTTAGAAGCATCATTATCTCTTGTTGCCCCAAATACAATGTCATCGACATAGATTTGTGCCACACTGAAGTTATCCTGATAATGCTTCACAAAGAGAGTCCGGTCTGCTCCCCCTCGAGTATAGCCCTTTTCTAATATGTGCTTTGTCAACCTTTCGTACCACGCTCGCGGTGTTTGTTTTAGACCGTAAAGAGCATTTTTCAAACGAAAAAACATGGTTAGGTTGTTTACAGTCTACAAAACCTTTCGATTGAGCCACATAAACTTCCTCGTTTAAAAACCCATTTAAAAATGCACTCTTAACGTCCATTTGAAAGAGTTTGATTTTAAAATGACAAGCAATAGCGAATAAAATACGAATTGACTCGAGTCTAGCTACCGGGGTGAACGTTTCATCAAAGTATATTCCTTCAATTTGTGAATAGCCCTGAGCAACTAGGCGTGCTTTGTTCCTGATGATGGTACCATCCTCGTTTTTTTCTTATTCTTGAAAATCCATTTAGTACCAATCACGCTGTGTTGGTTTGGAGGCTTCGTTAATTCCCAGACTTTGTTTCATTCGAACAGATGGAGCTCTTCCTGCATTGCTTCAATCCAGTAGTCATCCTGAAGAGCTTCATCGATGTTCTTTGGTTCTATCATGGAGACGTAACATGCGACTCCACAAACCAACTGTCTCCGAGTCTTGACTCCTTGTGGGTCTCCAATAATGTTAGATTCCGGATGATCCTTGGAGATGCGTAATGCTTGCGGTAACGGAGTACTCGGAGGTACATGTGATGATTCCTGCACATCAGATAAACTTGAAGAACCATTAGATGCATCAACATTATCGGAAGAATTATTATGAGAAGATGCATTTACAGGAGAATCATCATCTAGAGACATATCAGGGGTAGATTTATCAGATGCAAAGTGAAAAGCTTCATCTACTTTAACATTTATAGATTCTACCATCGTTTTAGATTCCAAGTTAAATACCCGATATGCTCTACTATTTGTAGAATAACCCATGAAAATCCCTTCGTCACTTCGAGAGTCAAATTTTTCAAGATTTTCGCGGTCACGTAAAATGTAACAACGACTCCCAAAGATACAAAAATATTTGATATTTGGTTTTCTACAAAACCACAGCTCATATGGTGTATTTAAAGTTCCCGGGCGTAAATACACTCGATTAATTACATAGACGGCGGTGTTCACTGCTTCAGACCAAAAATGTAACGGGAGTTTCCGGCTATGAAGCATCACACGCGCCATCTCTTGAACAACCATGTTTTTGCGCTCGACTACACCATTATGCTGAGGTGTATAGGGTGCTGAGAATTCATGTTTTATGCCATTGGAAGTGCAAAAATCAATGAATTTAGAATTAATGAATTCTCCACCTCTATCACTTCGAACACGAACGATCTTTTCATTTCTTTCAATCATAATACGATGACAAATCTCATGAAAAGAATCGAAAGTATCCGCTTTCTCTTTTAAAAATGTTACCCATGAATATCTAGAGAAATCATCAACCAAAAGAAAAATATACCATTTACCTCCCAAAGATGGTTGACGAGTCGGCCCCATTAAGTCCATGTGCAATAGTTCTAAGGGCCGTTTGGTACCAACGTGGTTCAAGTTCTTGTGTGTAGCCCTTGATTGTTTTCCCTTTTGACAACCTCCACACACGATATTTTCTTTAAATAAAAGTTTAGGAACCCCCTTAACCACGTCTTTATTTGAAATCCTTGCTAGTTGTTTAAAATTAATGTGACATAGTCTTTCATGCCAAAGAGTTTTATTATCCAAAGAAACTAGGTTACATTTTTCAGAAATTTTGTGATGACCTGGATCTCAGCAGAGCTTCTGCAGTGGGTTTGGCAGCTTCTGGGGGCCTGTACTGTGTGTTGGAGGTGTTAGTGAACCAATTGGACACAAGTGGCGGACTTCGGGCTTAAATGGATCACGTGGGTGATCGGAGGACCCCGTTGAGTATTTTGAAGTGTTCTCGCGCGGAACAGATGTCAAAATTGTACTCAGCGTGAAATTTGGGGTAAAAACACTTGTCTGGATGCATTCGGCAAATTTTAGGAGCGGAATTTGGCAAACGGACATCAAATTTGGATTCAGCGTGCGAAAACGATGAAATTGGGCTACTTGCTTGATTTTTGCGCCACTGGTTACTGTTCACACTGGAACAGTAACTCCGGCAGCCGGCGGGCAGCGGCGGCGGCGGCGGGCAGCGGCGGAGCGCGGCGGACGGGCTCGGGCAGGCGGCGGAGCGGCCGCGGGCAGCGCGCGGGCAGGCGCGCGGGCGCGCGGGCAGGCGCGCGGTGCACGGGAGAGCGTTTGACACGTGGCAGCTTGCGATAGGGTCGGTTCAGTGGGCGCGGTTCGCGGAGTGGCGCGGGTGGTGCATGGACCGGCGGGACACATGGCGGATTCTGGTTGGCGGGCTCACGCAGGCAGGGACCACGGAGCGCGGGGATGCCTCGGAACAGTGCATGGCCGGCGGCGCGCCAGGCGGCGCGCCAGGGTTGGTCGGGCCGTAAGTGCGGGCCACGTGGCGCCCGCTGATTCGCGGGCGCCACCCACTCACGTTGACCGGGAGTGGCCGCGTCGCGCCTCGCGTGCGGCGGGAATGGCTGTCGCCTGTTCGGAGCGACGTGGCGCTCTCCGGGCGTTCCGGGCGCTCGTCGCGGGCCGGCCCATGGGGCTTTCGGGTGCCCGAAAGTGGGCTTGCGCCCGAATGTTAGGACAAATCCGGAATTTTTGGATTTGTCATTTTGGGCCTATATATAGAGCCCGAACTTCTCCCTGGAACTCTTTTCCTGCTCCTCATCTCTCAGTGCAACCTTCAGGAGATCTCTTCCTCTCCCAGAGCCGATTCCATCTGCAGATTCTAGGATTTTTCTGCGGCACACATCCCATGGTTTTCATTTTCACAGCGCGGCGCGACGCTCGTTCGTTTGTGATCTTCTTCGTCGCGTTTTGGTGCGAGGACTCCCCCAGCTTGTTCCGATCTCCGATTGAGGCGATTTTTGCGCCGTTGGACTCACGACAGGTAGGGCTTCGATCTTCGTGTTTTGATCTCCCCCTCATTTCGAGTTTATCTTGGAGTTCCCCGAGTTTTCATTTGACCCTTTTTCTTGGCCGGAGTTTTGGACAGCACTGTGGTATTTCGGCCATATCTTCGCGTACAGACATTGGATTGGGGCGTTTCAAGAGGCGGTTTGCATCTACACATCACGAGGAATATCCCCAAATTTTCTTGGAATTTTATGAATTTTTCCCCGAAGGTGAAAGTCCCTGTTTGCAGAACCTTGTGATTCAGATTTTGCGATTTGTTTATTTCGGGGTGGTTCCCTTGTCGAATTTGTATCTCAGCGTAGGAAACTCAGATTTGAACGTGTAGGTACTCGTTTCGACCGGTTCGTCGCGATGATCGAGACAGTATTTTTCTTGGAATTTTTCGTGCACTTCTCGCAGGTAAAAATAGGGCATCTTTGGACTGTTAGCATTGGGACAACATGTGTTGAGTTTAATTGTATGTTTTGGGGTAATTCTTGTACAGTGATCGCGGCGGTTTAGCTGTCTGGACGGGAGCACTATTTGGACTTGGAATTAGCGATCGAGGTGGGTGGTTGCTATACTCCTCATTTTCTGACATACCCCTAGGAATATTGGAGAGATCCTCTCATTGGTTACATTGAATGATCAACTATGGACATGCATGCTTAAAGTAAAATAATTGTGAGCCTATCAAATGAAAATTACTATTGTGGAACTCTGATAGTGGTTGGGGGTTATACATGTTTGTATGGATATAGTTTTCGCACTTAACCTTGCATGTGGAATTTACTTTTATGTTGGGATAAATGAAATTTCTTGTGGGAGGGTACCACTTGGGGATCTTTTGGGACATGCATAGGTGGATGATTTAGGTGAGGAAAATTGTGGATTTTAAACTTGTGTGATTGGACAATGATCTAGCATGATGGTTATATCTATGCGGAGCTATTAATTGATACACATGTGGAGCCATTATTTGTCACACTATCTTTATCTTTCATGAGGACATATGCATGCTTGTTTGGACATCTAGGTAGGCCATCTTTTATCGCTACACTTTCATGTTGGAACTTGACTTAGGAGAAACCTTGTTTGTTTCTTTTCTCCTTTCGTTAGTCAGGTGGTATTTGTTGCTCGGGTTTGAGCAGGGGTTTGGGATAGTGTAGCCGGGGCCTGGATTGTGGATTATGGGTTTTGGCGGCGACCGCGGATATTGGGCGGTTGACCGGAGGTCGGTTGCGAGACTTGGTTGTGGATTGTGAGGTATTGCGGCGATCGCGGATTTTGGGCGATTGACCGGATGATCACTTATGCATCAGATTGGGGATCAGTTTTCTTTAAGTGGAGGGGTGTGTTCCACTGGGGTTTTATATTGATCCAGTCCTGCTTTTGTCACTTATCACACCGGCGCGGTTATTGCCCAGTGATGCTTTCCTCGTGTGGGTCGCTCCCCTCGATATCCCCTCCGGAGGCCGGGGCCAGACAGTTATTGACAGTTTTGCTATCACATCGGTGCGGCTTATTTGCCCGATGATGAGGGCGGCAGCAGGAGTTTTGCTATCACATCGGCGCGGCTTACTTGCCCGATGATGAGGGCGGTACAGATTGGGTTCATCTGGGACGGTTGGTTACTGTTGCATACGGTTGTTCCAGTATAGGACTGCATTTTTAGAGGCATAGTAGTGGTAGTTTTTCCTTTGCAGTAGTCTTTTTACTTACCACTCTTCTTCCCCTTTTTGCCTCTGGTAGACCTAGTGGGTGTGTTCAGGGCGTGAGGCTTTACCCACTAGGGGAGGCTACTGGTTCACTAGTAGTTCTCACCCCCATTCTTCTTTTTCTTTTCTTCTCCTTTGTTTTGTAGAGCCTTCTGCGGGTGCTGCTGGACATACAGCAGCGGGTCGAGGAGAGAGGACGGCTGAGTAGCTAGACAGTGGGCCTGACAGTAAGTAGCTAGACTGGTACCTCTTATGTATCCTATCTCAGATGGTTGTACTTTTACTTTTGGGGTCTGGCTTTAGCCAGCTGGTTGTATATTTGTGGTGAGCTGGGAGAGAGACTTGTACTTTATTTTACAGTCATTTTATATTTTTACTTCCAGTTCGGTCTGAGATGTAGTATTTTCAGTTCAGCTCTGTTTTATTGCTCTTTTATTGTATCTGTTTTATTTGAGCAGGTTACCGACGCTTCGTGTATGCGGAAAATTCCGTGTGCACGGCGGATCTGTAGACGAGCCCGAGTTCTGGTTTACACTCGGGGCGTGACAAAATTTGTTTGAAACAACATAGCAATTATTTTGAGATCTAACCCCTTTCAAAAAGAATACATGGTCCTTATCAGTTACAATACATTCTGCTGAAGAAAAATTAACTGAGAAACCATTGTCACAAAGTTGACTTATACTAATGAGGTTAGTCTTTAGGCCTTCAACAAATAAGACATTGTTCAAAACCGGGCCTTCTGGAATAGCGATTGTTCCTTTTCCAACAATTTTGGAAGAACGACCATCTCCGAAAACAACATGTCCTCCGGAGATTTTCTCTAAATTTTGAAAGCAGTTTTTGTCACCGGTCATGTGACGGGAACATCCACTATCCAGATACCAAGACGAGTTGTCATAAGCAGGTTATTCTCCTTGGTGAAAGCGTCTTGTTTGATTCATTGCTTGACATCGTCTTGCGAGGTGAACTACCAAGGCTCTTTTCCTTTGAAAAAATTTCCTTTGATTTCCGAGGAATCACCTTTTTGGTAGTTGTTGCAAGAGGCGCTTGATTTGTTCGTTTCGCTCCAATCTTGCAATTTCTTCTTATGTGCCCTGCATAACCACAATGAAAACATACCTTTGTACTTGACGATCCCGAAGTAGGTGAGGTAAGGTTGTTGTCGTTGATTACAGTGAATTCCATCGTCGGAGGAGGAGTTACCGACTGGGGCACAAAAACTGTCCCACTCGAACTAGGACTGTCTCTAGTTTGAGTGTATCCGAGGCCGAATCGGTTTGTTTGACCAAGACCAAGCATCTTATCCAACTTACTCCTTCCAGAAGAAAATCGCTTTAAATCATCCTTGAGTTGGAAAATGGTCTTCGTCATCTCCATTTTTTCCTGTCGAGCCTCGGAGTAGAGCTTCAAGAAGTAACCAGCTTTATCAACCATTTTTACATGTTCCTTCTCGAAATGCTCATTTTTCTCTTGAAGTGAAGCATTTGCTTTTATCAGGTTATCCCTTTCCACTTCAAGACCGGTCGAGAGAGAAGTTGCTCTTTTTACTTCTTCTTCGAGATCCTGCAATCTCCCTCTCAACCCCTTGTTTTGCTTTGCCAGTTTCTTTGAATCCCTCAAAAGTTTATGCATGGTAGGCAAAAACAAAATCTTCACCTTCAGAGTTACTCGATTCGTCGTCCGTTACAATCTTTTCAACTTGGGAGGAGTTGGACAATGAATCGGATGTACTTGCCATTAAGCACATGAAGGGTGAAGATGTGGACGCGTGGAATGCCGTTGCGTTATTTTCTTCATCACTCGAAGATGACTCATTTGACGATGAGGTGTCATCCCAAGTGACGGCTTGCATCGCTTTCTTCTTTGATGGATTCTTATTGGGACACTCCGTTGAGATATGGCTGTATCCTCGGCACTTAAAGCATTGGACTTGTCCCTCCGAGTTTTTCTTATCCTTAGAAAAACTCTCTTGCTTTCTTGAGTTAAAGTTAGAAGAACCTTTGCCTTTCTTCGACTTTATGAAGGATGAAGTTTTACTTGAATTACCCCTTCGAAAGTTTTGGTGAAATTTTCTTGTCAAGAGAGCAAGTTGCTTCTCAAAGTCCTCCATAGATAGGTTCTCGTCATCGTCTGAGGAGGATGAATCCGCGTCTTCTTCTTTTGTTGTTTTCAACGCATAACCTGAAGACTTAGAAGAGGATGCCTTTCCTGAAGAATAGTTAGTAGAAAATGTCATTTCATATGTTTGTAATGAACCAACTAATTCTTCTACACGGATTTCGTCCGGGTGTTTAATTGTTTCAAAGGCCGTAACCTTGGAACGAAATCTTTCAGGAAGAGTCCATAAAATCTTTCTTACAATTTTAAATTCTGGAATTTTCTCTCCCAAGTTAGCACATGTATTCACGATGTCTTGCAATCGTGTATAGTAGTCTGTGAATGATTCATTTTCTACCATGAAAATAGAGTCAAACTTGCTCGTAAGCATTTGCAGCTTTTGAATCTTCACAAGGTTAGTTCCCTCATGTATAACTTGAAGAACATCCCAGATTTCTTTCATAGTCTCACATGCCGAGACGCGAGAGAATTCGGTTTGAGACAAAGCATTAAATAAAGTGTTAATTCCTTTGCCATTGTAAGAAGATAAGTCAATCTCTTCCTTGGTCCATTTCGACCTAGGTTTGATGGTGTGAACATCAACAATAACTTCAGTTGGATTTGACCATCCTAACTCGATAGATTGCCACACCCGTTTGTCGATGGAAATTAAAAAGGCTTTCATCCGTACTTTCCAGTAGGCATAATTTGTTCCATCGAAGAACTGAGGTCTGTTGATGTTTCCACCTTCAACCATTGTTTACAACCCTATTCCTGCTCTGATACCACTTGTCGGGTTATACTATATGAATCTAAATAAGGGAAAAAACACCTAGAGGGGGGTGAATAGGTGTAAACAGTAAACACTCAAAAATCTTTGCGCAATAAAACCCAATGCAGAAATGAAAAATAACACGCAAGATTTTTACGTGGAAAACTCCAAAACCAGGAGTAAAAAAACACGGGACCGATAACACGGCGAAATCCACTAGAATTATAACACGTACAAGGTGATGTAACGCACTCACTCACGACTCAACCTTTTGCATACGCTCCTAGTAGATCTTCTCCGCTCGCTCCGCAACGCTCCTCGAATCCACGATTTGCGTCCAATGCCGAATCCACAGCGTCCAACGTCGAGTCCACGACGTCTGACCGAATCCACGGTCTTCACCCAGTAGCACGTCTCGAATCCACGAACGTACCTCGCTCCGAATCCACGAGAGCGGTTGCACCTTGAATCCACAAGGCCACGCGAGTCCACGCGCCGATTTTGGGAAAATCGTTGTTTTTGGGTGGTGATGATCCGCCGAATACTTAGATTAAAAATAGATCGGAAATACCATCTAAGTATTCATTAATTTGATTCTACTCAAAATCTGAGTTTGAAAAACCTAGAATCAAATTAATCAATATAGATGAAGAAACATAGATTTAATCTAGTTATTTCCTTTCTTCTCTATATGTGGATTTTTCTCTTTTTGACCGTATTTTTTAGATTACCCTAAAAATGAATCGTAGGGTCTATTTATAGGTTAGAAACCATTGGAAGAAGATAAGAATCAAAAACTAACCTTTTCTGAAATTTTTCAGGACGACGGTCCGGACTGGAATTTTGGCGGTCCGGACTGTCGTGGCTAAACAGACTATTTCCATAAAAACATACCTTCGGGGTCCGGACTGAAATAACCACAGTCCGGACTGTTCATACAATTCGTACAGAATCCACGTTCGGGGTCCGGACTGAAGTAACCCCGATCCGGACTGGAATTGCGCATGAACTACCCTATGTTCGGGGTCCGGACTGTAGTGCCTGATCCGGATCCTGAACATGTAATATGTCTAGTTTTTTTATTTTTATGCAATTAAAAATTCATCCAAGTGTTTCTACACTATAAGAAGTATTCGGATCACCAAAAATATTTAGTTAAACGTACCTGATCCTTTTGAATTCTTCTTTCTTGAGATTGAGGTATATGATCCAAAATTCTTCATCTTCAATCTTCAAGACTTAACCATTTTCACGAAATACGCCAACACAAATTCCTTAACACGTTGTTGGTCGGGACCAGTTGGTCACAGCTTCTACCTTCCTCGGGTCCACCACTATTCCCGACGCTGAGACTATGTCCCCCAAAAAGTCTACCTCGCGGAGCCAGAACTCACACTTCTTGAGTTTGGCATACAATTTCTGGTCCCGGAGGGTCTGGAGGATTACTCGCAAGTGTTCCTCGTGCTCTTTGTCTGTGCGAGAGTAGATGAGGATGTCGTCGATAAAGACCACCACGAATTGGTCCACAAAGGGTTTAAAAATCATATTCATCATATCCATGAACACCGCTGGGGCGTTGGTAAGCCCAAACGGCATTACCGTAAACTCGTAGTGGCCGTAGCGAGTCCGAAATGCGGTTTTAGGTATATCTTCACCTCTAATCCTAAGCTGGTGGTAGCCAGACTGCAGGTCGATCTTCGAGAACACCGTTGCTCCTTGCAGTTGGTCGAACAGGTCGTCAATCCGCGGCAAGGGATATTTGTTCTTTACCGTTACCTTGTTTATCTCCCGATAATCTATGCACAGGCGTAAGCTCCCATCTTTCTTCCTTACGAAAAGTACGGGCGCACCCCACGGCGACACGCTCGGTCTGATGAAGCCTTTATCCAGGAGGTCTTCCAGTTGTGCCTTAAGTTCCCTCAATTCGGCGAAGGCCATTCTGTACGGTGCCTTCGTGATGGGTTGCGTGCCCGGAATAAGTTTGATAAAAAAGTCGATCTCACGCCCGGGCGGCATCCCCGGAAGTTCAGTTGGGAAAACGTCTGGAAAATCCCTTACGACTGCAATGTCGGAGAGCGAAGAGGTGGGCCGCGTCGCCAAGTCCACTGAGGCTAAGTAAGCCACGCACCTGCCTTCCATCATCCTCCTGGCCCGAGATGCGGAGATGACGGACAAAAAGAAGGTGCTCTTACATGCCAGGTACACATTTTTCGGAAGACCCGGTTCCCGTAGTCGCACTTGACGTTTCTCACAGTCAATTACCGCCTGGTGTTTAGTAAGCCAATCCATTCCTAGAACTATGTCGAACTCTCTCAACGGAATGACTACCAAGTCCCAAGGGCAAGCTAGCCTTCCCAACCTTATCGGGCAGGAGGGCACAAAGCTAACCGCCTCAATAGGCCCCCCAGGGGTCTGGACGGTCATAAGGTTGCTTAGGGGTTTCATTTCTAGAACGTGGGCGTGGGCGAAGGTACGGGATACGAAGGAGCGGGATGCTCCAGTGTCAAATAAGGTTCTAGCTCGAGAGTCAGAAATCAGAGTAATACCTACCACCACGTCCTCCGGTGGGTCCGCCCCCTGGTGATTCATTGAGTAGATTCTCCCTCCTGACTGCGGTCGCGTCTTCCCCTCCTGTCGAGTGGGTGGGGGGCATACGGTTGGTCCGAGGGAGCTCTCCCCCGCCCCTGCTGTTGTTGCGATGGGGTGGAGGCTGCAGAGGATGTTGTTCCCGCGTTCAAGGGGCAGTTGAAACGGAGGTGGCCTGGTTTGCCGCAACGGAAGTAGTGATTGTGCCTCTTGGCGCATTCGGTAACTCGGTGTGCTCCACCGCAGATGACACAGGGTCTGTCCCCTGGCCTTTGACCGCCTGTTGGCGCGCTATTAGTCCCATGTTGCGACTTCGGATGCTTAGGGGGTCGGTTCCTACTGGAAAAACCCCCTCCAGAGAAGGACTGGGGTCGCTTTCTATCCCTGTTGTACTCGGAGTCTTCCCGTCGGGCGCGCGTAACCGCAAATCCACGCTCCACGATGGTGGCCCTGTCCACCACCTTCTGGAAGGTGTGAAGATCTGCTGCTTGCACAACCTCAAAGATATCGCTCCGCAGTCCGTCCACAAAAAGGAGGGCTTTGTGAGATTCGTCTCTTATGGCAAAGGGGACACAATTGGCCAATCTCAAAAATTCCCGTTGGTACTCCATAACGGACCGGTTCCCTTGTTTGATGTGCTTTAGGTCATCCTCCATTTGCTGCTTGACGCTATTGGAGAAGAATGCCCCGAACAACTCCTCTCTGAACGTAGACCATGACGGTAGGGCGTTGCCCTTCAAGGGGTCCGGGCGCACCGTTTTCCACCATATACGGGCGTTTCCTTCGAGGCAGTGAACTGCCAAGGGGATCCGTTCGTGATCCTCCATCATCAGATCCTCGAAAAGTTTCTCCATGGTGTCTACCCATTTCTCCATGACCCAGGGATCAGTTGTCTCCCCCTAAAAAATAGGTGGGTCGTGCTTCTTGAATTCCGCCAAGTTTGCTCTCACCCTGTCCCGTTGAATCCGCTGGGTAGAAGCCTCCCCCGCGGTGGTGACAGACACCCCGGGAGTGGGGGCCATCACGGCCTCCCTCATCGAGTCTCCAGCAGTTGCCCCCGGTGGGAGTCCCGATGTCGTTGGATTCGGCGTGGCTGAAGGCGTCGCGGTCTGGGGAGGGGCAGCCGCAGTCTCGCAGTCCGTCCCCGGCGGTCCCGTTATAGGTGCGGTTGGTCCGGGCGGAGGAACCTGGGCGCCCTCTACTGGCACGGCCGGCTGCTGCTGCGTCAACTGACGTACGTGTTCTGTGAGGGTCGATAACTGCCCGGCCATCTCTCGTAGCTGTTGGCGGAGCAGTTCACCCTCCGTGGTTGCCGGGGTCGCACCACCTGCTCCGGCATCATCAGTCGACGATCTGGTCTGTGCCATTCTCCACTGTACACAAAGAAACTGCGTTAACCCTAGGTTTAATTGGTCTAACACCTTGACCTACGAACACTCCGGGACTCTATCCCTTTTTCCCGCACACACTCGTGCTCTACGTACCTACACCTTGGTTATCACGTTGGTTAGTTGCTAGTGGCATTGCCCTCTGTGGATGTTGGACACCGACTACCGTGGTTAAAGTCGTTTTCTGTGATACCATATAATCTGTCACGCCCCGGGGGTTCTAAATGAGCGAAAAAACGTGTATCTTTCTTTTTTTGTTGAAATTAACCTCGCCCACCGGTGCGTGCCAGACCCGCCACATATACAAACTCACTCCACAAACGGGCGGAGTCTCCTTTGTATATGTACGGCGTTTCGATTACAACACATACTTTAACCATGTAGTCACGATGAAACCAAAGGGAGAGATCACAATTAATCACAACCACAATTACTACAACAAGATTGAAAGGATAAATCCACAGGTTGTCAAACGGTGTCCACACGACACCCGGTTTTAAAAACGTTTTCGCAAATCTCTTTTAGGCAGCAACATGACTTGAAAGGATAAATCCACGGGTTTAGAAAGCAGTGCCAACACGACACTTAGTTTGAAAACGTTTTTGAAATCATTTTTCTATTTGAAAACATGCCGCATACAAGTCTAAGTTAAACACAATAAAAGATGTCACCACTAAGTTAGGATCTCAACCCAACATCCACAATTGTTCCACCAACAAATAATCACTAACCTACTAACCAAAAGCAAATGAGATAACAGAAAGTAAATAAGACATTTTACAGCCTCAAGCGGCTAAGGTCCTCTAAACGCAGTCTCACCATCGTCCCGGTTCCCACCCCTGTTCGGACCTGTCACAGTGTGGGAAGTCAGTGACAAATAAAGTAGATGAAAATAGGTACAATGCTATAAAACTGTAATAAACAAACCGATACACCAGAGCATTCCACTTCCCCCTCATGAGTCACCATATCCCATGTTTAATCAAAACGAAACATATGCCGGGAGGTCTAAAGACCCCCAGCGAAAGTACACTTTGCTCGCACCTTGATGCTATCAACCCCTCCACGGTACTTGTGCGGCACCTTAAGTAATCCGCGAGAGGTCCCCACTATGTCACCTTGTGGGGTACACGGGTCAACGTACCATCTTTCCAAAAAAATACACCCTGTACGGTGGCCAGACCGCCGGTGTGCGTGTAAGCAATCATGAGAATAAATGCCGAAACCGGCGTGTAATAAAGCACCGCGACATTCGTCGCCACAGTTAGAAATAAAAGAGCGAGATTCTCATGCAATGGGGTTAAACAGTTTACAAAAAGGTACATCTACTTTATTTTCACAAGTTACAACGGGAACAACCATACACCGAAATACAATAAGGTACCCACCTCGAAATGTGCTGACCGGAACACCTGGGACCGAAACACGCTCACAATCGGCACCCGGACCGCGATCTCGTCGGAGGAGATGATCCGCCCACACTTCCGGCTCCGGCACGTTGATCGGAGGCGATCGGACTCCTCCTCTTTCTTCTTCTCTCGTTCTTTTTCCTCCGGTTAGGGTTTTCTTTTTTTCTTTTTTCTCTCTTTTCTCTCCGACTAGGGTTTTCTCTTTTCTTTCGAGAAAAACCGATTTCTTTCTTGGTACGTACAATAAAACCCACATCCGGGTATTTATTAATTAAAAATAATTATCTATTCCCATGAGATAATTCCACATCCTCTCGAAAAGCGTGCCAGACCTTTAGCACGAATTCCGATGCACACTACGGTCACCGCGACCTTCAAGACCCCATTCCGGGGGATCCGTAAGTCGGATTTCAGATCCGATTGCACCGCCATTCATCGTTTTTTGAGCTCTATCACAAAAAAGTACTCGCATCGCACGATGGTCAACTTAAAAAAACTCGATAATTCAATTTTCCCTACATGTAATTTATTAGCAAGAGGGTAAAACTATACACAAAAAGTCGTGATATTACACTTCGCCAATGCGGGGATTCCCATATGGGAGGCGGATCTGTTGGCGAGCCCGGGTCGCAGTTTCGACCCGGGGCGTGACAGCGAAAGTAAAGTAACATGCCCAACTCTCGAGCGGTACTCGAGAGGAGCGACCCCACCGAGGAAATATCCGCACATCTCTGTCGAGCTCAATATGGCTCATGCAGTCTAAAGTCCAAATCCACGAACAATGAGATCGACAAAACTCAAATCGCAACACCAACCGACTGGCCGGAGGTATTCAACAGCTGGGACCACCGTCAACCCAAACGGCTCCCAAAACATAACACCCAACTCACCACACAAAACCGACTGGCCGGAGGTACTCAACAGCCGACAACAATTTCTACAACAAAGTTGCCCTTTAACGAAAGGAAAAGTCGTCGTTATTGCTCCATTTTTCGTCGTTAAAAACAAATAACGACGGAATAAAATCTCATCGTCACCCGTCGTTATAGCTTCCCTCGCTAAAAGAATTAACGATGGTTTAGAAAAACCAGTTGTTATTGCTTTTTAACAACGGAGAAATCTCCGGTCGTTAATCAGTATTCATTAGTGACCATATAATGCAACAATAGTGACCTATTCGTCGTCGCTAATAAGCTTAATGATTTAGAAGTTTGGAACTTTAACGACCAATGTTTTCGTCGCTAATAATTAAATTATTACGAAATAATATGACAATAACGACTAAAATTGTCGTCGCTAAAAGTAAACCTTTAGAAAAAGGGTATAATAATAACGACCAGTATTTTGGACGCTAAAAAATATACGTTTTGAAAAAGGTATAATAATAACGACCAGTATTTTGGTCGCTAATAAATGTATAATAATACAGCATATATATTACTATTAAACCATATATCAACAAATACAATAGAGAAGACATTACATTCAATTAAAACTACATTCACATACACACCATTTTGTCAAAATAATTATCAAAAGTATTATCATCAAACATGCAACCATCACATACACACCATTTCAAGTCTATATATAAAGTTGCCAAAATGTTTACTAAATTAAAAGTAACCACTCCAAAATAAACTTAAATGACGACTGAAAAAAAAATTAAAAGTTGCCATATATGTTCCATTGTGCTTCGAAAGAAGAACAGAAAAAAAATAATTGGAAATCTAGTCGGTTGGCTTCAAGACGATCCTCTTTGCTCAAATACGTACATCTTCAGTTATCTACAAAAGACCAAAGTAAATATTATTACAACATTACTAAAATAATATAAGACATATGTGAAACTTCTTGAAATAAAAAATAATATTTTAGAAAATTTAAATGAAGATATGCTTTTGGATAATTACTATTAACAATATTAAGATTGTGTTTCTTACTCTTCAGATCGAGTCGGTGGTGGAGGATCATTGAATTGTTGTGGTAGCATTTTCTTAATTGCTCGAAGTTCTACCTCCATTCCCTCAATGCGACTTTTAAGTGACTCATTTTTCTTTTGAGTTTCACAAAGTTTAGTATGAAGTTCCGCTCTCGAAGAATAAGAAGGTCTCAAATCATTTGCTTTTACACCAACAGAAACAGAACAGTTAATTAGAAGATAATGATAAATCAGCCAAATTTCTATTAATATATCTCAATATATTGATCTTCATTATATAGAAAACCGATGATGTTGAGAAAAGAAATGACATCAAAATGATGTTAAGGTTTAAGGAAACACAAATATATAGGAGCTTCGAGAAACACCACTATGTAGAAGACCCACAACAGGACTGATCAGCAACAACAGAAAGTTTAGCTGCAGAAAGAGACAGAATATTTATGCTAGTGAGTTTTGAGTATCTATAAGGCATTAAAAAAAATTTAAAAGAACAAGTCAACTTCACTAGGTGCAAGATTCCGTACATTTCTACGGCACATAAATAAATTTGTTACCTTTTGACATCCGAAAAAGCAACCATCTAGCTCTATGAATCCAAAGAAATCGAGTTTCAGGAGGCATCCATTGAGTTTATCATACTACAGACCCCTGATTGGAAATTTGGGATCATACTCAAATCGCAAGCAGCTCTCAGGATACTTCAGCTAAAACAACCAATTCACAGGCACAAGTTCATCAAAGATACAGCAGCAGCAACAACAACACAACTTAAATACTAAAATAAAGAACTTAAATATAGTCAACTAACCTCATTAACAAGGTGCTTCTTTGCTAGGTCATAGATCAAAAACTGGTCAAATCAAGTTAGTTTGATCAATTTATCAAGGACAACCATGGTCAAATCAAGTTACTAACAAGAGAAAACAATAGGATGATGAATCAGAAAGAGTGAATTGGTACCTCCCAACCATCGCGTCGAGTTGTGGGTCTAGCTCTAAACGGTATTTAGCTAGATAAGCATTCAAGTCCTCTGTCCCAAGAACCTATAGCAGAACATTAGACTTGAGTGAAGCTCAAAAAGATAAGAGAGTTACAAATAACTATTGTGGAAAAAGATGAATAAAGGACTATACGATGAAATCTGAATGTATAATAAGTAGTAAAACACACCTTTCCAATCTACAAAATAAAAATTCTGCACTAGACTTCTGGATTTGCTGTCGTTAGACGGAAGGGAATCAAGCAAACCAACAAACTTTGCAAAAATTTCAGGGCTAGTGCACTGGCCTTTTTCTATATCTTGAGGACCAAAGTGCCAGCAAAACCTCTTATCCTTATAAAGTTCTAAAGGCCTTGCACCTGAACATTTTATTCAACATCAAAATCCAACAATTTGCACGTGCATGAAAGTATTTGTCTATTCGACTTAAAGAAGACAAAAGGAGTTATTTCACATACTACATAGGTAATATCCGATGAATCAGACAATGCTGCATAAGAGCTTTAAATTTAACAAAATTCTGCTGGAAAGCAAGTCAGCAAACTCAAAAGGCAGGATGAGATATAGAAGGAACGACAAGCACCTCTGTTTTGAAAAATGAGAAATCAATGTGGTAATCTTCAGAATGAGATATAGAAGAAAAAGGAGCAATATCTGATGCCACGGCATATCAAACTATTGCCTCTTCTAATAAGAGAAGTAAAAGATGTACTAGTCTACTAGATAGCAGTACGATGTAGCAGGCCATATTCAGATAAACAGTATGGTGACTTGGGGACTTTGTACATTAAAAAGTTTTCCCTCTTAGGAACTTGCACACCTATATATACAAACTGTTAATTTTAACGAAAAAATAACTGTTGAACTTGACATAAAGATAATGTCCTTTAATTCTTAAATACAGAATCTGAAGTTCCATCACCAGAGCTTAAAATAATGTAATCAACTGGAAAAAAAATCTAACTATGAAACTCTTCTAGAAAGCTATAAGAAAGAGTTTTTAGAAAAATCAGCTACTTCTAAGAGACCATACAGACTAAACCGGGAACCGATACTTACTAGGATATGATAAAACAGGTTCAGGTGATGTCTCATTTAAGTCATGAATGTCATCATTGTGATAAACCTCTGGTGCTCGGAATATATAATCCATATCCTCATTGAGATTCTCAGATAGATAAAAGCACCCAAATCTCTTACATTTAGCTTCAACCTACACCAGAAGAAACTAGAACAAACTGATCAATATGAAGCGCACAGTAATCTACTTGAATTAGAATAAGTAATCCATAATGGAGAAAATGTTCAACTTATATAACTCAACCAAGTAAATTAATAAACAACTCAGCTAGCAGGAAATTGCAATCCAATGAGAGAAATATGAGTAAGATGCTTGCATAAGCTGGCATCCTCAGCAAATTAAATCATAGCCACTTAAGGTTCACATCCACACAAAGTGAAAGCACAATGAGTTCCAAACCATAACAATTCTCACTATTTCATTAGGCATAGTATGTACATAATGCAAATGTGAAAATTGTGATCTTACTAAGAATCGCTGAAACTTTGCTGTGAGATGGTCGAAGTATTCCATTGCTAAGAGACTTGAACTAGTTGCATCAATTGCTGGCAAAATATAAACAAGTATCAGCCGAAGACAATAAGTATTTATAGCAATACTTACATTCACCATACTGCAATTTAGTCCCCAAACGTTTCACTTCAAAAATTTTACTTCCTAAACTTTCCTACGAGTTGCAATTGCATACCTGACTCCATGTGCTTAAGGACCTCCTCCAACTTTTGATTTTTTTTTTTTTTTTTTGGATTTGAATGATTTTGGTGAATTAAATGGTAAAACAACAGGGACTATCCATGCATCATCAAAGGATTCAAACCTAAAATTTTACAAGGGGATTAGGGTACCGATGAAAGGGATGCGGATGCCGAGGGCGCAGAAGGTGCGATCCTCCTGGGATCGGCGCCGCCCCTGGTGAGCGGCAACGTGGCATCCCCGCTGCGGCGGCGGAGGTGGCGAGGGACGGCGCAGATCCCTCACGCAGGCCCGCATGATCACTTGATCCACGCGCAGCGCGCGCTGGCCGCGGATGCTGCGAGCGCTGGCCGCGGATGCTGCGAGCCGCGGATGCTGCACCACAGAGGAGGCCCGCGCGGCAAGGAAGCTGGGCGGCCCTCACACGTGCGCGACGAGGGCTTCAGCGCGTGACTCCCTCGCACAGGCCCGCGCGGCGATCCACACGGCCCGCGCGGCTTGAGCCCCGCACGGCGCGCGACTCGCGAGGGGTCCCGATCTCTGGGTGCCCAGAAGCTCAACAGGGGAAGAAAGCTTAATTAAAGTCACCTTCTTTTTCCGGCTCCGGCTTCGTCGGCGCAAGGGCTTACGGACGGGGGAGAGAAGAGGTGATCGGTGGCTGGGGAAGAGGAGGAAGAGGGGTTAAGGGGAAATTTAGGGATTAGGTCTCATTAGCCCTAAATTTATTATCCAAGGACTCTAAAAGAAAACACCTCTTTAATTAATTTACAACCAAATAGGCAAATTACCGATACGTCCTCAAGGAGATATATAATTCTTCTATCATCCTAAATTTTATTTTGAAATTTAAATTTTGAAAAACCGTGTCCAATGCCTGTCCACCCCAACTCAACGGGTTTCACGAATACCAGAGAAGAAAAACTGCGATTTTACCCGAAATCACAATAATCGAGTTTACAGTCTGCTTTTCTCGCAAAACGCGCAGATCCGGAAGATCCGGATATCGGATTTGAAATCTGATTGCACTTAAAAAAGTTTTTACTTAAAATTTTATTTAAAATCCAAGCACTTCAAAATTTAAAACCATAAAATTTTTTAATTACAAGATTTTCTATTTTATTTAGAGCAAAACCACATGTTATTAACTCCATAAAAAATTTTTTTACTTAATTTGGTTGTACAGTGGCGACTTATTGTGCTCGTCGTTAATTTGGTAGTTTCTAACAATGGTTTATTGTGCTCGTCGTTAATTTCCTAGCTTTTAACGACGGCTTATTGTGCTCGTCGTTAATTTGGTAGCATTTAATTTGGTTGTTTTTAGAGACAACTTATTACGCCCTTCGTTAATTTTGTTGTATTTAGCGACAACTTATTTCACCCGTCGTTAATTTGATTCCTATTAGCGACGACTTATTGTGTCCGTCGTTAAATTAAACGCTTGTAGCGACCACGTATTGCACCCGTCGTTAATTTACCTACTTTTAGCGACTATTTATTGCACCCGTCGTTAATTTTGTTGCTTTTAGCGACGAAATATTACACCCGTCATTAATTTGATTATTTTTAACGACCATTAATTGCGCCCGTCGTTAATTGATTACTTTTAACGACCACTTATGGCGCCCGTCGTTAAAACTTAGTCGTTATAGCTATAATTTCTTGTAGTAATTAACGAAGGGTCTGAAAATTCCAGGAGACTGACGCCTACAGCCCAATCAAACAAGGACAGGTTCCAGGCACAGCTTCCCGCAACTCTCGACCCATATATGGAAACAACGCTTAGAACACAGATCACTCGAACCCTCTTCGAGTAGGGTGGTTTATATGAAATGATGATGTTTGTTTCTGAAAACTATTCTCACTTGAACCCTCTCAGGGTGAGGATAAAAGTAGTTCCTTTTTAGAAAACCATTTTGATTTGAGAAAATCCATTTTAATAAACTTTAGTTATTTAAGAAAATCAGTTAAAAACAAGTTTTATTTCCCAAACCCCGAAGGGCTAGTGCCTTCACCTTAATAAAAAAAAAAAAGGTTTCGACGACCCTTCAAAATTTGGGAGGAAAATTTTAGTTTACTGAAATCATGCGTGTCCAAAAACATTCTGGGTTCAAGGTCCTGCTATCACAACTCAACGACGCCACGAATACAGTGGCAACAAAACTAGTCGGAGAATACTCGACGACCCGGGACTACCCTCTACCCAAATGGCTCCCGACACTAGCACGAAACTAGCCTCAGCTACCAGACTCCACTCGCCCCCAGGCACGAGCATAAAATGCGTCTTACACTATCCCAACCACTCGGCCCATTACTCGGGTAAGGAGAAACTCTAAGTCAAGGGAAACATGCAAGAGTGTGTAGGAAAGCTAGAAATACAATAACTAACCCAAGTGAGAGTTTTCTACCAGTCTGGTTAAATACATACAAATATATGACGGGGTGCTAGTCAAGGTTCCACAATTTTACATTCATCATGGGCAATAAATAAATCACTAACTCTATCATGCATTCATCTCAACCAATACATGAAACACAACTCTATTATGCATGTCCACTACAAGATAGAATTAGAAAGTTGCCCGCTAGTTTCTGAGGAAATCCAACCCAATTGAACTCGTCGATCCGGGGTTCGATCTGGCTAAAATTTGGTGTGCTAAATTCTCAGCCTCTTGAGAATCTAATGCAGCAAGAATCACCCAAAATATTCCTTCGGATTGGGCGCAATCGCAGGAACAACGCACGCTGCGCAGATTAATTCCAGAATTTCAACAAGCACTTAATGCATTAATCACCTCATGGTGAAGCTCCAAACAGCAAATCTAAGGTGTCCTCTGTCCCTTGAGCATCTCCAAAACTTCAAAAATTCATCTTTAATTCTCCTTAATTAACCAATTAATCAAACATCAATATGTTGTCCAGAATTCTCTTAAAATTTTAGCATGAACTTCCAAGAAGTATAGAGACTAATCCATAAAGAATTTTCCACAGAAATCAAAAGATAAATTGCTCACCTTAAACTTAAAAATATATTCAAACTTTTAAATCCCAAAAATGATCAAGAAATCACTAAGAAATCTGCATCCAAAGGCTCAATCCTCAACACAAAACCTAACATAGAAACTACAGCCAACTCTGTCACAGGGTCAAGAAGATCGATAATGTTACCTAGGAAAACAAGGTCCAAATCCAGCAAGCAAGGTCTCAATGGATTCCTTTTCGAGAGTAGAGGCAAAACAAGCCCAAGAACTCCAAAATTCATGCACAAATCACCGAGAAAATCCATGAATACTATGAACTATCCAAAAATCTGTTCTGTGCACGAAGGCTCTAGAGATGGCATAAAAACTCCAATAAAACTCAAGATCTGGGAGGAGTCATCAATATCAAAGTTGTAGGCCTACCTCTTGTGAAGGTCCCAAACTAAAAATCAGCCAAAAACTCCAAGGGGTTAGCTTTGTAAAAGTCTTGCACTGAACTGCGATGGAGGTGGCTCAAAATAGCAACAATGGTAGAGCTCTCCAACTTGAGGAAGAAGATGAAGATGGAGCTCCAATGTCCTCCAAAAATGCTCCAAGATGAAGGGGGAAGAAGGTGGATTTCCTCTGAAAAAGCTCTCCAAGAAACTAAGTCCCAAAACTCTGAAATGGAGAAGATGAAGGCCTATTTGTAGTCCAAAATTTGCCCATAAATTTTCTAAACATTCAGGCCCAGGGAGCACATTCGGGCGCCCGAATCATCTCACGGTCAACGTCCCGTGAGTGCCCGAATCAACCATAGCCGTCCATCGCCGCCATGCGTCGCCCATCCGCACCTGCGCCCACGGTCAAACGCTCCGCCAATCGAAAGCCGCCACGTGTCGTCCTTATCCAATCCGTGCCCGACTGCGCAATCGGCGCCGGCCAATGGGGAGCCGCCACATGTCGAAGCCTTATCCACTCCGCGCCCAAACCAAAGCTGTCATGCCCCGGCATCGAAACTGCGACCCGGGCTCGCCAACAGATCCGCCACCTATACGGGAAACCCCGCATTAGCGAAGTGTTCAACCTGAAAGAGGTAACAACTACCAACTATACAGATATCAGAGCTGAAAATAACTGCTGTAATAAAAATCTGAACCCACTGTACAACTAAAATTAAGGTACAATATCCATCTCCCAAAATAGTAATACAACAATCTGGTCCACCGAAATAAAATACAAATAAAATCCACCTATACAACATCTATGAATCCAAAAAAAGGAGATATACTAAAATCATACATGCAACAGTGTACAGTAAAACCCACAATACGGGTTGGTACATCTATCTCACCAAATGACAACACTGGTAGGGATCTATCACGCGACTCCCTCACCACGGTCCGTCGAGCCAACTGAAGCAGGGACGGAAAGGAAAGCCTCTACAAAACTATCACCAACAGAGGGTGTGAGAACTACACCGTCACGTAGTTCTCAGTGGGTACCGTCTCCAACCGTACAGTCTGCCCACTAAGTCTACTAGAGGAATAAGATAACAGGAATACTATAAAATAAGAATAAAATAGCTGGAAAAGAGATCTACAGCTTCCATGCCTCTATCTATGATACTCAATGGGCGGGTAAAATAGATGATGATATGCAACCACTCTAACTCGAGGTGCCCGTAAAGACCCAATCGTAATGACTGCCAAAAAGGGTCAGTCAAGCCTACGCTAATCTATAATCCCCTCCCAAACATTGGGCAGGATTTATGTAGGCGTCCCAACGAACTGATATACGCTCACCTACAACCACCTCTCACACATTGGGAAGGATTTATGTAGGGCGTACCACGAACCAATATATCATCGCATCCGGAGCGGCACTCAAGGGGAGCGATCCCACTGAGGAAAAGAACCGAGCAGAGATCGAGAACCAGAACTGAAGCACATGCTGGATGTAATCAAAACCACGATCGAACAGATTGAAAGAACTCGCTGACCCAAAACAATGATCCCAACCGACTAACAACACCGGGACCGGTACACTCATCGGCCCAACATCAAACCCAACCGACCAACAACACCGAGACCGGTACACTCATCGGCCCAACATCGAACCCAACTGACCAACAACACCGGGATCGAGAATTCCGGGAAGCTGACGCTTACTACCCCAATGAAACAAGAACAAGTTCCAGACACTGTGATGATCCGGAATTCTACAGGGCTGTTACAGTGTGATCGACAGCTTCTGGAGGCCTACGGGGCATGTCGGCGGTGTTCGTGCGCCAATTTGGACTCAAGTGATGAACTTCGGGCTTAAAATGGATCACGTGGGTGATCAGGGGGACCCCGTCGGATGTTTAGAGGTGTTTTCGCGCAAATTGGATATCAAATTTGGACTCGGCACGAAATTCGGATTGAAAACGCCTTTCCGGGAGCCTCCGGCGATTTATCGGGTTGGAATTTGGCGAAATAGACATCGTATTTGGAATCAGCGCGCGAAAACGGTCAAAACGGACTACCCACTTGATATTTTTGAGCACGGGTACTGTTCACCGCCGGAACAGTAACTCCGGCGATCGCCGGCGGCCGGCGGCGGCGGCGGGCAGCGTCGGCGGGAGGCGGCGCGGCCTCGGGCAGGCGGAACGGCGGCGGCACGCGACGCGGGCAGGGCGCGGGCAGCGCGCGGGCGCGCGGGCAGGCGGGTGGTCCACGCGGCCAGCGTGCACCGAGGCGGGGACACGTGGCATCTTCTTACTGGTTGGCGCACGGTCGACGATCTACGGAGTATTGATGTTGGCTCACGGTTCATGGTGCACCGGAAGTGGACACATTGTCACGCCCCGGGGGTCGAACTGCGACCCGGGCTCGCCAACAGATCCGCCGTCTGTACGGAAACTGTCGTACAGACGAAGCGTCTAACCTGCAAAAGAGATCTATAGCTAACAAGTATCAGAGCTGAAACACTAAGCGGTGAAAAGTCCAAGTACACCAGTCCACTAGCACCCACAACATAAGTACAAAAGTGGAAACTAAAAAGTACAAGAGACACTACACCGACACCACCGACTCGGGTAGGAGCTAGCCAGCCACGCGCATACCTCGGTCAGAAAGCTCCGAATGAGCCAAACCTGGAACGGTCGCCTCAGGAACACCTGTCATCACAGCGGGTGTGAGATCTACTGCAACAGCCAGATCTCAGTGGGCACCAAAGCTAAAACCCACGGTACACCCACTCAGTCTGCTGGAGACAAAAACACAGATAGATAGATAGATAGATAGATAACTGGAAATGAATCTATCGCTACATGTCTCAATGCAATGCTGGAAGTAAGTTCTCAGTCTCTCTCACGGGAGGTTTGGAAACTACGAACGTCTGCGCCCCCTACAGCCCTTATCAAACAAGAACGGGCTGTAGGCTTAGGCGTCCATAGTTTCCGCCCCCACACTGGGACTGCTAGAACTCTACAAGACACTAGAAGGCCACCTCAATCCCTTCTAGTAACCACCTGGTGACTCGGCCAGGGCATAACTATCTCTCTGGTAACTCGGCCAGTGATACTTACCTATCTGGTAACTCAGCCAGTGATTAATACCCATCTGGTAACTCTGCCAGTGGTAACTCCTCATCTGGTAACTCAGCCAGTGATTTATACCCATCTGGTAACTCTGCCAGTGGTATCTGCTCATCTGGTAACTCAGCCAGTGATTTATACCCATCTGGTAACTCTGCTAGTGGTATCTACTCATCTGGTAACTCAGCCAGTGATCTATACCCATCTGGTAACTCTGCCAGTGGTATCTACTCATCTGGTAACTCAGCCAGTGATCTATACCCATCTGGTAACTCTGCCAGTGGTATCTACTCATCTGGTAACTCAGCCAGTGATCTATACCCATCTGGTAACTCTGCCAGTGGTATCTACTCATCTGGTAACTCAGCCAGTGATCTATACCCATCTGGTAACTCTGCCAGTGGTATCTACTCATCTGGTAACTCAGCCAGTGATCTATACCCATCTGGTAACTCTGCCAGTGGTATCTGCTCATCTGGTAACTCAGCCAGTGATCTATACCCATTTGGTAACTCTAACAATGCTACTAACACTCGTGTCCAAGTCGGAAACGGCAACCCTCGACTTACACGACTGTTCCGCAATTACCTGATAGTAAGGATACGATACCTTTGCATTCGGAAGCATAAAGGGCAATCCGTAGTTCATTGGGAGAAACCAACCCACCTGCGATCCATCCGCGAAAACCGTGCGCCAAACGGAGGTCCCGATGCGATCCCGCAGCTCCACGCGGCAAAACACGCGCCACCGGCCACGTGAGAAGCTAACACTATGCCACAACTGCGAGATAAGAAGAGGGACCGGGATCAGAAAACATGCGGCTAAAACCGCGCTCACAAAGGCGAAAGAAACCCATCCGGCGACGAGAAATGCCGCGCGTCGCGCGGGAAAACCATCGCGCACACACGCCGCGGCGCGTCGCCGAGTCGCAGCCTGCGCGGCCAATGCGGCGCAGCTGCACGGCCCCCAAAACCCAGCCGCGCGGCGCTGGCCCAGCCGCCCGCGCGGCGCCCAGCAAGCCCGTGCGGCACAAGGCCGCCCGCGCGGGGCCCCTGCAGGGCCGCGCGCCCACGGGCGCGGCATGCAGGCCCGCGCGGCACAAGGCCGCCCGCGCGGGGCCCCTGTAGGGCCGCGCGCCCACGGGCGCGGCCTGCAGGCCCGCGCGGCACAAGGCCGCCCGCGCGGGGCCCCTGCAGCGCCGCGCGCCCAAGGGCGCGGCCTGCAGGCCCGCGCGGCACAAGGCCGCCCGCGCGGGGCCCCTGCAGCGCCGCGCGCCCAAGGGCGCGGCCTGCAGGCCCGCGCGGCGCAGGGCCGCCCGCGCGGGGCCCCCGCAGGGCCGCGCGCCCACAGGCGCGGCCCGCAGGCCCGCGCGGCACAGGGCCGCCCGCGCGGGGCCCCTGCAGGGCCGCGCGCCCACGAGCGCGGCCCGCGGGCCCGCGCGGCACAGGGCCGCCCGCGCGGGGCCCCTGCAGGGCCGCGCGCCCACGGGCTCGGCCCGCAGGCCCGCGCGGCACAGGGCCGCCCGCGCGGCACCTTGCAGTGCCGCGCGCACAGCGCGCGGCCTGCAAGGTCGCGCGGCACAAGGCCGCCCGCGCGGGGCCCCTGCAGCGCCGCGCGCCCACGGGCGCGGCCTGCAGGCCCGCGCGGCACAAGGCCGCCCGCGCGGGGCCCTACAGGGCCGCGCGCCCACGGGCGCGGCCTGCAGGCCCGCGCGGCGCCAGGCCGCCCGCGCGGGGCCCCTGCAGCGCCGCGCGCCCAAGGGCGCGGCCTGCAGGCCCGCGCGGCGCAGGGCCGCCCGCGCGGGGCCCCCGCAGGGCCGCGCGCCCACAGGCGCGGCCCACAGGCCCGCGCGGCACAGGGCCGCCCGCGCGGGGCCCCTGCAGGGCCGCGCGCCCACGGGCGCGGCCCGCGGGCCCGCGCGGCACAGGGCCGCCCGCGCGGGGCCCCTGCAGGGCCGCGCGCCCACGGGCGCGGCCCGCGGGCCCGCGCGGCACAGGGCCGCCCGCGCGGCACCTTGCAGTGCCGCGCGCACAGCGCGCGGCCTGCAAGGTCGCGCGGCACAAGGCCGCCCGCGCAGGGCCCCTGCAGCGCCGCGCGCCCACGGGCGCGGCCTGCAGGCCCGCGCGGCACGAGGCCGCCCGCGCGGCACCTTGCAGTGCCGCGCGCACAGCGCGCGGCCTGCAAGGTCGCGCGGCACAGGGGTTGCCCGCGCGGCACCCCTGCAGTGCCGCGCGCCCAGCGCGCGGCCTGCAGGGCCGCGCGGCCCCAAGGCCGCCCGCGCGGCACCTTGCAGTGCCGCGCGCCCCGCGCGGCCTGCAAGGCCGCGCGGCACAGGGGCTGCCCGCGCGGCACCCCTGCAGGGTCGCGCGCCCCGCGCGGCCTGCCAGGCCGCGCGGCACCAAGGCAGCCCGGCGCGCGGCGCGCAAGCGCCCCAGCGCACGGCCGCCGCCCCCCAATCACGCGCCGCCGAAAACGCGCGCGCGCGACACGCGCAGCCTCGCCACATCCCGGACGACAAATCCGCAAGGCTCCGCCCACGGGGAGAAGAAAAGAGATAAAAGAATAAAATAAAATAAATCCAACCTCTTCGCGGCACGCCGGTCCTCGCTCGGCTCCATGTCCAGGCTCGGAGAAGAAAACGCCCAAGAGTTGCTTCTTCCAAAGCCTTCCTCTTCTTCTTCTCCTTCTTCCCTTTCCTCTCTTTTCCTTTTCTTTCTTTCTCTTTCTCTTTTCCTTTGCTACAGAGGTGGAGGGGAGGGGTTTTATAAAGCAGAAGCTTTAAATAAATTAATTAACTTAATTAATTTAATTCCAAAAACCCAACTCCAACTCACTTTTTGCCCTCGGGCCCTCCGCCGCTGCCCGGAACCTCCCGAGCTCCGCTGTAATTCCAAAGTACACGCGCTCACAGCTTTTTCTCTTCAAAAAGCTCAACCGTTGAGTCGGGGTGCTCAAATCAAATACCGGCTCCAAAATTGCCAGTTCCGACTCACTTTTTGCCTCCGGGTCTTCCGCGTCAGTCCGGAACCTCCCGAACCTCGCTGTAAATCAAAAGTACGCGTGTCCACAGCTTTTTCTCCTCAAAAAGCTCGACCGTTGAGTCGGGGTGCTCAAATCAAATACCGGCTCCAAAATTGCCAGTTCCGACTCACTTTTTGCCTCCGGGTCCTCCGCGTCAGTCCGGAACCTCCCGAACCTCGCTGTAAATCAAAAGTACACCTGCTCCAAGTGTTTCCCAATTTTTTTCTGCAACCCAAAGCGGTGTCGGCGCTTCCCGTACCAGTCACCTAACGCGTACAAAGCCCGAAACAAGCAGAGGCTTCCACGGGGATCCAAATCAACCCGAACTGCTCTGAAAACACAAGTGGGACACATCCAAGGCAAGTTCCTCCGCACCACACCATCCTGCAAGGTCGGTGCGTCATCCAAATCCCGGTGTTCTACACTCTCCCCCCTTTAAAAGGGTTTCGTCCTCGAAATCGAACTAAATCCATACCTGGGAGGGTAAATCAAAAACAAAAGGGATAGAAGATCCTCAGATTGCCCAAGGCTCTCAAGTGGTCACTCACATTCCTCATGCTGACAACACTGAACCTTCCCCAAAGGTATGATTCGACTGCAAAATTCTTTGGTTTCACCAACAAGAATCGCATCGGTCGATGAGGATAACGCAGTCCTCGTCCATCACCAAGGAAGGGAAAGCAAAACAAAACTTGCGGGGTTCCAATAGGCCTCATCCGGCCTGATCACAGCTCGAGGATCCACAACTCGCATAACTCGTTTCTATATATAACTCTCAGGCCGGTAGTCTCCCTTGATTCGAGACCTCAAAAACCTCCTTAAGGCAAAACTCCTCAGATGCCTCATAGCCACCAAAGCTCCAATTCCACAAAACATGGATCACCTCCCTTGACAGGGGAAAAACTTCAACCTCGAGAACCTTCTCTCGATTCTGGCACTCAATTCCCAGGGTTACACAGCTCGCCCAAACAGGGCATACTGAACAAAATGTCCTCGCCGGGATAAAGCAATCATACATCCCTGCAAAATCTATCACCGGCGTTACCTCAACCTGACCTCCTGAGTGTCCAAGCACTTTAGGTTCGAGGGTTCTGAACAATTCCATGACCTCTCTATCACGGCAATATCCGGATCAAAGCTGGTATCCTCCTCAGCTTTGCCTCAATACACCTCATATCCTCTGTCACTCAAGCGGCTAAAACACAAGGCCCAAACACAAAATCCTCGATGTCGAAGTGCAACTCTCAAAGCTTGGCAACCAACTTCTTCCTCCTTAGAAGTTGTAGCACTAACCTCAAGAGCCCCTCAAGCTCCAAGTCGCTTCGGAGGTAAGCAAAAACCCACGACGGTAACACCACCAACCCGTCCAGTGAAACAGGGAAAAACACAGCTCTCAAATCAGTAGGGCATTAGTCAATCTACTTGACCACGCAAACCGCTCAAACTGCCCTACTGATTCCGGATCAGTATCCAGGCACAGCCCTCGGCTGTAAGGTTCCATAAAGATATCAATCACTCGAAGGCATCTGTCCAAGCACAAGGTGAGACTAATCAAGTTCGAACCTTACAAGAACTCACACGGTTGTGTACCCACCACGTGACATCACCACGGTGTAACAACCGCCTGGATCCTCACTGTCGTATCCCCACGACGAGGTACTAGGTCTCAGAGACCTCTCGATCCGTCCAATCTCGCAGCTGCGCTCACAGCTCTCTCTGTCTCACGGTTGATACTCCACGAGGTGCTGTCGAAGTTGGCGCGGTTACCAAACCACGTTAATCACTGTCTCGATCTCAGTCCCAATCAAGTAACTACCTGGTAACTCGGCCAGGGGCATCAACCACCTGGTAACTCGGCCAGGGGCAAGTAACCTCCTGGTAACTCAGCCAGGGGCAGGTAACCTCCTGGTAACTCAGCCAGGGCATCATGTATCTCATCATATGCTATAAAAATACCCTCCTCCTGACCAGGTCCACGGAGGGTCAATGTCTTCTCTCTCGACAATCCAAGATAGCATAAATTGGGACGACCGATTCCTATCCAACCTCGTATCAACACCTCTACACTGAGGTAGGACTAACATCTCGATGATCAATCCAAGGTCCTAGTTGCACTGGCAGGACAGGCAGCACTCATCCACGTGCTTCACGTGATCTGAAAATTGATCCAAACGCGCAAAACCATCAGTCCTGACACTGGCCCACACGAAGGTACCCCCGCTTTACCGAAACGCACACACGGCGTTGGCATAAAGCATGCTCTAACCCGACGGCCACACCAGGTGAGACGCGACCCACAACCCTGGCGATGAAAGCGGCCCATGCAAAAGGGGAAACTCACATCCTGGCACTGCTGCTGAAGCGAGCACTGTCGAGAGCCTCCTGGTCTCAGTCTCTTCTGAGACCCATGATCCTGTGGGTGGAATCATGGCAACCCCGCAACACGCGACTACCGCAAAAATCGGCGATGCCGGAGCTCTCACTCCGAAGCTGATCCCCCGCTCACCGTCTCCCTCGGACGGGGTCACTGATCCACAGTCAATCCATCGAGCATGCACGCTCACTGCATCCAAGGTCGGCAATCGCCGAAAATGCACAAAGAGATAGTCATCATGAGGCGGTTCCCACTCGAACACAACCAACCTCTAAGCCTCATCCTGGGCGACCAGGGATACACCGCTCAACCGTCACAGAAACTCACCCCAGAACATCAACTGCGCTCCCGCTGGTCCAACAAGACGAATCCGACGCCACCAGCTCTCTTGGCGTCCCAAAGAAAAGTACATAACCAAGCGCCCTGATGCTTATCCTGGATGAACAAATCCTCGAACAAATCTTCCATAACAGCGTTCCAGTTCTCGGCCTCTCACGGCTCCAACTCGGTCCCGAAATCTACAAGGGACGGAACTGGATGCGGTACACAACCTATCAGTAACCTCTCGCTGCTTCCGCACCATCAATGGTGCGATCAGGAACAGAAATCGACAAAGTCGCGGCCGGAGGTACTACTGACGATACTCCGGGAGATGCTCTCGGTCCAAGCATGTGCATCCCACGCTCCATGCTCTCTCTTCCTGGCGCCGTAACGCCACAAATACCAGGACTGCTTGGGCCTGGATCTCTCAAGCCTCTCTCATCCCCGGTCAAACACGCCCTCGCCGCTGCACGGCGTCTCGGAAGCATCCAAAAACCACTGCAACGGACAAACATTAGGACCAAAACTCTCTCGACCCAAACAAACGAAAGTCTAAACATGTTAACCTTTCTAAAGCATTATGCTGTCTGCAGCCAACACAATCACCTTTAGAGAAATAACATGCGAGGTCACTCACCCCAATCCTCAGGGGGAGGTACACCCTCAGACAAGACTCTCGCTAAGGTCACGTCTCACACGACAGTCTTCCCACTGTCCAACCAAAAGCCTAGGGTCTCTAAGTCCCCAACGACCTATATTCCTAGGCTCTGATACCACCTAATCTGTCACGCCCCGGGGGTCGAACTGCGACCCGGGCTCGCCAACAGATCCGCCGTCTGTACGAAAACTGCCGTACAGACGAAGCGTCTAACCTGCAAAAGAGATCTATAGCTAACAAGTATCAGAGCTGAAACACTAAGCGGTGAAAAGTCCAAGTACACCAGTCCACTAGCACCCACAACATAAGTACAAAAGTGGAAACTAAAAAGTACAAGAGACACTACACCGACACCACCGACTCGGGTAGGAGCTAGCCAGCCACGCGCATACCTCGGTCAGAAAGCTCCGAATGAGCCAAACCTGGAACGGTCGCCTCAGGAACACCTGTCATCACAGCGGGTGTGAGATCTACTGCAACAGCCAGATCTCAGTGGGCACCAAAGCTAAAACCCACGGTACACCCACTCAGTCTGCTGGAGACAAAAACACAGATAGATAGATAGATAGATAGATAACTGGAAATGAATCTATCGCTACATGTCTCAATGCAATGCTGGAAGTAAGTTCTCAGTCTCTCTCACGGGAGGTTTGGAAACTACGAACGTCTGCGCCCCCTACAGCCCTTATCAAACAAGAACGGGCTGTAGGCTTAGGCGTCCATAGTTTCCGCCCCCACACTGGGACTGCTAGAACTCTACAAGACACTAGAAGGCCACCTCAATCCCTTCTAGTAACCACCTGGTGACTCGGCCAGGGCATAACTATCTCTCTGGTAACTCGGCCAGTGATACTTACCTATCTGGTAACTCAGCCAGTGATTAATACCCATCTGGTAACTCTGCCAGTGGTAACTCCTCATCTGGTAACTCAGCCAGTGATTTATACCCATCTGGTAACTCTGCCAGTGGTATCTGCTCATCTGGTAACTCAGCCAGTGATTTATACCCATCTGGTAACTCTGCTAGTGGTATCTACTCATCTGGTAACTCAGCCAGTGATCTATACCCATCTGGTAACTCTGCCAGTGGTATCTACTCATCTGGTAACTCAGCCAGTGATCTATACCCATCTGGTAACTCTGCCAGTGGTATCTACTCATCTGGTAACTCAGCCAGTGATCTATACCCATCTGGTAACTCTGCCAGTGGTATCTACTCATCTGGTAACTCAGCCAGTGATCTATACCCATCTGGTAACTCTGCCAGTGGTATCTACTCATCTGGTAACTCAGCCAGTGATCTATACCCATCTGGTAACTCTGCCAGTGGTATCTGCTCATCTGGTAACTCAGCCAGTGATCTATACCCATCTGGTAACTCTAACAATGCTACTAACACTCGTGTCCAAGTCGGAAACGGCAACCCTCGACTTACACGACTGTTCCGCAATTACCTGATAGTAAGGATACGATACCTTTGCATTCGGAAGCATAAAGGGCAATCCGTAGTTCATTGGGAGAAACCAACCCACCTGCGATCCATCCGCGAAAACCGTGCGCCAAACGGAGGTCCCGATGCGATCCCGCAGCTCCACGCGGCAAAACACGCGCCACCGGCCACGTGAGAAGCTAACACTATGCCACAACTGCGAGATAAGAAGAGGGACCGGGATCAGAAAACATGCGGCTAAAACCGCGCTCACAAAGGCGAAAGAAACCCATCCGGCGACGAGAAATGCCGCGCGTCGCGCGGGAAAACCATCGCGCACACACGCCGCGGCGCGTCGCCGAGGCGCAGCCTGCGCGGCCAATGCGGCGCAGCTGCACGGCCCCCAAAACCCAGCCGCGCGGCGCTGGCCCAGCCGCCCGCGCGGCGCTGGCCCAGCCGCCCGCGCGGCGCCCAGCAAGCCCGTGCGGCACAAGGCCGCCCGCGCGGGGCCCCTGCAGGGCCGCGAGCCCACGGGCGCGGCATGCAGGCCCGCGCGGCACAAGGCCGCCCGCGCGGGGCCCCTGCAGGGCCGCGCGCCCACGGGCGCGGCCTGCAGGCCCGCGCGGCACAAGGCCGCCCGCGCGGGGCCCCTGCAGCGCCGCGCGCCCAAGGGCGCGGCCTGCAGGCCCGCGCGGCACAAGGCCGCCCGCGCGGGGCCCCTGCAGCGCCGCGCGCCCAAGGGCGCGGCCTGCAGGCCCGCGCGGCGCAGGGCCGCCCGCGCGGGGCCCCCGCAGGGCCGCGCGCCCACAGGCGCGGCCCGCAGGCCCGCGCGGCACAGGGCCGCCCGCGCGGGGCCCCTGCAGGGCCGCGCGCCCACGAGCGCGGCCCGCGGGCCCGCGCGGCACAGGGCCGCCCGCGCGGGGCCCCTACAGGGCCGCGCGCCCACGGGCGCGGCCCGCAGGCCCGCGCGGCACAGGGCCGCCCGCGCGGCACCTTGCAGTGCCGCGCGCACAGCGCGCGGCCTGCAAGGTCGCGCGGCACAAGGCCGCCCGCGCGGGGCCCCTGCAACGCCGCGCGCCCACGGGCGCGGCCTGCAGGCCCGCGCGGCACAAGGCCGCCCGCGCGGGGCCCTGCAGGGCCGCGCGCCCACGGGCGCGGCCTGCAGGCCCCGCGCGGCGCAAGGCCGCCCGCGCGGGGCCCCTGCAGCGCCGCGCGCCCAAGGGCGCGGCCTGCAGGCCTGCGCGGCGCAGGGCCGCCCGCGCGGGGCCCCCGCAGGGCCGCGCGCCCACAGGCGCGGCCCACAGGCCCGCGCGACACAGGGCCGCCCGCGCGGGGCCCCTGCAGGGCCGCCCGCGCGGGGCCCCTGCAGGGCCGCGCGCCCACGGGCGCGGCCCGCGGGCCCGCGCGGCACAGGGCCGCCCGCGCGGGGCCCCTGCAGGGCCGCGCGCCCACGGGCGCGGCCCGCAGGCCCGCGCGGCACAGGGCCGCCCGGGCGGCACCTTGCAGTGCCGCGCGCACAGCGCGCGGCCTGCAAGGTCGCGCGGCACAAGGCCGCCCGCGCGGGGCCCCTGCAGCGCCGCGCGCCCACGGGCGCGGCCTGCAGGCCCGCGCGGCACGAGGCCGCCCGCGCGGCACCTTGCAGTGCCGCGCGCACAGCGCGCGGCCTGCAAGGTCGCGCGGCACAGGGGTTGCCCGCGCGGCACCCCTGCAGTGCCGCGCGCCCAGCGCGCGGCCTGCAGGGCCGCGCGGCCCCAAGGCCGCCCGCGCGGCACCTTGCAGTGCCGCGCGCCCCGCGCGGCCTGCAAGGCCGCGCGGCACAGGGGCTGCCCGCGCGGCACCCCTGCAGGGTCGCGCGCCCCGCGCGGCCTGCCAGGCCGCGCGGCACCAAGGCAGCCCGGCGCGCGGCGCGCAAGCGCCCCAGCGCACGGCCGCCGCCCCCCAATCACGCGCCGCCGAAAACGCGCGCGCGCGACACGAGCAGCCTCGCCACATCCCGGACGACAAATCCGCAAGGCTCCGCCCACGGGGAGAAGAAAAGAGATAAAAGAATAAAATAAAATAAATCCAACCTCTTCGCGGAACGCCGGTCCTCGCTCGGCTCCATGTCCACGCTCGGAGAAGAAAACGCCCAAGAGTTGCTTCTTCCAAAGCTGTCACGCCCCGGGGGTTCGAATCGCGCGGAAGAGGAGCCACCGATGCCCCTGATTCAGCCATATATTTTTTTTTGTAAAACATTACTCCCCGGCGCGTGCACAGACCCGCCGCATACACAAATTCGCTCTGCAAATGAGCAGAGGCCCCTTTGTATATGCACGGCGTCTCAACTACAAAGTGTCTCACAAGGCGTAGTACATACAATCTCTAACCACATCAGTTGGGGTCTCGTACACATACAACCAAACAATTCACGTGACATTCTAGCATTCACTTAGAGCATAGAGGCCGGTGTTTTGAAAGGATAAATAATCACAAGGTTTTGAAAGCGGCATCCACACGATGCCCTCGTTTGTGAAAACAGTTTGTAAACACATAAATCCCACAAGGTTTATAAAGCTTGGTGCCCACACGACACCCACGTTTTAAAAATAGTTTTCGCAAACGGTTTTCTTTGTTTTTCATCGTTCAAAACGGCCAAGTAAGAGAGAACGTAGTATTCATTCAATTATTCAAAAAGAAAGGAAAGAAAAGGGCAACATCCACTTCGACCCCACGGGGGTGTCGCAATCCACAACTAGCTACCATGAATAATAAAAGAAAAGGGAAAGAAGAGTCACTGTATCTGAAGTCACCCATAAATCAGATCAGCACCCTAACGTCCTCACCGGCGCCCTAGCACTCGCCCCTGGACGAACCTGTCACGAAGTGGGAAGTCAGTGACTAGAAATAGCATGATAAGCGTAGTAAACAAAGATAAGGCAAACCACAAACACCGGAGCAACTATCCCTCCCATGCACCTTCCACCTTAACCACACCCTGTATCATTACGACATCGGGCACCTTCCCCGATGCCCACCGCCGAGCACCTGCCTCACAAAGCAACATCGGGCACCTTCCCCGATGCCCACCGCCGAGCACCTGCCTCGGCCGCCGAGCACCTGCCTCGACGTCACCGCTCACACCCCCCACCCATGGGGGCCCCCATTCCTAACGCCACCTCCGCGTGGGGTACACGGGTCAACGTACCACTTTTCCGGAAAAGCACACCCTTGCGGTGGCCAAACCGCGGGTGTGCGTGTAGCAAATTTGAGCCTCAGATTGACATTGAGTATCATAACATAACATAACAGGGTTAGTGCATAAACAGAAGGAGACTGACAATTCCACCTTGCCCCAACATGCTATTTCTAACAGTTAAACCCCATTCCCGAAACCCCCGGGAACGTACCCACCTTGTGTGCGTCGTCCTGCGTTCGTCCAGTCCGCGTCTGTGCTCCAGTCGCCCACAGCGTCCCGCACTCCTGAAGGAACATAGGCAAATCGAGACTTAGAAGTCCGACACTTACAACGACTCCCTACAGCGTGCGGCGGAGTTCTTCGCACGGCACCGGCCCGTGCGACGAACACCCTGTCAGGGCGCAGCCCCGCGCGGCACCAGCCCGCGGGGCGCCCCTCCTGCGGGCGGCCCCGCGCGGCCGAGCGCCGCGCGGGCGCGCGGCCTGCGGTGCGGGGCGACCCCGCGCGGCACCAGCCCACGCGGGCGCCCCTCCTGCGGGCGGCCCCGCGCGGCCGAGCGCCGCGCGGGCGCGCTGCCCGCGGTGCGGGGCGACCCCGCGCGGCACCAGCCTGCGCGGCGCCCCTCCTGCGGGCGGCCCCGCGCGGCCGAGCGCCGCGTGGGCGCGCTGCCCGCGGTGCGGGGCGACCCCCGCGCGGCACCAGCCCGCGCGGGCGCCCCTCCTGCGGGCGGCCCCGCGCGGCCGAGTGCCGCGCGGGCGCGCTGCCCGCGGTGCGGGGCGGCCCCGCGCGGCACCAGCCCGCGCGGGCGCCCCTCCTGCGGGCGGCCCCGCGCGGCCGAGCGCCGCGCGGGCGCGCGGCCCGCGGTGCGGGGCGGCCCCGCGCGGCACCAGCCCGCGCGGGCGCCCCCCTCCTGCGGCGGCCCCGCGCGGCCGAGCGCCGCGCGGGCGCGCGGCCCGCGGTGCGGGGCGGCCCCGCGCGGCACCAGCCCGCGCGGGCGCCCCCTCCTGCGGGCGGCCCCCCGCGCGGCCGAGCGCCGCGCGGGCGCGCGGCCCGCGGTGCGGGGCGGCCCCGCGCGGCCGTGCGCCGCGCGGGCGCGTGGCCCGCGGTGCGGGGCGGCCCCGCGCGGCACCAGCCCGCGCGGGCGCCCCTCCTGCGGGCGGCCCCGCGCGGCCGAGCGCCGCGCGGGCGCGCGGCCCGCGGTGCGCGACGGCGCCGGGCCTCCTCCCTCCTCGTGACCAACAAAAGAAAGAAAGAGGGAGATTCCCCCGAACGAAACGCGTCCGACTCACCTTGATGTGCGAAAGAGGAGGAAGAGAGGGATCGTCCGCTTGCCTCCACCGGTCCACCCTTGCGGTGTGCTTGGTTTCTCTTTGCCGGCGGCTACGAGGGAGGAAGAAAAAGAAAAGAGGCGGCCACCAAAAGAAAAATAAGAGGAACCCTAATCCTCTTTCCCTCACGGCTACATATATATACTAAGAGAATTAGGGTTTACCTTAAAAGGTGTGCGGCTGCCAACACGGATCCCGAGGCGTCTAAGGGGGACCCCAACTTCGAGAATTAATTCTGGTCAGACCGGGAGTCGGAAAAATAAACCGATCGCGCCCACGCGCTCCGTTCCGCGAGCTCTACCGCCTAGAATTATTTGCGGGCCCCGACGGTCTGTCCGGAAAAATGCCAAAAATGAGGCCCCCGGTCAGGCATTACAAGAAGAGGGTGACCAGAAGGGTTAAGGAAAAGCCGGGTCTTACAAAAGCCTTCCTCTTCTTCTTCTCCTTCTTCCCTTTCCTCTCTTTTCCTTTTCTTTCTTTCTCTTTCTCTTTTCCTTTGCTACAGAGGTGGAGGGGAGGGGTTTTATAAAGCAGAAGCTTTAAATAAATTAATTAACTTAATTAATTTAATTCCAAAAACCCAACTCCAACTCACTTTTTGCCCTCGGGCCCTCCGCCGCTGCCCGGAACCTCCCGAGCTCCGCTGTAATTCCAAAGTACACGCGCTCACAGCTTTTTCTCTTCAAAAAGCTCAACCGTTGAGTCGGGGTGCTCAAATCAAATACCGGCTCCAAAATTGCCAGTTCCGACTCACTTTTTGCCTCCGGGTCTTCCGCGTCAGTCCGGAACCTCCCGAACCTCGCTGTAAATCAAAAGTACGCGTGTCCACAGCTTTTTCTCCTCAAAAAGCTCGACCGTTGAGTCGGGGTGCTCAAATCAAATACCGGCTCCAAAATTGCCAGTTCCGACTCACTTTTTGCCTCCGGGTCCTCCGCGTCAGTCCGGAACCTCCCGAACCTCTCTGTAAATCAAAAGTACACCTGCTCCAAGTGTTTCCCAATTTTTTTCTGCAACCCAAAGCGGTGTCGGCGCTTCCCGTACCAGTCACCTAACGCGTACAAAGCCCGAAACAAGCAGAGGCTTCCACGGGGATCCAAATCAACCCGAACTGCTCTGAAAACACAAGTGGGACACATCCAAGGCAAGTTCCTCCGCACCACACCATCCTGCAAGGTCGGTGCGTCATCCAAATCCCGGTGTTCTACACACATGGCTGTATATCATTGGTTAGGTTCACATGATCTCGTGCACCAGGTGGAGCGGATAGTGGCATTGACACGTGGCTTTCTCCTATTGGCTCGTCAACTGTGCGGGCCGGGGCAGCAGGCGGTTCTGGCGCGCGGGCAGGGATGGTCGGCGCCACGTGGCGCAATCCGATTGGTCAGACTTGGTGTTCTGTTGTCTGTGTACTCGTGGCAGTCTGTGATTGGTGGATTTCGGTGTTTCCTGTTCGGCGGGACACAGAGGTAATTTCCTGAATTGTTTTTCTGGTTTTGGCTCCCTTGTTGCATCCGAGAGGCATTCAAGGGCTGTTTTCACCATCTTCGAGGCTTCATCTTCTCGAGGAGTGAGAAGATGAAATCTTCATCTTGAAGAGAGGGAGCATATGGTGGAGTTTCGGATTTTTCGGTGCCACGGATTACGAGATTTCCATTTCTCCGGCACGGCGCGACGTTCCTTCATCGGTGTATCCCTTTCGTCGCATTTCAATGCGAGAGCTCTCCCGGCCTACCCCGATCACATTTTCCGCCGATTCTTGCGCCATTGGAACGGCGACTCACAGAGCTTTAATATTGGTACTTCCTGTTTCCCCTCGTTTCATGTTTTTCGAGGAGTTTTCCTGAGTTTACTGTGACACCATTTGCTATGATGGAGTTTTGGACAGCAGTTCGATCTTTCAGCGATATCTCCGCAACCGGACATCGGGTTGAGGTGATTCAAAAGGCATTTTGCATCTACACATCGCAAGGAACATCCTCAAATTTTCCTGGATTTTTCTGGATTTTCCCCGAAGGTCAAAAAGGCATTATTTTCAGTATTTGGTCCTGAAATTTACAGTACAGAGTTCTTTGGGATAGTCCCCTTACGGAATTTATATCTCAGTGTAGGAAACTCGGATTTGAGCGTGCAGGTACTCGTTTCGACCGGCTCGTCGCGAGGATCGCGACGGTATATTTTTGGGAATTTTCTGTGCACAACTCGTAGGTGAAAAAGGCTCAACTCTGGACTGATTACTGGAATAGCATGTTTTGAGGATAATTGTATGTTTAATTGCATGTTTTGGGGTAATTGTGAACAGTGATCGCGGCGGCTTATCTGTTTGGACTTGTGGCGTGAAAAAGAGATATTGGACAGCCTTGGGTTGCGCAATTCCAGGTGGGTGGTTGCTTTACTCCTCTTTTCTGATGTACCCACTAGGAATATTAGAGTGATCCCCTTTATTGAACATGTTGAATGGTCACCTAATGGACATGCATGCTTAACTGGATAATTGTGAGCCTATCATATGGAAAACATTATATGGGAAACTTGACATGTTGGAACTTATACATGCTTCATGGACATCGTTTTAGCATTTAACCTTGCATGAGGGAGGGGGATGTACTTTCATATTGTGATATTGTGAGGCGTCTTGTGGGAGGGTACCACTTGAGGATTTTTGGACAGGCATAGGTGGATGATTCATGTGAGGGTGATTAGCAGGTTATGGACATGTGTGGTTGGATTATGGTTTAGCATGATGATTACACCCAGGTGGAGTTATTACTTGGTACACATGGTGAACCACTATTTGTCACTCCCCTTCTTTCTTCCATGAGGAGATAGGCTTGATTTCAGGGATATCTAGTTAGACCATTTCTGATCGCTACACTATATGTTGGAACTGACTTAGGAGGAACCCTATTGTCTCTTCTTCCCCTATTCCTTAGGCAGGCGGCTATTTGTTGCTCGGGTTTGAGCAGGGATCGGCATAGTGTAGTCGGGGCTTGGATTTTAGCTTTTGGGGTTTTGCGGCTATTGCGGATAGTAGGCGGTTGACCGGATGTCGGATCTGGGTCAGGATTGTCATTATGGGTGTGGTTGTTAACCCTTCTTCTTTTGATTACCCGCTAGGCATTTGAGTAGCTTCTTTGATTAAAAGGATAAATGCACTTTATGTGTGGCAATGGCAGGCTTATTGTGATTAAACAGATATTGTTAGAACTTGCTTGATTGGGGATTATGATTGTAGAACAGCAGCGTCATGTTAAAGGATAAGGCTAATCAATGATTTGTGGGCTTTGGGTATGTGGCATAGGCAGGCACAGGCTATCTCATATTTACTATTCTCATACTGTTCTCTACATGCTCTGACATTATGAAGGTTATCGACATCTGTTTATCTTTATATCATCTTGGGACATTTGCATGCTTGTATGGTCACCTAGATAGGCCACCTTTTTCTGCTACACTATCATGCTGGAATTGACATAGGAGAAACCTTTTTATTATTCTTTTCTCCTTTCATTTGAGGCTCAGGGTATTTGTAGCTCGTGCGCGAGCAGGGGGTTTGGGGATAGTGTAGTCAGGATCTTGGGTTTTGGGACAGGCAGGCTTGATGGCAGGGTATTGCGGCAACCGCGGACCTTGGGCGGTTGACCGGAGGTTGCTTATGCATCAGATTGGGTATCAGGTCTCTAGTGGATGGAGTTTCCCACTATTTGTTATATTGCATCAGGTTGAGATCGGGTCTCCCTTTAGTGGATGGGTTTTCCCACTTTGGTCATAGTCATGATCCAGTCCTGCTGACTTTGATACTTGTTACTGAGGCACTTGACTCGTGTGGGTCGCTCCCCTCGAGTGCCACTCCGGAGTGTGCGATTTTCAGACCTCGAGTCTTCGAGACTCTCATCCCATATCGGTGTTATGCGTAGGCTGGCATACCCGATTTGGCAGGCAGAGCAGGCAGTACCAGTGTTTACTGGTGGTCAGATTGGGTTTATTCAGGCAGGCATTTGTATTCTGATGCATACATTCAGCTATCTTTTAGCTCAGTTTTTAGAGGCATTCTAGTGGTTGCTTTTCATCAGGAGTCATACTCATTGCATACCACCTTTATTCCTTTTTCCTCTGGTAGGCCTAGTGGGCGTGTCAGAGTTGAGGTTTTACCCACTAGGGGAGGCTACTGGTTTACTAGTAGTCTCACCCCCATTCTTCTTTCCTCTTTTTCTTCTCCCTTGTTTTGTAGTGTCTTCTGCGGGTGCTACTGGGCTTACAGTGGCGGGTCGAGGAGAGAGGACGGCAGAGTAGATAGATCCCGAGGCAGGATGAGCACGTTAGCTAGACTGTTGGTGTACCCATGTTTCCTCAGACGGTAGTACTTTCACTTTTGGGACTGGCTTTCGCCAGCAGGTTGTATTTATTTTGTGAGCTGGGAGAGACTGCTGTATCATTTATATACAGATGTATTGTATTTTATTTCCAGCTTCAGTCTGAGATGCATTAGTTTTAGTTCAGCTCTGTTTTTATAGCTCTTTTATTATATCTCTTATATCTGAGCAGGTAACTGGCGCTTCGTGTACACGGTAAATACCGTGTGCACGGCGGATCTGTGGACGAGCTCGGTGTGACGCCCCGAGTTTAAAAACCAGCGTCTAAATTTTTTTTTTTTTTTTTGAAATCAGAGTTTAAAACCAGCCAGGGCGCAACAGACCGCCACATATGTCACGCCCCGGGGTGGAAACTGCCACCCGGGCTCGCCAACAGATCCGCCATCTGTACGGAAACTGCCGTACAGACGAAGCGTCTAACCTGCAGAAAGAATCAACTACAGTATACAGATATCAGAGAGCTGAAAGTAGACTACTAAAACTGAAGTCCAAACACTGTACAACTGAACATAATACAATATCCATCTCCCCAAATACTATCATATACAAAGTCCTCTGATACAAAACTCAAAAGGGAGGTATCTCCAATGAATACATCAGTGTACAGACTCTCGATACAAGAATATCCTCACTACAACAGTCTCTCAAACTGTAAAATAAAGTACAACTCTATACCCCACAACAAAGGTCTCTCAACAGAGGAAAAAGAAGAAAACTAATCTACTGAAGCTCTCCTCTGAAGGGGTACCGCTACACTCCAATGACGGGTAGGGAACTAGCTCGCGACTCCCTCGCCTCGGTCAGAAGGATCAGCAACTGGAGCAACAGGAACAGGAGGAGAAGTTCCTGGGGAAAAAGACACCACGACGGGTGTGAGAACTACTTCCCACAGTAGTTCTCAGTGGGTACCGTCAACAAGCCCAACGGTCTGCCCACTAAGTCTACTAGAGGCAAAAGATAACAGGCAAAGAAATCTGAAAGAAAAGCTGGAAACTACTCTACAGCTACCATGCCTCTATCTAGACACTCAAAAGTGGAACAGATGAAAGTAAAAGAGACCACTCGCACCCAAGGTGCTCAATCGATCCAAACGAACTGACTAACTCAAAGGTCCAGTCAAGCCTGCGCCCGTCGACTAGGAACGCTCCTGCCCACTACCACACATCCACATGAGGACGGGATTTACGTGGGGCGTCCTGTCCTACTAACTCATCCCTCGCGCAAAACTGCCTCAACAGGCCCATCGTTGCCTCAACTGCGGAAAACTGCCTCAACAGGCCAACCATCGTATCCACAGCGGCATCTCAGGACGCGACTCCAACTGAGTAGAACGGCGCGGCATAGAGTATCAAACATTGGCATATGCAGGCTAGTCAAAATCCACGCTCACTCTCAGAACGGTAGGGCTCAAGATCCCCAAATACCTCGCACAACAGTCGGAGCACTCTCGACGACTCAGCTGCTCGGCTAACTCGAAACACGAGACACTAGCCTCTCCAACGGCTCGCAGCACAAGGCTCACTGGCTGGAGATACTCCACAGCCAGGAACGACCCACAACTCAGGGTAACAAAACAGGTCGGACAACACTCAACGACCTGGGACCACCGTCAACCCCAACGGTTCCCAACAAGACGGACCGGAAGACACTCGACGGCCCGGGACTGCCGTCTGCGCAACGGCTCCCTCCACGACGGCACAACAGGGAAACAAGACCTCCCGGGACTACCATTTACCCAAACGGCTCCCGGCACAGATAAGCAACCCAGTACAACTACCAGACTCCACTCTGCTCCCAGGCAAGAGTGTAAAAGCATCCCACACTAAAAGCAAGTCCCGACCTCTCGGCCCACTACCCGGGCGAGAAAACACTACGTCCAGGGATGAAGGTACAGTGTGGATGTCTAAGCATAAATAAACCTAGCCCAAGTGAGGGTTTTCTACTAGTCTGGTTACACATACAACATATGACGGGGGTGCTAGGTCAAGTTCCAAGATAACTACTTTAACAGATAATAAAGGGATAGCCATTCCAACAATCTAGCATGCCACACAAGGAAATAAACTATCATGCATAGTCCTACATCAATAGAATTAATGTACATTCCATAAAAACTTGGAGATAAGGCCACCCACCTCGATTTGCCACCAATTGCTCGTAGACACTTGCAATTGGCCTCCACGCGATCTGCACGCAAAACGATGTCCGCTGCCGGAGTCCGCACGCAAAACGGAGCATGGTGCCGGAATCCGCACGCCAAACGGAGTCCGCACGCAAAACGATGCACGGTGCCGGAGTCCGCACGCAAAACGGTGCACGGTGCCAGGATCCACACGCAAAACGGAGTCCGCACGCAAAACGGTGCACAGTGCCGGAGTCCACACGCAAAACGGTGCACGGTGCCAGGATCCGCATGCAAAACGGAGTCCGCACGCAGAACGGTGCACGGTGCCGAGTCCGCACGCAAAACGGTGCACGGTGCCAGGATCCGCACGTAAAACGGAATCCGCACGCAAAACGGTGCACGGTGCCAAACACAGAAAGGAGCAAGAGGGTCAGTTACAGTCTAAAAGATCGCCCCAAAACTATACAAAAATACAGTAAAACCAACACACGGGACCTACCCGACAGCGCCGCCGTCGCCGCAACACCCCCATCGGAAGCCTCGCGCGCTCCACGAGGCCCGCGACGCGAAACGCCATCTCCCACAACCTCCTCCCTCACTCTCCCTCACTCTCGGTTGAAGGAGAAAACGAAAGAGGGCAAGAAAAAACGCTTGCGGGGAGGAAGAAGAAGAAGAAAAGGAGGGAGAGGGAAGAGGTGGTCCACGGGGCCGGTCCACGGCCCCGGTCCACGGCACGGGCCAACCAGGGAGCCCCAAACCGACGGTCCACAGCCGGGCGCGTGCGCCGGGTTCACGCACGCGCCCGGGCGCCACGTGGCGTGCGGCAACGCGCCCGCCACACGGGCGCGTTGCACCGCACCACGCGCAGGCGCGGGACACGCACCCGTTACACGGGCGCGCGTGCCCTCGCGCCCGCGCGGGCGCCAACGGGGGCCCGCCACGTGGCGGCCCCTGCGCATTCCGCGCTGCGCGCCTGCGTGCCCCCTGTCGCGACCGTACGCCTGCCGCGCCCTCAGGATCCGTGCCGCCAAAAGCTGCTTCGGGATCCACACGCCACCTCGAAAAACGTGCCGCGATGCCTCGAAAAACGCGCACGTCAACAGGGCTCCAAAACCAACAAGTAAATAGTCCATCCTTAGCGATTTCGCGCGCTGAATCCAAAAACGATGTCAATTTCTCCAAATTCTCACCCGAAAATTTGCCGAATGCCCACTCGATCCGATTTTCGCGCCGGGTCCATTTTTAAAGTCCGATTTGCCAAATTCCAACTCTAAAAATTCCCGAAGGCGACCGGAGAGGTAAACTTTTATCCGGACTTCACCCGGAGTCTAATTTTGACATCTGAATCGCGCGAAATCACTTCTGAACACCCGACGGGTCCTCCAATTTCCCACGGGGTCTCAATTTAAGCCCGTAGTCCACCACTTGTGTCCAAATTGCGCGCAACCCACGCAGGCCTCCAGTGATGCAAGCAATTCCCAAATTGCATCACAAATCCATTTCTGGGCCCCCAACACGCGCACCAACACCCCCAACGGCGACCGAAAGCTGCCCAACAACCAGCAACCCTACGCGGGGGATTCCGGGACCTCACATCCTCCCCCACTAAAAGAAAGTTTCGTCCTCGAAACTAGATCAAGCCCATCAGGAGTCAAGAATACCACGGCTAGGTATCTGACAATACGCCTCCAGCTCCCCCACTCGCTCCTCATGATTACTCCGCAACAACAACAATAAGTACGGTATTACCTGATGTGCAATTCTCTCATCTCTCGAGCCAGAAATTGCAACGGGCGTCCCTCGTACTCCAATAATTACAGATCTCAACGGGGCAAGTAAATCACGGGCGAGGAAAAATACCTCACTACTGAGCTGAGACGTGAAAAACCAATGGCTCCATTAAAAGGCTGGGGGAAAACTGAAATAACCACAAGTGTAATACGCACCAAACCACAACATGGTGCCACCCTCAACAAGACGACCCGAAGCATACCCGCAGACTCGCCCAATAAGGAAGGGAAATCCAATAAGTTGGGGTCTTCACTCGGTCACTTCCCGATCCAAAACCACCCGAGTGGACTACTCAACTGCAGGCTACCCTCAAAAGGGATCCTCAAGAGACACAATCTCGTGCCACAGTTGGTCGCTCAACATGCTATCATAACCCCAACGGACCCACGGGTCGAAGTCGATCCCTCAACTCATAAAGAACACCCTGACGGGGACCAAACCGTCGGTGAACGGGACTGAAAACTGGCTCACAAGGCGATCATAAAGCTGATGCCCAACTCGTGGTCAAAAGTCCGAACATCCAAAAGACTCTCACCGTTGTGTACCTACAACGTGGCATCACTGCCGTGCACCCACGGCGTGGCATTACTGCCGTGTACCAACGGCGTGGCCTCACTGCCGTGCGCCAACGGCGTGGCATCACCACCGTGTATCAACGGTGTGGCATCACTGCCGTGTATCAACGGCGTGGCATCACCACCGTGTATCAACGGCGTGGCATCACCACCGTGTATCAACGGTGTGGCATCACTGCCGTGTATCAACGGCGTGGCATCACCACCGTGTATTAACGGCGTGGCATCACCACCGTGTATCAACGGCGTGGCATCACCACCGTGTATAAACGGTGTGGTATCTCAAGCATCAAGGCCTCAGATCTTCACAGCCCTATACCCAACACTACCTCGAAAACCCGGAGCTGAGGAAGGGCCAAAAGATCAACAGGCAAAAACCAGGGCCCCAACTGCACTGGGCAGGACCAATAACTCCCATCTATGTGCAACACGTGATCAGGTATCTGAACCTTACGAGCACAAGCTAAAGGTCCTATCTCTAGCCCATACATCAATGCAATTGCCCTAGCACTCTCACAGCTATGTCGGAGAACCCTCAACGACTCAACTCACAGCAACACCCCACTCATAGGCGAGAAGAACCGATTGACGCGGCAAAGATCCAAAATTTCCGATAGACCGGTGCCTAGAACCCCAACGAAACAAGAATAGACTCTAGGCTCAGTCTATCAAAGTTTTCGCTCCTTTACCGTTCAGGGATTCGGTTCCTCTCGTTCAAAGCGGGAAACTATGTCAACAAGCAACTCACGGCTGGAGACGCTCCCGGTAGTCCATCAGGACGAACTCGTCGCTACCAAATCTTAGCGTCCTGTCGGATCATCTCAATCTCACTAAAATAACCACCTGGTAACTCGGCCGGAGGTAAAAATCGCCTCAACAGGCCAAACCTTCGCCACTCACTAGGCGGCATCGCCACTCATTGGGCGGCATCGCCACTCACTGGGCGGCATCACCCCTTACTGGGCGGCATCGCCTATCACTGGGCGGCATCGCCCCTCACTGGGCGGCATCGCCCCTGGTAGCTCGGCCAGTGGAAAGTATCCTCCTGGCAATTCGGCCAGGGGAAAAATGTCCTCCTGGTAACTCGGCCAGGGCGTGCGCCCACCTAGTAACTCGGCCAGAGGCAACGCATCCATCTGGTTGCTCGGCCAGTGGAAAGTATCCTCCTGGTAACTCGGCCAGTGATAATTATCCATCTGGTAACTCGGCCAGTGATAATTATCCATCTGGTAACTCGGCCAGTGATAATTATCCATCTGGCAACTCGGCCAGTGATAATTATCCACCTGGTAACTCGGCCAGTGATAATTATCCATCTGGTAACTCGGCCAGTGATAATTATCCACCTGGTAACTCGGCCAGGGATAATTATCCACCTGGTAACTCAGCCAGTGATAATTATCCACCTGGTAACTCGGCCAGTGATAACTATCCATCTGGTAACTCGGCCAGTGATAATTATCCATCTGGTAACTCGGCCAGTGATAATTATCCGTCTGGTAACTCGGCCAGGGAAAACGCCCTCCTGGTAACTCAGCCAGGGAAAACGCCCTCCTGGTATCTCAGCCAGGGAAAACGCCCTCCTGGTAACTCAGCCAGGGAAAACGCCCTCCTGGTATCTCAGCCAGGGAAAATGCCCTCCTGGTAACTCAGCCAGGGAAAATGCCCTCCTGGTAACTCAGCCAGGGAAAACGCCCTCCTGATAACTCAGCCAGGGAAAACGCCCTCCTGGTAACTCAGCCAGGGAAAACGCCCTCCTGGTAACTCAGCCAGGGAAAACGCCCTACTGGTAACTCAGCCAGGGAAACGCCCTCCTGGTAACTCAGCCAGGGAAAACGCCCTCCTGGTAACTCAGCCAGGGAAAACGCCCTCCTGGTAACTCAGCCAGGGAAAACGCCCTCCTGGTAACTCAGCCAGGGAAAACGCCCTACTTGTAACTCAGCCAGGGAAAACGCCCTCCTGGTAACTCAGCCAGGGAAAACGCCCTCCTGGTAACTCAGCCTGGGAAAAACGCCCTCCTGGTAACTCAGCCAGGGAAAACGCCCTCCTGGTAACTCAGCCAGGGAAAACGCCCTACTGGTAACTCAGCCAGGGAAACTCCCTCCTGGTAACTCAGCCAGGGAAAACGCCCTCCTGGTAACTCAGCCAGGGAAAACGCCCTCCTGGTAACTCAGCCAGGGAAAACGCCCTACTGGTAACTCAGCCAGGGAAAACGCCCTCCTGGTAACTCAGCCAGGGAAAACGCCCTACTAGTAACTCAGCCAGGGCGGGGTGTGTCCTTTTCACAACACGACGTCTCAGGGGTATCGCAACCCACTGCACAACTACAAACGTCAGGACACAACAACCATACGACCCAATCCAGCGAAAGTCTAAGACATGTCATCCATTCCATAGCATTATGTTGTCTGCAACCACATAATCGATTAGGAGAATAAACATGCCAAACTCTCATCCCGTCTCTTGGGAGAGGTAAAAACTCAAACAGGACTCTCGCTAAAAGTCACGACTCTCACGTAGTCATCCTAATGTCCAACCGCAAGCCTAGGGTTTCTAAGTCCATCACGACCTACAACCTAGGCTCTGATACCACTCTAATCTGTCACGCCCCGGGGTGGAAACTGCCACCCGGGCTCGCCAACAGATCCGCCATCTGTACGGAAACTGCCGTACAGACGAAGCGTCTAACCTGCAGAAAGAATCAACTACAGTATACAGATATCAGAGAGCTGAAAGTAGACTACTAAAACTGAAGTCCAAACACTGTACAACTGAACATAATACAATATCCATCTCCCCAAATACTATCATATACAAAGTCCTCTGATACAAAACTCAAAAGGGAGGTATCTCCAATGAATACATTAGTGTACAGACTCTCGATACAAGAATATCCTCACTACAACAGTCTCTCAAACTGTAAAATAAAGTACAACTCTATACCCCACAACAAAGGTCTCTCAACAGAGGAAAAAGAAGAAAACTAATCTACTGAAGCTCTCCTCTGAAGGGGTACCGCTACACTCCAATGACGGGTAGGGAACTAGCTCGCGACTCCCTCGCCTCGGTCAGAAGGATCAGCAACTGGAGCAACAGGAACAGGAGGAGAAGTTCCTGGGGAAAAAGACACCACGACGGGTGTGAGAACTACTTCCCACAGTAGTTCTCAGTGGGTACCGTCAACAAGCCCAACGGTCTGCCCACTAAGTCTACTAGAGGCAAAAGATAACAGGCAAAGAAATCTGAAAGAAAAGCTGGAAACTACTCTACAGCTACCATGCCTCTATCTAGACACTCAAAAGTGGAACAGATGAAAGTAAAAGAGACCACTCGCACCCAAGGTGCTCAATCGATCCAAACGAACTGACTAACTCAAAGGTCCAGTCAAGCCTGCGCCCGTCGACTAGGAACGCTCCTGCCCACTACCACACATCCACATGAGGACGGGATTTACGTGGGGCGTCCTGTCCTACTAACTCATCCCTCGCGCAAAACTGCCTCAACAGGCCCATCGTTGCCTCAACTGCGGAAAACTGCCTCAACAGGCCAACCATCGTATCCACAGCGGCATCTCAGGACGCGACTCCAACTGAGTAGAACGGCGCGGCATAGAGTATCAAACATTGGCATATGCAGGCTAGTCAAAATCCACGCTCACTCTCAGAACGGTAGGGCTCAAGATCCCCAAATACCTCGCACAACAGTCGGAGCACTCTCGACGACTCAGCTGCTCGGCTAACTCGAAACACGAGACACTAGCCTCTCCAACGGCTCGCAGCACAAGGCTCACTGGCTGGAGATACTCCACAGCCAGGAACGACCCACAACTCAGGGTAACAAAACAGGTCGGACAACACTCAACGACCTGGGACCACCGTCAACCCCAACGGTTCCCAACAAGACGGACCGGAAGACACTCGACGGCCCGGGACTGCCGTCTGCGCAACGGCTCCCTCCACGACGGCACAACAGGGAAACAAGACCTCCCGGGACTACCGTTTACCCAAACGGCTCCCGGCACAGATAAGCAACCCAGTACAACTACCAGACTCCATTCTGCTCCCAGGCAAGAGTGTAAAAGCATCCCACACTAAAAGCAAGTCCCGACCTCTCAGCCGACTACCCGGGCGAGAAAACACTACGTCCAGGGATGAATGTACAGTGTGGATGTCTAAGCATAAATAACCCTAGCCCAAGTGAGGGTTTTCTACTAGTCTGGTTACACATACAACATATGACGGGGGTGCTAGGTCAAGTTCCAAGATAACTACTTTAACAGATAATAAAGGGATAGCCATTCCAACAATCTAGCATGCCACACAAGGAAATAAACTATCATGCATAGTCCTACATCAATAGAATTAATGTACATTCCATAAAAACTTGGAGATAAGGCCACCCACCTCGATTTGCCACCAATTGCTCGTAGACACTTGCAATTGGCCTCCACGCGATCCGCACACAAAACGATGTCCGCTGCCGGAGTCCGCACGCAAAACGGAGCACGGTGCCAGAATCCGCACGCCAAACGAAGTCCGCACGCAAAACGATGCACAGTGCCGGAGTCCGCACGCAAAACGGTGCACGGTGCCAGGATCCGCACGCAAAACGGAGTCCGCACGCAAAACGGTGCACGATGCCGGAGTCCGCACGCAAAACGGTGCACGGTACCAGGATCCGCACGCAAAACGGAGTCCGCACGCAGAACGGTGCACGGTGCCGGAGTCCGCACGCAAAACGGTGCACGGTGCCAGGATCCGCACGCAAAACGGAATCCGCACGCAAAACGGTGCACGGTACCGGAGTCCGCACGCAAAACGGTGAACGGTGCCAAACACAGAAAGTAGCAAGAGGGTCAGTTACAGTCTAAAAGATCGCCCCAAAACTGTACAAAAATATAGTAAAACCAACACACGGGACCTACCCGACAGCGCCGCCGTCGCCGCAACACCCCCATCGGAAGCCTCGCGCGCTCCACGAGGCCCGCGACGCGAAACGCCATCTCCCACAACCTCCTCCCTCACTCTCCCTCACTCTCGGTTGAAGGAGAAAACGAAAGAGGGCAAGAAAAAACGCTTGCGGGGAGGAAGAAGAAGAAGAAAAGGAGGGAGAGGGAAGAGGTGGTCCACGGGGCCGGTCCACGGCCCCGGTCCACGGCACGGGCCAACCAGGGAGCCCCAAACCGACGGTCCACAGCCGGGCGCGTGCGCCGGGTTCACGCACGCGCCCGGGCGCCACGTGGCGTGCGGCAACGCGCCCGCCACACGGGCGCGTTGCACCGCACCACGCGCAGGCGCGGGACACGCGCCCGTTACACGGGCGCGCGTGCCCCCGCGCCCGCGCGGGCGCCAACGCGGGGCCGCCACGTGGCGGCCCCTGCGCATTCCGCGCTGCGCGCCTGCGTGCCCCCTGTCGCGGCCGTACGCCTGCCGCGCCCTCGGGATCCGTGCCGCCAAAAGCTGCTTCGGGATCCACACGCCACCTCGAAAAACGTGCCGCGATGCCTCGAAAAACGCGCACGTCAACAGGGCTCCAAAACCAACAAGTAAATAGTCCATCCTTAGCGATTTCGCGCGCTGAATCCAAAAACGATGTCCATTTCTCCAAATTCTCACCCGAAAATTTGCCGAATGCCCACTCGATCCGATTTTCGCGCCGGGTCCATTTTTAAAGTCTGATTTGCCAAATTCCAACTCTAAAAATTCCCGAAGGCGACCGGAGAGGTAAACTTTTATCCGGACTTCACCCGGAGTCTAATTTTGACATCTGAATCGCGCGAAATCACTTCTGAACACCCGACGGGTCCTCCAATTTCCCACGGGGTCTCAATTTAAGCCGGAAGTCCACCACTTGTGTCCAAATTGCGCGCAACCCACGCAGGCCTCCAGTGATGCAAGCAATTCCCAAATTGCATCACAAATCCATTTCTGGGCCCCCAACACGCGCACCAACACCCCCAACGGCGACCGAAAGCTGCCCAACAACCAGCAACCCTACGCGGGGGATTCCGGGACCAAACAACATATATAGAAGAGTCCCAATCCCACTGGGGATTGAGCCCTTTTCTACATATGCACGGCTCACTTGGCATACAACCAGAGTACTAACTACGTACATCTACTAAGCAAGATTAAATTACAATATCAATAACTTCTCAATTACATTGCATTACATTTGATACAACAAACAATTAAATACTTGATCTTATCGGCTGTCCAGGGTCATGCTCTATCTCGTGATCTCACCAACTCGTCCCGACATCTCAACACCCGCTCGACCTGAAAAACAGTCACCCGAGGGTGTGAGACACACCGGAGTGTATCCCAGTGGGCACGACGAGCCGAGAAATAGCAGATCGTACCTACTGGTATACAATGCTAGAGGATAGTAATAGATCAGGGGTTAGGGTAAAGCAGATATATAACTGGTGCTGTAAAGAAAGCAAAACTCATAATCTGGGTACAAGCATAGGAGATAATTTTAGCAGTATTTAAAATATGTATCAGGATAATCAACACATCAAGGAGTTAGGACAATCAGCAAGATAACAATGGAACTATAATCAGAGGCATCACATAGAATCATATAAAGGTAGATAACTTGAAGCCAGATCAAAGAATCAAAGAATCATGTTAAAGCAACTTAACAACACATGCATCAAATAGATGAAAACGCAAAGACCCAATCACAAGCTACCATATTGGCCTTCACAAGACCTCAGGCAAGGCTGCCCTCTTGGCACCACCTGGTTGACATTCCCCAAACTAGGGTCACGGGTTGCCTCAGCTAACCACTTTACCGGTAAAGAACATCGCTACGGGTAGCAAATCCGCTGATGTTCGTGAAGTACAACAGTGCGGGCGAATCATATGCAAATGCTCAAGCTCACGGTCCACTGACCGGGTAATCGGCAACAAGCCGGGAAATCCCCACTGGGTTGCAAGGGCAAAAAACCAACTGAATCTCAACACTCATGCAGGAACACTCAGCAATAAATCTCAACTCATATGCAAGATCAAGGCAAATCTCTCTCAACAGAAGCTCACAGATAAACTCAACTCAACCACACAAACCAACCAAATGATACAAAACTTAAACACATATTTTTAAGAAAACTGTTTTGAAAAGTCCAAACCTCGAAGAGCATTGCCCTCGTCCTATCAAACAAGAACAGACTCAGGCGACACTACGAAGCTTGGGTTTAGGTCCAAACCTCGCAGAGCAGTGCCTTTGTCCTATCAAACAAGAACAGACTCCGGCGACCCTACGAAGCGGGGTAAAACCTCAGTTAAATAAATCTATGTGCTCAGAGATGTATCATTTGATCAGCAGAACAAACAGGCTCACTAATCAACCATGAAAATGTCCGAGTAAAAGTATAAATGCTAGAGGTGCTATGGACAATCATGTAAGGCAAAATAGAACAGATAACAGGCATAGATCAGGCAGATAGCAGATATAATATAATCAAAGAAAGGCAGGCTCAAAGTAATGTTTAAGCTATCAAAAACAGGGGTCCAACCAATACCGTACACAGGGGGCCGAAATGATAAAGCCCGGACCGAAGATAAACCCACCTGATAAATCGCAGGCGACTATTTGTATCAACAGATCACTTGAAAACCAGATGTAGATCGAACAGACCTGAATTAAACATATTGTTCAGGAATTAACTTAACTTTTAATCTAACAGTTTCAAATCAACTTAAAACCTCTTTTTAGCACTGTTTTCGCTCGTTCTTTTTACTGGAAATTCATTTTAACGAACCGTCACTTCCAGCAGGTGACATTTATCTTGCTGAACACTGTGCTCACCAATTTGCGGCAGCACGGAACCCGAGGAAAACTTCGGGTCATAAAACTCTCCTCTAACATAGCCCTTTTTGCATTTTTGTTTCTCCGAGACTTCCAACTCTGTTTCTAACGCGAGCATCGCGTCCAGTGACCCCAAATTAGCCTAGGGCACACGGTCGCGGCTTCGCAAACAGCCTAGAACAAGGTTTTGTTCAAACATTTCATTTAAAGGTTGGTTTCACTACAACTTTTAATCTAAACCTCTTTTAATTAAACTTTTTATATAAAAGTGTCTCTAAATAGTACAAGGATCACAGGGCTCACCCTAGTTGCAGCCCAGATCTGCTGAATCAAGAAGATCCATCATCTTGCAACCATACAAGTTCATCTTGCTCCAACTTTCATTCCACACAGAATCCCTTTGATCTGAGGTGAGCACCAAGCTCAGGGGAATATTGGAAACAAGTTTTCTATTTGCAGTACTGTCAAATTCCAATCCAATTTTCTTTGAAGCATTTTTACAAACAGGTGGCATGCATCTCTCATACACACACACACACATGCAAAAATCCGAATTGGGTTCTCTGCACAGAGGGTATCTGGGGCAATATGTTTCGAAGCAAAATGTTCTACTGAGTTCAGGGATCATTTCTCACCAACCTGGAGCAAGCCAAACCTTCTCGGGTTGGCCGGAGCTCGGGAAGAAGATGAGCTCCAACCTTGAAAATCGTGACTAAGCAACCAATGGTTCTGGGTCAAATTTTCTTGCACCAACAGGTGTAATTCACCTCACTGAAGCTTTCCCTGCCTGTGCCCGACCGTCGGGGTGCGGCGGCGGCGGCGGGGCAAAGCTCCGGTTTGGAGCTTCAGGAGCTCTAATGGCGGATTTCTACAGAGGCAGTCTGGATCCCTCCAACTTGGATGGAAGTAGTCTACGGAACCACAGGAAGCTTCCTGACCACCTCACCCCGGCCGGAGATGGCCAGAGCGCCGGCAGCCGCAAAAATCCTTGGTTTCGGGTTCAACCATGGCACCATGGTTTTCATGGTGCATGGGGTCCATACAACAGCATGGTTGAACTTCCCTTGGTCGCGTGAGCATCCCTGGGCATGTGTCCGGCGGCGGGGGGGCTCGCCAGCGCCGGAGCAACAAGCTCGACCGAGTGCAACAAAAAACCCGAACTAGGGCATAAAACTGCCATTAATTGGTTCAACCATACTCCACCAAATTTGGTGGAGTTGGTCCTCTCCTCCTACAGCCCAAGCACCCAAACTTTTAGCCCTGTTGGTCCACTGGTTGCAAAGTTGTTTCAAAGTGGAGGAATTCTAGTGTTCCGGCCATCCCTCGCCCCCCGCCGGCCATGCGCTGTGCATGGGGGCTCGGGGCTCTTCAGGGAGGATTCTAAGGACCTAAGGAGTCCACTGCTAATGGTCCGGGGTGCTAGAAACCGTTGGTTAAGGATCCTCACCTTAGCCGAGCTCGGGGAAGAAGGAGGAAGCCGGATCTCGGTCCCACTTGCACGCGCGGCCACGGCAACTTCCAGCAGGGTCCTTCAAGCACTAGAGACTCCTCAGACACCTCCCAATCCAACCTTGAAGAGATCCAGTCCAACTTCACACCTCGTCGGAGAAAGAAAGAAAGAGGAAGGTGGCTGCGGCGGCACTCGGCGGCGGCTGGGGTAGGGTACACCAGGGCTCGGTTGCGGCCTCTCTATGAAGCTCTCAGAAGAAGGTTGGGCTAAACCTTAAAGCTCTTGGTTGAACTTTTCTTTAAGAACTCAAGAGAAGACCTATTATAGCCTTCTCACCTTAACTCCGGCGACCCGAACGCCCGGAGGTTACGGCAGCCGAGGGGACACGTCGGTTATGGCCTGAAGAAGCTGGTGGAGGCTTCAGTTACGAAGAAGAAGAGGCAGGGTCTCGGGTATCCTTCCACACATGCGTTAAATGCACATTTTGCACAAAACCCCCTACACTCTTATCCCTAAACTCTAGGGTCCCATCTGTAGGTAACAAATGCACCCAGAACCCTCACCATAAAGTCCCTAAACAATTAGTGCATAAAATATTAACTTTTTATACAAATTAGTCCAATTTTAGGTGCTTTTCACACATTTCGAGGCAATCCGCTCATCAAAATGCGAAAAGGACTTCGCCACGACGTCCGGCTCGTCGAGACCTGTCAGGTAGCGTATTTGTTTGGTTCGTTCGACGCCCGGATTAAAATTCGTTCCATAAAGTTTGACTCAATATAGCGCGTGGCACGCACTTCGATGCACCCGGATCGCCAAACGCGAAATCCGTCAGCGCCATCGCGCTCAGAACGTCAAAATTAGCTAGGACTCATTACTAATACTCCTATGTTAAAATTCTAGATAGTGGTTCGACCATTCATGATCACAAGGGGTTAAAAATTCAAAGGTTACTATTCACTTAAGTCGCGGGGCCCACTTTTTGATTTCTGATTTCTGGAAGATCCGACCGTCAGATCGAAAATATATGAATATGAAACTTCTATGTTTCGACGAGACGATCGCAATGGTGATCTCGGATTTTCCAGATCAGACCCCGATCAAAAGTCGACATTTCTGGGCCACTATTATACCACTAAAAATTCTCATTTTTGCCAAAATTACCAATTCCATAAATTCCAAAGGTAATTATAAAGTCTTTAATTTTCTAGATTACTACATTACCCACAACTTCTAAGAAGTTTCGTCCCCGAAACTTAACAAAACATACTTTAAAAGTTTTCTAAAACACCCAAAATATCAGTTTTCTAAGTATTAACTTATTACATCGTTGTTTCAACATTTCAAGCTCCCGATGGGCCTTCCCCTGACGGCTCGCCATGCTGTGTCAGAGCATAGACCCTTCCTCCCGTCACTTGGAGGGGTCCCTCAGTTTGGCGCGATGAAGGACGATTTGAGGCAGCCACGCTCTGGGTTGGCGCTGGAGGCCGGGCAGCAAGAGGTGGCACAGCCAATGCTGGTGGGTTCGCAGCAGATCTCCGCGGGTAGTTAGCAGAGATATGGCCAGGCTGACCACAATTATAGCATCTTCCGTGGCGCAGGTCGCAAGTCATGGGTTGATGATCTGCCCCGCAGAAGACGCAAGGCCTCGCCCTATGTTGACGATTGAAGGTCCGAGAACCACTGGCTTGGTTCTGATTTCCTGGGGGTCTAGGGGGTCTTCTATTTGATCCAGATGATCCCTCCCTATTTCCAGCGAACTGTCGCTTCATCCCTTTTCCTTTATCCATCGCTGCCCGCTCAGCCCGGGAGATTTTCAATTCAGCCTCAATGGCAAGGCAGCGCTCTATACATTCGTCGTAGTCGGTGATCAAATGTGAAGACAACTGACGCCGGATCTCGTGTCGCAGGCCTTGAGTAAATAATCTAACCTTGCGACGCTCGTCCTGCACCGCTTGTGGCACCAGGTCAGCAATTTTCATAAATTCTTCTTCGTACTCCCTCAGGGTGTGGTCTCCTTGGCGCATGTTTTTCAAGTCCCGCTCCAATCCTTCTCGTGCTGTCTCCTTTAGGTAGCGGTGGTACAGAGCCACCCTAAATTGCTCCCAGGTAGGGTTAGGTGCATCAAAAGCAAAATTGTGGCATTGGTAGCGCAGCCACCATAAGCTTGCGCTGACACCAAGGCAGTGCACCCCCAGCGTCACCTTATCTTGCTCTTCAGTGTCCAAATCTCTAAACAGCTTCTCCATGTGATTTAGCCATTCTTCAAGGGCCCAGGGGTCCTTTTCACGGCCTGAGAATTCTTGGGGCTTGAATTTATTAAACTCTAGCAGGACTCCCCTGACTCTTGATCTTTCTTCCTTGTACGTTGCTCTGGCAGCTTCCAGGGCCGCAGTATCGTTAGGATTGTTACCCCCTGCCACCCCGGGAGCATCCACAGTTGCAGCAACGGCTTCAGATGCAGCCGATTCAGCCGGTGGTACTGATGCAGGAGGAACAGGAGGTCCCTCAGTCGCAGAGGCTGGTGCTGCAGGTGGTGCAGGTGCAGCAGGAACATTGGCCTCCCGCTGCATGTACTGTTGTATCATTGCAGCCATTTGAGCCAACTGATCCTCGAATCTTTGCATTCTGTCGGGGATCTCTGGGCCCCCACTTTCAGCAGTTGCTTGGGCAGCCCCCCGACCCATGCCAGTCCCTTGACCACCACCAGCACCACGCCGAGTGCGAGCCATAACTGCAATAGTTAATAATTTATCTTAGTACGGTCGACCCACAACTTCTGTTTTGACCTATCAGACTTAGAACACTACCCAGCGCTCTCTCGTAACACGAGTCATCCTAGGGTTCGTTCCTAGCCAAACCTAGACATTGCGTTTCCTATTGCTCTGATACCATCTAATCTGTCACGCCCCGAGTTTAAAAACCAGCGTCTAAATTTTTTTTTTTTTTTTGAAATCAGAGTTTAAAACCAGCCAGGGCGCAACAGACCGCCACATATATAGAAGAGTCCCAATCCCACTGGGGATTGAGCCCTTTTCTATATATGCACGGCTCACTTGGCATACAACCAGAGTACTAACTACGTACATCTACTAAGCAAGATTAAATTACAATATCAATAACTTCTCAATTACATTGCATTACATTTGATACAACAAACAATTAAATACTTGATCTTATCGGCTGTCCAGGGTCATGCTCTATCTCGTGATCTCACCAACTCGTCCCGACATCTCAACACCCGCTCGACCTGAAAAACAGTCACCCGAGGGTGTGAGACACACCGGAGTGTATCCCAGTGGGCACGACGAGCCGAGAAATAGCAGATCGTACCTACTGGTATACAATGCTAAAGGATAGTAATAGATCAGGGGTTAGGGTAAAGCAGATATATAACTGGTGCTGTAAAGAAAGCAAAACTCATAATCTGGGTACAAGCATAGGAGATAATTTTAGCAGTATTTAAAATATGTATCAGGATAATCAACACATCAAGGAGTTAGGACAATCAGCAAGATAACAATGGAACTATAATCAGAGGCATCACATAGAATCATATAAAGGTAGATAACTTGAAGCCAGATCAAAGAATCAAAGAATCATGTTAAAGCAACTTAACAACACATGCATCAAATAGATGAAAACGCAAAGACCCAATCACAAGCTACCATATTGGCCTTCACAAGACCTCAGGCAAGGCTGCCCTCTTGGCACCACCTGGTTGACATTCCCCAAACTAGTGTCACGGGTTGCCTCAGCTAACCACTTTACCGGTAAAGAACATCGCTACGGGTAGCAAATCCGCTGATGTTCGTGAAGTACAACAGTGCGGGCGAATCATATGCAAATGCTCAAGCTCACGGTCCACTGACCGGGTAATCGGCAACAAGCCGGGAAATCCCCACTGGGTTGCAAGGGCAAAAAACCAACTGAATCTCAACACTCATGCAGGAACACTCAGCAATAAATCTCAACTCATATGCAAGATCAAGGCAAATCTCTCTCAACAGAAGCTCACAGATAAACTCAACTCAACCACACAAACCAACCAAATGATACAAAACTTAAACACATATTTTTAAGAAAACTGTTTTGAAAAGTCCAAACCTCGAAGAGCATTGCCCTCGTCCTATCAAACAAGAACAGACTCAGGCGACACTACGAAGCTTGGGTTTAGGTCCAAACCTCGCAGAGCAGTGCCTTTGTCCTATCAAACAAGAACAGACTCCGGCGACCCTACGAAGCGGGGTAAAACCTCAGTTAAATAAATCTATGTGCTCAGAGATGTGTCATTTGATCAGCAGAACAAACAGGCTCACTAATCAACCATGAAAATGTCCGAGTAAAAGTATAAATGCTAGAGGTGCTATGGACAATCATGTAAGGCAAAATAGAACAGATAACAGGCATAGATCAGGCAGATAGCAGATATAATATAATCAAAGAAAGGCAGGCTCAAAGTAATGTTTAAGCTATCAAAAACAGGGGTCCAACCAATACCGTACACAGGGGGCCGAAATGATAAAGCCCGGACCGAAGATAAACCCACCTGATAAATCGCAGGAGACTATTTGTATCAACAGATCACTTGAAAACCAGATGTAGATCGAACAGACCTGAATTAAACATATTGTTCAGGAATTAACTTAACTTTTAATCTAACAGTTTCAAATCAACTTAAAACCTCTTTTTAGCACTGTTTTCGCTCGTTCTTTTTACTGGAAATTCATTTTAACGAACCGTCACTTCCAGCAGGTGACATTTATCTTGCTGAACACCGTGCTCACCAATTTGCGGCAGCACGGAACCCGAGGAAAACTTCGGGTCATAAAACTCTCCTCTAACATAGCCCTTTTTGCATTTTTGTTTCTCCGAGACTTCCAACTCTGTTTCTAACGCGAGCATCGCGTCCAGTGACCCCAAATTAGCCTAGGGCACACTGTCGCGGCTTCGCAAACAGCCTAGAACAAGGTTTTGTTCAAACATTTCATTTAAAGGTTGGTTTCACTACAACTTTTAATCTAAACCTCTTTTAATTAAACTTTATATATAAAAGTGTCTCTAAATAGTACAAGGATCACAGGGCTCACCCTAGTTGCAGCCCAGATCTGCTGAATCAAGAAGATTCATCATCTTGCAACCATACAAGTTCATCTTGCTCCAACTTTCATTCCACACAGAATCCCTTTGATCTGAGGTGAGCACCAAGCTCAGGGGAATATTGGAAACAAGTTTTCTATTTGCAGTACTGTCAAATTCCAATCCAATTTTCTTTGAAGCATTTTTACAAACAGGTGGCATGCATCTCTCATACACACACACACACATGCAAAAATCCGAATTGGGTTCTCTGCACAGAGGGTATCTGGGGCAATATGTTTCGAAGCAAAATGTTCTACTGAGTTCAGGGATCATTTCTCACCAACCTGGAGCAAGCTAAACCTTCTCGGGTTGGCCGGAGCTTGGGAAGAAGATGAGCTCCAACCTTGAAAATCGTGACTAAGCAACCAATGGTTCTGGGTCAAATTTTCTTGCACCAACAGGTGTAATTCACCTCACTGAAGCTTTCCCTGCCTGTGCCCGACCGTCGGGGTGCGGCGGCGGCGGCGGGGCAAAGCTCCGGTTTGGAGCTTCAGGAGCTCTAATGGCGGATTTCTACAGAGGCAGTCTGGATCCCTCCAACTTGGATGGAAGTAGTCTACGGAACCACAGGAAGCTTCCTGACCACCTCACCCCGGCCGGAGATGGCCGGAGCGCCGGCAGCCGCAAAAATCCTTGGTTTCGGGTTCAACCGTGGCACCATGGTTTTGATGGTGCATGGGGTCCATGCAACAGCATGGTTGAACTTCCCTTGGTCGCGTGAGCATCCCTGGGCATGTGTCCGGCGGCGGAGGGGCTCGCCGGCGCCGGAGCAACAAGCTCGGCCGAGTGCAACAAAAAACCCGAACTAGGGCATAAAACTGCCATTAATTGGTTCAACCATACTCCACCAAATTTGGTGGAGTTGGTCCTCTCCTCCTACAGTCCAAGCACCCAAACTTTTAGCCCTGTTAGTCCACTGGTTGCAAAGTTGTTTCAAAGTGGAGGAATTCTAGGGTTCCGGCCATCCCTCGCCCCCCGCCGGCCATGCGCTGTGCATGGGGGCTCGGGGCTCTTCAGGGAGGATTCTAAGGACCTAAGGAGTCCACTGCTAATGGTCCGGGGTGCTAGAAACCGTTGGTTAAGGATCCTCACCTTAGCCGAGCTCGGGGAAGAAGGAGGAAGCCGGATCTCGGTCCCACTTGCACGCGCGGCCACGGCAACTTCCAGCAGGGTCCTTCAAGCACTAGAGACTCCTCAGACACCTCCCAATCCAACCTTGAAGAGATCCAGTCCAACTTCACACCTCGTCGGAGAAAGAAAGAAAGAGGAAGGTGGCTGCGGCAGCACTCGGCGGCGGCTGGGGTAGGGTACACCAGGGCTCGGTTATGGCCTCTCTATGAAGCTCTCAGAAGAAGGTTGGGCTAAACCTTAAAGCTCTTGGTTGAACTTTTCTTTAAGAACTCAAGAGAAGACCTATTATAGCCTTCTCACCTTAACTCCGGCGACCCGAACGGCCGGAGGTTACGGCAGCCGAGGGGACGCGTCGGTTATGGCCTGAAGAAGCTGGTGGAGGCTTCAGTTACGAAGAGGAAGAGGCAGGGTCTCGGGTATCCTTCCACACATGCGTTAAATGCACATTTTGCGCAAAACCCCCGACACTCTTATCCCTAAACTCTAGGGTCCCATCTGTAGGTAACAAATGCACCCAGAACCCTCACCATAAAGTCCCTAAACAATTAGTGCATAAAATATTAACTTTTTATACAAATTAGTCCAATTTTAGGTGCTTTTCACACATTTCGAGGCAATCCGCTCATCAAAATGCGAAAAGGACTTCGCCACGACGTCCGGCTCGTCGAGACCTGTCAGGTAGCGTATTTGTTTGGTTCGTTCGACGCCCGGATTAAAAGTCGTTCCATAAAGTTCGACTCAATATAGCGCGTGGCACGCACTTCGATGCACCCGGATCGCCAAACGCGAAATCCGTCAGCGCCATCGCGCTCAGAACGTCAAAATTAGCTAGGACTCATTACTAATACTCCTATGTTAAAATTCTAGATAGTGGTTCGACCATTCATGATCACAAGGGGTTAAAAATTCAAAGGTTACTATTCACTTAAGTCGCGGGGCCCACTTTTTGATTTCTAATTTCTGGAAGATCCGACCGTCAGATCGAAAATATATGAATATGAAACTTCTATGTTTCGACGAGACGATCGCAATGGTGATCTCGGATTTTCCAGATCAGACCCCGATCAAAAGTTGACATTTCTGGGCCACTATTATACCACTAAAAATTCTCATTTTTGCCAAAATTACCAATTCCATAAATTCCAAAGGTAATTATAAAGTCTTTAATTTTCTAGATTACTACACCCGGGTTCTGGTTTACACCCGGGGCGTGACAGACACAGCCGCCCGTAGCTCTCGTCCTGAAAAGAAGCAGCCCTTGGAACCCAGATCACTCGAACCCTCGGCGGGGTGAGGAGATTTATATAAAAGATGACATTTATTTCCGAAAACCCTTTTTGCTCGACCCCTCTCTGTGTGAGGACAAAACTAACTTCTTTTTAGAAAACTATCTTGCTTTGAGGAAAAACCTAAATTTTAATATCATTTAGTTTATAAGAAAATCAGTTAAAAACGATTTTATTTTCCCAAGTCCCGAAGGACTAGTGCCTTTGCCATAATTAAATGAGAACGGGTTCTGGCGCCCCTCGAAGCTTGGAAAGAAACATTAATTTACTAAAATCATGTGTATCCAAAAGTATCTCTGGGTTCAAGGTCGTGCTATCATAAAGTCAACATCGCCACCACTCAGTGGCGATGAACCAAAATCAGAAGAAAACCCAACAACCCGGGATCACCGTTATCCCAAACGGCTTCCGACACTAGCACCAAACTAACCTCTACCACCAGACTCCACTCGGCCCCCCGGCACGAGAGTAGCATGCGTCCTACACTGTCCCGACCACTCGGCCCACTACCCGGGCGAGGAGAAAACTCTAAGTCCAGGGAAAAACATGTAATGTGTAGGAAGACTAAAGCATAAAAGAACCTAGCCCAAGTGAGGGTTTTCTACTAGTCTGGTTAAACATGCAAACATATGACGGGGTGCTAGTCAAGGTCCCACAATTAAACATACAACATAACCGATGGTCAAAATGCTAACTCTAGCATGTAATCATTTAACCAACAATTAATCCCGAATACTATCATGCATCATCCTACATCGATAAATAAATCCCCCACGATATCATGCATATATCTGGATCAATAAATAAGTCACTAACTCTACCTTGCACGCATCTCAATAAACATATCTATCATGCATGTCCACTACAAGAGAGAATTAGAAAATAGTCCGTCGATTTGGAGGAAAATCCAACCCACCTAAAACGTGACATTCTAGGGTCTGATCGGGCTGAAACTTGGCGTTCACGTTCCTCAGCTTCTCAGGATTCCAACGCAATGAAAATCATCCAAAAACTCCTCTCGGATTGGCGGCGGTAACCAAAACACTGAAGTGATGTCCACTACAATACAAAATTCAGCGAGCGCGTCAAAGAAATGTGGAGGCAAATCCGATCATCATTTTCGGCCGGGACAATAAGGAAAAATGCGCACCTCGATCGTGATGATGTATTCCAATTTTTACTTTCCTCGGGAAACTCCAAAATCTCCGCAAAAATAGTAACACAAACCGAACATAGAGTAAATTACAAGCCCAAAATCCTGCATATACTGTTCTGCGCAACAGTCCCCAAAACCGAAAATGTTCACCTTCATAAAGACCTCAAAAAAATCTAGGAAAAATACGATTGCATTCCTTTCGAAGCGTAAATGCAAATCGAGTCCTTAAACTCCCAATTCCGACAACCGTAGGCCGAGAGAATGCAAGAATACTCCTCCGCTGTCCAAAAATTGCTGCAGAAAAAGGGTGTCTAAAGATGCTCCGGAAAACCCAGTAAAAACTCAAAATAGAGAGGAATGATAAACACGGAAATCGAAGATATACCTCTCATGAAAACGCTTCCATAAAAATCAGCCAAAAACACCCTCGGATGAGCACATGAGAGTCTGCGGAAGAAACGTCAACGGAAAAGCCCAAAATCAAAGAAGCGTCAAAGCGCGTCGAGTCGGGGAAAACATCGGTGTCACGGCCTCCAAAAAACCCAAGAATCCTTAGAAATGTGGTGGGCTGGGTGAAGAAGATCCTCAGCCAAAGAAATCCCCAAGGGCAACTCCAAAAACCCAAAATTGAGGGATGAAACAGCCTATTCATAGGCAAAATCTGAAATCTGGGGGTTCTGGGTAGATTTCCGGGCGCCCGAAAGATCCGTGCCCCAAACAGGGGACACGGTGCAATGCGCCCAGATTAATCCGGGTGCGCCACGTGTCCCAGAACGCGCCGCAGCGAGGGCCGGCCATCCGGGCCGCGCCACGTGGCCCGCAGTGCGCATTCGGGTGGTTGCCGCCCGCCAACCACGCGCCGCCACGTGGCGGTGCCCTCGACACATCCGCGTGCCCCGCGCACCTGCCCGCCAGTCAAGCCACCTGCCCCCCACCTGCCCGCTTCGCCTCCATGGACCGCGCCTGGTGCGCCGGCCACTCAGCGGCCGCCACGTCTCCAACCCAGCGGTCCATGGCTCCCCCCGTGCACCCGAATTGTCACGCCCCGGAGGTTCTAAAAGAGCGGAAAATGTATCCATTTTTTTTTTCTTAAATGAACCTCGCCTCCGGTGCGCACCAGACCCGCCACATATACAAATTCGCCCCCCCCCCAAACGGGCGGAGCCTCCTTTGTATATGCACGGTGTCCCAAACACGACAAATACTTTAACCATGCAAGCAGTGAATGACAACGAGGAGAGATTACACTTAACCATACAGTCACATTTATCATATTCAGACTATAGCATAAACCCATAGGTTTGAAAGTCGGTGTCCACTCGACACCCGGTTTTACAAACATTTTGGCAAACTCTTTTAAGCGGCCACCATACTTGAAAGGATAAATCCACGGGTTTTGAAATCAGTGCCCACACGACACTTGGTTTGAAAACACTTTGGAAACCAGGTTTGTATTTGAAAACGAGCCGCATTCATTCATCTTAACATTCACAGATAATAGTAGGTATTCCTACACTAGGTCTCAATCCAACATCCACCTCAAACCATCCACAAGTGATTACAGATACGCTAACCAAACGTTAAAGTGATAACCATAAAGCTGTAAAGTTAATTAGCCTCAAGGCTAAGGTCCTCTAACAGATGCCTCACCATCGTCCCGGTTCCCACCCCTGCTCAGACCTATCACAGTATGGGTAGTCAGTGACTGATAATGTAGATGTATATAGTAAATGCAATAACTAGAAAGACAAACCGAATACACCAGAGCATTCACTTCCCCCTCATGTACCGCTAAATCACTGTCACAATCACGCTGGGCACCTACCCCAGATATACAATCATGTTGGGCCCCAACCCCAAATACCGTGCTCAAATTTTGGTGCCTCCAACCCCTCTACTGCCCAAGTAGCAGTCGCCTCTCCTTGAGGGGTCCCCAACTAACCTCTCCTTGTGGGGTACACGGGTAATCTTACCATCTTTCCGGAAACATACACCCTGTGCGGTGGCCAGACCGCCGGTGTGTGTGTAAGCAATACGAGCATATAACTGCCATGCGACCTCAGCCGCCTCAGTTAGAACATAAAACAGTATTGCGACCTCAGCCGCCTCAGTTAGAATATAAAACAGTATTGCGACCTCAGCCGCCTCAGTTAGAACATAAAACGGAATTCACATGCAATGGGGTTAGACAATTTACTAAACATCTACTTTTATTTCACAAAACACGGGAACGACCATACACCGTATATACCGAAAAGGGTACCCACCTCGAATGTGCTGACCGGAACACCTGAGACCGAACAACGCTCACAATCGGCACTCGGACCTAAAAATAGTCCCCAAAGGAACCGCGGTCAGATCGGAAACATAATCTGTAAATAAACGGAGTCCAAAACTCAAAAACACTAACGACGACTCCGTACGGCGGTGGCGACGGCGCGCGTCGGACGACGCGGCCACCACCGCGTCAATGCACGTCATGCGGCCACGCGGGCACCAGCCCCGTGCGGCACCGCATGCAGTTCGGCCGCGCGGGCAATCTCCCCGCGCGGTTCCACCAGCGGCGCGACCGCGCGGGCACCAGCCCTGCGCGGTGCGCCCTGCAGCCCGGCCTCATGCAGGCTCGCCCTGCGCGGCGCGGGCGCCTGCCCCGCGCGGCACTGCGGCAGCCCGGCCGCAAGCGGGCTTGCCCTGCGCGGCGTTGCTTGCAGCGCGGCGCGGGCGCCTGCCCCGTGCGCGCTATGGCAGCCCGGCCGCACGCGGGCTTGCCCTGCGCGTCGCTGCCTGCAGCGCGGCGCGGGCGCCTGCCCCGCGCGCGCTGCGGCAGCCCGGCCGCACGCGGGCGCCTGCCCCGCGCGCGCTGCGGCAGCCCGGCCGCACGCGGGCTTGCCCTGCGCGGCGCTGCCTGCACCGCGGCGCGGGCGCCTGCCCCGCACGCGCTGCGGCATCCCGGCCGCACGCGGCTTGTCCCGTGCGTTGCCGCCTACAGCGCGGCGCGGGTGCCTGCCCCACGCGGTGCTGCGGGCGGCCCGGCCGCGCGGCGCCGTCCGGGGTGCGGCGGCAATCCCGGGACGGCGGCGGCGGCGGCGGCGACGAAACTACAAACGACGACAAAAGATCCCGTAACGAAAACCGAAAGAGCATCGCTTACCGTGATTCGTCGATGAAGGCGATCCGTTCACGCTCCCGGCCTCGGCACGTTCGTCGAGGATGATCGGATCCTTCCGATTTCTCATTCTTTCCTCATTTTCTCTTCCGGTTAAGGTTTCGCTTTTTCCTCTTTTCTTTCCTTTATCTCCGGTTAGGGTTTCTTTTTGGGAATTATGATTTCTCTTTTCTTGGTACGTACCATAGAAATCCACATCAGGTATTTAATATTAACTTAATTATTAAATTATTTCCTTAGAGATAATTCCTTGTCTCCTTGAAAAGCGTGCACGATCTCTTGCACGGATTTCGAAGTACACCACGGTTACCGCGATCCTAATAACCCCTTTCTGGGGGATCCGTAAGTCGGAATTCGGATCCGGCCGCACCGCCGTTCACCGTTTTCCGAGCTCTATTACAAGAATATCGACTTAAGAAAACCCATAACTCAGTTTCCTCTAACTTATACTTTATTAGCAGAAGGGTAAAACGTTACATGAAAAGTTGTGATGTTACACCACACACCCCTTAAAAGAAGTTTCATCCTCGAAACTTAACCTCAACCCTCGCTAAATAACTCAAGGAAACACTCCCTCATTTTCGTCTCAAGTTCCCTGGTCGCCTTGCGCTCCTCATGGTTGCTCCATTGCACCTTTACGTAGGAGATCGTCCGGTTGCGAAGCTTTTTCTCCTCTCGTGCCAATATCCGTATCGGCGTTTCCTCGAAGCTCAAGTCCTCACGCAACTCGATGGTAGAGGTGTCGAGGACGTGAGACGGGTCGAAAAGATACTTTCGGAGCATCGAGACGTGAAACACGTTGTGTACCCGTTCAAGGTTTGGTGGTAAGGCCAACCGGTATGCCACCGGGCCTACGCGCTCCAAGATCTCGAACGGTCCCACATACCGTGGGCTCAGTTTCCCCCGTAAACCGAACCGTCTGGTCCCCTTAGACGGTGATACACGAAGCAACACGTGTTCCCCCGCCATGAATTCCAAATCACGTCGCCTCTGATCCGCATAGCTCTTCTGCCGGCTCTGGGCGGTCAACAACCGCTGCCTGATAATGCACACCTTTGCCTCCGTTTCCTCTACTAGGTCCTGCCCCAAATGCTTTCGCTCCCCCAGATCGTCCCAGCAAATAGGCGATCGCCATCGGCGCCCGTATAAGGCTTCGTACGGTGCCATGTGAATACTAGCTTGGTAGCTATTCTTGTAGGCGAATTCCACGAGGGGCAGGTAATGCGACCATCCCTCCCCCAGATCTAGCACACAAGCTCGAATCATATCTTCGTGAATCTGGATTACCCGTTCCGATTGCCCATCCATCTGCGGGTGGAAGGTCGTGCTGAACTACAGTTTGGTCCCCAGTGCCTGCTGTAGGCTCCGCCAGAAATTTGACACAAAGCGCGTGTCCCTATCAGAAGTTATCGACGATGGTACTCGGTGCAATCTTACCACCTCGTCGATGTAGGTTTGCGCCAGTCGATCTCGGGTCCACGTCGTGTGGATAGGCAGAAAGTGGGCCGATTTCGTCAGACGGTCCACTATGACCCATATCGCGTCATGTCCATGAGGCGATCGCGGAAAACCAATTACGAAATCCATGGTAATCCATTCCCATTTCCACTCTGGTATGGGCAATGGTTGTAGTTTTTCCGCCGGTCGCTGATGTTTCGCTTTCACTTGTTGGCACCTCAAACAATGCGCCGTGAATTGCGCCACATCTCCCTTCAATTTGGGCCGCCAAAAGGTTTGCCTCAGGTCTTTGTACATCTTTGTACCTCCAGGATGCACAGTGTAGGGGCATTATGCGCTTCCGTTAGAATTTCTTTCCTCATTTCTGGCACATCGGGCACGCAAATTCGTCCCCGGAACCTTAACACATCATCAGTGCTGATCGTAAAATCCCCACTTTGCTCCGAGGATATTCTGTCCCGCGCCAGTTGTAGTTGCGTGTCCGTTGTTTGGCCTTCCAAGATCCTCTCGATCAGCGTAGGCTTAACTACTAAAGACAGGGGTAGCGTAACCGCACCCGCCGGCACTACCTCCAGTCTCAATCGCGAGAACTCTGCGATGAGACGATCTTGTTGGGTAAGGGCGCTCACCGCCGTTCCTCCCGTCTGTCCCTTCCGGCTTAAGGCGTTGGCCACCAAATTTGCTTTCCCGGGGAGGTAATGGGTAGACAAATCGTAGTCTCTCGGTAGTTCCAGCCATCGCCTTTGCCGTAAATTCAACCCCTTTTCTGTGAACAAGCACTTAAGACTCTGGTGATCGGAGATCACATTGCAGTGCGCTCCGTAAAGATAGTGTCTCCAGAGCTTTAAAGCAAACACGACTGCCATGAGCTCCAAGTCGTGTGTAGAGTAGTTCTGCTCGTATTCCTTGAGCTGTCCCGACACGTAGGCTACAACCTTCCCTTGTTGCATTAGCACGCTTCCACAACCGCTTCGGGATGCGTCGCAACAGATCTCATAGTCCTCACCGGGCTTCGGCAATGTAAGTACTGGCGCCCGTGTGAGGTTGTCTTTGAGTTCCTCGAAGCTCTTCTGGCACTAGGCCGTCCAAATGAACTTCTCCCCTTTCCGGGTTAGTCGAATCAGGGGAGTGGCTATCTTTGAGAAGCCTTCCACGAAGCGTCTGTAGTATCCTGCCAGTCCTAGAAAGCTTCGGATTTCTGTCACCGTTGTTGGCCGAGCCCAGTCTGTTGGGTTATATGTAATAAGGATCTAAATAGGGGAAAAAACACCTAGAGGGGGGTGAATAGGTGTAAACGTATAAACACTCAAAAATCGTTGCGATAAAAACCCAATGCGGAAATAAAAATAATACGCAAGATTTTTACGTGGAAAACTCCATCACCGGAGTAAAAAACCACGGGACCGATAACACGGCAGAAATCCACTAGAATTAAAACACGTACAAGGTGATTTACCGTACACACTTACTGTGATGACCTGGATCTCTGCAGAGCTGTGGTAGAGTCATTGGTGGCATCTTGGGAGCCTGTACTGTGTGTTGGAGGTGTTTGTGCACCAATTGGAGACAAGTGGCGGACTTCGGGCTTATTGGATCACGTGGGTGATCAATGGACTCTGTCGGATCGTTAGAAGTGGCTTTGCGCGATGCGGATATTAAAAATGGACTCAGCGCGAAGTTTGGACCAAGGAATACCTTTCCGGATGCCTTCGGCAAATTTTGGAGTTGGAATTTGGCAAAATGGACGTCAAATTCGGATTCAGCGCGCGAAAACGGTCAAAACGGACTACCCATTTGTGATTTTTGAGCTTCGGACACTGTTCATGCCGGAACAGTGTTTCCGGCGACGGCGGCGGCGGCGGAGCGGCCGCAGGCGGCGCGGCGGACGGAGGCGCGGCCGCCCGGTCCACGCGGCAGGCGTGCACCGGGGGCGGGACGCGTGGCGGCTCGGGAGTGGGCCGGTCCGCGGGGCGCGGTCCACAGAGAGTGCGGGGCGCACGGTGGACCAGGGGGTGGACACGTGGCAGTGTCGGAGTGGGCGGTTTGGTGGACTGGGTCTACGGAACGGGCGGGCGTGGTGCAGTGGACCGGCGGGACACGTGGCGTCGTGTGGTTGGCGGGCTCTTGCAGGCCGGGTCCACGGAGGTGCACCGGGTGCCTCGGAACAGTGCGCGGCAGGGCGGGTGGCAGGCGGCGCGTCAGGCGCACGTGGGCGCGTTGACGCCAGGTTCCCGCGCGTGGGCCGCCACGTGTCGCCGCAGCGTTGGCCCACGCGTCGCGCAGTGGGCGGCCAGCGCGGCTGTCCGCTGTTGCGGGGGCGACGTGGAGGCAGGAGGAGTTTTCGGGCGCGCACAGTGTTGGGCCGGGCCCAACACTGTAGCCGCCCGAAAGTTGGGGCGCCCGGAAGTTGGGACATAGCGGGTATTTCCGGATTTGTTTTCAGGCTGTTTCTTCAGGCTATATATAGGGCCGAGTTCTACTGAAGAGAACTTTTTGCCTGTTCCTCCTTTCATAGTGCCACCTTCACGAGTTTTCTTCATCTCCCTGTGGCGGATCCATCTGCAGAGTTCCATATTTTTCGGCAGCACGCATCCCGAGGTTACCATTTTTACGGCGCGGCGCGACGCTCGTTCGTTTGTGTTCTTCTTCGTCGCATTTCGGTGCGAGGACTCCCCCGACTTACCCCGAGCACCTTTTTCTGTGATTCTTGCGTCGTTGGCTTCACGACAGGTAGGGCTATGTTTCCCATGTTTACTGGTTTTTCCCATTCCGAGCTTTTCATGGGTTTTTCGGATCATCTTGTGACCTCATTTTCTGGGCGGAGTTTTGGGACAGCGGTGTGGTATTTTGGCGATATCTTCGCGCACAGGCATCGGATTGGGGCGATTCAAGAGGCGATTTGCATCTACACATCACGAGGAATATGCCCAAATTTTCTTGGAATTTTCTGAATATTTCTCGAAGGTGAGGAATATCTGTGAACAGTAGTTATTGCTACAGTTTTTGAGAGTAGTTTAATTCGGGGTGGTTCCCTTGTCGGAATTGTTTCTCAGTGTAGGAAGCTCGGAATTGAGCGTGCAGGTACTCGTTTCGACGGGTTCGTCGCGAGGATCGTGAGAGTATTTTTCTTGGAATTTTCTGGGCACTTCTCGCAGGTAAAAACAGGGCATCTTTGGGACTGAATTCTGGACAGCATGTATGGGTACTTGTGTGCTTATTTGTGTGTATGGTTGGGGTAATTTTGTACAGCGATCACGGCGGCTGATTGGTTTGGGCGAGAGCACTTCTTGGACTTGGAATTAGCGATCGAGGTGGGTGGTTGTTGCTTACCTCTATTTTGACATGCTCACTAGGAATATTAGAGTGATCTCTCTTTTTGGACATGCATGCTTAAGTCATATACTATTGTGGATATCTGATGGTGGTTGGGATTTATACATGTTGGTATGGATGGAATGTTAGCGGTTAATCTTGCATGTGGATTGGAATGTATATCATGGGCTTTATGATTATCTGACAGTGGTTGGTACTAGTTGAGGATTTTATGACATGCATAGGTGGATAGTGATGCTTTATTATGGAATATGGATCATTGACATGTGTGGTTGGATAATGTTTTTGCATGATGGTTATATCTATGCGGCTCTATTAATTGTTGCACATGTGGAACCACTATTGGTCGCCTTTTCTTTATTTCCTTGAGAACATTTGCATGCTTGTTTGGACATCTAGGTAGGCCATCTTTTATCGCTACACTTTCATGCTGAAACTTGACTTAGGAGAAACCTTGTTTGTTTCTTTCTCCTTTTCGTTAGTCAGGTGGGTTTGCTCGGGTTTGAGCAGGGGTTTGGGATAGTGTAGCCGGGGCCTGGATTATGGATCATGGGTTTTGGCGGCGACCGCGGATATTGGGCGGTTGACCGGATGTCGGTTATAGGACATCGGTGATAGGGCATGATTATAAATTTGGGTTTTGGCGGCGACCGAGGATATTGGGCGGTTGACCGGATGTCGGTTATAGGACATCGGTGATCAGGCTTGATTATGGACTAGAGGGTTTTGTGGCAACCGCGGATAGTAGGCGGTTGACCAGATGTCGGATGTGGGACATGATTCTGATTGCGGGTTATTCCGGCGACCGCGGATATTGGGCGGTTGACCGGAGGTCGGTTGTTAGACCTGGTCGTGGATTGTGGGGTGTTGCGGCAATCACGGATATTGGGCGATTGACCGGATGGTTACTCTTGCATCTGATTGGGAATCAGTTTTCTTTTAGTGGAAGGTTGTGTTCCACTGGGGCTTTATAGTTGTGATCCAATCCTGCTTTTATCACCGGCGCGGTTATTGCCCGATGATGCTTTTGTTACACCGGCGCGGTTATTGCCCGGTGATGCTTTACTCGTGTGGGTGTTTTTGTAAACCTCTCATTTGGGATTTATCACTAGGCCTATTAGAATGCTCTTGATTTTGCTGTTAGTAAATCTGTGGAATGGACCTAGCATGCTTGTATGAAGTCCTGGTTTCTTTGTTGATAATCGCATTGTTAGAAAACTACAAGTTAATTAATGGTGAGTCCATGCTTTAAACATGTAGTAGAATTACTTTGAATTTATGCTAAATCCCTGTCTTGTTGATTGATTAAATGAAAGGCTGAGGTATGTGGTTAGGGTACTTAAAATGGTTCAACAAGTTAATGACTTTTGCATGCTTGAATGGTCACCTAGATTTCACTTAAACATAGGGGATATTATGCTCGGGTCAGAGCAGGGGCTGGGTTAGTGTAGTCAGATACTTGGGTTTCGGGGAGAGGGTTTTGGGCTTCCTTCGGGAGACGGTACTTTTCCTTTTAGAGCTGAGTGCGCAATTTGCAGACTTGAGACCCTGGGACTCCTGTCCCATATCGGAGTTATGCGTAGGCTGGCATACCCGATTTGGCAGACATTGAGAACCCTACCCCTTATCGGTGCTATGCGTAGGCTGGCATACCCGATTTGGCAGACATTGAGACTCCTATCCCACACCGGTGTTATGCGTAGGCTGGCATACCCGATGTGGCAGGCTTCGATTTTCTGATGCATACACTTAGCTATCTTTAGCTGGGCAGGTAGAGGCATTGTAGTGGTAGATTTCCCTTTTGGTAGCGGTTTCATTTCGTACCACTCTTCTTTATTCTTTAGCCTCTGGTAGACCTAGTGGGTGTGTCAGAGTTTGAGGATTTACCCACTAGGGGAGGCTACTGGTTTACTAGTAGTTCTCACCCCCATTCTTCTTTCCTCTTTTGCTTCTTCCTTGTTTTGCAGTGTCTTCTGCGGGTGCTGCTAGGCTTTCAGCGGCGGGTCGAGGAGAGAGGACGGCTGAGTAGATAGATCTCGAGGCAGGATGAGCGTGTTAGCTGGACTGTTGGTGTACCCAGGTTTTCCTCAGACGGTTGTACTCTTTCATTTGGGACTGGCTTTTGCCAGCAGGTTGTATTTATGTTGGTGAGCTGGGAGAGACAGATGTATCATTTATACAAATGTATTGTATTTTATTTCCAGCTTCAATCTGAGATGTATTAGTTTTAGTTCAGCTCTGTTTTTATTGCTCTTTTATTGTTATCTCTTTTATCTGAGCAGGCTTGGCGCTTCGTGTACACGGGAAATACCGTGTGCACGGCGGATCTGTAGACGGGCCCGGGTTCTGGTTTACACCCGGGGCGTGACAGATTAGGTGGTATCAGAGCTTAGGGATAGGTCATTTGGGACTTAGGAAACCCTAGGCTTTTCGGCGGACCCTAGGATGTTTGTGCGTGAGAGACGCGACATTTTGCGAAAGTCGGTGATTTATTTGTTTGACTCTTCATGTGAGTGAAGAGGGATCGACATATCCTATTTTTGTGGGACAGTTATGTTGGCTGCAGACAACATAAAGTTACAAAAATAGAGGGATGTCTTTGACTTTCGCTAGATTGGGTCGAGTGTTTGGGGTGTGCTGATTTGCGGTTTTGTCGTGGTGAGCGGTGTCTCCCCGACGTTGGGCCCTGACCCGGGTGCACCTTGGTGCGGTAGTTGGGTCAGAGCTGGTTGTTTCGGGCCGGATACCCAGATTGGAGTCTGAGAGCTCCGGACCCGAAGGGTAGGTGTTGGAGGCAGATCAGCGGAGCGGTGACACAGTTGTCGGATCAGCGCAGTGGCACAGTTGTCGGAGTGGTGACACAGTTGTCGGATCAGCGCATTGGCACAGTTGTCGGAGTGGTGACACAGTTGTCGGATCAGCGCAGTGGCACAGTTGTCGGAGTGGTGACACAGTTGTCGGATCAGCGCAGTGGCACAGTTGTCGGAGTGGTGACACAGTTGTCAGATCAGCGCAGTGGCACAGTTGTCGGAGTGGTGACACAGTTGTCGGATCAGCACAGTGTTGGGGCACCGAGGTAGGGTGGACAGTTGACAGCGGGTAAGCTGTGGGATTGCTTTGATCGAGTGAGCCAGTTTTGGCGGATGAGTCACCCCGATTTGTGGGATTGAGTATGGAGCCCTTGGGGGCAGGGTCTTGTTCGGTGGGGGATAGAGAGTACTTGAAGGTCTTTATGGCAAGAGTTAACGCAGTTGCTGAACTGCACGCTCCATGTATAGAGGGACGGGGCGCATAGGATGTGAGTGTCTGAGAGTGGATTGCGCCAGGATACCTTGTAACTCATTGGGTCCCTCCAGTACGGATTTAGGACGCCTCATTGGAGTAGGCGCCGGGTGTGGAGCGTGGTATTGTAGTTCCTTTGGATTGGGATCTACCGCCTGAGGCGAGTTCTGATTGAGGCGCTTGGCGCCGGGTGATGGAGGACAGATCAGTCGGTGGAGGCATTCTCGATTTCTTTTTCTGGATAGTGGATTTCTGAGGCAGTCGGAGCATATATGTTACAGCGGTCGGTGTGGTGGTACTTGTTGGGCTGGCGGGTTCAGTTTTCTTTCGCGGCGGTTGATTATGCCGCGAGGACAGTTTTCTTGGGGAGCCAGGCCCGGAGGTGTTGGTGTACTTGGGTTGCTTGAGGGTTATCTTCGCCTCTATAGTTTTGACTTCGGGAGCGAGGCGGATGTTTCGCTGTGGATGAGTAGACTTTTGGCTGGGTGCTGATGCCGGAGAGTCGGGGAATTGCTTCTACATCCCGACGGTTTAGAGATTTGAGAGCAGAGTCTACGTGATCAGTTGGGGGGCTTATATTGGATACCTTGGGAGTACAGAGGTATGGGGATCGAGCATTTGTGCCGATGGACTTGTGGTTGGATTATTTGAGACCCCGGGAGGAGCGATGCTTGTACCGATGCAGACTACTTGATAGCTCGAGCGGTTAGCCCAGCTGTACTTGGATGAGGTGGTGCGGTTTTTCTGGAATGCCCGCCTCTGTTTTGTTCTTGTTAGAGACACGAGGGTTGTATCGCGTCTCTGGAGGAGGTACTAGACAGCTTTGGGAGCTTGAGTGGTGGATGATTGGATATTTACCCCCTCTATTTGGTTGAGGTTTTGGGTTGAGGATTGATTTTAGTTTCGAGGACGAAACTTTCTTTTAGTGGGGGAGGATGTGATGACCTGGATCTCTGCAGAGCTGTGGTAGAGTCATTGGTGGCATCTTGGGAGCCTGTACTGTGTGTTGGAGGTGTTTGTGCACCAATTGGAGACAAGTGGCGGACTTCGGGCTTATTGGATCACGTGGGTGATCAATGGACTCTGTCGGATCGTTAGAAGTGGCTTTGCGCGATGCGGATATTAAAAATGGACTCAGCGCGAAGTTTGGACCAAGGAATACCTTTCCGGATGCCTTCGGCAAATTTTGGAGTTGGAATTTGGCAAAATGGACGTCACATTCGGATTCAGCGCGCGAAAAACGGTCAAAACGGACTACCATTTGTGATTTGTAGCTTCGGACACTGTTCTATGCCGGAACAATTGTTTCCTGGCGACGGCGGCGGGTGGGGGCGGCGGAGCGGCCGCAGGCGGCGCGGCGGAGCGGAGTGCTGCGGGCTCGCTCCGGTCCCCTGCGTGCAGGTCGTGCACCGGGGGCGGGACCGTGGCTCGGCTTCGGGAGTGGGAGGTCCGAGAGGCGCGGTCCACAGAGAGGTGCGGGCGCACGAGTGGACACAGGGTGTGGACACGTGGCAGCTGTACGGAGTGGGAGGTTTGGTGGACTGGGTCTCACGGGCAACGGGCGGGCGGAGTGGTGCAGTGGACCGGCCGGGACATCGTGGCGTCGTGTGGTTGGCGGGCTCTTGCTAGGCCCGGGTCCACTGGGTAGGTGCACCGGGTGACTCGGAACAGTGCGCGGCAGGGCCGGGTGGCAGGCGGCGCGTCAGGCGCACGTGGTGCGCGTTGACGCCAGGGTTCCGCGCGTGGGCCGCCACGTGTCGCCGCAGCGTTGGCCCACGCGTCGCGCAGTGGGCGGCCAGCGCGGCTGTCCGCTGTTGCGGGGGCGACGTGGAGGCAGGAGGGTTTTCGGGCGCGCACAGTGTTGGGCCGGGCCCAACACTGTAGCCGCCCGAAAGTTGGGCGCCCGGAAGTTGGGACATAGCGGGTATTTCCGGATTTGTTTTCAGGCTGTTTCTTCAGGCTATATATAGGGCCGAGTTCTACTGAAGAGAACTTTTTGCCTGTTCCTCCTTTCACAGTGCCACCTTCACGAGTTTTCTTCATCTCCCTGTGGCGGATCCATCTGCAGAGTTCCATATTTTTTCGGCAGCACGCATCCCGAGGTTACCATTTTTACGGCGCGGCGCGACGCTCTCGTCGTTTGTGTTCTTCTTCGTCGCATTTCGGTGCGAGGACTCCCCCGCTTACTTACCCCGAGCACCTTTTTCTGTGATTCTTGCGTCGTTGGCTTCACGACAGGTAGGGCTATGTTTCCCATGTTACTGGTTTTTCCCATTCCGAGCTTTTCATGGTTTTTTCGGATCATCTTGTGACCTCATTTTCTGGGCGGAGTTTTGGGACAGCGGTGTGGTATTTTGGCGATATCTTCGCGCACAGGCATCGGATTGGGGCGATTCAAAGGCGATTTGCATCTACACATCACGAGGAATATGCCCAAATTTTCTTGGAATTTTCTGAATATTTCTCGAAGGTGAGGAATATCTGTGAACAGTAGTTATTGCTACAGTTTTTGAGAGTAGTTTAATTCGGGGTGGTTCCCTTGTCGGAATTGTTTCTCAGTGTAGGAAGCTCGGAATTGAGCGTGCAGGTACTCGTTTCGACGGGTTCGTCGCGAGGATCGTGAGAGTATTTTTCTTGGAATTTTCTGGGCACTTCTCGCAGGTAAAAACAGGGCATCTTTGGGACTGAATTCTGGACAGCATGTATGGGTACTTGTGTGCTTATTTGTGTGTATGGTTGGGGTAATTTTGTACAGCGATCACGGCGGCTGATTGGTTTGGGCGAGAGCACTTCTTGGACTTGGAATTAGCGATCGAGGTGGGTGGTTGTTGCTTACCTCTATTTTGACATGCTCACTAGGAATATTAGAGTGATCTCTCTTTTTGGACATGCATGCTTAAGTCATATACTATTGTGGATATCTGATGGTGGTTGGGATTTATACATGTTGGTATGGATGGAATGTTAGCGGTTAATCTTGCATGTGGATTGGAATGTATATCATGGGCTTTATGATTATCTGACAGTGGTTGGTACTAGTTGAGGATTTTATGACATGCATAGGTGGATAGTGATGCTTTATTATGGAATATGGATCATTGACATGTGTGGTTGGATAATGTTTTTGCATGATGGTTATATCTATGCGGCTCTATTAATTGTTGCACATGTGGAACCACTATTGGTCGCCTTTTTCTTTATTTCCTTGAGAACATTTGCATGCTTGTTTGGACATCTAGGTAGGCCATCTTTTATCGCTACACTTTCATGCTGAACTTGACTTAGGAGAAACCTTTTGTTTCTTTCTCCTTTTCGTTAGTCAGGTGGGTTTGCTCGGGTTTGAGCAGGGGTTTGGATAGTGTAGCCGGGGCTGGATTATGGATCATGGGTTTTGCGGCGACCGCGGATATTGGGGCGTTGACCGGATGTCGGTTATAGGACATCGTGATAGGGCATGATTATAAATTTTGGGTTTTGGCGGCGCCGAGGATATTGGGCGGTTGACCGGATGTCGGTTATAGGACATCGGTGATCGGCTTGATTATGGACTGAGGTTTTTGTGGCAACCGCGATAGTAGGCGGTTGACCAGATGTCGATGTGACATGATTTCTGATTGGGGTTATTCCGGCGACCGCGGATATTGGGCGGTTGACCGGAGGTCGGTTGTTAGACCTGGTCGTGGATTGTGGGTGTTGCGGCAATCGCGGATATTGGGCGATTGACCGGATGGTTACTCTTGCATCTGATTGGGAATCAGTTTTCTTTTAGTGGAAGGTTGTGTTCCACTGGGGCTTTATAGTTGTGATCCAATCCTGCTTTTATCACCGGGCGCGGTTATTGCCCGATGATGCTTTTGTTACACCGGCGCGGTTATTGCCCGGTGATGCTTTACTCGTGTGGGTGTTTTTGTAAACCTCTCATTTGGGATTTATCACTAGGCCTATTAGAATGCTCTTGATTTTGCTGTTAGTAAATCTGTGGAATGGACCTAGCATGCTTGTATGAAGTCCTGGTTTCTTTGTTGATAATCGCATTGTTAGAAAACTACAAGTTAATTAATGGTGAGTCCATGCTTAAACATGTAGTAGAATTACTTGGAATTTATGCTAAATCCCTTCTTGTTGATTGATTAAATGAAAGGCTGAGGTATGTGGTTAGGGTACTTAAAATGGTTTCAACAAGTTAATGACTTTTGCATGCTGAATGGTCACCTAGATTTACTTAAACATAGGGGATATTAGCTCGGGTCAGAGCAGGGGCTGGGTAGTGTAGTCAGATACTTGGGTTTCGGGGAGAGGGTTTTGGGCTTTCCTCGGGGAGACGGTACTTTTCCTTTTAGTTTTAGAGCTGCGTGCGCATTTGCAGACTTGAGACCCTGGGACTCCTGTCCCATATCGGAGTTATGCGTAGGCTGGCATACCGATTTGGCAGACATTGAGAACCCTAACCCTATCGGTGCTATGCGTAGGCTGGCATACCCGATTTGGCAGACCTTGAACTCCTATCCCAACACCGTGTTATGGCGTAGGCTGGCATACCCGTGTGGCAGGCTTCGATTTTCTGATGCATACACTAGCTACATCTTTAGCTGGGCAGGTAGAGGCATGTAGTGGTAATTTCCCTTTTGGTAGCGGTTTCATTTCGTAGCCACTCTTCTTTATTCTTTAGCCTCTGGTAGACCTAGTGGGTGTGTCAGAGTTGAGGATTTACCCACTAGGGGAAGGCTACTGGTTACTAGTAGTTCTCACC